>OX451737.1:1242343325-1242943325 GCA_948472305.1 Vicia faba
ACCCTAAATGCTTCACAGTCAACTGCAGGGGCAAAATGGTCATTTGCAGTCAAAAGTCAAAATTTTTGGTCAACATCTTATTTTGAATCCACAAACATCATTTGATCAATTCTTGATCATGATATCTCAAAGCATGGCTCAAAAAGTCTCAAGATGCAAAAGTTTCTATTTTTGGACAGTTGAAAAAGTCAATTGCAAATTGACCAAGGCATAACTTCCTCATGGTTTATCATAAAAATCCCATCCAAAGCTCATTTTGAATAGGATGACATTTCCTACAACTCACCTTCACACTTCAAGTCCAAGAAATGCTCTCACAAAAAGTTATCAATTTCAACATTATAGGTCATTTTCAAAAGTCAACAAAAAGGCACTTTAAGTCAAAGACCATAACTTGAGATTGGTAAATCAAACTGACATGGGACCAAAGGAATTGGTTAGAGGACTTCAAGACCTTTCCAAAATGTCCAAGAACATGATCATAACTTAAAAATTGAGCAAGATATGCCTTGGAGAAGTTGGGAAAATTTTGGGAACTTTGAAAAGTCAACTTTGCTTCAAAAGCTTTAAAATTGCTAATGGGCCACAAATTCTTCCATGAATCATTACCCAAAGCATATACACGACCCATTAAGCTCAAAGGGATTTATTTTCTTATTTTTAATTAATTAATTGAATTTTTATTCTTATTTATTCATTTAATTAGTTTTAAATATGAGAAAAATATCAAATCATGCCTTTTAAATCTTTTTTGTGCAGCAAATCAAACTAGGGCAAAGTGGCAAATCGTGCATCAATCAACAAGGCCAAATCTTCCATAATTGGCATGATTTTCATGGCAAAAAGATTGGAAAAGATATGGAAAAAATCAAATATTAGAATCATAAATTCATGGACATTGGGGTTGGTTTTTTAACCTAATTTCGTTCACTTACATATGCAAGACCTAATGGAATCAATAGAGACACGAAAGACTGCTCAGAAAGGCATAACAAAATTGCAAATTTTCACCAAAAATTTGGAAACTGAAATCACAGTTAGAGCACGATTCAAAGCCTAAAACCTATTCCAAACTCTTGCTGAGACTTCCTTGAACGTATTGCAATTACTTTCCAGTCTCCATACTCCAAGAATTGGTAGAACAACATCACGTTCATCACAAACTTTTCCATAATCGTGTTTTAATTTTCATGCATTGTTCATGTATTTTATTTGTTGATTTACACTAATCATGATGTTCTGAAACTTTTGGCATAGTTTAATTGTCCTAATGTTGCCTAAAACGAAATCTGCCATGGTTGAAGCTTAGGGTTTCAGAAGCTCTAAATTGGGGTTTTCCTCACATGGTAAAATTGGACCTTCAAACTGGTACAGTTGAACTCGTGACAACAGGACGAATCCATTGATGACCTCGCGCCTTTTTTATATTACAGCATGTTCTAATCGCTATTTTTTCAGGCTTCATTTAGTGGGGGTTTAAAACCCCCGCTATTTGTTTTCTATTTACAGGAAAGATGAGGAAGAAGATGGGCGTGTCTTCATGTGATAGGGAGGTTCAAATAATTGGCGCGTTTTTCTTTTGTTTCAGAATAATTGCTTTTTTCACATATAATAATCACGCTCCATTATATTAACAAAGAAACTCAATAGCGCAGTTCGCTGGCAACGTGTCCCTCCAGCGTTGGGACCTGGGTTCGATTCCCAAGTCCCCCATATATTTCATAATTTTTCTCCTAATGCTTTCCAGTGCAGCGTTCAACCAAAGGCCTACCATGCATCCTCACATGCTAGCTTGCCACATACTCATGAAGATCAATCTGAAGGCTACAAAAGGAGTCCTACCATGTACGTCAGTCAATGCACGTGCACACGCGCTAGAAAGTCAAACAAGGCTTGGATTCTGATGGGCCAAAAATACTTCAAAAACCTCCTAAATGGGCCAGATACCCCCAATGTTTGTATTATATTTTTTTACTTCCTTTTCTTTTCTTTTTTTGTTTTAATTTGTTTTAATTGTTTTATTTAATTCACCAAAAATAATTTTCATAATATAAAAATCAGAAATAAAAAATTGTAATATATTTAATAATATTTAATTCACTATTAATTTATTTTGTAAATAAATATTAATAATTAATTTAGTAAATTAGGTTTTAAAACTTTAATCTTTTTCTCAATAAATTAAAATATGTAGAAATTAGGGTTTTTTAACATTCTCATCTTTTTCTTAAATAAATAATTTTCTCATTATTATTATTATTATTATTAATTATTGCTTTTGTAAATAAATATGTAAATAATTAATTAGCATAAATTAGGTTTTAAACTTTAACCTTTTCTTTAATAATTAAAAATATTTAGAACTAGGGTTTCCTTCTAATTTTTAATTATTTTCTTATTTCATTAAATACCAAAAACATAAAAAACATTTCCTTCCTTTTATTAAATAATTAATTAACTTTTAATTCAATTTAATTTCAAAAGGGTCCAACGCCCTCGAATGTTCTTTTTTTTAATTCTTTTCGCACGTTATTTTATTTTCTTGTGAATTATGTAACTGCTCAAACCATGTAATAGTAACTAGGTTTTACTTTCCGCATCTTTTATCAAACGGGTCTTTGTAATTTGGCGATGTATAGACCCGCGCCTTGTAATAGCGTAGGATTTATCTTTCCGCATTTAAATTTCCGCACTCTTAAACTGCTAACTTGCATGAAAGAATGAATGACTAATTAAAAACAATGCGTAGCTCACCATGCCATGATCAAAAGATAAATGCTAAACTGAAAACAACACACAAATTCACACACCACTCTTAGGATACGCCTCACTGTTGCCTTACCTTCGAAACGTGGTCGTCGAGTATAGGACGTTTTAGTAAGTCCTTATGTCCATGATCCAGTTGCCTCGGAAAAGTTGCCTCGAATTTAAAAAAGGATCAATGGCATAAGGGTAGCTTCTAAGGTGTCCTACTGTTGCTCTGGTGACCACACTGTCCCTACAAACTCAAATTGACCCGAACACCTCCAACGGTGGTGCTACCTACCTCTCAATGGTGGGATGACACTACCTTAAGGACATTTACGCAGCCTAATTCCTTAGGGTAGGTAGATGACTCATATATACTTGCTCTATTCAAAAACAAATCAAAACTCTTTTCACACCGACACTTTCAAAAAGCTTTCAAAACAATTTTTCAAACACTCTTGAGGACTGATACAAGAGTTATTCAGAAAACTTTCAACGAAACATTTTCAAACCCACACACAATTGAAAAGCAAACACTTTTGAAAACACAATGAGCAAGTATCTAAGAGCCCATGGATAACCATGGATAGAAAGGGTGCTAACACATTCCATTTCTATAAATCTACCTCCCGAACCGAGAACTAATCTCATAAGGAATTTTTCTGTGCTTTTGTCCTGTCCATGTTGGAGAAAATAAAAGACGGTGGCGACTCTTGCTTACCGCGACATTTCGCGAACCAGCGTTAAACAGTCAGTTCTAAATCCACCGATCACAGGAGGTTTTGAGGCTTAAGTGCTCATGTTTCTTTCTTAAATGGTTGTGTGAAATATGTTTGCAATGTTTGTCTAAGCTAACAATGGCTAGTTTTCAAGTTGGGAGGATTTTGCAAGTTTTCTTCTTTGTGAAGCAAGAATGTGTAACCTGTCCATACAGGCCTGTACAAGCCCTCAAATATGCTGCATACAATCCTCTTGGTTGCTGGAATTTGTGGATTTGATTTGGCTTCTGAGATCTTGGCCCTATGCTTCAAAGATCATCTTTTGACATAAAGCATACCTTTTCGAAAATAGAAATGTACCTTTTTTCTAATTAAAGGCTTAGTTTTGTGTGCAATGTCCAAATGGCCAAGATAATGCATTAGCTCAGTGGATTTGCATTAAATTAAGTAGTGTGAATTGGTTTAGAGGCCTGCAAACTAGTACAAAGCATGCTGGTTTGAAAATGCCACTTTAGTGAACATGAATTTGCCATGGATACAAAGTGAGTTTTTGCCAACTTCAAGCATTCGATTCTCCCTAACCAAAAATGTGTTTGAGGAGTTCTTGGACAATTTGGAAACTTGCAACAAGCACTATAATCCATATTTGAAATGCAACTTGAGACTCCAAGTGGAACTATGTGAAAAATGGCCAAGAAGATGGGTCAAAATCCTGCCTAAACTAGGGCAAAATTTCTCTAAGTTAAAAGTTTTAGGGACCCTTGTTCCAAAAATCATAACTTGAGATACAAGCTTATTTTGAGAAAACTTTGTGAATAAAAGTTGTAGACTTTGTGCAGGAATACAACTTTCATGTTGTAAGTTTTGTTTGAATCCACTTGTATCTTGGTGAAAATGTGGGACAAAGTTAGGAAAAATTAAGAAAATTTCATAACTTAGAAAATTTCTAAGTTATGAAATTTTTCAATTTCAAACCCTAATTTGCAATTTCGGGTTTCTTGATGAACAAGTTTCATAATTTGACACATCTTGATGAAAAATGACCCTTGGCACTTGATTTTGACCAAAAAGTCAAAGTTTGACTTTTCAGTGTACAGTCAAATTTTGATCAGTTGACTGAAGAATTCATCTGTCAATCCCATGCATTTGAGATCTTTTGAACTTGTTGAATAGGTCAAGATGATGTCATTGAGTCCTTGAGTCCATGGTTGAGCTTGATTTGCCATTGGCTAGGTCAAACAGGCAAAAATTGCCTTTGTACAGTCAAAACCCTAAAAATGACCATTTTGCCCTTTTGGTGATCTGATCAAATTTCTTGTGGAATTGTGGTCCAAACTTGATCAAATGGTTCATATGAGTTCATAATGTTAATTTGGGTCAAAATTCATGAGGTTTGACTGTAAATTGGCCACAGTTGACTCTTTCCCCAATACAACTGATTTCTAGGCCAACTGTCCAATTGACTGGGCAAAAATTTGATTCAAGGCTTGAAACTTGGTATGGACAAACTTATGAGTCCAAAAAGAAGTATGAAAATAAATTTGAGCATTGAAGGTCCAAAAATACCTGAGCAAACTCAAACCCTAATTTAGGTCAATAGTGCAATGAGGTGTCTTGAGCAGGGCAAACCCTAGCTTGGTCTTGAGTTCCAAGAGCCTTATGGTGAGAAATGTTTGATAAAATGAGAGGGAAAATTTTGGGGTACAACAGTTGCCCCTGTTCAATCTTCTTGAACCTGAAGAGTTATATTGGCAAGTTTGCCTTTCGTGACTCGAAGGTAAAAGAGGATTGGACACTAGAGTGCCCGTAAATTTGCACTCGTCAAAAATGTATCTGAGGGAATGGGCTTAAAGATGCCATTTGGAGATGGTATAATCTTGCTGGTGATGGGCTTAGAGATGCCATCCAAATTTTGTTTGTTGAAAATCAGCACAATGAATCATCAGAATGGTATCCGTATTTGGAATGTATCTGAGTTGTATCTGGAGATTGGGTTTGTATGAGCAAGGGAATAGCGTCTGTGTCTAGAGCGTATCCGAGATGTAACTGTATTTGATTCTTGAATGAATATCAGAATGACTGCCGTGTCTGGGGTGTATCTGTATTCTGAATAGGTGACAAAGAAACATATGTGTATGGAGCATCTATGTGTTGGGGATAAATTCCGAATGAGTGACAGAATGGCAACCGTGTTTGGAGCATATCTGGTATGTATCAGAAGCTGAGATCTGTATGAGTAGTAGAATGACTTTCGTGTTTGGAGTATATCTGTACTGTAACTGGGATCTAGACAAGTAACAGAATGACTTCCGTGTCTGGAGTGTATCTGAACTTGAAGTTGATAGTTGAATCTGAATGAGAAATAGAATGGGCACCGTGTCTGGAGTGTATCTAGTTTGTATCTGATTGCTGAAGTCTGAATGAGTAATAGAATGACCACCGTGTCTGGGGTGTATCCATACTATATCTTGGCTTGAAATTCTGAATGAGTAATAGAACGACCACCGTGTCTGGGGTGTATCCATATTGTATCTGAAATCTCTGAATAGTTGTTAACGATAGCTTTTTTAATCTTATCCTGAAAAGGGTAGAATGTTAGCTAAAGCGCAAAGTTATGTTGCATGATATGTATGATGCAATAAAATGTGTTCTATCAATGTTTATGATATATGAATGTAATGGATGTGAGTGTAAGCTGATTAGCTGTCTTGCTGAGGAAAATAAATCCTTGATAACTGGAGATAATGAAATTTTTGACTGCTTCTGGAGAAAGTAAATCCTTGCCCGACGTTGGGGATTCCAAAAATCTTTGATTGTTGAAGATGAGAAATCCTGGGACCACTGCTGGGGACTGAAAATCCTTGGTGACTCATGGGGATTAACAAGAGCTTTGACAACTTCTACGGGGGATGAGAATCCTTCATGACTTTCTTGGGGAAAAAAGGAAAAATCCGACGACCTCTACTGGGGAACTAAAACCTGGGAGGCTTCAAATGGAGAAACAGGAACTAGAATCTTCGTTCTGTTAGGAAATAACTCTGTGGGGAAAGTGTTTACTCTTCTTGGGAAATCAGGAGCTTGGGTTGTATGCCAATCTACTGGGGATTCCTAGTTGGGGATAAGACCAAGAGTTAATTGTTATCTGATTGATTCTCAGACTTTTAAGATAACCTGCTGGGGAAGTTAGGGAAAACTGAATGGTTCCCGCTGAGGATTAATAGTCGGAAATTTGACTCCGCTGGGGAAGAAGGTTTAGAGTATTCTAGCTCCGCTGGAGATATGTATTTCAGGGTTTTCGGGCTCCACTGGGGATCGGGAGTTTGGAGACCTCACTCTGATGGGAATTTTGAAGCTTAACTCCGCTGGGGATATGTATTCCAAGGTTTTAGCTTTGTTGAGGATCTGAATGACATACTGCAGGGGATTTCTTCTTGAATAACCTAAAGACGTTTTCCTATACTTTCGACCTACCAGTAATTATCCTTTCTCATTTTGTTTTCTTTGTAAGCAGTGATTATATTCAAATGTATATGCATATTTAACAATCCATTGGACGTTTTCAAATAAAACATAAGTGTAAAAAAGAAAAGAAAGACAAGCAAATTTCTGCACTTTGAAGTATTCTTGTATTAACTTTTGTAAGTATTTTTGTACAAAGGAGACAGACATCCTAGTAAGAGAATATTGTCGTAAAATTGAGAAAAAGTTTATACAAAAGAAAGATGGCTATGTGTAATAATTCCATGGGGTTCCCATTCTGCCATAGCCTTCACAACTCTGAGTGTCTTGTCCATTCGTTGCTTCGTCCGCCGATGATTGGATTGATCAGCAGCTTGGAGCTTATTGGCGAAGAGATTGTCCTTAAAGTGATCCGAAGAGACATAGTCATACGCTTTAATTCCCTAACTTTTGCCTGGACGGCCCTTTCGAATTTTCAATCCACTGGGAAACCCCTTTTTGCCCAAGCCGCCCTTTCGGGTTTTCAACTTGCCGGGTGTACAGATTTTTTTTGTTTATCCCTAATTTTTTCCTGAACCGCCATTTTGGGTTTTCGATTCACCGGGATGCCCATTTTTGCCCAAGTCGCCCTTTCGGGTTTTCAACTTGTCGGGTCGTTTATGCGTAGTATCTTTTGGCTATGTCTGTGTTTGCAGGGTACGGCAGGTCATCGCTGTCCATGGTGGTCAGAATCATTGCCCCACCAGAAAAGATGTTGTTGATCACAAATGGTCCTTCGTAAGTAGGAGTCCACTTGCCCCTGGGATCACTTTGCGGCAAGATGATCCGCTTGATTACAAGATCTCCGACTTGATATACCTGTCGTCTGACTTTCTTGTTGAAAGCCTTGATCATCCGTTTTTGATACGTCTGACCATGACAAACAACAGTAAGTCGTTTCTCGTTGATCAAATTAAGTTGGTCAAGTCGGGTCTGAATCCAATCGTCTTCACTCAAACCAATATCCTTCATGATCCTCAAGGAAGGAATCTGAACTTCCATAGGTAAAACAGCTTCCATGCCATATACCAAAGAAAAGGGGGTTGCCCCTGTTGAAGTACGCGTCGTGGTATGATATCCATGTAGAGCAAACGGTAACATCTCATGCCAGTCCTTGTAGGTGACTGTCATCTTTTGAATGATCTTCTTGATATTTTTATTCGCGGCTTCAACAGCACCGTTCATCTTTGGCCGATAGGGAGATGAATTATGATGTTGGATCTTGAACTGCTCGCACAGAGAGGTGATCACAGTATTATTCAAATTTGTAATGTTGTCCGTGATGATCCTGTCGTGGATACCATACCGGCATATGAGATTCTGCTTGATGAAGCGGGAAACCACATTCTTTGTAACGGATGCGAAGGAAGCTGCTTCAACCCACTTGGTAAAGTAATCAATAGCGACCAAGATGAAGCGATGTCCATTGGATGTCGTAGGCTTGATCTCTCCAATCATGTCGATTCCCCACATCGCGAATGGCCAAGGAGCTGTCAGAACATTGAGAGGAACTGGAGGAATATGTACCTTGTCAGCATAGACTTGACATTTTTGACAAGTGCGGGAATGTTGATGACAATCAGCTTCCATGGTAGACCAGTAGTAGCCTGCCCTTAGAATCTTCTTAGCCATCGTATGTCCGCTTAAGTGGGTGCCAAATGTGCCGCTATGTATTTCGGCCATGATCAACTCTGCTTCAACCTTGTCCACACAACGAAGTAGAACACAATCATGGCTGCGCTTATAAAGGATACCATTGCTCAGGAAGAACTTGGAGGCAAATCTCCTCAAGAACTTTTTGTCATTGACTGAAGCTCTTTCAGGGTATTCTCTAGTCCGGAGATACCTTTTGATTTCATGAAACCAGGGTTGTTCCACTACTTCTTCGGTATTAATCTCATGACAGTGCGTCGGTTCATCCATTCGATCGATGGTGATTTGGGGAGCCTCATTATCCCAGTTGAGTTTAAACATAGAAGACATTGTAGCCAGAGCATCTGCTAGCTGATTTTCTTCTCGCGGGAAGTGCTCAAAGGTAATCTGCTCAAAATGAGGCAACAATGTCAGGACATGTTCTTTGTATGGGATAAGATTAGGATGTCGAGTGTCCCACTCTACTTTGATTTGACTGATAACCAAAGCCGAGTCCCCGAATACGACCAAAGATTTGATTCCCAAGTCAATAGCAGCCTTGAGACCAAAAATACAAGCTTCATATTCAACCATGTTGTTGGTACAGCTGAAGCAAAGTCGGGTAGTGAAGGGTGTATGGAAATCTTCCGGAGAAATAAGTACAGCACCGATACCGTTGCCAAGTGCATTTGAAGCACCATCAAAGTACAGGGTCCTTCGGGATCCTTGTTTAGGTCCGTCATACGGTCCGTTACCTTCAATGTTGTCCAACGTCATAATGTCCTCGTCAGGGAAGTCGAATCTCATAGATTGGTAATCTTCGACGGCTTGATGATCTAGATGGTTAGCTAGTACACTCCCCTTTATAGCTTTTTGGGTTGTGTACTGGATATCATACTCTGTCAAGATCATATGCCATCTAGCAATTCTTCCAGATAAAGCAGGCTTCTCGAAGATATACTTGATCGAATCCATTTTAGAAATCAACAAAGTGGTATGTGTCAACATATACTGCCTTAGCCGTCGAGCAGCCCATACCAAAGTGCATCAAGTTTTCTCGAGCAATGAGTAGGGAGTCTCACAGTCGGTAAACTTTTTGCTAAGGTAATAAATAGCATGCTCTTTTCGGCCAGACTCGTCATGTTGGCCCAGTACGCACCCCATTGAGTTATCCAAAACAGTCAGATACATGATTAACGACCTTCCTTCGACGGGTGGCATCAAGATAAGAGGTTATAACAAATACTCCTTGATCTTATCAAAAGCAACTTGACAATCATTGTTCCATTCAACCACCTGATCTTTCTTCAGCAGCTTGAAGATTGGCTCACAGGTAGATGTTAGGTGAGAGATGAACCTTGCAATATAGTTTAAGCGTCCCAAGAAACCTCTAACCTCCTTTTCAGTGCGGGGGGCAGGCATTTCTTGTATAGCTTTGACTTTAGCAGGATCAACTTCAATGCCTTTGTTGCTGATGATAAATATCAAAAGTTTACCAAACCTGACTCAAAAGGTGCACTTGCTAGGGTTCAGTCGGAGCTTATATTCCTTCAATCTGATAAACAGCTTTTGCAGATGGTCGAGGTGCTCTTCTTCTGTCTGTGAATGGGCTATCATGTCATCTACGTAGACTTCGATCTCATGATGTATCATATCATGAAACAAAGCTACCATGGCTCACTGATAGGTTGCCCCGGTGTTCTTCAGTCCGAATGGCATCACCTTGTAGCAGAAGGTACCCCACTGCGTAACAAAAGTAGTCTTCTCCATGTCTTCGGGGACCATTTTGATTTGGTTGTATCCCGAGAATCCATCCATGAAGGAAAATACCTTGTGTTGAGCTGTATTGTCAACCAAAATGTTAATGTGTGGTAGTGGAAAATAATCTTTAGGGTTAGCCCTGTTTAAGTCCCGATAGTTCACACACATTCTGACTTTGCCGTCCTTCTTAGGCACGGGCACAATGTTAGCAACCCATTGTGGATGGGAAGTAACAGCCAGAAAGCTAGCATTAAATTGCTTCATCACCTCAGCTTTGATCTTTTCAGACATGTCGGGCCTCATCCGGCGGACCTTTTGTTTGATCGATGGACAGTCTTCTCTTGTAGGGAGACGGTGAACCACGATATCCGTGTCTAGTCCCGACATGTCTTCATAGGACCAGGCGAAGATTTCAACATATTCATTCAACAACTGCACTAAGCGCTCTTTGACACTTGGTTCCAGGTTGGCACCCACTTTTACCTCTTTCTTGTCTTCCTCTGTTCCCAAGTTGATGGTTTCTAGCAACTCTTCATGGGGCAGAATAGCCCTTTCTTCTTGTTGCAGAAGTCTGGCTAGCTCTCCAGACACTTCACAGTCTTCATCACCTTCGTACTCGACATGATTGACCAAATCTTCAGAGTTACCGAAGGCTAAATCAGAATAGTCACCCATGGAATCCGGAGTGGATGGGTACCTGCATTTTGTGAGTGTGGGTGTGTCTAAGGGATAGCCATCCTTAAACAAAACAAAATGTAAAAGGAAAGAAAATGAACACAACATTTTGTAGATGAAAACGTCCAATGATTCATTAAACATGGCATATGATAATGAAGAAATCAAGCCCTTTCAAATGGACCTATATGCCCCGGGTAAGGCATAAGGTGAAAATAGTGTACGAATTGTTTAATTATTACAGACCAAAATAGGAAATTGTTCAAAGATAAATTACTGGTTGATGAAAGTGATGGGAACGAAGTCTTTCGCTTCCCAGTTGCTTAATCCCCCTTCGACGGTCGGAAAGATCCAATCTTCAAAGTTGTATTCTTCATCAACATCTTCTAAGGCATTAATTCTATGGTGAGTGATTTTTACGGGTAGTCCTCCGGCCCGGGAGCGGCGCACAGCTTTCTGGCCAGCAGCAGTAAAACCTAATCCAAATTTGTCCATCTTGTGAGGGAAATCAGGCAATTTCCCCCACACTGTTCTCCTTCCTTCTTTGATTACAGCCTCCGCATCTTTGAGGCATTCCATCCTAGACACAGGCTCGGAAACGATAGGCACATCAGTCATTGTTTTTGCAACTGCGACCTCAGGAGAAACCTCTTCAAAATGTTGGAAAGGCGTTTCTATGAACTCGCCATCCAACTCCACATAGCGGAAGGAGTTGAGGTGACTTATCATGTACTCTTTCTCACTGTAGACCGTTATGATCTTTCCCTGAACTGGATACTTTAGCATTTGGTGCAGAGAGGAAGTGACTGCCCCAGCATTGTGGATCCACGGCCTTCCCAACAAGCAAGAATATGAAGGACGGATTTCCATCACATAAAAGGTAGAGTTGAAAATTTCTGTGCCCACCTTGATTGGAATGTCCACTTCTCCATGAACCATACTCTTAGAACCATCGAAGGCTCTAAAAACGATGTTACTGGGTTTTAGGGTCAAACCTTCGCAGTCCAATCGGTCCAACGCCTTTTTCGGTAGCACATTCAAAGATGAACCGGTATCCACCAGGACATGGGCAAGTGTGGTTCCCCTGCACTCTACTGAGACATGCAACGCGTCGTTGTGTTTCCTTCCCTTAGGAGTCAAATCAGCATCGGAAAAACCAAGACCATTATCAGCAGTAAGGCTAGCCACGCACTCTCGAAACTGGTCATCCGAAGTTTCTTGAGGTACGTGTGCCGTCTTTAAGAATTTAATCAAGGCCTTAGCATGAGCCTCAGAGCAGAGTAGGAGAGCCAACATGGAGATTTTGGAAGGGGTCTGCCCTAGTTGCTCCACGACATCGTATTCGCTCTTTTTGATTATCTTTAAGATTTCTTCCATCTCTTTCTGGGTGGTCTCAGGGATTACCATAGTCTGAGCCTTCGTCCTGACAGGCGTTTCTAGTATCCCCTTACCCTTATCGGTAGCAACATCAGAGGGTCTAACTTCAGGAGCATAAAGTTCTTCAATTACTGGGCTTTGCAAAGATGTCTTAACAGGCACAGAGACTCTCGAGGGTCCGAAGACTGCTCGTGGAGGAGCAATCTTCGGAGAGAATATCCTTCCGCTGTGAGTTATCTTGCTCGTTCCCGCAATATTCCCTATATCAAGGGTTTCATCATCGGAATTCTCTTGGACTGATTCAATCTGTTTGACACCATGGTAGAAGATTTCTCCTCCGTAGTTCCATGGTATCGTCTTGTTAGATTTATACGGGACCGGCCCCGGCATGGTGATTTTCAACGGCACAAACTTAGGATCAAGCGTGATCTTAACAGGCCTTTTGCAGGTCTTGGAAAGATCTTCGAAGATTGTTATTATAGCAATGTCATTGGTTGAAGCAACAAAGGTAGCAGGAGTATCATGGGTGTTAGTATCAACAGGAGTCTTTTGAAAGAGGATCTCTTGGGTATCCATCAGGCGTTGGATGCCTGATTTCAACAGTGGGCAGTCAGCTTGTAAGTTTGAACAAAAGTAACAGTATTTTCCACAGCCTGGGAATATCCCAGCTCTCATCAAATTCACTTTAATCACTGGTAACGGAGTCAAAAGGTCAGCAACATTGGTAACATGAAGGTCTTCCATAACGGCATGAACATTATGACCGTGCTTGGGCATTGGGGCAGAAATCACATTCGGCTTTTCGGGTGCATCGAATTCTACCTCCTTGGCGTCTATTAAGTCTTGGATTTTGTTCTTAAGAGCCCAACAGTTAATGGTATCATGCCCTATACTGTCAGAGTGGTATGCACATTTTGCATTGGAGTGATAATAAGGAGAAGGGGTATTGGGGTTCTTCGGCGCTTCCTTCAAGTTGGTAAGATTCAGCTTTAACAGATGAGGGAGGACTTGAGTCGGTGTCATGTTGATTCGGGTGAATTTCCGTTGTGGCCTTTCTACCCTTTGCTGATTAGATCTTGGTTAATTGCTACGAGGTTGATCGGTTGAAGAGTTTTGGATCATCACAGCCCCCACCGTTGGTCGGCGCTCTGTTCTCCCTTGATTTCTCTGATTGTGAACAGCAGAAACTTCCTTCTTAGCTGGGAAAGTCTTCTTAATAGCAGTGGAAGCGGAGGCATCTTTCTGAATCTTACCACTTTTAATTCCAGCCTCGACCCTTTCACCGGTCAGAATTAATTCGGTGAATCCTGTAGAGGAACTCCCGATTAAATGATTGAAGAAAGGGCCAGACAGGGTCCCTAAAAACATGTCAACCAGCTCTCTATTCGATAATGGTGGCTGCACCCTTCCAGCCAAGTCCCGCCACTTCTGGGCATACTCTTTAAATCCCTCATTAGAGGTCATACCCATACTCTGTATTTGAGTACGAGTAGGCGCTAAATATGCATTGTATTGTCGATAGAAAGCAGCAGCTAAATCTTCCTAGTTATGAACATCCGACCTCTCAAGTTGATAAAACCAGTCCAATTGTGTGCCTGACAAACTATCTTGAAAAAAATGGACCCAAAGATCCTTATCAGAAGAGTGGGGTTGGATCTTTCTGACGTAGGATCTCAGATGCATCTTTGGACACGACAAACCGTCATACTTAGCAAATGTAGGAACTTTGAACTTGGGAGGAATGACGATCCCAGCGACCAACCCTAGTTCTTCAAAATCTAAACCAGGTACCCTTTGCAACTCCATGGCTGCCAACCGATCCTCAAGATTTTTATATTTATCATCCGCCAGGGAATATTGCTGTTCGGAGTAATCTTCGTCCTCTTCCTCTTCTTCTTCTTCAACTTCAGATTCAGAAGGCACCGCAGTTCCTTTTCCTTTACCAACCCCTTCATCAGACGTCGAGGGGAACTCGAGAACCTTTCTAGCCTGGTTTTCAAACCTTCTTCCCATAGTGGCCATACCGGTCTTTTTCTTCTTTTTCTCTTTATCTTTCTCCAATAGTGCTTTAAGGTCCTCTTGACCCTTTGCTAAGGTCATGAGGAGTTGCTGGAATTGCGAATTCTATGCTTGCAGATCCTTAACTTTCTGCTCCAAATCCATCTTGCTGAAATAAACAGCAGAAATATAAGGATACCTGGCGTGAAGACCTGTTTATGCATATGATGAATGATATGTTATTCATGTAATGCATTCAAGGATTCAGAAATTCAAATTTGTTGCAAACAAAAAGAACACACGTCATATTAAGATATTTGTTAGTACATAAATGCCCCATGGGCAAAATATTACAAAATTCTCAATGTAAAAAGACATTGTGCATCCTCTTTGGTGCGAGGTAAGTGTTGAGAGTCTCCTCTTCATAAAGTTGGTGGGTAAGCTCCAAAACCTTCTTCTCACTGGCATAGAAGTTGGCTTCAAAAGTATTCCGTTCTTCTTTGAGTTGGATCCAACTGTTTTGTAATTCTTCCAATGATGTCGGCATGTCAGGATGTAGGAGGGTGTATGGAACCTCTCCTTCCATAACAGGCTCTTTGATCACGGGGAGAATGTGAGGGTATGGCATCATAAGATTCTGGGCGCGGGTTCGTACCCACTTGA
This sequence comes from Vicia faba, assembly GCA_948472305.1. Lineage (NCBI taxonomy): Eukaryota > Viridiplantae > Streptophyta > Magnoliopsida > Fabales > Fabaceae > Vicia > Vicia faba. The sequence continues at coordinate 1,242,358,397 of OX451737.1, forward strand.
GATAAGGCTCAAGGGGGATGGAATTCTTGTGCCCCAGTGTCTTACTATCCAATTTGTTGGGCATCCTACAAGCTTTGATAAACCTTTGTCGAAGTCCTTGCGCATCGTTGTCGAAGTCAAAAACTAAGCCAAGAATCAGCATATCATGAGGACCATCCCTCCGAGCATATCCAAACTGCCTTAGAGCTAAACAGGGGTTGTAGGTGATGCATCCCCTAATTCCAAGTAGTGGGACATTAGGGAATTCCCCACAACGATTAATGATTATGACATTTTCTCTGGACCGAGAACACCAATGAACATCTGAATGTATGAGGGTCATCAACCGTTGTGACCACCTTAAACCCTGCTCATTCTTCAAAACTGTTTGGGGAAGGTGAGAAATAAACCACCTTGTTAGGAGAGGAGTACAACACATGAGAACACCTCTTTTCCTCATTGTTCGTGTGTAAAATGAGTGTAGGATGTCCCCGAGCAATGTAGGTACAGGATTCCGAGTTATGAAAATCTTGACAGTGTTCACATCTATAAGTTGATCAGGGTTTGGGAACAAGACCAACCCATAGATGAGGAGTGCCACAATCTCTTCAAAAGCTTGTAGATCTAGAGAATTCCAGCAGTCCTGTGCCTTATCAAACAGAAACTTTGCCAAGAAACCCTTGACACCACTTCTGGTTTCCCAATGACCTTTGATATCATATGGTTGTAAGTGTAAGGCTTGAGCAACATCTTCAGGCTTTGGTTCTTTTTCCGTACCGTTGTAGGGTAGTTGATGAAGAATAGGAATTCTTAAGAGTTGAGAAAATTCCTCCAAAGTTGGTACTAGTTGGTAATCAGGGAATGTGAAACAGTGGTGTAGGGGGTCAAAGAACTAGAAGAGAACTTTCACCATGTCTTCTTCAATATTGGAGTTGACCAAGTTGAGAAGTCTACCATGTCTTTCATTGAAGAGATAATTCTCTGGAATCTTGGAAGTAAGCTTCTTGAGTTGAGGAGGGATTCTCACAAGGTTGACCTGAATTGTTTTCCTGCGAAGAGATTCCATGACCTACAAAATAAGAACAAAGATGAAGATCCAAACCCTTGAAATGGTTATAGGATGCATATGATGCTTTATGATGTTCATGATGTATGCACAAGCACATGTGCAAACAAGTCACACAAAATCCTAGTTTCAGGCTTGCATGCGGTTTCTTAGGTAAGTACCCTCTTGAAGTTAGTTGGCTCAACCTGTCCTATAAATAGTAACCGGGTTCTAAGGAGCTCAATATCACTGGATTATTTTCCGTGTTCATTGTTTTGGTTTAGCCACTTAACTGGCGACCAAAATATTCCAAGAAAACAACCCTCAATGAGTGTAGTATCGAGTATCTACCAACTTTGGACTGCACCAAAGCCGGTCATCTCACTACCCCTAAAAAAGGCCAAGTTGGTCAATTAAGGTTCTAAGAGTTCATTAGTGCTTCATGACATCACTCAGTGGCCCCGTATTCTCTTTGATTAACTCAAAGGCTACCGGTACTCACAAATATGTCACACTAATATAGCTATTGCTTCAACCATGTCGGTATACCCCGCACAGTTTCCACAACGTATTGCTATTTACCTATGAATGTTTCCCAAAAATCCGGGTGGAGGATTCAAACCCAAACAAAAGAACCAAATGTAAAGCAATCAAAGAAATCAAGATAAGCATGCAAAAGGTGATCTAAACCCTAAAGTTACTCCACTTTTAGAATGTTCCCCAGCAGAGTCGCCAGTTCTGTGATACGGTGGGAGAACTGACTTGAGGTTTTGTGTTTGTGTTCGCAAATGTTTCAGTTTAGCAAGAGTCGCCACCGACTTTTTATTTTATCCTAAGGAAAGGTCAAAAAGCACAGGAAAGACCTTTGAGATGTTTTCTTGGGTTTGGGGAGTAGATTATGAAAAGGGAAGGTGCAAGCACCCTTTTCATCCATGGTTATCCATGGGCTCTTAGTTACTTGTTTAGATCACTTGCTTTTCTTTTCAATTGTTTGAAATGGTGCTTTGTGTGTGGTTTTGAAAGATGTTTTGAAAAGAGGTCATCGTTGTGGCAACCTTTGTAATGATTCTTGTTTGAATGTATACAAAGGTGTTTTGGTCTTTTGAAAAGGTTTCAATGTTTTTTTTTAAATTGTGTTATGAGGTGTGTTTGAAAATAGCAAGGATGTTCTTGCAAGATTTTGATCAAGTAACTAAGAGCTATCTACCCTATTTTACTCAAAAATCTTTCTTATGTTTTTAACCATTTTGACAGTGTTGTTTCACCATTGCATTTGGTGAACAACCTTGTGTTAGGATGTTAAACGGGACAGACGCGGGTCATCGTATAGACCATGATAGCAATTGTGTCATGTATTTTTGGCAATTTTCTTGAGGGACTTGATCATTTTTGTTTAGGCAACCAAGATAGCGTCATCGAGGGACTATGATCTTTTGTTTTTTTTTTGTTTTGCCAAAGTACCCAACATGCATACCATGGCCCATTTTTGAAGGCAACACGTGGATTGTAACCCTAGGGGTGCAAGTGTGCATTGTGTTTGATTTTCATGCAGTTTTGTCTTTGATTAGGTCAAACTATTTGTTGATTTGATTTTTGCATACAAACCCTAATTCTCTAATCATGGCATATTTGAAAGCGTAAAATGCGAGAATTTAAAGTTCTAAGCTATTACAATATGATTATGGGGATGGGGTACAATTTTGAATGGGGGGTATTTGACAAGAAATATAAATCCTAGATTACTATTACATCCAAATTGAATTATAATGCATAAATATTTAAATGTACAATATTTAAATAAACAAAATAAATGAATATTAAATAATATGAATTATGCAAAAAAGATTTTAAGTTGTCTATGTATGTAAAAGTATTTTCAATGTAAAAAGTATAAAGAAATAAATAAAAGATTTATTTAATTGTTTAAGGGATGAAACCCTAATTTCTTTAAGAAATAAATACTATATATTATTTATATAAAAAATATATTAATATGTACAAAAATGAAATATACTTAAAAAAGGTATTTTTTTAGTATAAATAATAATAAAAATAAAATATAATATTTTTGTATTATTATTCTAAGTATTTAAATAAAATAAGAGTATATATATATATATATATATATATATATATATATATATATATATATATATATATATATATATATATATATATATATATATATATATATATATATATATATATATATATATATATATATATATATATATATATATATATATATATATATATATATATATATATATATATATATATATATATATATATATATATATATATATATATATATATATATATATATATATATATATATATATATATATATATATATATATATATATATATATATAAAATAAAATAAAATATGTACAAAAATAAATCATATTTTTATTAATATTTTCAGTGTGAACAAAATAAGAAATAAAAATAAAAGTATATATTTACATATTATTTTCAAGTTTTCAAATAAATTATAAAAAAGTATTAAAATGTTTTCTATATTAGAAAAATAAAATAAAATGCCAAATAAATGTAAAAAATTATGAAAATATTTTTTAGGCATTTTTTATACTTGGAAATAAATAAACAAAATCAGAAAAGAAATAAAAAATGCAAAAATGTGAAAATATAAGAAATTGGGCCAGGGGGTGTAAAACTGAAAATAGGAGGTGTTAGAAGCAAAGTCAGGCCAGGCCCAGCCCGAGTCTTCATCTTCAACCTCCAGCAATTGTCAAACGTGCGCGCGCCTGGTTCAAACTTGGATATCCTGGAAACGTGATATTTTGCCAAAACTCACAACATTAAACTTGTAGAGAATTTCAATACGATTCTAACCATATAAAGCATTAATCCTAACTCTCAAAGACCAGAGAGAATTTCTCTGGCCCTAAAATCTGACCTAGTTTTTTCAGCATGTTCATGGATGAAATTCTCCTAGCACACTTAATATAAATGAAAGTTGAGCATATGTATGGCTTCATGGCATTGAATACTACATTTTTCATTCACAAACCTAAGGCTAAATGTTCCTAAATAGAGAGATAGAGAGTGATAAAAAATCTGTTTCAGTTGGATTCGAGTAGGGCACTGCAATGCTTCTCAACAAGTTTTGAGGTGTCTTGTAGCTTTCCTGAACTTCACTTGATCTTTTCTAATAGCTAGCTTGCCTTGAAAGTCCCTTAATCAGCCTCTAGAACTCAACCTGCATAAGCTTGAAATGAAAATTGTGATCATTGCAAATGGAGTTACAGTTGGAAATGGAGGTTTGGGATAGCTTGAGTGAGTTGAATGGAAGGTGTCTGAAGCAAAAAGGAGAAAAACGCACAAGCCAAATGAGCTATGGCACTCAAGTTGCAGCATCTGCCCTGTTTTGCCAAAGAAGAGTGATTTCTGGATATGGGAGGTTTTGAGGGTTAAGTGCTCGTGTTTCTTGCTCAAAGGGTTGTGTGAAATATGTTTGCAATGTTTGTCTAAGCTAACAATGGCTAGTTTTCAAGTTGGGAGGATTTTGCAAGTTTTCTTCTTTGTGAAGCAAGAATGTGTAACCTGTCCATACAGGCCTGTACAAGCCCTCAAATATGCTGCACACAATCCTCTTGGTTGCTGGAATTTGTGGATTTGATTTGGCTTCTGAGATCTTTTCCCTATGCTTCAAAGATCATGTTTTGACATAAAGCATACCTTTTCCAAAATAGAAATGTACCTTTTTCTAATTAAGGCTTAGTTTTGTGTGCAATGTCCAAATGGCCAAGATAATGCATTAGCTCAGTGGATTTGCATTAAATTAGGGAGTGTGAATTGGTTTAGAGGCCTGCAAACTAGTACAAAGAATTTTGGTTTGAAAATTCCACTTGAGTGAACATGAATTTGCCATGGATACAAAGTGTGTTTTTGCCAACTTCAAGCATTCGATTCTCCCTAACCACAAATTTGTTTGAGGAGTTCTTTGACAATTTGGAAAGCTTGCAAAAAGCACTATAATCCATATTTGAAATTCAACTTGAGACTCCAAGTGGAACTATGTGAAAAATGGCCAAGAAGATGGGTCAAAATCCTGCCTAAACTAGGGCAAAATTTCTCTAATTTTAAAGTTTTAGAGACCCTTGTTCCAAAAATCATAACTTGAGATCCAAGCTTCTTTTGAGAAAACTTTGTGAATAAAAGTTGTATACTTTGTGGAGCACTAAAACTTTCATGTTGTAAGTTTTGTTTGAATCCACTTGTATCTTGGTGAAAATGTGGGACAAAGTTAGGAAAAATTAAGAAAATTTCATAACTTAGAAAATTAATTTGCAATTTCGGGTTTCTTGATGAACAAGTTTCATAATTTGACACATCTTGATGAAAAATGACCCTTGGCACTTGATTTTGACCAAAAAGTCAAAGTTTGACTTTTCAGTGTACAGTCAAATTTTGATCAGTTGACTGAAAAATTCATCTGTCAATCCCATGCATTTGAGATCTTTTGAACTTGTTGAATAAGTCAAGATGATGTCATTGAGTCCTTGAGTCCATGGTTGAGCTTGATTTTCCATTGGCTAGGTCAAACAGTCAAAAATTGCCTTTGTACAGTCAAAACCCTAAAAATGATCATTTTGCCCTTTTGGTGATCTGATCAAATTTCTTGTGGAATTGTGGTCCAAACTTGATCAAATGGTTCATACGAGTTCATAATGTTGATGTGGGTCAAAATTCATGAGGTTTGACTATAAATTGGCCACAGTTGACTCTTTCCCCAATACAACTGATTTCTAGGCCAACTGTCCAATTGACTGGGCAAAAATTTGATTCAAGGCTTGAAATTGGTATGGACAAACCTATGAGTCCAAAAATAAGTATGAAAGTCAATTTGAGCATTGAAGGTCCAAAAATCCCTGATCAAACTCAAACCCTAATTTAGTTCAACAGTGCAAAGAGGTGTCTTGAGCAGGGCAAACCCTAGCTTGGTCTTGAGTTCCAAGAGCCTTATGGTGAGAAATGTTTGATAAAATGAGAGGGAAAATTTTGGGGTACAACACCTAGAAATCTTGACATTTTGATTTCTTGATGAAAAGGTTTCATATATTGACATGTTTTGATGAATTGTGATCTTTGACACTTGATTTTGACCAAAAAGTCAAAGTTTGACTTTTCAGTGTGCATTTGACTTTTGATCAGTTGACTGAAAATCAACTATCAATAAATTGATCTTGAAGGAAGTTTTGAGTCATACCATTAGGTCAAAATGATGCATTTCAAACCTTGAGATCATGTTTTCAACCAATTAACCATTTGTTAGGCCAAAAATCAGAAATTGCCTTTTCTCAGTCAAAACCCTAATTTTGACCATTTTGCCCTTTTGATGATCTGATCAGATTTCTTGAGGAATTATGGTACAAACTTGATCAAGACATATATGAGTTCACAATGTTGATATGGATAAAAAATTACGAAGTTTGACTGTAAATTGACTACAATTGACTTTTTCCGCAATACAGCTGATTTTTAGGTCAACTGATCAATTGACTGAGCAAAAATATGATCCAAGACTTGAAACATGACATGAGAAATCTCGAGGGTCCATAATGATTCATTAAAGTCATATTAGGCATTAAAAGTTCAATAATCATCAGTGCTTAAGGAGGTGTCTTGAGCTGATCAACCCTTGTGTAATCTTGAACCAAAGGAGATCTTGTGAGAAAATACTTTGGTAAATGAGAGGACAAATTTTGGGGTACAACAATATGCAATATGCAAAGAAAAGAAAACAACTAAGAGAGACTATCCTAATCCCTAGCCCTAGTGTAATCATACAATGATTGATCCTATGGTAGGGGATAAAAGGGAAATCTCTACCCTATGTTAGCATGCATGGGTAAATATCCTAATGTCTAGCTCGAGGACTAACCCTACACGAGAAATCCTAAGGGAGCATGGTAAATATCAAACAAGTGAGAAAACAAGTGCTTTGGTAAAAGCACACAATCAGAGTATACTTACTTAGAGGATGAGGGTATGAAGAGAAAATGCTTTAGCTAAGGGGAGCGGATCACCCGAAGAAAACAAGCGGGAGACAGATGAATTAAAAAAACGTGTGACGCCCAAAGCAACTGAACACCTAACCAAGATATAGAAGATCGAGGTAGGCGATAGAATACAATATAAATGATCATAGAGTGTCAGCATCGGCCAATGCGAACTCTTGACAGAGCATGGGGGTTTGATTGTAAAACCCTTCCCCACTTAACGGACTCGATACATATGATCTGCACGACTCTAAAGCATCGATGTACCATATGAGCTAAGGATGACATAAACTAGAATGTGTAGGGGTCGATTACGGACCCTCCCTGCTCGCCTCCTTTTGAGGACTTATCACCTGTAATATAATGCAGGTACAAATATAAACGCATGTGCATAATACCTACTTCCAAGGTAGGATTTTAAACAACCACAATTAGCATACAGAAAACGGTGCCTACTACAGGACCTTAAATAGCGACTTCGAGCACACACTCTTTATTTCCTGCTTCCTACTTCACATGATTTCTAGAAAGCAATAAACGTCCCTATTATACATGATCTCTAAAAAGTGATAAAATGCAGTATTTATAATATTTACAATAATAATGATCTGAATATGTACCAAACAGATAAAACAAATCCGTATATAACAAAATCTACAACAAATATCCGAAATCTTCCGCAAAAGCTCCAAAAGCTAGCATCGACAAGAGAGAATGTCAGAAATGTGACACCAGTGCAAGTGAAGCGCATCCGTTACCAAAGCGGTCAATGTCCGAATTTGCTTTTGAAGACACGCACAACTCATCAAAATTGTTAGAAAATAACAATAACATTGAAATGAAAATTGTAAGTATGCAACAAGAATAAAAAGTAAACATGGTTATGTATAATACAAAATGAGCAAGATACTTGAACATAGTATGGCATTTCGGGACATCATTGAATTAGTATCAGAAAGAGTATCAAAATTAGCATGGAAGCGGAAGAAATAAGATTAGATATAAGTATAAATATGAATGGTTAAATGGTAAAAATGAACAATGCTTATATTCTAATAGCAATACTCCATACAACCACACCATATTCAAGTAATTAAACTTAAAAAAGCGATAAAAACGCATATGTACAAGTTAACGGTATCAACAAAACGCGGTATTTACATATAGCGGTAATCTCTTGAATGTCAACATCCAATGTACAAGCTACCAAGTTAGTTGGTATGCTACAAGTTAGTATATTTACAAACTAGGAGGGAATGGTATCATAAACCGAAATTAGTGCAAAATGATATCTTTCAATTAACGATGTAATATGTATATAAATCGAAAAGCATATTTGAAACAAACAGTAACCTCTTAAAAATTGTTTGGAATGAATTATAAAAATTAATGGGCCTTATATTCATGCAAACGGATCACAAAAATGCAAACGATTCAGCCAAATTTCACCTGAAAACATGATTTTCACAACAAGTCAGCAACAATAAAAGTCGTGTGAAAAGTATCCGAATCGAAAAACTATACACGGAAGAGATTTGGATGGCTTGAGAAACTCAGTTTTCAATAAGGAAAGTCGGAAAAACTCAAAGCGGATCAAAAGTTAGAGAAAAAACAACAATTATGTCAAGAATTTATCAATGCGGACGATTCAGTCAAGTTTCGTTCAAAAATGCGATTTTCACACACAAGTCAGAAGCTCCTAAATTTGACGGAAACGTATGAAATCGAGAAACCGTTCATGTAGAGAGCCTCAGATGGCTCGAGAAAGTCAGTTTTCATTAAAGAAAGTCAGAAAAACTCAAAACGGATCAAGAGTTAGAGCAAAAACACCAATTATATCAAACTTTGTCAATTTACTAAATATTGAGATATTTTCTACCAAACTCAATCAAACTTGTTTCAAATGTGTTTGGAAATTATATTTGAGTCTATTAGAAATTATCTCAATTCATTGAAATGACAAGCAACAAACAATCAATCAACAATTGGCAAAAAGATTAGTTTATGTCAAGAACGGGTAACTTGAGATCATGTGCAAAAATGCATTTCAAATGCACAAAAATATCAATGATCATCAACTAAAAATAATCAGAAACATGTAGTAAAACTTGAAAATCAAAGATTAGGCCTAAACTAAACTAATTGTTAGTTTATGTTACAACACCTAAATCAAAGTTAGTGTTAGAATCTAACTAACTTAAACTATTAACAAATTCTACATCAAGAATTAGGAACTAGTGTTAATCTAATCAAGAGTTCAAAATCTCAAACTAGTGTTAGTGCTAACTAGTTTTCTATAGTTAATTCGACCTAAACACTAGTGTAAATACACCTAGGGCTAAAAATCAACACAATAACACTATGTCAATTTCAAGTTACAACCAAAATCAACTTCTCAAGTTCAACTAATCACTTATTTCAATAAGCAATTCAATAAAATGGTATTAAATCCTCAATTCAAATCAATTCTTAACAACTAAGCCTCAATTATATAATTAAAACCTCAATCAACAACAAAACCAAGAAAAAACACTTATTCACTTATTTTAAAAAATGCTTAATTCAAGAAAAATCACCGATAGAAGTGAAGATGAGGCTTAGGTATATATATCGCAACGAACGAATCAACAATCAGAGAATAATTTCTCTTAATCTTGAATTTTGGATCTTGATGAAATTGTTGTTGTGTTCTTGATGAAAAAGGCGTAGAACCATGATTTGATCTTTGAGAGAATTGAAAGAAAAGTTTAGATCGTTTGTGGAGATTGGTGAGTTATGAGAGAAATTGGAGTAAAAAGAATATATAGTATGGGATTATGTGAGTGGATTTCATTAATGGCTCTCAAATATCCATAAATAGTAATGGAGAATTTTAATTAACTTGAGTGCGACACGTTCCGGGAAAATTCGCAGGAATCTCGGTGCGAGTTTTAAAGTTAAAATGTGAAACCAAAAAGTATCCAACATTGTAAACGAGCTCCTTTCCGAAAATAGGCTCAATCGGATAAACGGTGATTTAATTATCAGTTTTTGAAATTTCTCCTCAAACAACTTTAATTCCCAGCTTCAGAATTTTCAGTGAGTTACAAACGTTTCGGGCCAAAAACAGAAGCCTTCAGAGTACCGTTGTCTCTTGAAAATTGAAACCAAAATTTAGCTAACTCAATTTGTGAGACAGTTCCACCGGAGCGGGCTCGATACGATAAAAATCGGTTGAGTTATGATTTTTTGTATGTGGTGCAGATAAACATTGGCCACAATTTTCCTGTGCGAAAATACTTGATAAATCCATATTTTTAGGGCCTTTCTAAGCAGAATTAGCTTTCGTCCCTGAGAGATGAAAATGTAAATGATGTCAAGACATAATTTTTGCCACCGGAATAGGTTCAAAAAGAGACACATACTTCGAGTCATGAATTTTTTAGTGCGCGCAAAACACGGTTCAGCCAACTGTTTATCAGTATTTTCCACTATTCAACTTTGTCTGATTTGCGAATTCGGAGACCTTCCTTCGAGAATTAGCTTTAGTCCCGAACATGGAAGTTGAAGAAAATATCGAGGCAGATTCAATGGTGAAAGAACCACCTTGAGAAAGTATATCAAATCATAATTAGAGATTTATGAACGCCTGACACACCTTTGATCGGTAACCAGAAAACTCAGTAATAAAATTATTTGACCGCCATCTGCATATAATTGGCTCCCGGACCGAATACAAAAAGTGAAGATAATATCAACACAGACTTGGTGATCAAATTTCATCCCAAAACAGTACTCTGGCTTGCAGTTAGAAAATTATGAAGTTGACGCACCGAAACAAATTTTTAACCCGAATTATTCTGAATCAGATCAAAACCTTTGGTTCCCTTATATTGCTCAAGACACGAGAAAATACACGGGAGTAGAACATGGTGATAACCCGTTTCTCAGCTAATTGAATTGCCTGCACAAAGCCTTTGACGCTTCTGATAAATAGTCAATGCTTTACTGGCATACCTTGATCTTATAGCAACAGAACCAATGTATGTATGCATATGAAGATGAAATATAAGCCAAATAAAAATTCTGAAATCAAGAGAATAAATTTTAGGATGCAACAATATAGATTCGTCAAACTTTTTCCCATCAGCACTCAAACTCATATTGCATTTTTATCAACAAAGTAATTGTACAAGCCTACATATGATTTTCATGTTTCCAAACTTGGTCTTCTCAATTTTCACAGCCTAGCTTATGGGGGTGTCTTACATATACTCACTATCTTAACTATTTTTATTATTTCTCTTTATTTTTCCAGCCTTGTTAGCATATTACCGTTGGGGTTTCCCATTGTCAATAAGCCTAAGTTATAAACTTTATGAATATATATTTAGGGGGTTTCTTTATGCACCCTTATGTCTTCATATATTCCTGACGAAATTCTCGTAATACCTCTTGAATTTGGATATACATATCCGAAAGAACCAAATATTTCATTTTTAAGGTATTTTCAGATATGCATATTCAAAATAACTCAATGTTTCATTTTTAGAGGATTTTCGAAAATGCATATTCAAATAAATCCTTTAATTTAAGTATAGGGGGTTTTCAGATATGCATGTATGAATAATATTAATATACACAAAATTTCGAAACAGAACCAGCAGACCCAGGATGACGATGCCACTGATGTCTTGTCGATCTGTCAGCATATACAATTGATTGGGCATAAGGCTTTGGACTTATGGATCATTGAGAGGGGCGATCGTGAGGCGGTGGCCATCATAGAGAGAATGGTTAGGGAGGCATCTATTGAAGCGGGTTACAGGAGGCAGAGGATGGGACAAAGGGTTAGGATTAGTCATACATTGTTGATAAGTGTCAAAATGTAGTTATTTTGTATATATGTTTTGTGGAACTTATTAGTTCTTTTGTTGATATTCGTTGAATAATTCTCCACTTTGTGTATAATAATGTGTACTTTGTGTTTAACCGAATTTTTGTGTATATATGGTATTGTTTGATTGTTTTTATGTCTTTTGTAGGTATTCATGCATGGTTGGAGCATTGAGTATTAAAGGCCAAAGGCTAAGCTTTAAGGATACAATTTTTAACAATTCATCAAAGAATAAGGCTCAAAACAAATATGAGAAAAATCATCAATTTGGTTGATATTTAGGCATTATTAGATAGATCATTGAATAAGCTTTCCAACGCTTCGAACCGGACGTAAATAGGAATTACGGTTCTCAAGTTATGGCAAAAACAAAATCTGGTTTTTTCTGCTACCACTTAGCGGGATCTGTGCGCTAAGCACGGTCTCCTAGGCAGAAACACGTTAAAAGGGCCAAAACACAATTTTTTTTAGGTTATATTTTGAGGTATTTGTTCCCAACTCATCAAACCTTCATTCTTGGTAGTTTAGAGCTTAGAAAACAACATTGGAGCTTGCACACGGATGATCCGGGGTAGAATCGGCGCTGACCGCTTCAGTAAAATGGCGTCGTTGCTGGGGATTGGTGTTTTTATTAGATTGCATTATGATAGTTTCTTTGTTTTTGAGTTTTGCACATAATGTCCATATTGTCTATAATGTGGAAATATGAACTTGTCTATATTGATACTTGTATATGTTTATCATATTTGTAAATGTTACATGTTTTACATACTGGTTAAATTTGTATATAGTATACTTATTTTTTTTCACGTTTTCTAAAATTATGGTTAGGTGTATAGTTCTAATTAGAGCTCGAAGAGATAAGAGCAAAGGCAAGAGCAAAAGCATTTGATCCGTCCAAAGAAAAGTGAAACAATTGTAAATAACAGGCGCCAGGCTAATGACGTAAAACAAACATGTTTTATTGTTTTTCTCTTTGTTAGTTTAGGTAGTATGTTAATTGTTGTTTAAACAAGTTGAATTTGGACTTGCTTTAAAAATATCAACTCTTCATTTTTCAACTTGTTTAAACTTATGAGAGCTTGCTTTTATTAGTTTAAGGAAGTGTATATGTATGTAAACTCTACTTAGTTGTGTATTTGAGATTGTGTAGACGAAAGTGGAGACTTGCACTAGAACTGCTATGTTGCTGTCCTATTTTTCTGGTTCTGGTGTAACGCGCTTAGCGCGGTAGACCTCGCTTAGCATGCTCTGTTGAGTTGCACCATTGAAATCTTTTTATTTCACTTGGCCCTCCTTTTTCCCACTTTCACCAAATCTTTGTATTAGTAAATAACAATAGTATTATTTTTCTGATTCTTTTGTTGTTGTTTGAACTCCAATTTTGGTCCGGTAACTTGAAGAATTTCGAGATGATTTTAGGATTTTGATTAATTCAACTTGCAGATGTATGATAATGATAGTTTTTTAAGTTGGTATCATCCAAGGTACTCGTTTATCACTTTATATAGCATAACATATTTAGGAAACTTTTCATTTGTACAATTACCATACTATTCATTCTTTTACATTACTTGCTTTTTTTATTGAATCAATTTAGTTCCATTATTATCCTTAAATATGAGGAAGCTTTCCATTATACATATATGTTGGAGGACGTAATTCTTGTTTTAACTGGATTTTATTATGCTTAATCTTTTGTTTGTGTTGATTATATAAATGCATGAAAAGGATCAAGGCATTTTATTTTATTTTAAGCACAACTACTTGGCCAAATAGTCAATTCATCTTGTAAGTGTGTGAACTTTTGTTAACCTCTTTTGAGAATTTTTGTCAATATCCATGTTGTTTTTGAACTTAATGCTTGTATATGAGTGTCTGTCTTTCCTTTTTGGATGGATGTTGATTCTTTATTTTCTTGAACCCTCAACCATTGTTTATGGTTTGAATTTTTTCATTGCCTTAGAAAATAGAGATTATTCACTATGATGTTGGTTGAATTCGAGTTAGAGAGAGAAATGTTTGCTCACTTATGTTGTTGGTTGCTATGAGGTTGTGAAAGAGAAAAAGACAAGAAAAGAAAAATGTGTGAAAAAGAAGGAAAATAAAAAGAAAGAAAAAATAGAAAAAGTTTTGAAAAACAAAAACAAAAAGAGTATGTAATAATGTTGTGTTAATAAGTATTGTGATTGGTTTAAAAATTTGGGATTATGAAGAAATTTGATTTTTGTGAGTTGATCACTCCCTTAGGTTTAGGAAAGCTTTTGTTTTGACTAGCTTTAGGAATTATCCCTTGTTTATTAACCAAGACACATTATATCCTTGAAAAGACTTTGTGATTTTTGCCTCTGTATTTTCAATATGAGTTTTTTGATGAATGCATAATTTAGTCTTTTGTTTTCAAGGTTGTTGGATGAGTGTCAAATCATCACCTTTGTGTATTTTTCATCTCTCGATGAATTTTTGTTAGGTGTGATTCATGATTTAAGCTTGGTTTGTTTTAAAATGTTTAGCATGATGTTTTACTTAGGATTCGTTTCGTTTTCATGTTGTCATTGTAGGATTGTGGTAAGTATTTATTTTGTTTGTGCACTTTTGTTTGAACAATACATTTATTTTCATTTTTCAAACTAGTTGATTCATGATTCTTTGGTTGATTACTTTTTTCTTTGAGTTGTTTGGCCTTGTTTGAGGACAAACAATTTCAATTTGGGGAGAGTTTGATAAGTTCCAAAATATAGTTATTTTGTATATATGTTTTATGGCACTTATCGGTTCTTTTGTTGATATTGGTTGAATAATTCTCTGCTTTGTGTATAAATATATGTATTTTATATTTAATCGAGTTTTTGTGTATATATTGTATTCTTTGATAGTTTTTATATCTTTTTGTAGGTATTCATGCATGGTTGGAGCATTGAGTAATAAAGGCCAAAGGCTAATCTTGAAGAATGTAATTTTTAGCAATTTATCAAAGAATAAAGCTTAAAAAAATATGATAAAAATTATCAATTTGGTTGATATTTAGGCATTGTTAGATAGATCATTGAATAAGCTTTCCAACACTTCGAACCAAACATAAATCGGAGTTACGGTTCTTAAGTTATGGAAAAAATAAAATCTAGTTTTTTCTGCTACCGCTTAGTGGTATCTGTGCGCTAAGTGCGGTCTCCTGTGCAAAAACACGTTAAAAGGGCCAAAACACATATTTTTTAGGTTATTTTTTGGGGTATTTGTTCTCAACTCATCAAAACTTCATTTTTGGAAGTTTAGTGATTAGAAAACAATATTGGAGCTTGCACACGGATGATTCGTGATGGATTTTTCATCGATCGGCGCTGACAAAACGGGAGATTTTTGGTTCATTTCTCTTCCTCTTTGCGTATTCTTCCTTTGTTGGGTTTTGTATGTTTATTTACTTTGAACATATGTATATATATTGATCATGTTGTTGTATAAAGCTTGCTTTTCAAATCATTGTTAATGTCTTTCTTGATCTTTTTACTTTATGTTTGAATTTGGGTTGTTATAGACATATACCTCACAAATCTTGATTAGGGGTGAATATATATTAGTTTCTAGATTCTAGAGATATATTTAGAGCTAATAATCATTGCGGATATCATAGCTTAATGCTTCCGTGTTGTTTGTGTTGCGCTGAAAGATCGCGATGCAAGAATACAATCGTTCTCTCAATTTGGGTTAGACATACTCTAGGTTGTGAGTGATACGTGTTGACATTAAGGAGTATCATAGATTGAGTATGACTGATCGATAGGTTTGAGTTTGTGAGGAGTGAATTATATGCATGCTTGATAAGTCTCTTCTCCTAAGAATGAATTATTTTTCTGTTCATATGTTTTAATTCATGTAATTACTTTAAACCCATTTAAAACCAAATTCATAAATGCGAGAAATTATTGAACGGAAATTCAGTAGCACTAATCTCTGTGGATATGATATGATCAAACTAAAAATACTTACTTTTGTTTGCCGCTTTACCGCTTCAGCAATAGTAGACTATGCATTTCTTTTATTTACCAATGTATTTATTTCACATTCTGTACTTTCTAAATAATTTATGTACTAATTTCCGGTATTTATGAACAATTTATGTTTGTATCATTTTCGGTCTTTGGTATTTCGGTATTATTTAAATGAATTACATATCAAATATTTGATATTTATTAGGTACCACATTGATGTTTTTTTTTTTTAAAATGCTGTAAAAGCATTCCGCCAAAGGTTTCGGAGATGCATATTCGAATGAACCCTTAAATAAAATTTCAACGTGTTTCGAATATGCATATCCGAAAATATCACTAAATATTTATTAACGTGTAAACAAGGGGTTTTCGGATATGCATCTCTGAAACACCTTGAAAATGTTGAAATATTAGATTAGATTTTATTAGATTTAATATTTAAATATAATCCAAGTTGTGTAAGCCCAAGTCCAATTAGGATTGTATATAAATAGTCATAGTGTGTATCCTTATTTTGTACAATACAGTAAAGTGAATTCAATAGAATCCTTATTTCCTTTATTATTCTTTCTTTCTCTCCTCACAAAAAGTGCCTCACACACTAAAAATTTGGTATCCAGAGCTTCCAATTATTGTTCTTGATCTAGTTTTCAAGAACTTCACGTCAGAGATCGTGTTTTTAGGGCAAGTGAATCAATCGCTACGAAGATGGATAATGATAAGGGCATTATGAATTCTCTTCTAATGCTTAACCGAAAAAATTGGATCTGATGAAAAAAACAGATGCAATCCTTGTTTTCCTTCCATGAAACCCTAGAAGTGGTTACCGATGACGTTCCTGCGCTGGCTGCAAATTCAATCGACGAACAAAATAAAGCTCACAACAAAGTCAAGAAGAAAGATTGCAAGGCTGCTTATTGCATTTAGATGGCAATCGATGTTGTGTCATACCCCAAATTTGTCCTACCCTTTTCACTTTTATATGGCTTAGGCCTTGCATTTCATTTGCGTCATTTTCATTAGGTTATTCACGCATCATTCCTTCATTTTAATAATGCAGTGGTTCAAAACATCAGTGGTTGTGCTAACTAGGGTTCAATTTTGGTTTGAGTCTTCTATATGCTAAAAATGATTTCCTTGGCTCGTCATTGGGCAGTGGACAGTGGAATCAGGTTTTGAAGTATGGTTATCATGAGTTTCTTATTCATCCATGTACAATGCCATTTCTCATTCAAATTCATCAAGACCTTAGATTAGGGTTTATTTCCCTATGTGTGATTAAAATTTAGGGTTTGCTCCTCAATTACCATCTCCTAAGTTTTTCAGTCGGAAATTAGGGTTTCCTTATGCTTTGGGGATTTTTATTTCAGTCAAGTGTGATTCATTTGGTTTCTACATCATTCATGTTGTCAGAGCTAGGGTTTTGATGCTTTGGCTATCCTGAGAATTCTTCGCTTCCTATGTCAACTTCGATTTTACTCTAGAGACTTCTCTAAAAATGAGATTCGGGTGCAGCCTTCGAATCAAGACTTTACTTGGTTGGAGTCCATCAAATGGGAAAGAGTTTATCAAAGCATGATTGCATGTATATTGAGATTTCTCTTAAGAATTATGGATCATCAATTCAAGATTTCTTGTTTTTATGGTACTCGTGAGAAAAATGTGAATTCATCAGTTACTCCAAGAACAAGGCATAGAGGATTGAATATTCAAGCATGATACTCGGGTATTTCCTTTGATTCGTATTTAATTGGTTTGAAGTTGTGAACTAAAGCAAAGTGTTGAATTTGATTCAAAGATCACTCAAACCATGTATTAAGAAGTTGAGTTTATTGAAGACATGGTTTGTTAAAATTCGTTGGTCCATCCATTATTCAAAGTTCCAACCAAGATTCAAGATCCATCCATGGTTTTCAAACAATAGCCCATTCACTTTTCGAGTTTATCATGAATTCAAGAGCAAGTTTCATTCAAGTTATTCAAGCATCGTTCAAGATTCGATCCTTATTCATGTTTAAATTCATGAAATTCAAGAAATAATGGTTCATTCTAAATTCAAGGGACAAGGTACACTATTGCAAGGCATATTCGCAAGGCATATTCAGGTTTGATTCAAGGTTAATATGGGAAATCCATTCATATGGTATACAAGATACAAGTTTGTCAAGTGGATCGGAACCATAGGTTAGGAAGAGTTAAATTCAAGAAGATTAGAAAGCATATGAATTGTTTGGAGTTGAGGTCACAAGTTGAAAAGTTTAACATACATCATTGTTTTATTCACAATTTATCCTCAAATCATTCAAGTTTCAAGTTATAATCCATCATCAACATTACAACTTTGCCATTGTTACAAAGGAAACTCAAGACTTCAAAAGTTCATAGTAACTTTACAATATAAAAAAATCTAGTTACATGGAATATTTTTAACGCTTATGCCTAAGTCTAAGCCAACTTTCAAACTTCATGTTTACTCTCATGGTCCAAAATTTCTTCTTCAACCAAACCTGCATCCAAAGTGTTGTCATGCTTACAAAGTCATTCAAACGTCGCAACCCCATAATACACAAGCCTACTGCACACATGCTGCTATACCAAGCACAGTCTGTACAGACCACAAAACACCGTGATCTTTATTCAAAAGTCCATCTGCTATAGCTGCCCTATGTCACTCCAAAATCTGCCAAAAACCTGTCAAAATAAGACAAACAAAACGGTCCAAAAACAATGCCAAAAATCAACCTTGTTGTACCTACAATCTACCTGCATAAACAAGATAAACGAGCTTGCATCATGCTGCCCATAATAACAAAGATCCAGCCCTACAAAATCTGTGCCAAACCTACACAAAACATCAACACAAAACAATCCAAATATAGCTGCTAAATTTTCTCAAAACGACCCAAAACTAGTACACCACTTTGTTGTCCAAGACCTACTAATTTTTGTTGCAAAAACAGTCAAAAAATGCAGTCGATAAGACTACCAAAAACTGCTGCAATGCTGCTCCGCAAGCCTGTAAAATCTGGCAACATATCAGTCTAAACAATGCACAAGAATGGCTAAAGAAAACTTGCAACAAAAATTCACAAAAAACTGCATACCATATTTGTTCAAAGTTGTTCAAATTCCCCCTAAAACCTCATTTTCATTCGTTATAAAATGGGAAGAGAGAAAACAAAAACAAGAGAAAGGAGTGAAGAAAAAACACAGAGAAACAAAATCGCCCAAGAAACCTCTCTCGGAAATACTCCTTCCATTAACCTTTTTCAAACCACTGAACCATCTCCAACTTTCACCCATTATAAACATATAAAATCACCAAAAACTCTAAAGACTCACCCCTCTAACTTGTTCTATTCCATAACCTTACCACTGTTAACAAAGAGGGGAAAGAAATTAAGAAGAAAAATAGTTGCTATACTGATAAAATGAAGAAATATTCCCCCAAACTTCTTCAACAAACCTGCAATTTACAGAAGCAACACAACAACAATTTCAAATTCAGAATCTCAGAAGAAAAAGAAGAAGAGTAGAGTTATGCAACCAATTTGAAGTTCAACCTTCCTCTAAGTTCCTCGCGTAAATCAGACTTGCAACAATAAATTCCATAATCCATCAAAAGACTCAACAATAGCACCAAATTCTCAAACAAGCAGTAGATTTGTAAACCTCCTGCAACACATATTTAATCCAGATTCAACAACAACGAGAACCATTATAGCAGCAATATATACAAGTGCATACGCGACAATTCGTAACACAAAATTGAAAAGTAGAAGAAGACAAAACAGAAGAACAAAGAGGAAGGGATTTCTTACTCAATTTTTTTAAGCTCCATCCGAGAGATTCTGACAGGTAATTCTTTGTCTTCTATTTTTTGTGCATCTCCATGCTTGTTCTTTGAGTTTGTTTAGTTAGGAGTTTTGTTGTTGTCGTGTCGAATCAGTCAAGAGAGATGGGAAGAGTTATTTTGTTTTTGTTTGTTCGAAATCAGAGGAAAGTAACCAAATGAAGGAATAACAGAGAGAGGGAATTGGAAGAGGTGAAATCGATTGAATTGAAATAAGGAAACTGCTCATTTGCGTTGCAAAAACAGTCAAAAAATGCAGTCCATAAGACTATAAAAACTGCTGCAATGCTGCTCTACAGGCCTGCAAAATCCTGCAACATATAAGTCTAAACAATGCACAAGAATGACCAAAGAAAACTTGCAACAAAAAGTCACCAAAAACTGCATACCATATTTGTTCAAACTTGTTCAAATTCCCCCCAAAACCTCATTTTCATTCGTTATAAAACAGGCAGAGGGAAAACAGAAACAAGAGAAAGGAGTGAAGAAAAAACACAGAAGAAAAATCGCTTAAGAAACCTCTCTCAGAAATACTCCTTCCACTAACCTGTTTCAAACCACTGAACCATCTTCAACTTTCATCCATTATAAACATATAAAATCACAAAAAACTCTAAAAAGTCACCCTTCCAACTTGTTCAATCACATAAACTTACAATTGTTAACAAAGAGGGGGAAGAAATTAAGAAGAAAAATAGTTGCTATGCTGATAAAATGAAGAAATATTCCCCCAAGCTTCTTCAACAAACCTGCAATTTACAGAAGCAACACAACAACAATTTCAAATTTATAATCTCAAAAGAAAAATAAGAAGAGTAGATTTATGCATCCAAATTGAAGTTCAACCTTCCTCTAAATTCCCCGCATAAATCACACCGGCAACAATAAATTCCATAATCCATCAAAAGACTCAACAATAGCACTAGATTCTCAAACAAGAAGTAGATTTGTAAACCTCATGCAACACATATTTGAGCCAGATTCAACAACAACGAGAACCATTATAGCAACAATATATACAAGTGCATACATGATAGTTCGTAACACAAAATTGAAAAGTAGAAGAATACGAAATAGAAGAACGAAGAGGAAGGGATTTCTTACTCAATTTTTTTGAAGCTCCATCGGAGAGATTCTGACAGGTAATTCTTTATCCTCTATTTTTTGCACATCTCCATGTCTGTTCTTTGAGTTTGTTTAGCTAGGAGTTTTGTTGTTGTCGAATCGAATCGGTCGAGAAAGATGGGAAGAGTTATTTTGTTTTTGTTTGTTTAAAATCAGAGGAAGGTAACCAGTTGAAGAAATAACAGAGAGATGAAATTGGAAGAGGTGAAATCGATTGAATTGGAAGAAGGAAACTGTGGAATAGAGATGGGGTTTTTGTTGTTGTGAATTCGAGAGAGGAAGCACATAGATGATCGTGGGAGAGAGAGGAAGAGAAGAGTTTTTCATCGTGAGGAAGAGAGAGATTATGTTTCTCTTTTTTTGTTTTAATTGTTGGATTAATGGGGAAATAAACAAAACTAATTTTAATCATTGATTACTTTTTCCCTTCTCCTTGAACACTAGCGGCACCCTTTTCTCCTTCCAATTAGGTTTTCAACACCCTTTATATTCCCCAAAACATATCTGAGTTTGAGCTTATTTTTTAGCCCAACCCATTTCACAAGTTTCATTTTTGTATTAATGGAAGCATGGAAATAAATGAATGAAGGAGATGGTGCAGCGGTTAGCTTATGTGTTTGAATGCTTGAGGTCCTGGATTCGAGCCTCCCCCAAGACATTTTTACCATTATTCTATTTTTTTTCTTTTAACCCAATCTCTTTTATTTTATTTTTAATTAAAGGTTTATATATAAAAAAAAGCTACTTGGTTTAGTGGCAAGGCAAGAGGGCTGTAACCTAGGGGACATGAGTTCAACTTCTAACTTTACCTTTTTTTCTTCAAAATTCTAAGTTTTAAGTTTTTTTCTTATTTCATTTTAAATTTCATACAAAAATAAAATAAAATAGAATTAGGTTTTAATTTTCTTTATATGATAAAAATACCAAAATATTAGATTAGAATTTTAATTTTCTTTTGATTATTTCTTTACTAAAAAAATAAAATATATTAGAATAGAGTAGTATTAAAATTATGATTTCCCGTTTTTTAGAATTCCTCGATTTCGTGATTCATAATAATTTAGAATTAGGTTTTAATATTTATTTTCACAAAAAATCATAAAAATATTGTAATATTATTTCCTTTTATTTATTTGATAAAAATCATAAAAAAATGTTAAGAACTTAATTTCTTGGTTACATGTTCCCTTAGGTTATTCCCTCGAGTCGATTAAATTCAAGTTGATCGTTTCATTTTGAATTAGACATTTGGATCAAAATTTGTATGATAACTTTATGATAGAATTTTCCTTTTACACTAAACTTTAAGTCTACACCTTGTATGGCAACAATTAGGTTTTTTAGTCTCCCTTTAGACTCTTTCTTCTTTTGTAAATTAAAACAAAACTTTCTCCCCTTAATCAAAAATCCAAAAACACTTAATCATTATTCAAACTCATTCACACTTAACAAAACATTTAACAAATCAAATATCTCCTAAAAAGGGCATGTTATCTCTGTTCTACCGCGATAACGGCCGTGCCTATTGCTAGAATGTATGCATTAACATCGCCCACTAAAAAACACCAACAAACCAACATTTTTTAGAAGAGTTATGATGTTCTGATTCCTTCATAGGATACGTAGGAAAAGAGTTGCGAGACCCTCACGAACGCACTAATAAAAAACCATTTCTTTCCCCTTAGCAAGTATAGTTATAGATAGTCACACCCTTAGAAGCAAACAATCAAAATGGATTCAGTTGAGTATAACGGATGTGAGGGGTTCTAACACCTTTCCATCGCATAATCGACTTCCATACCCTCTCTTTTAGTTGCAAGACCATCTTATCCATCCTCTTGTAGTTTTATCTATATTTCCCCTTCCTTCAAGATAAATAAAGTTTAGTGGAGGCTCTATATTATTTGTCGGTAGCTTCACTTGGCGACTCTGCTGGGGACCCAATGCAAGTCAATCATAGTTTTATTTATTTGTTTCTTTGGGTGTTTATTTATTTACTTTATTTGATTTATCTCCTTATTTATTTATTGTTGTATTGCTTTCATTTGTATATATTGCATTGTACTTTTTGCTACTCACATTATCTGGTTATGTTGTATCTTTTGTGATGTTGGGTTGGGTGATTTCATTTGATAAGTCCTATACCCGGACTTGGGGTTACACTTAGGATTAGTACGGGTGGTATATTCATGTTAACTTTGAGGGAGTAATCCCGAAGAAGGAGGCATGAGATCCCCCACTCAGTGGAGGTCCCCTTGAATGTAGCATTATTTACTGAGTAATCGGGAAGACATTGTTGCTTTCGACCTGGGAGCCAGAGAAGCTGAGAGACGTATAACCATTAACCCATCCTGGACTTTTTAGGTGTAGTGCGAAGACTATGACAGAGTAATCGGAAAGTATTTAACACGTGATGCTGCACTCGGACGAGTTTTTCCTTTGAATATTACTAATTACCGAGTAATTCGGACGTTGGTAATATCCAAAGGAAGAGCGTAGACTCTAAGATTTCCCTAGAACCTTGTTCGGCAGGTGATAAACCCCTAGTACACACCTTATGGGTGGTTACCTTCACTCCATGCTTGTGACGTTGGACCTTTGATCCTGTTACTTTCAATTTATACAAAGGACTACACAGTGGTTATCTAGAATATGTGGAGCTGAGATCTCATGCCATAGTATACCATGACATCATACCATCATGTATATACATCTCATATCTAAGAAATTCCAAAGACAAGTCTTGTTGGTTGAGCTCTTCAAAAATGAAAAAAAAATTAAAAGATAGACGAGTCTTTGGATTTCCTTGGAAGTAAAGATAAAACATGTGTTCATACTATCATGCATTCATTATTTATGACAAAAACTTATTGGGGTCCCTTTTCATCATACTTAAGTGAATAGCAAAGATGACTTCCCTACACCCCTACCGTACAAGAAGCAACCAACGAAGACTTATGGATCTCTTGAAGAAAATCAGAATGCTCTCCGCCGAGATATGGACACCATGGGCACCCGAAAGGATCAACTTATGGAAACCCTTCCTGTTGTCATCAAGGGTCAAGAAGAGCTACATCAAAGTGTTTCCAAGCTTTCCACTGCTGCCCCTCCACTTCTGCAAATAGAGGGAATAATAATGCGAATATTGAGATCCCTATAGGAATTCCTCGGAATGATGTTGATGATCATCACGAAGTCATTGATCTTGATGAGCCCATGAAAATATCGCTGCTGGAGTTGCTGAAACTGCCAAAATGTACCATGCTCTTGAAGAGCATCTCAAAGCTATGGAAGGTATCAAGACTTTTGGATTCAATACTGCTGCAAGTACCTCGTACCGAGGGTAGTTATTCCTCCCAAGTTCAAGGTTCCTGTTTTTACAAGTATAAAGGCACCTCCTTCCCAGAGACTCATCTTCGTTCCTACTGTCACAAGATGGAAGCTTATGCTGAAAATGAACCGTTGCTCATGCATTTCTTCCAAGACAGCTTGACAGGGGCATTGTTGGACTGGTATATGCAATTAGAGAGAACTCATGTCAGTAGTTGGGGAGAGCTTGCTGACACCTTTTTGAAACATTACCATTATAATACCGCCATGGCTCCTAGCCACACTCAGCTTCAAGGGATGCCACAGAAATATGAAGAGTCTTTTAAAGAGTAAGCCCAAAGGTGGCGTGAACTGTATGCAAGGGTCCAACCTCCTCTCTTGGATCGTGAACTCATTGATTTGTTCATGGGTACTCTACGAGGTCCTTATCTCCAACACATGCTTAGCAGTACCTCTACTTCTTTCTCTGATATGGTCATTATTGGAGAACATGTTGAAACTTGTATTAAGGTTGGAACGATCCAAGGTATACCTAACAATACCAACAATAATACTGGCGTTGGTAGGAAGTCGTTTTCTGGTTTCTTCAAGAAGAAAGAGGGTGAGACTATTTTTGTCTTCATCAACCAAGGAAAAGCTCCTGCATATCCTCATGTTCGATTTCCTTATTTCCTAACACCTACTATTGTTCCTAATCAATATGTTCCTCAAGTGTATGCTGCTACAACTCCAATACCCTGGATGGCCCAACAACGACCTTTCGCTCCTCAACCATAATATATCCCACAACAATAATTTGCACCACCTCTGAATTATTAACAACAGAATCAGCAACCTCAAGGTCTGAGAGTTCAACAGAGACAAAGAGCTCCTAAGAGGAGATTTAATCACATTTCTATGTCCTATGCTCAGCTTATCCCTCAATTACTTTCCAATCAGTTGGTTCAACTGCGTGAACCTGGTCCACCTCCAAATCCTCCCCCAAGGGGGTATGATACTAATGCTCATTGTGAATTCCATTATGGGGCACCTGGCCATACAATTGAAGGTTGTAATGCGTTCAAAGCCAAAGTCCATGACCTCATAGAGTCAAGAGAAGTTATATTCACTGCAAATGGTATGCACATAAATTTAATTTTCCTTCGACCAAAGCAAGTACCAAGACTGCAAAGCATCCTATGAAGCAATCAGTCCATACGGAGTCAAGGCTCCTCAAAATTAGCCATCTTTAGTCTCTTTTCTGCATTATCATTTGTAACCTTTCTTGTTTTGTTACGTACTCATTGTATGAAAAATTGTTTGTCTTTTTAATATTAAATTACAATGCATTGAATATGATTGTCTTGAACTAATCCATTAGTATTCACTCATTTATGTTTTTGTTACTTAACTAATTTTTAATTGAAAAACAAATAACTCTTAAGGGAAGATGATGAACATATGACACCTGGAATCTCAAACGGTATGTTTTTGAATAAAACCCTGTTGACGATGTACATAAATTAGTTCAAATCCCTAAACACCATAGATATATGGGAGATAGGCCCTCGTTAACCCCTTTCGAGCCTTGAAGTATGAGTTTCTTTTATGCAAAAAAACCCTCAATTTTAAACTCTGGGGCGGGTATATTTCAGTTAATCCAATCAAGCGTTCATAACTCATCAAGAGTATGCCTCTAAGGATAAAATAATGGTTATCCATCAAAAGGTTGAGGAAAGTCAAAACTGTAATGGCTAACCTTCGTCTATTAGTTGCGTGCATCAAAGAGAATGATATCCCCATGGGTATCTCTCGCACATCACGAGGTTAATAGATGATGATGCCACAACGATTATCCCTCATCTATCAAGGACTCGGGCAGTCACAACCATTTCCAACAAATCGAAGATGACACAAAGATCAATGACTTGTTTAAAAAGAAAGAGACAAAAAGCCCTGCTAAGTCGAAATTTGAAAAGCAAGTGACTTAGGAAAAAGTCAGGGCATCCCGCTGGACTGCAACCTCAAAATTAAAAAATATTCCAGGAAAAAATTAGGGAAAAAGAAAGGATTACAAAATAAAGATTCTCAGCAAAGAACAAGGTCAAGTGATCATACACCAAGAACAAAAAGTTAGTGTCTGTCGTGTCCTAGAAACCCTTGTGGTTCCTCAATCATCGCAAACTCCCTTATTGAGAAATGAGTTCTCATATCGAGTTAACTGAACGTAGGAATAGAGAACATCATGGAGAGTGGGTGGGCACCAAATAATTTTAAGCCGTAAATCCTTTTCTAAAAAACGTGAACCAGGCCATGTTACGACCCTTAAAAGTCCTAATTGAAGCACGAGTTAATTCGAAAGCAATACTGTAACGAGAATACAGTAACCTAACTCCTCGGAGATGTGCTAAAAATTTGAGTTGGTAACACACCACCTTTTCATAAAAAATAAAAAAAATTGATGCTTCGACATCTTTTCAATAAAAGTTTTTAAACTTCAAGACAAGCATATGATTTGCATTATAATTGTCATTCTTAGACAAACATTATTTGCATGTAAAATAAGTGCTTGAACATCAAGTAAGCTTGCATGATGAGCATCAAATGAAAACCTAGTTATCCCAAAGGACAAATTGCTGCAGGAATCTGTCGAAAAGAAAATCATCTTAAAGAATGATCTTATTCAGAGGCATTCCCTCAAAGCTGACAATCAGAGGCTATCATGTCGATGAATCTCTTAAAGCTTCCAATCAGAGGCTATCACTTCGATAAATCTCTTCCAGCTTTTGCCAACCAATTAGAGGCAATCATGTCGATAAATCTCTTTGAACTTCAAACTGGGGAAATCAGGCCGAGTAACCTATTCGAAATTTATTCAATCTGGGGCAATCAGACGGAGTAACCTATTTAGAATTTATTCAACCTGGGGAAGTTACGTTGAGATTCGATAAATCTCTCTAAGAGTCCATGATCAGAGGCAGTCTATGTCGTGGCTTAAGATATTTGGGCATGCCACCTTGTGTCGTATGATGACACAAATATTCCAGCCTTCCACTCAAAGAGATTATTGCAGACAGGTGTATTCCTCTTCCCCTCTTATGAAGCTGCTCAAGAAAATTCCTATCATCCGTACAAATGCGGTCAGGAAAGAGCATCATGACAGTCACTTTGGCTCATTTAACATCCTCAGAATCATCATCATTCCCTGTAGATGTTTAAGCGCGTAACTCCCCAGCAATGAAGTAAACTCGGGGCATCTGAAGATACTCATGTCCATTTCCTAGTCCCCAAGTGGTTCATGGAAAAAGGAAATTCAGACTGAGCCATTCCCTCCCCAACAATAGAGAAAACTTGGATCATTTGAAGAGATCCATGTCTTTACCCAGCCATCCACAAGAAGTTTAGCATGTAGAGAAAGTCAGATCAAGCCACCCCTCCCCAGCAAGACTTCCATTCAACCCCTAACAAGGCTATAACTCAACTCTAGAAGTTTTCAAGCACCAATCTGTATTGGTATATCAAGACAATGAGCAACGGACCCCAATGAGCCTAATATTTTGCACTTTGCATATAGTAATTGTCACTGCATATTACATTGCATCCTCAAACGCATAACATATCCATTGAAATGGATCATTACGCCATACACTTCAAAATGCATACAAAGCATAAGCCGGATTTGGCACCTTGCACGAAATCCCCAAATCAAATCCTTAAAACAGTAATACATCCCCACAGAGAATACTATCCTCACAATTGCCAGTTGACATCTGTCATTACACTACAAACCAAAATAGCCACAGTGCGAGTATATTGAGCCCCCGACTCTCAATACATCATGTTATCTTTTCTTGGGTTGTAGGTCGTCCATAGGTCTTACCCTCATGTTACCTTTTCCTGGGTCGTAGGTCGTCCATAGATCTTATCCTCATGTTATCTTTTCTTGGGTCGTAGGTCGCCCATAGATCTTACCCTCGTGTTATCTTTTCTTGGGTCGTAGGTCATCCATAGATCTTACCCCCATGTTATCTTTTCTTGGGTTGTAGGTCGTCCGTAGGTCTTACCCTCATATTATATTTTCTTGGGTCATAGGTTGTCTCTAGGTCTTACCTTCATGTTGTATTTTCTTGGTTCGTAGGTCGTCCATAGGTCTTACCATCATGTTATCTTTTCTTGGGTCGTAGGTCGTC
Source organism: Vicia faba (assembly GCA_948472305.1). NCBI lineage: Eukaryota > Viridiplantae > Streptophyta > Magnoliopsida > Fabales > Fabaceae > Vicia > Vicia faba. The sequence goes on from OX451737.1 coordinate 1,242,386,789, forward strand.
CGTAGACCTTACCACCATGTTATCGTTTCTTGGGTCGTAGGTTGTCTACAGATCTTACCCTCATGTTATCTTTTCTTGGGTCGTAGGTCGTCTATAGATCTTACCCTCATGTTATCTTTTCTTGGGTCGTAGGTTGTCCATAGGTCTTACACTCATGTTATCTTTTCTTGGGCCATAGATCATTCGCTGATCTTTACCCCTTACCTTTCTTTTGGGTCGTGAATCCTACACGATAGATCCTCCATTGTTGTTGATTTTACCCGTTGTCTTTACCTGTCTTTTTGGGTCGTGAATCCTACATGATAGATCCTCCATTATCGTCGATTTTACCCATTGTCTTTACCTTTCTTTTTGGGTCATGAATCCTACACGATAGATCCTCCGCTGTCGTTGATTTTACTCGTTGTCTTTACCTTTCTTTTTGGGCCGTGAATCCTACACGATAGATCCTTCGCTATCGTCGATTGTACCCGTTGTCTTTACCTTTCTTTTTGGGTCATGAATCCTACACAATAGATCCTTCGCTGTCATCGATTTTACCCGTTGTCTTTACCTTTATTTTTGAGCCGTGGATCCCACACGATAGATTCTCCGCTGTCGTCGAGTTTACCCGTTGTCCTTAAGTTATCATGTTGTCATTAATCCTACTTTCAATCACCACTACATCATCAACCATATCTTTTCAATCACTTTGACACGCACTTCCATGAGAACCTTGTATTGGCACCGTTACCCCGTTACAAGCTATACTACTTAACCACATTTAGCCATCATAACTGGTTCACCAGAAAACAAATTTTCTATCCCCAACAGACATCACGAACAACAACACTTACACCATTTCTCCAGGACAAATTTCAGGTCTTGGTATTTAATCTTCTTATACCTTAAATGATCGAAAGGTTGACGCCAATCTCACTTTTAGGTTCAAGACGATTAAATAGGGGCAGCCATCTTACCCTAAATTTGTCCTACCATTTTCACTTTTATATGGCTTAGGCTTTGCATTTCATTTACATCATTTTCATTAGGTCATTCACACATTATTCCTTAATTTAAATAAGGTAGTGGTTTAAAGCATCAATGGTTGTGCTAACTAGGATTCAATTTTGGTTTGAGGCTTCTATATTCTACAGTTGATTTCCTTGGCTCCTCCGTGAGCAATGGACAATGGAATCAAGTTTTGAAGTATGGTTATCATGAATTTCTTATTAATCCATGTACAAGGCCATATCTCATTCAAATTCATCAAGATCTTGGATTAGGGTTTATTTTCCTATGTGTGATTAAAAATCAAGGTTTTCTCCTCAGTTACCATCTCCTAAGTTGTTCAGTCAGAAATTAGGGTTTCCTTATGTTTTGGGGCTTTTTATTTCACTCAAGTGTGATTCATTTGGTTTCTACATCATTCATGTTGTCTGAGCTAGGGTTTTGATGCTTTGGCTATCCTTAGCATTCTTTGCTTTCTATTTCAACTTCCATTTTTCTCTAGAGACTTCTCTAAAAACGATATTTGGGTGCAGCCTTGGAATCAAAACTTTACTTGGTTGGAGTCCATCAAATGGGAAAGATTTTGTCAAAGCATGATTGTCTGTATATTGAGATTTCTCTTAAGAATTATGGATCATCAATTCAAGATTTCTTGTTTTTATGGTACTCGTGATAAGAATGTGAATTCATCAGTTCCTCTAAGAACAAGGCATAGAGGATTGGAAATTCAAGCATGATACTGGGGTATGTCCTTTGATTCATGTTTAATTGGTTTGAAGTTGTGAATTAAAGCAAAATGGTGAATTTGATTCAAATATCATTCAAACCATGTATTAAGAAGTTGAGTTTATTAAAGACATGTCTTGTTTAAATTCATTGGTTTATCCATTATTCAAAGTTCCAACCAAGATTCAAGATCCATCCATGGTTTTCAAACAATAGCCCATTCACTTTTCGAGTTTATCATGAATTCAAGAGCAGTTTTCATTTATGTTATTCAAGCATCATTCAAGATTCGAGCCTTATTCATGTTTAAATTCATGAAATTCAAGAAATAATGGTTCATTCTAAATTCAAGGGACAAGGTACACTATTGCAAAAGTATTGTTCAACATTCATTCACAAGGCATATTCAGGTTTGATTCAAGGTTAATGTGGGAAATCCATTCATATGGTATACAAGATACAAGTTTGTCAAGTTGATCCATATCATAGGTTTGGAAGAGTTAAATTCAAGAAGATTGGAAAGCATATGAATAGTTTGGAGTTGAAGTCACAAGTTGCAAAGTTTAACATACATCATTGTTTTATTCATAATTTACCCCCAAATCATTCAAGTTTCAAGTTATAATCCATCATCAACATTACAACTTTGCCATTGTTACAAAGGAAACTCAAGACTTCAAAAGTTCATAGTAACTTTACAATAAAAAAGCTAGTTACATGGAATATTTCTAACACTTATGCCTAAGTCTAAGCCAACTTTAAAACTTCATGTTTACTCCCATGGTCCAAAATTTCTTCTTCAACCAAACCTAAATCCAAAGTGTTGTCATGCTTACAAACTCATTCAAATGTCGCAGCCCCGCAATACACAAGCCTACTGCACACATGCTTCTATACCAATCATAGTCTGTACAAACCATAAAATGTCGTGATCTTTATTCAAAAGGACATCTGCTATTTCTGCCCTATGTCACTCCAAAATCTTCCAAAAACCTGTCAAAATAAGCCAAACAAAACGGTCCAAAAACAATGCCAAAAATCAACCTTGTTGTACCTACTACCTACCTACATAAACCAGAAAAATGAGCTTGCATCATGCTGGCCATAATAACAAAGATCCAGCACTGCAAAATCTGTGTCAAACCTGTACAAAACAGTAACACAGAACATTCCAAATACTGCTGCAAAATTTTCTCAAAACGACCCAGAACTAGTCAACCACTTTTCTGTCTAAGACTTGCTAATTTTCGCTGCAATGCTACTCCAGGGGCCTGCAAAACCCTGCAACATATCAGTCAAAACATTGCACAATAATGGCTAAAGAAAACTTGCAACAAAAAGTCACAAAAAACTGCATACCATATTTGTTCAAACTTGTTCAAATTCCCCCTAAAACCTCATTTTCATTCGTTATAAAACAGGCAGAGAGAAAACAGAAACAAGAGAAAGGAGTGAAGGAAAAATACAGAGAAAAAAATCTCCCAAGAAACCTCTCTCAGAAATACTCCTTCGATTAACCTTTTTCAAACCACTGAACCATCTTCAACTTTCACCCATTATAAACATAGAAAATCACCAAAAACTCTAAAAACTCACCCCTCCAACTTGTTCCATTCCATAACCTTACCACTGTTAACAAAGATGGGGAAGAAATTAAGAAGAAAAATATTTGCTATTCTGATAAAATGAAGAAATATTCCCCCAAGCTTCTTTAACAAACCTGTAATTTACAGAAGTAACACAACAACAATTTCAAATTCAGAATCTCAGAAGAAAAAGAAGAATAGTAGAGTTATGGAGCCAAATTGAAGTTTAACCTTCCTCTATGTTCCACGCATAAATCACATCTGCAGGAATAAATTCCATAACCCATCAAAAGACTCAACAATAGCACCAGATTCTCAAACAAGAAGTAGATTTGTAAACCTCCTACAACACATATTCAAGCCAAATTCAACAACAACAAGAACCATTATAGCAGCAATATATACTAGCGCACACACGACAGTTCGTAACGCAAAATTGAAAAGTAGAAGAAGACAAAATAGAAGAAAGAAGAGGAAGGGATTTCTTACTCAATTTTTTTTGAAGCTCCATCGGAGAGATTCTGAAAGATAATTCTTTGTCCTCTATTTTTTGTGCATCTCCATGTATGTTCTTTGAGTTTGTTTAGCTAGGAGTTTTGTTGTTGTCGAACCGAATCGGTCAAGAGAGATGGGAATAGTTATTTTGTTTTTGTTTGTTCGAAATCAGAGGAAGGTAACCAGTTGAAGAAATAACAGAGAGATGAAATTGGAAGAGGTGAAATCGATTGAATTGAAAGAAGGAAACTATGGAACAGATATGTGGTTTTTGCTGTTGTGAAGTCGAGAGAGGAAGCAAAAAGATAATCGTGAGAGAGAGGAAGATAAGAGTTTTTCATCGTGAGGAAGAAAGAGAGATTTTGTTTCTCTTTTGTTGTTTTGATTGTTGGATTAATGGGAAAATAAAAAAATAAAAATTTTAATCATTGATTACTTTTTCCCTTCCCTATGAACACCAGCGGCACCCTTTTCTCCTTCCAATTAGGGTTTTCAAAACCCTCTCTATTCCCCAAAACAGATCCGGGTTTGGGCTTATTTTTTAGCCCAACCCATTTCACAAGTTTCATTTTTGTATTAATGGAAGCGTAGAAATAAACGAATGAAGCAGATGGTGTAACAGTTAGCGTGTGTGTTTAAATACTTGAAGTCCCGGGTTCGAGCCACCTCCGAGACATTTTTACCATTATTCTGTTTTTTCCTTCTAACCCAAACTCTTTTATTTTATTTTTAATTAAAGGTGTACATATAATAGAAAAAAATTTGGTTTAGTGGCAAGGCAGGAGGGCTGTAACCTAGGGGACATGAGTTCAATTCCTAAATTTACCTTTTTTCTTCAAAATTCTAAATTTCAAGTTTTTTTCTTATTTCATTTTAAATTTTATACAAAAATAAAATAAAATAGAATTAGGTTTTAATTTTCTTTATATGATAAAAATACCAAAATATTAGATTAGAACATTAATTTTCTTTTGATTATTTCTTTACTACAAAAATAAAATATATTAAAATAGAGTAGTATTAAAATTTTGATTTCCCCTTTTTTAGAATTCCTCGATTTCGCGATTTATAATAATTTAGAATTAGGTTTTAATATTTATTTTCACAAAAAAGTGATAAAAATATTATAGTATTATTTTCTTTTATTTACTTGATAAAAATCATTAAAAAAATGTTAAGAACTTAATTTCTTTATCTTTGTTTGATTACTTGGATACATGTTCCCTTAGGTGATTCCCCCGAATCGATTAAATTCAAGTTGATCATTTCATTTTGAATTAGACATTAGGATCAAACTTTGTATGATAACTTTAGGATAGAATTTCCATTTTACACTCAACTTTAAGTCCACACCTTGTATGACAACAATTAGGTTTTTTAGTCTCTCTTTAGACTCTTTCTTCTTTTGTAAATTAAAACAAAACTTTCCATCCTTAGTCAAAAATCCAAAAACACTTAATCATTATTCAAACACAATCACACTTAACAAAACATTCAACAAATCAATGATCTCCTCAAAAGGGCATGTTATCTCCGTTCTACCGTGATACCGGCCGTGCATATTGCTAGAATGCGTGCGTTAATGTTGCCCGCTATAAAACACCAATAAACCCAAATTTTCTAGAAGAACTACGGTGTTCTGATTCCTTCAAGGGATACGTAGGAAAAGGGTTGCGAGACCCTCACGAACACACTAATAAAAATCATTTATTTCCTCTTAGCAAGTATAGTTATAGATAGACACACTCTTAGAAACAGACAATCAAAATGGACTCAGTTGAGTACAACAGATGTGAGAGGTGCTAATACCTTCCCCTCGCATAATCGACTTCCGTACCATTTCTTTTGGTTGCAAGACCATGTTATCTAGCCTCTTATGGTTTTCTCGTTCTTTCATGTTACTTTAGGATAAATAAAGTTCAATGGCGGCTTTGTGTTTTTTGTCGGTAGCTTCATGCTGCTAACTTCGATAGGATTTCTCATGTTGAAACAGCGAAGGAGGCATGTGATTTTCTGGTGAAGTATTACGAAGGAGGTGAGAAAGTCAAGGTTGTCAAGTTACAAACCTTGCATCAACAATATGAGTTGTTTTCGATGGGAGAAGACGAAAAAGTTACAAAATATATGTCGAAGGTTTAGAAACTCATCAATCTCATGAAGGGTCGTGGAGAAACCATAACTTATAAGATGATAGTTGAGAAGGTAACGAGAATGTTGCCTCTCACTTTGATCACATTATCGTAGCTATTTAAGAGTCCAACAATCTTGAAACCCTGAAAGTGGAAGATTTAATTGGTTCGTTGGAGGCGCATGAAATGAGGATTTTCGAATGGAAAGGAGTTCAGGACTCAATACAGGCACTGTAAGCTCAATCATGGAAAAAGGATGGTGGTTCTAACAAATTCAAAGGCAAGTTCAACGAGACTCAGGGCAAGAAGTCTTGGTCGAACCCTCACAAGCATCAGGTCGAAGATAGAGCTTCTGAATCCTCGAAAAAATGAGGAGGAAACTATCGAAAGAGAAAAGAAGATAAAAAAGATGTGCAGTGCTATAACTATGAAAAGTGGGGTCACGTAGCCAAGAACTATTTGTACAGAAAAAACAAGAGATCAACAGACAATGACGAAGGAGTGAACCTTGCACGCCAAGATTCATATGATTCTGAAGGTGGTATGGTGGTTATGGTTGCAGTTGTAGATAACCATGTCTAATCTAAGATCAGGTTCCTCGACTCAGGCTGCTTAAATCACATGACTGGTCAAAAGGAGTGGTTGGCAGATTTTGACGAGTCAAAGAAGAGCAAGGTAAAACTTACTGATAATAGTTTGTTCTAAGAAGGAGGTACTGGCAAGATAGTCTTTCAAATGAGTAATGGAGGGAAAACTATGATCAAATATGTGCTCTATGTATCTGGAATGAAGTGTAACTTGCTAAGTGTTGGAGTTTTAAAGTTGTTCGACACCAAGAACAATTTCGTCTTAAAATATCCTTTGTCGAAGTACAAGACGTTTAAGACTATGATCAATTCAACTGAAATACAATGTCTAAAAATTTTTTTAGACCACAAGGATAGTTGGTTGTGGCATTTGAGGTTTAGACATTTGAACTTTCGATCACTCAATCAGCTGATTACTCAATATATAGTATCTGGTATCCCAAGTCTTGAGATGCTTGATAAACTCTGTGAAGGTCGTTTAGTCGGAAAGCAATCCATAAACTATTTTGTATTACTATGCCAATGATATCATCATGCATACTCGAAGTGGTACATTTAGATGTATGTGGTTTATTCGAAGAACATACTATTGGTGGGAAAAAATTTGTTTTGTTTGTTGATGAGTTCAATTGAAAGTTGTAGATCTATGCGATCAAGATAAAGGATGAAGTATTCGAAATATTTAAGAGATTCAAGATACTTGTCAAAAACCAGAGTGATAAGAGGATCAAAGTTTTGCGGTTAGATGGAGGTGGTGAATACACATCTAAGATGTTTGAAGAGTTCTGCGATCATGAGGTAACCGCTCCATATACGCCTCAACATAATGGAATTGCAGAAAGAAGAAACATAACCATATTGGATATGGTGAGATGTATGCTAAAGCAGAAAAATTATCCAAAATCTTAATAGGGTGAAGTTGTTTCGACTGCAGTTTATATTTTGAAAAATTTCCCTACCAAGATATTAAAGAATAAGGTTCCTAAAGAAGTATGAAGTGGAAAACGACCATCAGTGAGTCATTTGAAGGTGTTTAGCTCTATGTGTTAGAAGCATGTTTCTGATGCGAGAAGAAGGGAGCTTGATGACAAGAGTGAACCTATGATTCTGGTAGGATATCATAAACTGGTGCATACATGTTATTCAATCCATTTAATGAGAAGATTGTGTTGAGTCGAGACATTGTGATTGATGAAAATTCTATTTGGGATTGGAATTATAATGATGCAATTAACAAGCCATTGATGAGAAATGGTTTCAACGAAGAAACTGATGAAGTCGGAGTCGAAGAAATTGCTAATATTCCAATCGAAGTCGAAGAAGTTGATGACATTCTAGAAATATTCGAAGTCGAAGAGGTTGTGGCTGAAACAAGCCAAAGACCTCAAAGAAATAGAGGTCTTCCAACAAGACTTCATGATTATGAAGTGGTGGGTTATGATAAAGTCACACCAGATGAAGAATTAGTTAATTTTTCTTTACTTGCAGGTGCTGAACTAATCAACCATAATGAAGCTTTGAAGATTAAATAGTGGAATTTATCTATGGTTGAAGAGTTACACGAAATCGAAAGAAACAATACACGGGAGTTAGTCAAATTTCCAGCACATACAAAATCTATCAAAGTGAAGTGGGTGTTCAAGTTGAACACAATGTTGATGGATTGATAGCAAGACATAAATCAAGATTATTAGCTTAAGGGTTTCTTCAATGAGAAGGACTCAACTACTCTGAAGTATTTGCTCCAGTATCAAGATTGGAGACTGTTCGACTAGTGGTAGCACTGACATACAACCAAGTCTAGTCGACATTTCATTTAGACGTGAAATCAACATTTCTGAATGGTCCTTTAGACAAATAGGTCTATGCCACACAACCGCCAATGTTTGTGATTCATAAGGAAACGAGTAAAGTATAAAATTTTCACAAAGCCCTTTATGGACTCAAGCAGGCACCTAGGGCATGGAACATGAAGATTGACTCATACTTAGTCGAATTGGGATTTATAAAATGCAAGTCTCAGTATGGTGTCTATGTTCAGGTTATAGCACAATATATAACAATCATCTACTTGTATGTCAATGACTTACTGGTAATTAGAAATAGCTTGGAGGACTTGTCGAAGTTCAAAGAGCTAATGATGAAGAAATTTGAAATGACAGATTTGGGAAAATTGTTTTATTTCCTAGGCATGTAATTTCAAATTACGAATCAAGGTATGATGCTACATCAAAGGAAGTATGTCAAATAGATACTCAAGAGATTCAAAATGGATGATTTGAATCCTGCATCCTCACACGTTGAATCAAATTTGAAGTTGGAAAAGCATGGAGAGGAAGACAAATTCGATGCAACTTTATTCAAACAAATTATTGGATCTTTGAGGTATGTGTGCAACAGTCGACCTGATATAGGTTTCATAGTCGGATTAGTAAGCAAATATATGAGTGAACCAATAGTGTCACGTATGAAGGCTGCAAGAAGAATTCTGAGATATTTGAAGGGTTCAATAAACTGTGGAATACTATTTTGACCAGATTCTGAAGACAAAGAAGAAATAATTAATTCTTTTTAGATGCTAATTGGTGTGGAGATAAGGAAGATTGAAGAAGCATAACTGGATATTTCTTTCAAGTATTTGGTGCCCTAATCTCATGGTGTTCGAAGAAATAACCGGTGGTGGCACTGCCATCGTGTGAAGCTGAACATATAGCAGGATCCTATGCTGCATGTTAAGCAATTTAGATCAGATCTCTGTAACGCCCAATATTTAATTAATTATTTAATTAAATATTTTCGAATATTTTTCTGATTAAATTTTTGAAGTTGTGAAATATTGATTTAAGTTATGTCTTTTTTATTTGAATTAATTTATTTGGTTAAGTTGTAGAATAATATTATAATAATACTATTACTTGATATGAGTTTATTTTAATCTTAGAAGTAGTAGAGGGGTGTAGGAGTTTAAGCCCATTAAGCCATAATAAGAATAATAGTATAATAGTTATATTATAATAGAATTAGAAGTAGTAGTAAGAACAAAATAGGTTTTTGGCAATAGAAGAGGAATAAGGGTTAGAGAAGAGATACGTGGAAACTGCAAGAAGAGGAAAAAAATTAGGTACAATAGGAGAATTAGAGCAACCTTCAATCCAAGGTAAGGGTAGGGTTCTGACTCTATAATATGGTATTTGTGATGGTGGATTATGGTAGAGTTAGATTATGTAATTATATAATTTTTTTTTGTGAATTTGATGTGTATGGGGTTTGTATGTGTGATGATTGATGATGATGAATTGATGTAGATTGTTGATTTAATCCGTTGAAATTGACTATAATCGATGAATTGATGTTTTGAATTGTGTGGTAATTGACTTAAGTTGATAGCAATGATATGATGATGACTTGCTTGGTTATTGATGAGATAGCTTTAAACGACATACGAAGTGTAGAAAAATGCGCAAAACCCTGAGTTCTGCTTCACAATGTTGTTTAACAGAACAATCAATTTCGCCACTTTTTCTTGCAGAGAAATGACTTAATTCCATGAGTATAGACCATATAACATGTATGTATACATATGATGATGAAGTATAAGTCAATTAGAATAAAAATGAAGAGGACAAATTTTGAGATACAACACTACCCCAACCATTTTCATTGATATTATTAAGAATCCAATGCTCGTCTGAACTCATAAAGAACATGTTCCTGTTGCTTATCGGAACTATTTGAGACCAAATATCTGTGGCAATCGGGCAATCTCGTAAAATATGAATAAGAGTTTCTTCTACATGTCATGCCCTAGCCCCATATTTTTTTTCTACATATTCGTGAGAAGTCTACCATGCATCACTACCCAAATGAAAAACCGAATGCGTTCTGGAACCTTAATTTTCCAGACCTTGCTCCAAACATCATTCTCAGTATACTTATCAAGGCCGCAAATGTTATCATACATACAAACTACTGTAAATTCAACACTGTCACTTCCTGCAGCAACACGCAAATCAGGATCGTTGTCCCTTTGCGGCGGAAGCAGCCGAGCAATTTTACGCCTAATATCCTCTGGTATCCATCCTTCCGTGATATGCCAATTCCACGTACCGTCATCCCTAATAAGGTCCTTGACTTTCGCCTCTATCAGCTGCCCCGGAATGCTCACTATCTGGTCTACAAACAAACCTTCTTCTATCCAGGCATGACTCCAAGCATCGATATTGTTTCCCGACATATTCATAAGTTGATTTCTCACTCTTCTGTCAACATTCTTGGAGAACAAAATGCTGGTTTTCTCATTGCTAATTTCTTGTCCCGGCATATCACTGAAATTTTGCTAAACCTCAATCACACATTTCATTTGTTGTTCACTAGCTTCTCCACATAAAAGTAAGTCATCAGCGAACATGAGGTGCGATAAAATTAGGACATTCATACTCTCCAATTTGAACCTCTTCAACTTTCACTCTTTCCTCTTCTCCATCCTTTTCGGCTTCTGTATCAGTGTTATCATCTTCCTTGTTATACATCCACTGCTCTTCCACGTTACTCCCCAACACCTTGTCTCGATATGACTGCTTGCCTTCCATCTCATTCGACTGCATGTTGATCACATCCGCATAGTTCTTCGGCAGTGAGGAAGATGCAGAGAATACATGCTCTCCGTCTTTGACCTTGTTTGTGCTCCTAGCCTGTAGATCCTCTTCATCTTTTGATTTCTCATGGTTAAGCGCAGTTTTTCCGGTTTCTTGCCCTAGCAGAGACATGGTTAAAATTTATGTGTTATATAATTTATAATTTAGTTATAGAATGTTCTGACATTACTATCATTAAAATTACAGTAGCTAGATATTTTCAATAGATATAGCTTTAGTTGTTCGTAGAATTTATTGTGATCCTACACTTGATCTATTCGTAGAAGCCGTGTAACACAAGCAACAAAGACAAGACAAAAAATGAATTTAAGTACTTGGCCCCTCCTCTAGATATAGGATGATCTTAGATTATTTATTTATTGTTTATTTGTTTAATAAGCTCAAAAAAAATCTTTAAAAATTAAAATAAAAAATCATCTTCCATTAATGATTTTCTTAAAAGTAATTTTAGACCCTTTTGTTTTTTTTGGAATAAAAAATACTTTATTTAAATTTAAAAACAGTTGATACAAGTCGATTGCTAAAATCCACGTCACACACAACAAATCAAAACACTAATCAATAATCATCATAGTATTGCTATCAATATGTTTATTAAGATTTCCCCCTAAGGTGTATCTAACATCAATATTTTGCTTGATCTGCATCACACTATCAACCCCAGTTCTTGCAGAGACGAAAATGAGGTTATTCCTCAATCTCCAAATTTCATAAATATATTCAACCGTAGCTATCTTCATCAACATGCTTTTCCAACTCTTTCATTTGGCATGCTTTGTAATCCATTTTTTTCTCTACTCCAATCTTCAGGAATTCTCTAGTACCCAATCCAATGCACGATCTGAGTCCAGATGCCTTTAGTTACACAACATTGGAAGAACAAATGATCATGTGTTTCCACCATCTAACAGAAGACACACAGCTTGTTAGTTGTAATCCCAAACTTGTCCAACCTGTCTTTGGTGTTAAGTCTATTCAGTAAAGCCATCCACATAGTGAAAAAAGTCCTGGGTCTGGCTTGGCTCCCAAGAAGGATGTTTTTCCATTCCATATGTTGTATGTCCCCTCTTAAACATTTGTACATTTCTCTGGTTGTGTACCTTCCAGTATTGGTTACCTCAGCCCAATATCTTGTCTGCTCCACTTTGTCTCTACATTTCAAGATCTTTTTCATTAACCAAGAGGCATTCTCCTTTGGTTCCCTGCTCATAACTGTTAGAACATGGTCCGGTTCTACATGTTAGTAATAGTTTTGATGATAACAAATACATGATATATATATATATATAAAGAACAAATATGCTCTCTAATATTGTATTTAAATATACAGAGAAGTTTTGATGAAAGAAGCATAGAAGATGATAAGAGAATTACTTTTTAAAGCTCTGATTAGACAAATCGTACATACTTAGAAGCAAATGTGTGTAACATGCTCAATAGAAGAAGTTCTGATGTTATAATTTCTGAAGCACCGAAGCTGGAAGATAAATTCTGATATTGTGATAAGTGAAGTTCTGGAAGAATAAAAGACTCAACACTTAAGCTCAAGTTATACTCTAATAAGTAAGTATTCTGAAAGTGCAAATAAGCTTCAATGTGTCTGTATCATCCAAGTTCTAATCATATGTATATCAAGAAACTCTGAGGATCCAAAGTCTCAACGCTAATATTCTCATTCTTATAAGATATCAAAGAAGCAAAGTTCTGATGTGTTACAATTTATTTATTACAAATCAAAGAGTAACGGCTGGAACAAAACAAGATATGTATTTTTGGAAAGTGCATTAACGACACTTTATCAACCTTCTAAATTCATCTTCTCATGTCTCATATGCCTCATCTATATAAAGGAGTTTTGAAGAAGAATCAAACAACATTTTTGCATATACAAAGATATATCTTCGCTGACTCTCTCATGTGCTTTAATCTTATATATAAATCACAATTGTGATATAGTTATTTAGAAAAACCTTTGTACACATTTTAATTTATATTTTGTAATATCCTTGAGAAACCAAATTGTGGGTTAGTCTCAAGAAGACATTGACGGTAGTCATTGTGCTTGTGTAATCAAACTTTTTTGGTTAGTGGATTAATCATTTGAGAGAGGTGAAATCCCCTTGACGGATGGACTAGAGTAGTTTGAGTTTAAACGAACCAGGATAACCAAACGTGGCATACTGTTTTATTTTTGAAAACCCCAATTCAACCCCTCCCTTCCTTGTATTTTTCTATCCTTCAATTGGCATCTGAGCGCCTGGTTCTTGATGCTAACACTTAACCGTGTCAGAAAAAGATCCTAGCAAGAAAAACACTATGGTGGGACCAAGTCCGATAAAAAATAATGATAACTATGATGAGAAAGACAGAATCAACAACAAACCTCTAATCTTTGATGGTGAGAACTTCGATTACTGGAAATACATAATCAAAAGTTTATTTCTAGCTCATGACGTTGATCTATGGGATAAGGTAACTGATGTCTACATTCATCCAGTTGACGAAAGCGGTCAGAAGATCGAAAGAAAGAAAATGGCAGATCAACTAAAGAAAGAATTCAGAAATCATCACAAGGCCAGAACAATCCTCTTGAGTGTTATCTTGTACATCGAGTATGAGAAGATCACAAAGACAGAATCAGCTAAGAACATGTTTGACTCTCTGAGAATGACGCATGAAGGCAACACACAAGTCAAAGAGACCAAAGCTCTTGCACTTATTCAGAAGTATGAGACTTTTAAAATGGAAGAAGATGAAATAGTTGAGACAATGTTCTCAAGGTTTCAAATTCTCATTGATGGGCTAAATGTTTTGGATAAAGGGTACTCAACAATAGATCATGTAAAGAAAATAATTAGAAACTTACCCAAGAAATGGAGACCCATGGTCACAGCCTTAAAACTAGCCAAAGATCTTAACAAAATATCTCTTGAAGAACTAACCAGCTCTTTGAGAAGTCACAAGATAGAACTAGAAGAAGATGAGCTCCAGAAGAAAAGTAAGTATCTTGCTCTTAAATCTAATAAAAACTATGAAACTAAATCTTTGCAGAAAGAAGAAGAAAACTCTGGTGGATCCTCGTCAGAAGAAAACAAACTATCTCTTCAATCTAGAAGAGTCCATCAGTTATGGAAGAACAGACATATGAAATTTAGAAATTCCAGAAGAACAGGTAATCACTCTAAATTATCCTCAGGATAGAGAAAGTCTATATGCAAAGGTGTCTTCTGCTACGAATGCAAAGGGTCGGGTTACTACAAAAGCGACTGCCCCAAACTTCAGAAAGAAAAGCCTAATAAGAAGTTCTTCAAAGAAAAGAAGAAAAGTCGTATGGTAATGGGGGATGACTCAGAATCTTCTGAAGCAGAATCAACATCAGAAGTTGAGTGTGTCAATATATCTTTAATGGCCAACATATCAGGTGATACTAGTTCATCTGAATCTGAATCAGACTCAGAAGCAGAAGAGGTATTCTATAAGTTTTATAGATCTCAATTAGAAGATAGTCTGTCTGAAATTATTGAAAGATATTAGCAACTTTAGGTCAAAAACAAGAACCTGAAACACGTTCTAGTATCTAACTCTAAAGGAACTAGGAAACTAAAAGCAGAAAATTCTGAGCTAAAAGAAACCATCTCTAAACTAAAAAATGAAAACTCTGTTATTGTAAACGAGTTACAAAAAGCTCAGAAATCTGTTTCAGAAGTTTCAAGTAGTTCTGATAACATCATAAAAGAATATAACCGCATCTTTCAAAAATTTCTAGCTAGAAACATAGATAGAAGCAAGATGGCTTCAATGATCTATGGAGTTAGTAGAAATGGCAGAAAAGGTGTAGGATATGTGAAACCAAGAGGAGAAGAAACATATAAACCAAATAAAGTTGATGATATAGTTATAAAACACACACCTTTAAACTCACACTTCATATATGGACACTCATATGATATAAAATATACTAGTGATTCTTACTCCACGAAACCAAAATTCAAACAGAATTTTGGAAACTCTAACAAACAAGGACCCAAAAAGATATGGGTACCTAAGGATAAAATCATCTATGTTGCATATATATTTAACAACAAAGTTGAAAGACCAATCATGGTACCTGGACTCTGGATGCTCTTGACACATGATAGGAAGAAGGCATGTGTTCCAAAGCGTAGAACTTAAGTCTGGAGGATACATAGGTTTCAGAGGCAATCAGAAAGGAAAGATCATTGGCTCTGGAGCCATTGGCAACAATACACTTCCCTTTATAACTAATGTTCTGCTAGTAGATGGATTAATGCATAACTTGTTATCCATAAGTCCATTAAGTGATAACGGTTATGATATAATATTTAATCAAAAATCCTGTAAAGCAGTTAGTCAGAAAGATGGAACTATACTTTTTAATGGAAAGAGAAAGAACAACATTTATAAATAAAACTTTATGAACTAAAAATTCAGAATTTAAAATTCCTTTTGTATGTTAGCGATGAGAAATGGGCATGGCACAGAAGATTGAGGCATGTTGGTATGAGAAGAATATCTCAGATTAACAAACTAAATCTGGTCAGAGGACTTCCTAATTTAAAGTTTAACTCAGATGCTCTGTGTGAAGCATGTCAAAAAGGAAAGTTTGCAAAACTTTCTTTCAAATCAAAAAATGTTATTTCTACCTCTAGACCATTAGAATTTTGGCTTAAAGATCTGTTTGGATCAGTGAAAACGGCACCCGTCAGTGGCAAGAAGTATGAATTAGTGATCGTAGATAACTATAGCAGATGGACATGGGTAAATTTCTTAAGACACAAGGACGAGTCACACTCTGTGTTCACTACCTTCTGTAACCAAGTTCAAAATGAAAAAGAGTTTAGAATTGTTATATTCAGAAGTGATCATGGTGGAGAATTCGAAAACAAAAGTTTTGAAAAGTTTTTTAATGAGAATGGCATTTCTCATGATTTCTATTATCCTAGAACTCCTCAACAAAATGGATTTAAAGAACAAAAGAATAGAACTTTACAAGAAATAACCAGAACCATGATCAACGAGACTAAAATTGCTAAAAACTTTTGGGCAGAAGCAGTTAACACATCGTGTTATATTCATAATAGAATCTCAATAAGGTCTATTCTAGAAAAGACTCCATATGAACTGTGGAAGAACAGAAATTCCAACATCTCTTATTTCCATCCATTAGGATATACTTGTTTTATATTGAACACTAACAAACATATGAATAAGTTTGATACTAAGGCACAAAAGTGTTTAATGTTAGGATACTCTGAATGCTCAAAAGGTTATAGAGTATATAACATAGAAACACGAATTGTGGAAGAATCTATTAGTGTTTGATTTGATGATAAGCCCGGATCTCAAAATTCGAAGCATGGTAAATCTTTTGCAGATATAGAAGTTCAAGTTACAGGTACTGAAGACAGATCTTCAGAAAATAAAAGTTCAGAGCTTCAGCCAAATACAAAAGAAGACATCACAATGACTACAATAACTTCTGAAGAATCCATCCAGAAAAGACAATCCAGAAGCAGCTTAGCTCATCCTGAAAACATGATTATAGGAAAAAAATGATCCAATCTGTTGTACCCCAAAATTTTCCCTCTCATTTTTCAATTTATCTCCTCATTCTCATAGGGTTTTCATTTGCTCAAGGATCATACAAATTCTCCTCCTAAGCAATTGACCTACAACTAGGGTTTTGTATTTATCAAGGAATATTGGGTTTCTAATGCCACAAGTGGATTTCATAGTTTCTTATATGTCTCCAATAATGCTCATACCAAGTTACATGCCTTGTTTCACAAGTTTGCTCAGTCAGTTTCTCATATGACTGAAAATCAACTATATTAGACAAAAAGTAAATTATGGTCAACATACAGTCAACCTTTAAGGTTTTTGGTTAACATCAAGGTTTTGAACTTATATTCATCATTTGATCAAGGTTTGATCATGATTCATCAAGAAAACTCCCAAATCATCAAAAGTTAAAAGTTGCCAAATTAGGGTTTTCTTAAGGAGAAGTCAACTAAACTTTGACCAAGCATAAATTTCACATGATTCATCAGATTCTCCTTAATCAAAGCTCATTTTGAAGGAAATTCAATTCTCTATAACCTTTTCTCTCTAAGCTCAAGTCCAAAAAATGCTTCATTTGAGAGATATGGGCCAATACATTATAGGTCATTTCAAAAGTCAACAAAAAGACACTTTTTGTGAAGGCAACTTACATCAAGATGAACTCTTAAAATACAAAAATGATAAAAATAGAGATTTTAGAGGATATCTTGAGCTTTCCAAAAGGTCTAATATCACCTTCAAATGGTGAAAATTGAAAGAGTTATGACCAACGCAAGTTGGAAAATTTTGAGAAAATGCATGAAACCAAAAGTGACCAAACTTGAATTTTTGGGCTAGTGGGCTTAAAGTTCAAGGTCCAGGCGTGTTCTACACTTTAGGTGAACCCATGTATTACTTCATGCACCCCTTGATCTCTTTATTCTATTTATTTTAATTTTAATTTATTTTAAAAGTCAAAATAAATAAGATAAAAGTAGGGCTTTTCTTACAAGGTCCAAGTCCACAAATATTTGAACTAATTGAATGCTATATATTCCATGTATTCAGACATAACAAGCCACGGAAAATATTGCACAAAAATCCATCCAAAAAATCACAAAATTATTAAAACTAGGGTAATCTTAGAACCCTAGTTGCAGCTGTTTTCAAAGCTTTCCAACCCTCACAATTGATCTCTGGAGAGGTATAGGGTAAGTATGGATCAAACTTGATGGTCCAAAGCTCACAAAACTCGTATGCATACATCTATGATCTCATTGTTTTTTGCAAATTTATATTTCAGTTTTCATATTCTTTTAAGGGATATTAATAATATCAACGTGTTTCTGAAATTTGTTAGTACAGGATTGGATCATTGCATGGATCCCATGCTATCAGAAACATGAACTACCATGTTCATACCAATTTGGATAATTTTCACCGTACCTCTCAAAATAGCGTGAATTAGCCAAAAATATCACTCCAATTGATTCGCAGGGTTAGATTTAGGGGGGTAGGGTACCCTTGGATCTCTAACAATGATTATTTTGCAGGAATGTGAAAAAGACTCACCAGAGAAGACGATCGAAGCTAGGGCTCCGGCGCCTCTTCGGTCCAGGCAATGTCTTTATTTTATATATTTTTTGTTTCAGGAATAATAATGGATGTATCACCACTCCAGTGGTTAAAACGCGCGCGTTAAGGCTTTCCTCTATCAAGGTGTGGGTTCGATCCTTGCCTTTTGTGACTTTTTTTCATAATTTCTGATTTTTTGTAAATTAACGTACAAAGCTTGCTGATCCCCTCCCTTGTACACAAGCGTGCACTTTCTGTAGTGGTGAAGGTGTTGGCTAAAAGAGCTAAGGGCGTGGGTTCAACACCCACCCCTGGCAGTATTTTTTAAACCTTGTTTTTTCCTTATATTTTCCTTATTTTCACTGAGAAACCCTAAATTCATAAACCATAAAGCTTTTTAAACAAACTTAATTTTTCAAAACCTTTTTACATACCCTAATCAAATTAGATTTTAGGTTTTTTTGTTAATTTAATTAATAATTTTTTTTAATTAAAAATTGATTAGACTTTTTAGGTTTATTTGATTAATCGTCAAAAACTTTTTTCATCAAAAATCACCAAAGACATTTTTTGTTTTCCTTTCTTATTCTTAAATTCTTTTCTTGTGTAGTTTATTTTATCTCGCTTTTTTTTAATATGTAACTGTGTACGGATTGTAATAATTATAGGTTTTTTTACTTTCCTCTTTTATATTTTTGTAACTACCCCAAAGTGATGTAATAGTCTAGGATTTATTTTCTGCCTTTACTTTCCGCATATTTACTGTTATTTTATACTTGCTATATTATTTCTTAGTAATTAGGGTTTGTATGGAAAGACTAAAAACAAACGATAGAAAACCCTAATTTCAAGATTAAATAAATGAAAATAACACACTTCACACACTTACACCTCTAGGGTAACCTCCCTTGTCACTTCGGAAAACCGCCATATCCCTCGAACGTGGGGAGACTTTAGCAAAGTCCCTCGATATAAAGATCATAGTCCCTCGATGACCCTTCGATGTTTCCTTTTGGTATATGATCTAGTCCCTTAATGAAAAATTGCTAAGGCGTCCTTACGAGTTGCCTTCGATGATTGTACGATGACCCACGTTTGTCCCTTCACATCCAACGATAGAGATTCCTACTAACTAATGGTAGGATAACATTATCTAAAGGAGGAGGAAAATTACAGGAAAGACCTTGAGTAGGTAGTATGCTATTAATCTCTTTCTCACAAAGCCATTCAAAATAAAAACATTCCACACAATTACGCTCTTCAAAAATATTTTCAAACAAACACTTTATACGCATTCTCGAGGACAGATACGAGAATCATTACAAAGTTTCGCCTTACAATTGGAAACTTTTCAAAATATTTTTCAAATTCACATTCACAGAGTAATTTTCAAAAGTGAGCTAGCAATTAAGAGCCCGTAGATAACTACGAATGAAAAGGGTGCTAACACCTCCCCTTTTCATAACCTACCCCGAACTCAAAATCAAAAAAGGTCTTTCCTGTTCTTTTCACCCTTTCCTTATTGGATAAAAGAAAAGTCGGTGGCGACTCTTGCTATCCATAACATTTTCAATAAAACATAAAAACAAGTCAGTTCTCCCACCGTATTACATAATCAGAACAAGATCTACATTCAAAAATACTAAAGAATCTCTTATGGGATTAGTGTCTCTGATCGAGTCAACTTCCATAGACGAAGCACTTCTAGACAATGATTGGATCCTTGCAATACAGGAAGAACTTAATCAATTTACCAGAAACAATGTGTGGGATCTAGTCCTTAAACCAAAAGGCTTCAACATAATTGGAACCAAATGGGTCTTCAGAAACAAACTAAGTGAACAAGGAGAAGTTGTCAGAAAGAAAGCTCGACTAGTTGCACAAGGTTATAGTCAGCAAGAAGGGATAGACTATACAGAAACCTTTGCTCCAGTCACCAGGTTAGAATCTATCACACTCTTAATTTCATTTGCTATAAATAATGGCATCACTCTTTATCATATGGATGTCAAAAGTGTTTTTTTAAATGGTTACATTGATGAAGAAGTTTATGTGCACCAACCTCATGGTTTTGAAAACA
Organism: Vicia faba; assembly: GCA_948472305.1. Taxonomy (NCBI): domain Eukaryota; kingdom Viridiplantae; phylum Streptophyta; class Magnoliopsida; order Fabales; family Fabaceae; genus Vicia; species Vicia faba. Next base: position 1,242,407,174 of record OX451737.1, read on the forward strand.
CAAAACATCCAGAGTATGTTTATAAACTTAAAAAATCATTATATGGTCTAAAACAAGCTCCCAGAGCTTCGTATAAAAGACTGAGTAACTTTTTGTTAGAAAATGAGTTTACTAGAGGGAAGATGGACACAACTCTATTCTGTAAACCATTTAAAAATGGATTTCTGGTTTGTCAAATTTACTTAGATGATATAATTTTTGGATCTACTAAAGCCTCATTGGGGGAAGAATTAGCTAAGACTGTGCAGGCAGAATTTGAAATGAGCTTGATGGGTGAACTCAAGTTCTTTCTGGGAATTCAAATTAATCAAAATCCAGAAGGAACCTACATACATCAAAACAAGTATGTTAAAGAAATTCTGAAGAAATTTGATTTGTCATAAAGTAATTCATCCAAAACTCCTATGCATCCTACAGGCATTCTGGAAAAGGGAAAAGGTAACTAAGAAAGTAGAACAGAAGCTCTACAGAGGTATGATTGGTTCTCTCTTATATTTAACAACTTCAAGATCTGATATTCTATATAGCGTGTGTCTTTGTGCCGGATTCCAATCAAATCCTAGAGAATCTCACTTAATAGAAGTTAAGCGAATTTTCAAGTATCTTAAAGGTACTGCTGATTTTGGTCTTTGTTATAGAAAATCCAGAGAATATAAATTAGTAGGGTACTGTGACACTGACTTTGCTGGAGATAGAATATAAAGAAAAAGTACTTCTGGAAGTTGCCAGTTTCTCGGGGACAACCTAATCTCATGGTCCAGAAAAAGAAAATCCACCATTGCACTATCAACTATTGAGGCTGAATATATAGTTGCAGCTAGATGCAATACTCAAATACTTTGGATGAAAAGTCAGCTTGAAGACTTTAATATTTATGAGAGTAACATTCATATCCTCTGCGATAATACTTCTCCTATTTATCTTTCTAAGAATTCAATTTTACATTCTAGGTCTAAACATATAGAAATTAAACACCATTTTATTAGGGACTATATTCAAAAGGGAATTCTTTGTTTAAAATTTATAGACTCATACCATCAATGGGTTGATGTTTTCACTAAACCCTAATATGAAGATAAATTTAATTTCATTCTGAAACACCTCAGTAAGGAATTATGCCCAGAATAAAAGTGTAGTTTCTGTATATTTAATCCTTGGGACTTTTTACTTTACTTTTTGTGAACATCTGAATAATAGTTCTTCAGAAGTGAGAAGGAAAGTTGTATCATAAACTATCCAGAAGATCTGAATGTTTTCCAAAAACGCTTCATTCCTAAGATAGAAGCAAGCAGTTTACCATATCAACATATGTCAACTCTAAACGCAAGGTCAGTCTCTAAAGCTGAACACGTGTTCAAAATTTGAAGGGCTGAAACGGTTGAGTTGACACATTGAGGCGTGAGTCAAATCGGTAATTGTTCAAAATCTTCATGCCATCCCTATTTTTCAGAAATCATTAATGCAATTAATCATTGTGTTTATTTTATTAATTAAAATTAAAATTCATGTTTTTTTCCGTTGTCTATTTATACCTCACTTTCTCATAAACACTCTCACACCTTCACTCTCACTCACTCTATTCTCTCTATGTATTTGTTCCTTCCCGTTTGTGTGCTCTAAAAACCCTAAAGTTTGTGAACAATGACTTCTTTTCAACAAATGTCTCAAGATTCTCAAATTAACATTTCTAGTTCATCCTCCATTACAAACGAAGAAAGGTATGTTGAACCCGCAAGAACTCTCCTCACTCCTGTTAATTCTCTGGAAGTTCTATGTGAACTTATCACTGATTTTGAAAGTATGAAAGAAAATGGGTACGACCTAACACCTGATGTTGAGTTTCAAGGGTGGATGAAATACTTTGATCGTATAAACGTTCCAGTGTTTCCCAAATTAGTTTAGGAATTTTGGATTCATGCTACTACTTCAAATCACCAAGTAACCTCTTACGTTATGGGAAAGAAGATCGTCATCATCGAGGATCTTATTAGAAAGCTTATTGGTCACGACGACAATAATATAAGATGTAGTGAAATAGCAGAAAAAGGCTCTAACCTAACCATCATATCAAAAGAAATTTTCTCCTTTGGAAAACCCTCAAACAAAATAAGAGATGTAAAAGACTATCTCAGAGTTTGATCTAGAATAATTTTGGGGTGCATCAATCACAGAAAACCAACCAGCTCTCCTTACTAAATCAACATTGATCAACAATACCTGTTGTACTTCATCACTACTAAAGCCAAAGTTCACCTTCCTCATATTTTGTTCAACCATCTGAAGATAAGAGTCAAGGAAACAAGGGAAGAAGAAAGAACCAAAAGAGATTGGATTCCTTTGGGAAGGCTTATCTCAGATATTCTGATAGAAAATAGACTGATAGAACATCTGAGTGAGGCTCAACAAGAAAATGTTCTAGAACCATGTGCTAGAAATCCTCTCAATGCCAAGAATCTGAAGAAAATGAAGATAATTGAAGCCATTAAGAAGGACCCCACACTTACTGCTAAGGAAGTCATCACCACCAGAAGAGTTCCTCTGAAGCATTTTCCTCTCTTCACTCAAGTAGACTCCTCTCCAATTCTCCTCGGATATCTAAAAGCCTGCAAGAGTGATGGAAAAATTCCAAATGTGAATATTCTTGATCTCAGGCAACAACCTCTGGAAGTTTCTACCATAAAGACAAGAAAAAGGAAAACTTCTGGAAAAGGAACTTTTTAGAAAACTCCCAAAGCTTCCAAAAAGAAAGGTAACTCGTCTTTTGTTTCTGTTATTGAATTAGTCTTTTTATCAACATCTGAAACCACCTCATCTCCAAAACCTAATTAAGATCCATTACCACAAACCCTTGATGACTTTGACATAGATATTGATACCTTAACACCCAAAAATAATCCTCTAATTAATCCACCTTCTACCCAATTTTTTCAAACTCAGCCAGAACTTGCACAAGTTCTTTCTGATATTGATCAATTTGATCCGTTTTTTGAAGCTCTCTAAACCGAAAATCCAAATGCTTCCTCTGATACCACATCCACAATTTCGGTCATCACTTGCCCACTCAACACCTCTCAACCACCATATATCTCCACCATATCACTAGACTTCTACCTTCCAGATATTCCATATCCTTATAATTCAACACCACCTAACTCACCTATAATTCTTCCCGACTCTCCCGCTCCCACTAACTACTCAGAAGATCCCCTCAGAACCATCATAAATCTAGAAGTTTGGGACAATATTGTCACATCTTCTCAGAAAATAGTCATTCCTAAACCAACACCAAAACTCTTCAAATCAGATGTTGGTAAATCTATGCTGGTTTTTGAAACAGAAATACAAGAATGGTTTAACTCCTTGAATCAAGCTTGCATGGAAAATCTTAACCCAACTGCTTCTCATTCTATCTAGACTCAGTTTAGAAAAAGGTTTAATTCTGAATCTCTAAAGCTGAAGGAACTCAGTTATGAAATATCTCAACAGAACTTTTGTGATCACCTGAAAATCTTCAAGGATCAAGTTCTATGAAACTGGGTAAGGAAACCCCTTCTTCTTCTAGACAACACTTCTTGGGAAGCCTCTCAGGAACTAGAATGTAATGAACCATCTCCTCAACCTCAACCTCTTCCTCTGGCCGTTTTTAAAGACAAAGACAAGACAGTTGAAGAGTCTCTTGAGCAAGAATCTGTTGCAGTCACTTCTGAGAATGTGGGTTCTTATGTTGAAACAGCTTCCTCCTCTCTTGTGTTGAAAACTCTGGAGGAGCTGAAGAAAGAGAATTCATTTGTTAAGGAAAGGTTGGACAAAGAGGATGAAACGAACAAATAAATTAAGGGCATGCTAGGGAAGCAAGAGGAATCAAATAATCAGATCAAAAGTTTATTGGAAGCCTTGTTCACATGACTTCCACCTCCTCCACAACCTTAGTTCTGATATTTTTTTTTTGTTTCTGCTGGGTTTGTTTCTTGTTTAATAACTTCAGTTATCTTCCTCTATTTGTATTAATCTATTTTGAATGCATACTCCATTTTGTTCTCTTTACGTGTTTTTATTACTTTTTGATTTTTGACAAAAAGGGGGAGAGCATAAGATATTTTGAATATAACAGTACCGAGACTTAGTCTCAAACATTTTGAATATCATAACCTTTGTTTTATCTTTTGAAAGCAAACAGGAAAAGTCTCTTGAAAGTAACTTCTGTCGAATGGACTTATCAAAATTTCCATCACAAGCTCTGGTTAGAACATCTTCAGGGAAGTATCTAATTTTTCTTTATTTAAGTATTCGACTCAGGGGGAGATCCTAAATCTTTATGTTCTTACATAATTTATCAAAATATACAAGTTTTTGTCATCATCAAAAAGGGGGAGATTATTAAAACATAGTTTAGTTCTATATCTTAGTAATAATTTTGATGATAACAAATACATGATATATATAAAGAAAAAAATATGCTCTCTAACATTGTATTTAAATATGCATAGAAGTTCTGATGAAAGAAGCATAAAAGATGATAAGAGAATTACTTTTTAAAGCTCTGATTAGACGAAGCGTATAAACTTAGAAGTAAATCTGTGTAACATGCTCAATAGAAGAAGTTATGATGTTATAACTTCTGAAGCACCAAAGCTGCAAGATAAAATCTGATACTCTGACAAGTGGAGTTCTGGAAGAACAAAAGACTCACCACTTAAGCTCAACATGTACTCTAATAAGTAAATATTCTGAAAGTGTAAAGAAGCATCAATGTGTCTGTATCATCCAAGTTCTAATCATATGTATATAAAGAAACTCTGAGGATCCAATGTCTTAACGGTAATATTTTCATTCTAATAAGATCTCAGAGAAAAAAAGTTCTAATCCGTTAAAATTCATTCATTACAAATCAAAGAGTAACAGATGGAACAAAGCACGATTTGTATTTTTGAAAAGTGTATTAACGAAACTTTATCAACCTTCCAAATTCATCTTATCATGTCTCATATGCCTCGCCTATATAAAGGTGTTTTGAGAAGAATCAAACAACATTTTTTGCGTATACAAAGATATATCTTCACTAGCTCTCTCTTGTGCTTTAATCTTGTGTATAAATCACAATTGTGATATAGTTTTTTAGAAACACTTTTGTACATATTTTGATTTATATTTTGAAATATCCTTGAGAAATAAAGTTGTGGTTTAGTCTCAAGTAGACATTGACGGTAGTCATTGTGCTTGTGTAATCAAAGTTTTTGATTAGTGAATTATAGCGGTAGAAATGTTCAAGACTAAGCCATTGGATTGACTAGCCTTTATACAAATCAAAATAAGAATCGCCACCGCGCTTTATTGTTTCCAAAGGAATGGGAAAAGAGCGAATAACCCAAAAAGAGGGGGAAAGATTCAAGGTAAGGGGGTTGGTTATGCAAAGGGAAGGTATTAGCACCCTAAACATCTACGGTACTCCGCAGGAACCTCTTTAAAAAATCTGTATATTTTGGCTATAAAATATGTTGTATAGAAATATATGGTGGAGGTGAGAAGAGAAGTATTTTTTATTTATTTTTGCACCCGTCGCGGTTGTGAACCTTTAGTGCCTATGTACCACCTTCCGTGCAATAGGGGATCAGGGTACACGTAGTTCCTCTTTTAAAAATTTGAAACACAAATGTGTTGGTTGATTTTAAGAGATAAGACATCATCGTCATTGTCCGTGTGGAAAAACATACTTATTACCCACAATCATGAGAAAGGAGAATTTGCATCATCTCAAAGTGGAGGATATGCCTTAGATTTTAAAATCAACAATGCCTCACTCAACACCCAAGTGGAAAATATCTCACTTCACTACATATTGTAGAAGTATAATTGTTTGTATCACTACAAGGATTGACAAGAGCCTAATCTTTTAAGAAAAGTTTAAAGGTAAAAGCCGAAGTGGAAAAAAGATTTGAAATGAGATTGATTGACTTTTAGTCTTCTCACAAAAAAGTGTCAAGGTATTATTAAATTGATTGAAGTTTATTTATGAAAATGATTTTTGAAAATGCATGGACATAATCCAAGTTTATTATGAAAGTGGTTCAAGGTTAGAAACAAGAAGGGTTTAAAAAAGAGAGGGAGGAGATTTTTGAAATTAAAGAAAATGGGAGGAGAAGAAGAGGCTATCCTAAAGCATAAGGTAAAAGCTAAGGATAAGGACCATCTAACCAAAAAGAAGCCAAAACTTGACATTATGAGCCAAGATAGAACCCTCATTCTTTGGATTGAAACTAAGCAAGCAAAGATACTAGACCTTTTCAAGTGTATTAAGTCTTCACAAAAATTGGGCAGAGTAACGGCTGTATACGGGTGAATTCCAGATTACAGACAAATGATGTAATCACAAAACCTGCACACAAAAACAAACAAGCAACCCAATGTCTTGAGTTAAACCTCAAGAGCTCCAGACAAAATAATCAGATAAGATCACAAGGTCTCCAAGATAGGCCAAGGTTTCTAATCCTAAGTCCAAGAAAAAGTCCCATGCTCCATAATGCCAAGGATAGTAACCAAATAGTCCAAGTACCATTAAGAATTTTTTAGGGTTTAAGTTGGTTATTAAGTATCTTAGAAAAAAGAAAAAGAAAAAAGCTCAAGTGAGCAAAGTAAAAATGACAAGAAAATAAATTCTCAAATAAGCAAAGATGAAAATGGCATGAAATGTAAATGCTAAAAGTAAATAGTGCATAAACATAAAAGAATAAAAGCATAAAATAAAATAAGTCAATAATTAGTAGTTAGTTGGATGACCATATTGAAACTTGCATTTGGAACTCATTAAAGGATTGGTAGAACCAAAGCCTCCACACAACAAGTTACATTTTCTTTTTGTCAAGTATATCACCCATTTGGAATTCTCACAAGTATCATTTAATGATCAATGATGTTTAAGTGATCCGTGTTGACCAAAGGTGTTGTAGATCCATTAGAGGATTGGTAGGACCAAAACCTCCACACAATGAATCTCAAGGTTATTGGATCAAAGAGATCAAATTAATATACTTGGGCTTGCAATCATAAGTTTGAGCCACGAATGATCATTTATTCGAATCAGGACAAAATTTAGCGTTATGTTAAGCAATCGTAAGTGGACTTATATAGAAGTCGCACTTATTTTGAGGTCGGTCAATAGTAATCTATGCACCATTTATTTTGAGACATGATATAGAGATCATGCTCCAACAACATTTAGTGCAAGGAGAAGGGGATGAGATTAAGGGGAATTAGGGTAAAAAAGAAAACCACATTTGAATTAATATTTAATTAAACTATTATTAAAATCATTCATCCATTTTTGTGGAGTTAAATTCAACACCATGGATCCAATGATGTTAATAAAGCCATGACCAAAAAAATCAATCCAAGACAGCCATAAAATATTCACAAAATGATATAATATTTAATATATATATTAAAGGATGGAAAATGTTAAAATAAACTAGAAAATAATGAGGAAAATATCAATTATATTCAAATTAATCCAGAATTGAAAAATAAGACCATAGAAAAATCAGAAATGGGTCCGGATATTTTTATAAAAATTTTAGTAATTTTTAAAAGTCAGAAAATATTTTTTAACCATTTAAAATTGCTAAAACAAACATAAAATAGATCAAAAATAGTAAAACTCAACATAAAATTCCATAAAATTTCCAGAAAGTAAAAAATATGCAAAATAATATTTATGAGTTTTTTCAGAATTAAAAAATGTTAGAAAGTATTTTTTTAAGTAATTAAAAGAAAGCAAATAATACAAAAAAATATAAAAAATACCAAATGTTAAAATAAAAATGTAAAAAAATATTCATGAGATCAGAAATAATTTAAAGCATTTTTTGCGAATTTTTCACAATTTTTGGATAAAAAATAAAAGAGTTGTGAATTTTTGAAAATTTAATCAAATAAAATATAAAATCAGAAAATAAAATAAAACTAAAAAGATGTGGATCATCAGATCAAAGTCAAAACGCGTCAGTAAGCTAATCCAATGGACCAGACCCGCTGTGCTTGATATGGACCTTAGTGAAACACACATGTAATCAGAAAAAGGGCAACCAATGAAATTAAAACGCTTGGCACGCTATCATTGACTGAGACGAGACATGTCATCGTCTTCAACCTCCAGACACCCTGCAATGGGGATTTTGTGAGATCCTTCAAATGGAAAAATTAGGATCCCTGAATAGCATCATTGAACTCGTCTCTTCAAGAAGATTCTAACACAACCATCGCGCCAAATTTATGTAAAGTATGGAGAGAGATATGAATCAAAACACAGAAAAATAGAGAGCACCTTCAATTTGAGACTTCTCTCTCAATTCTCAATGGATTTAAAAATTGTAAGCATCATTAGAATTAGACAAAGGAGTAGAACAAATTAGTGCTTGATTTGGATCTAATTGGTGGATAATTCTACCTTTTCGAAGTTCAAGTAAGAAGCTCTGAAATTGGACTTCTGTAGCTTGGATTATGGGTCGTTTTGATTGGTTTAAGTGCTGGAGAGTTTGTATGAAGTTCAAGGATGATGAATACGTAAAGAATTTTGGAAAAGGAAGCTTAAATTTCAAAAACTGAATTCAACAAAAGTGGGTTTGTGTGAAATTTTAGCAGGGTGTTCTTGGCTCTCTAAGCTCGGGAAATTGAATGTGGGATGACCCTCTATTTATAGGGAAGTGAATGGGAATGAAAAATTGAAGAAACAAGGAAGTTTGGAGGGAAATTGAGTAAGGGTCCAGCACGAGTGAAGTGTGACTTCATTTCCATCAAAATTCAGCCAAACCTTGCATTTTGGGGTGCTAATCACTTCTGGAAAGTTTGCTAATTAAGTTTAAATCAAAAACACGCACAAATCTTGTGTTTAGAAGTCACATTATGGATTTCAAAATTCTGACTTTGTGCAAAATTCAGTTTCAAACTACCAAATTCAAATCTATGGCATTTCCACCTCAAGGGGCCTTAGGGCATAATTCTTGATGCTTTGGAAAGATGAGGTTACAAGCTTTGAAATGGAAAAATAATGGAATCAAATGGATGCTTGAGATGAAAGTTACATGGAGTCAAAGTTGAAGAAAAAGAGTTGAATTTCCATACTTAGAAGAATTTCAAACTCTTCTTTAAAAATGACCTATAATCTCTTGCATCCAAACATGGATTTCCAATTAGAATTTGCTTTTGACCAAAAAAGATGGAATGAAGTAGACTTCTTGAATGACATTTTTCAATTTTAACCACTCAAAATCTCCAAAAATTGAGCAAGTTTTGACCTATTGAAGTTGTCCAAAAATCATGAAATGACCTATAATATTTTGCATTCTTAAGGCAACTTCCATCCATTGTTTCACTTTGCACATAAAAGAAGGAATGAAGTATACATCCTTAGGATAATCATGAAAAAATAATGGGCTCAAGGTGATAAAAATTGACCAAGTTATGATTATTTGAAATCACATTATGAAAAATTGGGGGTTCATCTGGATGACTTGTAATCTTTCCTCTTCACCAAGTTTCTTCCACATGAAAAATTCTTGAAACTTTTGAAGTGATTTGTTGGTAACTCTTTGAAGAGAAGAATGTTTTTGGAATCACTCAAAAATACCAAAATATGAGCAAGATATGCCCCTCTGAAGTCCAAAACCCTAGCTTTTAGATCAAGAGAATGCTTGGTGGAACTTTGTCAAGTTTGAACAAACTTTTTGTGCCAATATTTTCCCTTTGTGAATAGGATTTATTGAGGATGATGATGAGGACTCATGGACACCAGAAATACTTCCATACCAACTTCAAAACAACTTCAATGGTGAGGTTTGGATCTCTCAAGCTTTTGACTATGGCATGAAAATAAACTCATCAACCCATGATGCAACTTGCTAAACCTCATTGCCTTCACCTACATTATCAACAAGTAATACAAACCAATATTGTATTTGTTAATTTAGAGAGAAAATAAAATCAAAATATCCATGATCACCAAAGAAAACAAGTCAAGGTGCTTGGTGACTCCTCAAAGAGCAAGGTTAAAGATAGGGAGAGGAACCAAAAGCCCTAATGTGATTTTGTGGTGATTGAAATAATATGGTATGATGAAGGGATCTTAGGGGGGAAAATTGGGGTACAACATGGATTATGACCTCATTTTAGAGAGACGAAATCACCTTGGCGGGTGGACTGGAGTAGTTTGAGTTCTAACGAACCAGGATAACCAAATGTGTCATACTGTTTTATTTTGGAAAATCGCAATTCAAACCCCACCCCATTCCTTATGTTTTTTCCTCTTAATAACATCCCTATATTTCAGGTAATATGTACTCACCCACTTCACCCAAAGTTTATAAGCTTTAGATTGAAGACTCCATAAGAGTTTGCCAAAAGTTGCTAAGTTACATTCCTCGAAAGAGGTGATATTCATCCCCCTTGCTGACTTGGGATTGCATATTATATCCCAAGCAATTGGTGCTTTCCTTCTCATGTATGTTTTTTTACTCCAAAAGAAATTTTGGTAAAATACTTTAATCCTTTTTAGCACACACTTTGGAATTGGGAAAACCTGCATCCAATAAGCAGTCACAATAAAAATCACACTCATAATCAGCTAATGTCTCCCAGTGTTTAGTAAGGATTTTTAGCAGTCCAATGTTTCACTCTTTCAACTATTTTATCCACCAAAGGTCTACATTAATTCACACTAAGGTTCCTACTGGGTAAATGCACTCCTAAGTACTTGAAGGGTAAGGTCCAACTCTATAAACAGTGGCATCTAAAATCTAATTCTGCATCTCCTCGTGCATCCTTCCTACATAAATTTTGCACTTTGTAGGGTTTGCGTATAAACATGTGGCAGCATAAAATTAATTAAATTATTTCATCAGTATTTTAACAGAATGCACATCACCCCTTGAGAAAAGCAGCAGGTCATCTTCAAAACAAATGTTTTCTAATCCCAAGCCTTTCACACTTGGGACTGTAGTTGAAGTTAGGTTGTTGATTTAGATTCTTCAAACATCTATTAAGATATTCCATCACCTGAATAAACAACATAGGTGATATAGGATCACCTTGTCTAAGGCCTCTCTTAGCTTGCAAGTAATCCCTCCAATGCCCATTTTTAAGTACCTGTAGGAAACATAAGTTACACACAACATGATCCATTTTATGGATTTCAAAGGAAAGTTCATCTCTTTCATAATTTCCCCAAGAGTCCTACATTCTACATTATCATATGCCTTTTGGAGGTTAATTTGAATAGCACACCTAGGGGAAATGTGTTTCCTAGTATACCCCCTCAATAGTTCTTGAACTAATGTTGTCCCGTATCACTTTGTCATGCAAAAAAGCTGACACATTCTCATCGACCACTGTATTAATGACCTTGCTAAGTCTATGGGCCAATTTTTTTGAAATAATATTGTATATAGTCATGTAGCAGGCTATAGGGCGCAAGCCTTTCATAATTTTGGGTTTTTGGAATGAGAGTAACCATAGCAGAGTTTATAGCCTTGTATAATCTCCCCACCCTAAATATTTCATGGATTGTAGCTTTCACATTACCACCTATAATATCCCATGAAGCTTTGAAGAACTTAGCATTATAACCATCAGTCGTTGAGGCTTTGGTGTCACCTATATTCTTTAAAGCATGCCAAATTTCATCATCAGTAACAGATTGAGTAAGATCAGCTCATAGTAACTATAACAATGTGGACCAGATTTGTAGCAGCTTTGCCCACCAAATCTCTGTAGAATCTCAACACCTCATTTTCAATTTTTGTATCTCCCATAATAGTGTGCCACTAATCATCATCCAGACTTTGAATGCCCATCTTTTTATTTCTACCTTTAAAAATGGCATGAAAATAGTTTTTGTTCCCATCTCCTAACTTTAGCCATCAAAATTTTGGATTTTTGCATTAGGATTTTCTCCTCAATCTCAGTATTTTTCATAATCTCATTTGTTCAAAATTTGACTTTCTCCACCAACTCATGATTGATTAGATCCTTAGTCGTATCAGTTTCAGCCTTAGCTAATTGCTCCCTACTGTGTTGAATGTTTTTAACCTATTCAGTAGTTCTCTTGGCAAGCTCTTTCATCACGGGTTGTAGGTTTTCAAATTCTGTCAGAAATCATACATAGCTCTGTCCTCACTGTTATACTTCCAGTTGTTTCTAACTTTCTCAATGAAATCATGATTATCAATAACACAATTTTGAAATTTGAATTTTCTCCTGTGTCTGGTCCAAGTTGATTGCCCCTAGGTTGAACTCTCAAGGGAGCATGATATGAGATATGAGCAGGAAGAACATCAATATCACGATATGGAAACTAGGTGTACCACTCTCTATTACAAATTGCATAATCAACTCTATAGTAAATTACATTATCCTTTTGCCTATTAGACCAAGTGAAATGATTTCCTCTAGTCTCATGCTCATGTAAATCATTATCCTCCATCATTTTCTCAAGGTCATAATATTCAAATTCATGTATATGGTTTCCTCTAATTCTATCATTTGTTGTGATCACATTGTTAAAATCCCCTATAATAATCCAAGGTCCCTACATAATACTGGCACACTTTTGAATATCCAGCCAAAGAATCTTTTGTTCTGCAGTTGGTTTTGAGCAAAGATAACAGTGAGCCAATAGACATGCCCATTATTTGAAGAGAAGAATGTTTTTGAAATCACTCAAAAATACCAAAAGATGAGCAAGATATGCCCCTCTGAAGTCCAAAATCCTAGCTTCTAGATCAAGAGAATGCTTGGTGGAACTTTGTCAAGTTTGAACAAACTTTTTGTGCCAATATTCTTCCTTTGTGAATAGGATTTGTTGAGGATGATCATGAGGACTCATGGCCACCAGAACTACTTCCATACCAACTTCAAAAGAACTTCAATGGTGAGGTTTGGATCTCTCAAGCTTTTGACTAGGGCATGGAAATAAACTCATGATGCAACTTGCTAAACCTCATTGACTTCACCTACATTATCAACAAGTAAGACAAACCAATATTGTATTTGTTAATTTAGAAAGAAAATCAAAGCAAGATATCCATGATCACCAAAGAAAACAAGTCAAGGTGCTTCGTGACTCCTCAAAGAGAAAGGTTAAAGATAGGGAGAGGAACCAAAAGCCCTAATGTGATTCTGTGGTGATTGAAACAATATGGTATGATGAAGGGATCTTAGGGGTAAAAATTGGGGTACAATAGCTGCCCCTATTTAAGTTTCTTCTATTTGGAGATACGAAGGTTAAAAATCTTCGTGTCGACGGGATTGAAGACACTTAAATATAAAACAAACCCTGTTTTTGGCCCTAAGATGCCATGAAAACTTTTATGCATATGAATGCATATGAATGGAACAAAAGAGATGCAAAGTGGCATTGGGGATGCAACATGAAATGTAGAAACAAAAGAGCAATCCCACCAGGAAAATAAATCACTGGTAAACCACAAGAAAAGAATCAGAGAGGAGAATAACAAGCATTGACGTTTACTGCCGATGTACTACCAACGTTCACTGAAGGTAGAAAGAGAAAATATATCATATCACTGCTGTTCACTAACGTTGAACTATCAACGTTCACTGAAGATAGAAAAAAGATAAGAAACACCGACGTTCACTGTCGATGTACTACCAACATTCACTGAAGGTAGAAAGAGAAAATATATCATATCACCGTCGTTCACTGACGATGAACTATCAACGTTCACTAAAGATAACAAAAAGATAAGAAACACCGACGTTCACTGCCGATGTACTACCAACGTTCAATGAAGGTAGAAAGAGAAAATATATCATATCACCACCGTTCACTGACGATGAACTATCAACATTCACTGAAGATAACAAAAAGATAAGAAAAATCGACGTTCACTGTTGATGTACTACCAACGTTCACTGAAGGTAGAAAGAGAAAATATATCATATCACCGCCGTTCACTGACGATGAACTATCAACGTTCACTGAAGATAGCAAAAAGATAAGAAACACCGACGTTCACTGCCGATGTACTACAAACGTTCACTTAAGGTAGAAAGAGAAAATATATCATATCACCACCATTCACTGATGATGAACTATCAACATTCACTGAAGATAGCAAAAATATAAGAAACATGAACGTTCACTGCCGATGTACTACCAACGTTCACTGAAGGTAGAAAGAGAAAATATATCATATCATCACCGTTCACTGAAGATGAACTATCAACGTTCACTGAAGATAGCAAAAAGATAAGAAACACCGACTTCACTGCCGATGTACTACCAATGTTCACTGATGGTAGAAAGAGAAAATATATCATATCACCGTCGTCCACTGACGATGAACTACCAATGTTCACTGAAGATAGCAAAAAGATAAGAAACACCAACGTTCACTACCGATGTACTACCAACATTCACTGAAGGTAGAAAGGGAAAATATATCACATCACCGCCGTTTACTGACGATGAACTATCAACGTTCACTGAAGATAGAAAAAAGATAAGAAACACCGACATTCACTGCCGATGTACTACCAACGTTCACTGAAGGTAGAAAGATAAAACATATCATATCACCTTCGTTCACTGACGATGAACTATCAACGTTCACTGAAGATAGCAAAAAGATAAGAAACACCGACGTTCACTGTAGATGTACTACCAACATTCACTGAAGGTAGAAAGAGAAAATATATCATATCACCGCCATTCACTTACGATGAACTATCAACGTTCACTGAAGATAGCAAAAAGATAAGAAACACCGACGTTCACTGCCGATGTACTACCAACGTTCACTGATGGTAGAAAGAGAAAATATATCATATCATCGCCGTTCACTGATGATAAACTATCAACATTCACTGAAGATAGCAAAAAGATAAGAAACACCTACGTTCACTGCCGATGTACTACCAACATTCACTGAAGGTAGAAAGAGAAAATATATCATATCACCGCCGTTCACTTACGATAAACTATCAATGTTCACTGAAGATAGCAAAAAGATAAGAAACACCGACGTTCACTGCCGATGTAATACCAACGTTCACTGAAGGTAGAAAGAGAAAATATATCATATCACTGCCGTTCACTGACGATGAACTATCAACGTTCACTGAAGATAGCAAAAAGATAAGAAACACCGACGTTCACTGCCGATGTACTACCAACGTTCACTGAAGGTAGAAAGAGAAAATATATCATATCACCGCTGTTCACTGACGATGAACTATCAAAGTTCACTGAAGATAGCAAAAAGATAAGAAACACTGACGTTCACTGCCGATGTACTACCAAAGTTCACTGAAGGTAGAAAGAGAAAATATATCATATCACCGCCGTTCATTGACGATGAACTATCAACGTTCACTGAAGATAGCAAAAAGATAAGAAACACCGACGTTTACTACCGATGTACTACCAATGTTCACTGAAGATAGAAAGAGAAAACATATCATATCACCGCCGTTCACTGACGATGAACTATCAACATTCACTGAAGATAGCAAAAAGATAAGAAACACTAACGTTCACTATTGATGTACTACCAACGTTCACTGAAGGTAGAAAGAGAAAATATATCAAGTTTCCCCAAGATTCTGGTGTTTTGCCAAGAACGGGTCTCAACTTCTTCTTTAACCCAGGAAAGCTACCTGGAAAGGGTAATACGTAATTTGTCTCAAATAAAGAGACTACCACTCATTGTCAAGGGGATTTGCAAAGAGAAATGACTTTCTGGGGATAGAAATATGACTTCCCGGGGAATGCCACGATATTCCTGCTGAGGAGATAAAGTCTTCCTGTGAAAAATAAATGCTCAAACCAAAACTCAAAAATTTCAGAGATCCATAAATCCAATTCAGAAATAAACTGGAGCAAGACGGCCAGTGTAGATACATATTTTGAGAAATAAACTCAAGAGGGAAAACCATATTCAACTAAGCAAAGAACGTTGTAGGAAAAAGTCAGAACATCATGTTAATGAACAATGGTTTTTAGTCATGCATGTTGTATGTATGAATGTATGAGTGATATCGTGCATATGATGGTAAAAGGATACATAATCAGTATAAATAAACAAAACCGCCTCAGGTACTAACAATAAATGGGCTAAACTTCAACCAGAAAGATCAATCCAAGAAAAGTAAAAGCAACTGCGGAAACCAAACCCACTGCCTGCCTTAACTTTACTGAGGAGAAACATAATCCGGATGTAGCCAAGTCAAACAAATATCGGTATAGAACATCTTTCTTCCGGTTTCATCGGAGAAAACAGTTTTCCAAAAGCAACATGCTTATTGGAGATTGCGAGACCAGCCTCAAATAAAGTAGACTGACGCCAACACAACCAAACTTCATTGGGGGATTCAAGCCTACCTCCCTGGAGAAAACTTTCATCACGAATACTCATTCCAAACAAGAGATTCCCTAGGATAACCTTCCTGGGAAATCAAGAAGTCAATATTAATGCCAAAACGTTTATCATATGAGGGGAAAATTGCTGAGGAATCTGAGACAAAGACTTCTGACCATGCAAAACCCCAAAAAACGAATCAAGACCTGACTGGGATAATGAGATCATAAACCCAATACAGTACCTTGCACCCACTAATATTGTCTCTAACTATCTGAGAAACACACAAGGATTGTGCACCTACCAACAAAATTCCCTAAGAAAACTTTCATGAAGGGAGTAAAATTTCTTAAAACAACCGGATTTTGTTCATTCTTGGGATCACCATTCTTGTTGTCATCGTTTAATCACAAATCCCAAAGTAAATTGAATTGTAAAGATCTCTCTTCCTTTTGAAAAGTCAATTTTGCTTTTTAATCCTTTTGCTTTAACAGTTATTATCAGTAATAAATGATGTCTTTGCAAGCTAAATAGAAATAAGAACACAAAAAGTTGGGCAAAAGCTCGAATTTCATTAATAGAATGGTAGTTTGCAAATGACGAGACACCATGGATGATTACAATGTTTGGGAAATGGTAATACATAATGGAAAAGATACATTGAGATACAATGACCACTATCCCCCCTAACAACTTTTGAAATCCTGAGCAGCAGCTTTTGTTGAAGTATGGTGAGGATCCGAGAAGATTGTTGCTTCAACGATCAAGTCTCGTCTGACGTAGTTACTTGCCAAGAAAGTCCTTAACTTTTGCCTAAGCTGCCCTTTCGGGTTTTCAACTTAGCGGGAAATTTATTCCGTTTATGTCTCTAATTTTTGCCTAGACCGCCCTTTTGGGTTTTCGGCCTACCGAGATGCTCCTTTTTTGCCTAAGCCTCACTTTAGGGTTTTCAACTTAGCGAGTTGTTCTTTTATTTCTTTAGTCAAAGTATTTCTTGACTGGGTCAACATTCATGGGACGTGGGAACTCCTCGCCATCCATAGTTTCAAGAATTAATGCACCACCAGAGAAGGCTTTCTTGACAACATACGGGCCTTCAAAATTGGGAGTCCACTTTCCCCTAGAATCAGTGTTGAAAGACATGATCTTCCTGAGCACGAGGTCGCCTTCTCTGAATTCACGAGGTTTGACCTTTTTGTCAAATGCTTTCTTCATTCTTTTCTGATATAACTGCCCATGACATAAAGTTGTCATTCTCTTCTCTTCAATCAAATTCAATTGGTCAAACCTGTTCTGTACCCATTCAGCCTCTGTCAATTTGGCTTCCATTATCACATGTAACGAGGGAATCTCTACCTTGACTGGGAGTACAACTTCCATTCCATAAACTAGAGAAAACGGGGTGGCTCCTGTTGAAGTATGAACAAATGTTCGATATCCATGTAGAGCAAAAGGGAGCATTTCATGCCAATCCTTATAAGTGACAACCATTTTCTGGATGATCTTCTTGATATTCTTATTAGCAGCTTCAACAACCCCATTCATCTTTGGCCTGTATGGAGATGAATTTTGATGGACAATCTTGAATTCTTCACACAGTTCAGTCATCATCTTGTTGTTCAAATTCGAGCCATTGTCAGTGATGATTCTGCTCGGCACATCATACCGGCATATAAGATTGTTTTTGATGAAACACACAACCACCTGTTTGGTAACATTGGCATATGAAGCAGCCTCTACCCATTTGATAAAGTAGTCAATTGCTACCAAGATGAAACGGTGTCCATTCAAAGCTTTGGGTTCTATCATTCCGATCATGTCAATACCCCACATAGAGAAAGGCCACGGGGAGGAAATCACATTGAGCAGTGTCGAAGGTACATAGATCTTATCCGCGTAAATCTAGCATTTATGGCACTTCTTTGCAAACTTGTAACAATCAGATTCCATTGTCAACCAATAATGACCTGCCCTTAGCATCCTTTTAGCCATCAAATGTCCATTAGCATGAGTGCCAAATGAACCTTCATGGATCTCATGCATCAACATGTCTTCTTCGTGTCTATCCACGAATCTGAGCAAGACCATGTCAAAATTCCTCTTGTATAACACACTTTCACTGAGGAAGAAACTGCCTGCCAATCTTCTCAGAATCTTTCTATCTTTCTTTGACGCACCAAACGGGTATTCCTGAGTCTGAAGAAAATGCTTGATATCATAATACCAAGGTTTTTCATCTACTACCTCCTCTGTCGCAAACACATGAGCGGGCTTATCTAGCCGTCGAACTATAATTTGGGGTATATCATTCCAAACATTTACTTGGTACATGGAAGCCAGAGTTGCCAGAGCATCTGCCATTTGATTTTCATTCCTAGGAATATGATGGAATTCAACTTTATTGAAGAAGGGTAGTAATCTTTTAGCGTAATCTTTGTAAGGGATCAAGCCAGGGTGACGAGTGTCCCATTCTCCTTTAATCTGATTTATTACCAAAGCTGAATCGCCATAAACATCTAGAATCTTGATTCTGAGATCAATAGCTTCCTCAAGACCCATGATGCAAGCCTCATATTCTGCCATATTATTAGTGCAATCAAATGTTAACCTTGCAGTAAAAGGAATGTGCAATCCATGAGGAGTAACAATCACAACACCAATTCCTTTACCATAAGCATTCACAGCTCCATCAAATACCATACTCCAACGAGATTCAGGGTCGGGACCCTCCTCGGGCAATGGCTCATCACAATCTTTCACTTTTAATAACATCACATCTTTATCGGGGAATTCATACTCTGCAGACTGATGATCCTCCACCGGCTGGTGAGCAAGGTAATCTGACAACACACTACTTTTAATGGCCTTTTGAGTGCGGTATTCGATATCATATTCAGATAACAGCATCTTCCAATGGGCAATTCTCCCAGTAAGAGTAGGATTTTCAAAAATATACTTGATTGGATCCATTTTGGAGATCAACCAAGTAGTATGATTCAACATATACTGCCGCAAACGCTTTGCCGCCCAGGTCAAAGCACAACATGTTTTTTCTAGAATAGAATACCGTGACTCACAATCGGTGAACTTTTTGCTGAGATGATAAATGGAGAACTCTTTCTTTCCCGTTTCATCCTGTTGTCTCAGAATACAACCCATGGATTTATCCAACACTGTTAGATACATAATCAACGGTCTTCCTTCTATGGGAGGGAGCAAGATAGGAGGTTCAAACAAATACTCTTTAATACTTTCAAATGCCCTTTGGCAGTCATCTGTCCACACACAACCTTGATCTTTCTTTAACAACTTAAAGATTGGTTCACATGTTGCAGTCATATGGGAAATAAATCTGGAGATATAATTCAAACGCCCGAGGAAACCCCTGACTTGCTTTTCAGTTCTTGGTGCTGGCATTTCTTGAATTGCTTTAACTTTGTCAGGGTCAACTTTAATTCCTTTCTGGGTAACAATAAAACCCAATAATTTCCCCGATCTAACTCTGAAGGTGCTTTTATTTGGATTCAAGCGGAGACGATACTTCCTCAAATGCTGAAACAACATCAACAAATCTTCTATATGCCCTTCTTCAGTTTGGGATTTGGAAATCATATCATCAACATATACTTCGATTTCCTTGTGCATCAGATCATGGAATAGGGTTGTCATAGCCCTCTGGTACGTTGCACCAACGTTCTTCAACCTGAAGGGCATCACTTTGTAACAGAATGTTCCCCGGGGAGTGATAAACGTTGTTTTTTCCATGTCCTCTGGAGCCATTCTTATTTGATTATACTCGGAAAATCCATCCATGAACGAGAATACCTTCAATTTTTCTGTGCTATCCACTAACATGTCAATGTGAGGCAATGGGAAATCATGTTTTGGATTAGCTTTATTTAGATCTCTATAATCTACGCACATGCGGATTTTTCCGTCTCTTTTTGGTACTGGGACAATATTGGCAATCCACTGAGGATACACTGATGTCACAAGAAATCCAGCATTAATCTGCTTTAGGACCTCCTCTTTGATCTTTACTGCCATATCCGGGTGGGTTCTTCTCAACTTTTGTTTAAATGGCGGACACTCTGGCTTCAACTGTAAATGATGCTCGATAATGTCTGTATCTAGACCAGGCATATCTTGATAAGACCAAGATAAAATATCCACATATTCTTTCAACAGCTCAATCAACCCGCTCTTTACATCAGGATGCAACGATGCTTCAATCTTGACCTCCTTTGAATCTTCTTCTGAACCCAAATTAACCACTTCCAATGGCTCTTTATATGGATGAATGGTATTTTCCTCGTGCTCAAGCAACCATGAGACCTATTCGGGAATCTCATCATAATCTTCTTCTTCAGCCCCAAACACAGGACATTCAAAGTTGGGAGAGGGTGCAGGGTCATTGTATTCAACGGGTTTTTTAATTAATCTGCACATGTGATTTATGATTGCTTTTAGAAACTGACACATATAACAAGTGATCATGCAAATTAATTTTCAGTTATTATTTATTTTGAAATGGTTTTTTTTATTACCATTTCCCAAGAAAAGGCAGAAAATAAAAGACATAATTTTGGAAGCAAAGACAACTTTTATTAATGATCTTAACAATTATAGCAAACAGATAAGCCCTACAACATTAATACTTCCACCTTGGGCAGAGTGAAAGTTTTTCAAAAGAAAGAAACAGATTAGCAAAACAAATTACTTTGAAACATGTATGCAAGAAGGAATATCAATGGTGACCCAATTCTGAACTCGGACTCCATGCGTCACATAATTCAGTGCTTCCTGCTCTACGTTATCCTCTTTAACAACATTAATTCCGGAATCAATCGGATGGAGGTAGCCTCCGCTGCGGAAAACATCATGATAATTGTTCACAGAAGACTTAGACTTCAAACTCTCGCATTTGCCATTCCTCAAAGAGAAACCCGAACCAACTATGTTCTTGTTCACGGGTGGATCCACAAGTCATCCCCACACTGCATTATGACCATTACGCACAACCTGCTGCGCATCCTTCAGGGAAAACACATAATTCTCATTCTTCCTTATGTTATCAATGGATAGGGCTTGGAACTGGGTCCCAACAGCAGCCTCATCCGCTTCTATAATATTGAAATAGGATAGATGGGATATCAACAATGCCTGCTCCCCATTTATGATCACTACCTTCCCTTCACGCACAAATTTTAGCTTCTGATGCAGAGTTGAAGTGACAACCCCTGCTTCGTGTATCCATGGCCGTCCTAGCAAACAACTATACGCGGGAATAATGTCCATTACCTGGAAAGTTATCAAGAACAAGTGTGGTCCTATATGGATGGGAAAGTCCACTTCACCGATGACAGATTTCCTCGACCCATCAAAAGCCTTCACAATGATGCCACTCGGGCGCATAGGTGTTCCCTGATACTTTAACTTCATGAGAGTACTTCTTGGTATAACATTCAACGCGGATCCGTTATCAATTAGCACATTGGATAGCGAATCATTCTTGCAGTTCATAGATATGTGGAGGGCCAAGTTGTGATTCATCCTTTCATCTGGTAACTCATCATCGCAGAAACTCAAGTTGTTAATGACGTAATGTTATTATGCTGCTGAATTAATCTAATGGCATGTCATTCTCTACAAAATCTTGATCTAGTACTCTCATCAGTGATTCTCTATGAGCAGAGGAATTCATCAATAAAGATAAGATGGATATCTTTGAAGGAGTCTGCAATATCTGATCTATAATTTTGTAGTCGCTCATTTTAATTATCTTCAAGATATCATCCACTTCTTTCTCCAATCTAGCTCCACTAGTCTCTCCTGCAGTCTTCTTCAGCTCATCATTCTCAGCAATTTTCTTTCCAGCAACAACGTCTCTTCGAATAATTGGCGCAAAAACGCGACCACTACGGGTCACCCTGTTATTATCAGCTATATTTCCAACATTTGGCATTGTCTGGATGGGAACTTCCACCCCATCTTCCAATATTGTAGCGTTATATTTGTAAGGCACAACCTTATCTGATTTATAGGGAACATGACCTGGCAGACTAATTACCAATGGGGTAACAGCTGGTTTGCTATGGCACTCCACCTCAAGGTGAGCGGGTGCACCAAAACAAGGTACAATGACATTTACACCTTCCTCGACACAATCAGCCCTCAAAAGACCATTTCCGACAAACAAATCTTCGTCTGAAGAGAAATACTCATCCGCGGAGGCATATTCTTCTTCTGACTCTTCTCCCATCAAACAAACTTCAACCATATCAACATCGTGATAATCATCTCTCTGACCTGTGATCTTGATAGTTCCATTGTCTAACAGCAATTGAACACCCTCTCTCACAATAGAACATCCTCGGGAGTCTCAACAGCAAACTATGCAAGATCCATATTGGTGTTCCAACTGAACAGCAGTACGACAGAAGGTAGCATGCAACTGTACGAGATCTTCATTCAAATGCTCTACTTCAAAAATTATGAATTCACCCGGACATCCAGAAACCATA
Source organism: Vicia faba (assembly GCA_948472305.1). Classification (NCBI taxonomy): domain Eukaryota; kingdom Viridiplantae; phylum Streptophyta; class Magnoliopsida; order Fabales; family Fabaceae; genus Vicia; species Vicia faba. The sequence goes on from OX451737.1 coordinate 1,242,430,065, forward strand.
TTAACTTCCTCTTCATACTCTGCCCTAGGCCTGATTATATGAATTAGACCTTCATCCATCATCTCCTGTAAATCAGCTTTTATCTTATCGCAACCCTGTATGTTTGTACTACAAATAGCACAATCGGCATGGTCATGCATATAATAATTGAATTCACAGAGGTCTGCGTGTATTTTCACCAAATCCCCTCTAACTAGATTAATGTCAAAAATCCGGAAGTCACCTAGACAACCGGCCACCATATTCATAGCACTCACTCTCCTGTGTTTGGACAGAGGATTGTCTTTCTCATTAGGTCCCATGTCTTTGAAAGATAAAATTCCAAACTTCACCAACCTTTGTACTTCAGTCTTCAAAGGATAACAATTTTCAACACTATTCCCTGGTGCTCCCTGATGAAAGCCACACGTCTGGTCTGCTTTATAATACCAAGGCAATGGAGATGGTATTGCTGGAGGTGGTCGTGTCTGGAACAACTTCTTCCGGATCAATGCTGGTAGTAGCTCTACATAACTCATGGGGATAGGGTCATAGTTCTCCCTTCTCTGATTATTCCCTTGGTTCCCCTGCTGAGACTGTCTTTGATAAGCAACGGTAGTTGGAGCGACATTCATAACAGGAGTCACTGAAGCAACTTGTTGGTGACGCTGATAATTTCTTCTAGGAGCATTCACTCTCCTCTCTTGCATGACAACATTGGTATCCCACTCTTTATTCTTTGTAAACCCATAAGCTGGCTTTTTCACACCTCCGGATCCTTCACCCTTTGTCAAACGGCCTTTTCTTACTACCTCTTCTAGGAGGACACCCATTCCTACCATCTCTGTAAAATCACTTGGGGCACTTGCTACCATTCTTTCGTAGTAGAAAGCGCTTAACGTCTTCAGAAAATTTTTAGTCATTTCCTTCTCCTCCATAGGAGGAATCACTTGTGCAGCCACTTCGTACCATCTCTGTGTGTACTCTTTGAACGATTCTCTGTCTTTCTGAACCATGGCTCTAAGTTGGTCACGATCAGGCGCCATGTCCACATTGTACTTGTATTGTTTTATAAATGCTTCTCCCAAATCATTAAAGGTGTGGATGTTGGCGTTGTCTAAACTCATGTACCATTTCATCACTGTGCCGGTTAGACTATCCTGGAAAAAGTGAATCAACAGACGTTGATCATCGGTGTTGGTAGACATTATCCATACATACATCACCAAGTGAACACGATGGCAAGTGTTGTCCTTGTACTTCTCAAACTCCGAGACCTTGAACTTAGCAGGCACTTTAACATTTAGGACCAAACACAGCTCATTCACATTCTTCCCAAATAACTCTTTTCCCCTAAGAGCCTTCATCTCTCTTTGCATTCTATCAAACTGCTCTTGGAAATCATTCATTCTGTCATAAAGACCCAAGTCTTCACTCGGCGGAGGGAAAGGAAGACACATATCTTCATTAACAATTGGAACCAAATTCACCGAAGGAGGTGCAGCAGGAACAGTATGCACCACAAGAGGTGCTGGAGTAACAACATTTGGAACCACTAGAGAATCTTGGGGGCCCAAATTGAAACCTTCAGGTGCTAAATTCTCCGGCATTCCCCACGGATAACCCTGGGCATACGGTTTTGAACAACAGTCGGAGTAGCAGATACAGGAACAACAAGAACTTCAACATTTTCCCTTGTTGGTTGAGGTTGAACACTCGATGGCTGATTCTGAGCAACCACCAGATCTTCCATCAGAGTAGTCAAATTGGCCAAGCCAGCCTTTAAAGCAGAAACTTCTTCGCGTAGCTCGTGATTCTTCTGTTCCAAGTTGTCCATCTTCTTTTTGAAGTTAGCCCGAGTGCTGTAGTGATGAGTCAGCTTGCTGAATAAAGTAAAAAGCTGGGTAAGGCACCTGGATATGCACAGTAAATGCAAGAAATATGTGCAACATGATGCATGACATGCAATGCACATGATTATTTTTACTTTATCATTTAATATTTCAAGGGATTTAACGTTTATAGACATATTGCAAACATCAAAATAAGAACGCATTTGAAATACTGAAATTTTTTATTATAATAACTTCAAAATGGGTTACAAGTTTCAATGATCCCAAGTACAAGATGAAAATACAATCTAAAAATCATGAGAGAAAGAAACTGATAGAGATTAATCTGTACGTTGTCGCTTCCCTGTGAGCCTGGCAATCTGAGCTCTCAATCTCTGGTTTTCTTCCACATGTCTGATGGCAACCTCCTTCCAATCATCTGAAGCAGGAAGTGAGTAATCAACACCTGTTTGAGGCTTAGGAGAATATAATTCTCCTTGCCTCTCCATAGACTCTACTGCTCGACTCTCAAGGATCTCGATCAAATCATCTTTCTCCTTCAAGTCTGCTTTGTAGGAACTCTCTAAAGTCTGGAACTTGTTCTTCCAAGCATCTCTTTCTTGTTGCATCCTAACTAAAGCAAGATGCAATTCTTCTAGATCATCTAATAAAGGAGGAGTGGTCTTCCAAAACAGATCAGGCATGGGTGTCTCTCGAGTATACGATAACTTCAACTGGATGGCTCTCGATCGGACCCACTGAAGATATGGCTCCAAAGAAACAGCACCCCTAGATCCCAAATCCTTCCTACTTTTCTTATGAATGTGACGCCAGGCCTTCGCAATCTGCTCCCTAGCTTCCCTGTGGTCTTCTCCTTCCTTCAGAAAGAAACTACTCAAATGAATACTGTTTGGTTTACCCCTCATCGGATAACTAAGTTGTCGCTGCACAAGAACAGGGTTATAGTTAATTCCACCTTTTGTACCAAGAAGAGGTACAGTGAGGAAACTACCACAACTGTCAGTAATCTTCACATCTTGATAAGCTCTATGATACCAATCAATATCCGAGTGAGTAAGTTCCATGATCTTAGGAGCCTAACGAGGTTCCTTCTTGGCATCCCAAAAAGCATCAGACTGAGGCATATAAGAGATGAACCACCGGTACCACAAAGGCGTGCAACAGATAATCATTCCCCCATGATTAAAACTCCGAAGATGAATAGAGTAATAAGCATCAACCAACAGTGTAGGAACTGGGTTTTCAATCATGAAGATCCTGATAGCGTTAATGTCGACAAACTTGTCCACATTAGGAAATAAGAATAATCCATAAGCCGGTAAAGCAAAGATGGCCTCAAAAGTAACCGTACTCTTCATTCTGGAAAAGTAACGAGCTTTCTCCAATAAGAACTTAGCTGGTAATCCTCTAATCCCTCCTTTGGTAGTCATGTGAGCTTCCAACTCAGATAAAAGGAACACGATCGGTGATAGGTAAATCCAATAGATAAGAATACTCCTCCAGTGTAGGCATCAACTGATAATCGAGAAAAGTAAAGCAGTGATACACCGGATCATAGAACTGGACCAAGGTTGAGAGGATACCCTCCTTCATCTTCAGCTTCATGAGAGGAATAATGGATCCATACTTCTTCTGAAAGTCTGCAGAACACTCAATCTCTGGAATCAGACTGACCAACTCATCTATCTTGGGATCCTTGAAACTGTATTTCCCTGTCTTTCTGTTTCCAGAATCCATGGTTAATAGTACCTGAGATGTTCACAAATAGTCAACCTTTAAATCCCTTGAAATATTATTTTCTTCAAAAGATGCTTATGAGTGCATGGATGCATGATGCAACAATCACACACAAGATCACACATATAGGGTTCATAGGTTCAACGTCACGAGCATGAGGTCGAAGGTACTACCCATAAGGTGTTGGTCTAAAAAGTTATCACCTGCCGAACAAGGTTCTAGAGGTTCCTAGTATCTACATCCTTCCTTCGGATATTACCAACTTCTTGATTAACTCGGTGATTAGTAATATTCTCAAGAAAGACTTATACGAGCGTAGTATCGCATGACAACTATTTCCAGATTACTCCGTCATAGCTTCTGCACTACACCTAAAAGGTCAAGATGGGTTTGGTATTCTACAGTCCTCAGCTTCAGCAGGCTCCCAGGTCGAAAGCAGTATGTCTTCCCGATTACTCGGTAAATTACATTACAGTCAAAGGGGCATCCACTGAGTGGGGGATCTCATGCCTCCTTTTTTGGGATTACTCCCTCAAAGTTAACATGACTATACCGCCCGTCCTATCTTAAAGTTTTCCCAAGTCCGGGTATAGGACTTATGAGTAATCACGAAGCACACTGAAAACCAGGAAAATCCAGACAAACATATATACAAAATATAACATGTAAACAACAATAACACATATACAGATATAAATAAAGATAGGCTTAACGCACTTAGGGATGGACCAGCAAGAGGTCAATCTGTCCCCAGTGAAGTCGCCATTTTTCTGTAGTGGTAGAAATGTTCAAGACTAAGCCATTGGATTGACTAGCCTTTCTACAAATCAAAATAAGAATCGCCACCGTGATTTATTGTTTCCAAAGGAATGGGAAAAGAGCGAATAACCCAAAAAGAGGGGAAAGATTCAAGATAAGGCGGTTGGTTATGCAAATGGAAGGTATTAGCACCCTAGACATCTACGGTACTCCGCAGGAACTTCTTTGAAAAATCTATATATTTTGGCTATAAAATATGTTGTATAGAAATAGATGGTGGAGGTGAGAAGAGAAGTATTTTCTTATGATTTTTGCACCCGCCACGGTTGCGAACCTTTAGTGCCTACGTACCACCTTTCGTGCAATAGGGGATCAGGGTACACGTAGTTCCTCTTTTAAAAATTTGAAACACAAATGTGTTGGTTAATTTTAAGAGATAAGACATCATCGTCATTGTCCGTGTGGAAAAACATACTTACTACCCACAATCATGAGAAAGGAGAATTTGCATCATCTCAAAGTGGAGGATATGGCTTGGATTTTAAAATCAACAATGCCTCACTCAACACCCAAACTGAAAATATCTCACTTCACTACATATTGTAGAAGTATAGTTGTTTGCATCACTACAAGGATTGACAAGAGCCTAATCTTTTAAGAAAAGTTTAAAGGTAAAAGCCTAAGTGGCAAAATGATTTGAAATGAGATTGATTGATTTTTAGTCTTCTCACAAAAAAGTGTCAAGGTATTATTAAATTGATTGAAGTTTATTTATGAAAATGATTTTTGAAAATGCATGGACATAAGTCCAAGATTATTATGAAAGTGGTTCAAGTTTAGAAACAAGAAGGGTTTAAAAAACAGAGGGAGAAGATTTTTGAAATTAAAGAAAATGGGAGGAGAAGAAGAGGCTATCCTAAAGCATAAGGTAAAATCTAAGGATAAGGACCATCTAACCAACAAGAAGCCAAAACTTGACATTATGAGCCAAGATAGAACTCCCATTCTTTGGATTGAAACCAAGCAAGCAAATATACTAGACATTTTCAAGTGTATTAAGTCTTTACAAAAATTGGACAGAGTAACGGCTGTATACGGGTGAATTTCATATTACAGACAAAGGATGTAATCACAAAACCTGCACACAAAAACAAACAAGCAACCCAATGTCTTGAGGTAAACCTCAATAGCTCCAGACAAAATAATCAGATAAGATCACAAGGTCTCCAAGATAGGCCAAAGTTTCTAATCCTAAGTCCAAGAAAAAGTCACATGCTCCATAATGCCAAGGATAGTAACCAAATAGTCCAAGTACCACTAAGAATTTTTTAGGGTTTAAGTTGGTTATTAAGTATCTTAGAAAAAAGGAAAAGAAAAAAGCTCAAGTGAGCAAAGTAAAAATGACAAGAAAATAAATGCTCAAATGAGCAAAGATGAAAATTGCATGAAATGTAAATGCTAAAAGTAAATAGTGCATAAAGCATAAAAGAATAAAAGCATAAAATAAAACAAGTCAATAATTAGTAGTTAGTTGGATGACCATCTTGAAACTTGCATTTGAAACTCATTAGAGCATTGGTAGAACCAAAGCCTCCACACAACAAGTTGCATTTTCTTTTTGTTAAGTATATCATCCATTTGGAATTCTCACAAGTACCATTTAATGATCAACGATGTTTAAGTGATCCGCGTTGACCAAAGGTGTTGTAGATCCATTAGAGGATTGGTAGAACCAAAGCCTCCACACAATGAATCTCAAGGTTATTGGATCAAAGAGATCAAATTAACATACTTGGGCTTTCAATCATAAGTTTGGGCCACGAATGATCATTTATTCGAATCGGGACAAAATTTAGCGCTATGTTAAGCAATCGTAAGTGGTCTTATATAGAAGTCGCACCTATTTTGAGGTCGGTCAATAGCAATCTATACACCATTTGTTTTGAGACATGATATAGAGATCATGCTCCAACAACATTTAGTGCAAGGAGAAGGGGATGGGATGAAGGGGAATTAGGGTAAAAAAGAAAACCACATTTGAATTAATATTTAATCAAACTATTATTAAAATCATTCATCCATTTTTGTGGAGTTAAATTCAACACCATAGATCCAATGATGTTAATAAAGCCATGACCAAAATAATCAACCCAGGACAGCCAAAAAATATTCACAAAATGATATAATATTTAATATATATATTAAAGGATGGAAAATGTTAAAATAAACTAGAAAATAATGAGGAAAATATCAATTATATTCAAATTAATCCAGAAATGAAAAATAAGACCATAGAAAAATTAGAAATGGGTCCAGATATTTTTATAAAATTTTTAGTAATTTTTAAAAGTCAGAAACTATTTTTTAACCATTTAAAATTGCTAAAACAAACATAAAATAGATCAAAAATAGTAAACCTCAACATAAAATTCCATAAAATTTGCAGAAAGTCAAAAATATGCAAAATAATATTTATGAATTTTTTCAGAATTAAAAAATGTTAGAAAGCATTTTTTAAGTAATTAAAAGAAAGTAAATAATACAAAAAAATATTAAAAAATACCAAATGTTAAAATAAAAATGTAAAAAAAAAATTCATGAGATCAGAAATAATTCAAAATATTTTTTGTGAATTTTTCATAATTTTTGGATAAAAAATAAAAGAGTTATGGATTTTTGAAAATTTAATCAAATAAAATATAAAAACAGAAAATAAAATAAAACCAAAAATATGTGGACCATCAGATCAAAGTCAAAATGCGTTAGTAAGCTAATTCAATGGACCAGACGCGTTGTGCTTGATATGGACCTTAGTGAAACACACATGTAATCAAAAAAAGGGCAACCAATGAAATTAAAACGCTTGGCACGCTATCATTGGCTGAGACGAGACATGTCATCGTCTTCAACCTCCAGACACCTTGCAATGGGGATTTTGTGAGATCCTTCAAATGGAAAAATTAGGATCTCTGGCTAGCATCATTGAACTCGTCTCTTCAAGACGATTCTAACACAACCATCACGCCAAATTTATGTAAAGTATGGAGAGAGATATGAATCAAAACACAAAAATAGCGAGCACCTTCAATTTGAGATTTCTCTCTCAATTCTTAATGGATTTAAAAATTGTAAGCATCATTAGAATCAGACAAAGGAGTAGAACAGATTAGTGCTTGATTTGGATACAATTGGTGGATAATTCTACCTTTTTCGAAGTTCAAGTAAGAAGCTCTGAAACTGGACTTCTGTAGCTTGGATTATGGGTCGTTTTGATTGGTTTAAGTGCTGGAGAGTTTGTATGAAGTTCAAGGATGATGAATACGCAAAGAATTTTGGAAAAGGAAGCTTAAATTTCAAAAACTGAATTCAACAAAAGTGGGTTTGTGTGAAGTTTTGGCAGGGTGTTCTTGGCTCTCTAAGCTTGGGAAATTGAATGGGGGATGACCCTCTATTTATAGGGAAGTGAATGGGAATGAAAAATTGAAGAAACAAGGAAGTTTGGAGGGAAATTGAGTAAGGGTCCAGCACGAGTGAAGTGTGACTTCTTTTCCATCAAAATTCAGTCAAACCTTGCATTTTGGGGTGCTAATCACTTCTGGAAAGTTTGCTAATTAAGTTTAAATCAAAAACACGCACAAATCTTGTGTTTAGAAGTCACATTATGGATTTCAAAATTCTGACTTTGTGCAAAATTCAGTTTCAAACTACCAAATTCAAATCTGTGGCATTTCCACCTCAAGGGGCCTTAGGGCATAATTCTTGATGCTTTGGAAAGATGAGGTTACAAGCTTTGAAATGGAAAAATAATGGAATCAAATGGATGCTTGAGCTGAAAGTTACATGGAGTCAAAGTTGTAGAAAAAGAGTTGACTTTCCATACTTAGAAGAATTTCAAACTCTTCTTTAAAAATGACATATAATCTCTTGCATCCAAACATGGCCTTCCACTTAGAATTTGCTCTTGACCAAAAATGATGGAATGAAGTAGACTTCTTGAATGACATTTTTCAATTTGAAACACTAAAAATCTCCAAAAATTAAGCAAGTTATGACTTGTTGAAGTTGGCCAAAAATCATGAAATGACCTATAATCTTTTGCATTCTTAAGGCAACTTCCATCCATTGTTTCACTTTGCACATAAAAGATTGCATGAAGTATACATCCTTAGGATAATCATGAAAAAATAATGGGCTCAAGGTGATAAAAATTGACCAAGTTATGATCATTTGAAATCACATTATGAAAAATTGGGGGTTCATCTGGATGACTTGTAATCTTTCCTCTTCACCAAGTTTCTTCCACATGAAAAATTCTTGAAACTTTTGAAGTGATTTGTTGGTAACTCTTTTAAGAGAAGAATGTTTTTGGAATCACTCAAAAATACCAAAAGATGAGCAAGATATGCCCCTCTGAAGTCCAAAACCCTAGCTTCTAGATCAAGAGAATGCTTGGTGGAACTTTGTCAAGTTTGAACAAACTTTTTGTGCCAATATTTTTCCTTTGTGAATAGGATTTGTTGAGGATGATGATGAGGACTCATGGCCACCAGAAATACTTCCATACCAACTTCAAAACAACTTCAATGGTGAGGTTTGGATCTCTCAAGCTTTTGACTAGGGCATGGAAATAAACTCATTAACCCATGATGCAACTTGCTAAACCTCATTGCCTTCACCTACATTATCAACAAGTAAGACAAACCAATATTGTATTTGTTAATTTAGAGAGAAAATCAAAGAAAAATATCCATGATCACCAAAGAAAACAAGTCAAAGTGGTTGGTGACTCCTCAAAGAGCAAGGTTAAAGATAGGGAGAGAAACCAAAAGCCCTAATGTGATTTTGTGGTGATTGAAACAATATGGTATGATGAAGGGATCTTAGGGGGGAAAATTGGGGTACAACATGGATTATGACTTCATTTTAGAGAGGCGAATTCACCTTGGCGGGTGGACTGGAGTAGTTTGAGTTCTAACGAACCAGGATAACCAAATGTGTCATACTGTTTTATTTTGGAAAACCGCAATTCAAACCCCACCCCCTTCCTTATATTTTTTTCCTCTTAATAACATCCCTATATTTTAGGTAATATGTACTCACATACTTCACCCAAAGTTTATAAGCTTTATATTGAAGACTCCACAAGATTTTGCCAAAAGTTGCTAAGTTACATTCCCCGAAAGATGTGATATTCGTCCCCCTTGCTGACTTGGGATTGCATATTGTATCCCAAGCAATTAGTGCTTTCCTTCTCATGTATGTTTTTTTACTCCAAAAGAAATTTTGGTAAAATGCTTTAATCCTTTTTAGCACACACTTTGGAATTGGGAAAACCTGCATCCAATAAGCAGTCACAACAAAAATCACACTCCTAATCAGCTAATGTCTCCCAGTGTTTAGTCAGGATTTTTAGCAGTCCAATGTTTCACTCTTTCAACTATTTTATCCACCAAAGGTCTACATTGATTCACACTAAGGTTCCTACTGGGTAAATGCACTCCTAAGTACTTGAAGGGTAAGGTCCAACTCTATAACCAGTGGCATCTAAAATCTAATTTTGCGTCTCCTCGTGCATCCTTCCTACATAAATTTTGCACTTTGTAGGGTTTACGTATAAACATGTGGCAGCATAAAATTAATTAAATTATTTCATCAGTATTTTAACAGAATGCACATCACCCCTTGAGAAAAGCAACAGGTCATCTTCAAAACAAATGTTGGTAATCCCAAGCATTTCACACTTGGGATTGTAGTTGAAGTTAGGTTGTTGATTTAGATTCTTCAAACATCTATTAAGATATTCCATCACCAGAACAAACAACATAGGTGATATAGGATCACCTTGTCTGAGGCCTCTATTAGCTTGCAAGTAAACCCTATAATGCCCATTTATTAAGTACATGTAGGAAACATAAGTTACACACAACATGATCCATTTTATGAATTTCAAAGGAAAGTTCATCTCTTTCATAATTTCCCCAAGAGTCCTCCATTCTACATTATCATATGCCTTTTGGAGGTTAATTTGAATAGCATACCTAGGGGAAATGTGTTTCCTAGTATACCCGATCAATAGTTCTTGAACTAATGTTGTCCCGTATCATTTTGTCAAGCAAAAAAGCTGACACATTCTCATCAACCACTGTATTAATGACTCTGCTAAGTCTATGGGCCAATTTTTTTGAAATAATATTGTATATAGTCATGTAGTGTTGGTGATTTTAGTATCACCAATGTATTTTAGTAGTAATGTGATTTACTAAAGGCCGATGCAATTATGTGTTAAGCTTGGAAACGAGTTAGAGAAGTGCGGAGTGCACGCTTGTCGAGCCAATGTATAATTGAACATGAATAATTGAAACGGGGTTCCAAGGGGCGAAGCCCCTGGCGGGGTACGGGGCAGCGCCCCGTTGGGGTTCCAAGGGGCGAAGCCCCTGGCGGGGTGCGGGGCAGCGCCCCGTTGGTGTGTCTTTTCCCCAACCGACATAACCGTTTTTCCGAACAGGTGTGTCTTTTCGGTTTCAGTTATTGATCTCCTATATAAGGAGTCATTTGGCCTCGGTTTCAAACACGGAAAACGAAACTTTCTCTCTACATTTGTAATCAGTTTCTTTTGCCAAAAACAGATTGTTCTTCGAGAATTATCCCCACAAAGATTTCGTGAACCCAGGCAAGAATAGGGTCGAAATACTTTGTTCGGAAAGTGTACGAACACGATTCTTCGAAGTTATCCAAGATTATCATACCCAAATTTCTAACAAACGAACAAAGTAGTTTCTGATAATCATGGCTGGAGGAAGCACCATCAAGGAGATGACTACAAACTTCGTAAAATTGGACAAGTTTCAAGGACAAGACTTCAGGCGTTGGCAGAAGAAGATGCATTTCATGTTGACAACGTTGAAGGTGGTACACGTCCTGTCTACACCGATTCCAGAATCTCTGGAGAATGAATCAGTCGAAAATATGAGACGCAGATCAAAGTGGGAGAACGACGACTACATATGCAGAGGGAACATTCTTAACGGTATGTCTGATCCCTTATTTGATATTTACCAAAACATGGAATCTGCAAAAGAAATGTGGGATTGTCTCGAATCCAAGTACATGGCAGAGGACTCATCCAGTAAAAAGTTTCTGGTAACCGATTTCAACAATTACAAAATGGTTGAATCGAGGTCTGTCATGGAACAATTCAATGAACTCCTCTGAATCCTTGGACAGTTCACACAACACGGATTGAAGATGGATGAAACAATATCTGTCTCAAGCATCATAGACAGGTTGCCTCATTCGTGGAAGGATTTCAAACACAATCTGAAACATGGAAAAGACGAACTGTCTTTGATCCAACTTGGAAGTCATTTGCGCATAGAAGAATCTCTAAGAGCGCAGGAAGATGACAAAGGAAAGGGCAAAGGAATTGCTGGACCCTCGGTTAATATGATCGAAGAGGGTGGTAAGAACGATTACAACAAAAACAAAGGAAAGAATCGTGCCTTCAAGAACAAAAAGGGCAGTTTCGGTGCTAACAAGAAACCGAAACTAGAATGCTGGAAGTGTGGCAAAATAGTCCACTTCAAGAAGGATTTCCGTTTCGGCAAAAAGCACGACAACGCGAATGCAAGTGGTTCAGGAAAGGGGTCTAAGGACCACTCCGAAAACCAAGGTCAGAAATCAATTCGTGATTTGAATAGTTTGATTAAACATTCGGTTTCACTAAATTCTGAAGCATTTTATGTGCAGGATGATGCTGCCGCGTGGTGGATTGATTCTGGTGCCACAACACATGTTTGCAAGGATCGTTTCTGGTTCAAGACTCTTGTTCCAGTGGAAGATGGTTCTGTCCTCTACATGGGAGATGATCACTTCGCTCCCGTTGAAGGCAAAGGAAACGTGGTGCTAGAATTCAGTTCTGGAAAGACTATTACTTTGTTTAATGTTTTGTATGTTCCTAAATTACGTAAGAATTTAATTTCTGGTCCTGTATTAAATAAGCTTGGATACAAGCAAGTGTGTGAATCTGATAAATATGTTTTATCAAAGTCTGGTGTGTTTGTAGGATTTGGATATTATAATAATGGTATGTTTATGATGAATTTGAATGGAGTTCCTAATGATTCTGGTTCTGTATTTATGTCCTCGTCGAATGTTATCAATTTTTCGTTATGGCATGCTCGTCTAGGACATGTACATTATAAAAGAATGCATGAAATGTCTAAAGATGATTTAATTCCTAGTTTTAATGAAAATGTAGAAAAGTGTAAAACTTGCATGTTAACAAAGATCACTAGGCAACCTTTTAAAAGTATAACAAGGAAATCTATCATTCTTGAGTTGATACATAGTGATTTATGTGATTTGCATGCTACTCCATCATTAGGACATAAAAAATATTTTATCACTTTCATAGATGATGCGTCTAGATTCTGCTATGTTTATTTATTGCACGCTAAGGATGAAGCCTTAGATAAATTTAAAATCTATAAAACTGAAGTTGAAGTGCAACAGAATGTGCTGATTAAAACATTACGTACCGATAGAGGTGGTGAATATTATGATCCTGTGTTTTTCCAGTCCGTAGGAATCATTCATGAAACTACGGCACCTTATACACCTCAACAAAATGGTGTGGCTGAAAGGAAAAATAGAGTTCTTAAAGAAATGGTGAACACCATGTTATCCTACTCAGGTCTGAGTGAAGGGTTTTGGGGAGAAGCTATGTTAACGGCTTGCTATTTGTTAAATAGGGTTCCTAATAAAAGGAACAAGACTACCCCATATGGACTTTGGTATAAGAAACGATCCAACTTAACATTTCTACGTGTTTGGGGTTGTAGGGCCGTGGTTAGACTCCCGGACCCAAAATGGAAAACTTTGGGTGAAAAGTGTATAGCTTGCATCTTTGTTGGATATGCTGAGCACTCCAAGGCCTATAGGTTTTATGTTATAGAGCCTAATGACTCGATTTCTATTAACACGATAATAGAATCGAGAGATGTCATATTTGATGAGAATTGTTTCTCTTCTATACCTAGACCAAAGATTTCTATACCTAATTCAGATGAATCTCTAAGGGATGATCATTCAAATGATGTGCCAAGTGAGACACTTGAACCTCGTAGGAGTAAAAGAGTTAGAAAATCTAGAACTTATGGATCTGATATCCAATTATATCTGGTTGAGGGATCAAAGGATCAGATTGATACTCAATACTATTATTTCTATAGTATAGAGGAGGATCCAAGAACATATGATGAAGCTGTGAAATCTCGAGACTCCGGTTTTTAGAAAGAAGCAATTGATGAAGAGATTGGTTCTATCATGGAAAATAATACTTGGGTATTGTCTGATTTACCACCAGGTTGCAAACCATTGGGTTGCAAATGGATATTCAAAAAGAAGATGAAAGTCGATGGTACAATTGACAAGTTTAAAGCTAGATTAGTAATCCAAGGCTTCAGAAAAAGGAAGGGATCGATTATTTCGATACCTATGCTCCAGTTGCACGTATCACTACTATTAGATTGTTGATTGCCTTGGCGGCTATTCATAATCTAGTGATTCATCAAATGGATGTCAAAACAGCATTTCTGAATGGTGATTTGGAAGAAGAAGTGTATATGAAGCAACCTGAAGGATTTGTAATGCCTGGTAATGAGCATAAAGTGTGTAAGCTAGTTAAGTCGTTGTATGGGCTGAAACAAGCTCCGAAGCAATGGCATCAAAAGTTTGATGAGGTTGTTTTGTCTAATGGTTTCATTCTAAACCAAGCTGACAAATGTGTATATAGCAAATTTGATACATCCGGTAAAGGAGTTTTCATTTGTCTGTATGTTGATGACATGTTGATCTTTGGCACCGACCAAAATCAAATTGATAAAACGAAGAACTTTCTGTCATCAAAGTTCTCCATGAAGGATATGGGAGAAGCGGACGTTATTATTGGTATTAAGATTAAACGGGAGAATAAGGGGATTGTAATTACTCAATCCCATTACATTGAGAAAATACTCAAGAAGTTCAATTATGAAAGTTGTTTTCCAGTGAGTACTCCCATGGATCCGGGAGAAAAACTCATGCCAAATACAGGTAAACCTGTGAATCAACTCGAATACTCAAGAGCTATAGGCTCTTTGATGTATGATATGATTAGCACTAGACCGGACATTGCTTATGCGGTTGGAAAGTTGAGCAGATTTACTAGTAATCCTAGTAGACACCATTGGCATGCGATAACTAGGGTATTCAAGTACTTGAAGGGTACTATGAATTATGGATTGTCATATATGGGATTTCCTCCGGTGTTAGAAGGTTATTCAGATGCTAGTTGGATAAATAATGCTGAAGATTCATCCTCTACAAGTGGATGGGCGTTCTTGCTTGGGGGAGGTGCCATTTCACGGGCTTCCAAGAAGCAAACATGTATAACTAGTTCCACAATGGAATCTGAGTTTGTGGCATTAGCTGCTGCTGGTAAAGAAGCGGAATGGCTAAGGAACTTGGCATATGAGATTTCGATGTGGCCTAAACCAATATCACCAATTTCTATCCGTTGTGATAGTACTGCCACACTGGCTAAAGCTTATAGTCAAATATACAATGGGAAGTCTAGACATTTGGGTGTTAGACATAGTATGATTAAGGAATTAATCATGAATGGGGTGATATATATTGATTTTGTTCGGTTGCAACAAAACTTAGCTGACTACTTGACGAAGGGGTTAGCTAGAGACTTAGTGAAGAAGTCGGTAATTGGGATGGGATTAAAGTCCATTTAAATCTATTAGCTATGGTATACCCAATTCCCTTCTAATACAACGTTAGAAGCAAAATTCAATATGGAAAGATCATAGTTAGAGATTGGAGCAATCGTGTTTATCTTCCCAAGGTATGTGCTCAGACCTGCAAGTAATGGCTAGGTTGAAGTATATCTTCTTAATGGTTCTCTTTGAAAAATTGCAAATGCAGGTGCAAGATTAAAAGGATCACCTATGTGAGCATGAAGTTTTGCCGCTTCAGGAAGCTTGGACTTGGCTTCCTATATGCTTATTAATGGATAAGGACACATGGCTTGTAAAAGTGTCAAGAATGAATAGTAGAGTATTGTAAGAAACATATGTGTACTGTATCTTCAGATATTCAAATGGATTGACGGGTTCAATCATTATGACACTCCGATTTTCGAGTATTTGGAACGTGTATTTGTACTAAGATGAAAATTCAATCGCAAGACATTTTTGTTTATGCATTTGTTTGATCGTTATACCTGTAGGTTGTACCCTTGTATATATTTGTATGTACTGAGTAAATCAAGGATTACACTAAAATGGGGGGGATTTGTTGGTGATTTTAGTATCACCAATGTATTTTAGTAGTAATGTGATTTACTAAAGGCCGATGCAATTATGCGTTAAGCTTGGAAACGAGTTAGGGAAGTGCGGAGTGCACGCTTGTCGAGCCAATGTATAATTGAACATGAATAATTGAAACGGGGTTCCAAGGGGCGAAGCCCCTGGCAGGGTACGGGGCAGCGCCCCGTTGGGGTTCCAAGGGGCGAAGTCCCTGGCGGGGTGCAGGGCAGCGCCCCGTTGGTGTGGCTTTTCCCCAACCGACATAACCGTTTTTTCGAACAGGTGTGTCTTTTCGGTTTCAGTTATTGATCTCCTATATAAGGAGTCATTTGACCTCGGTTTCAAACACGGAAAACGAAACTTTCTCTCTACATTTGTAATCAGTTTCTTTTGCCAGAAACAGATTTTTCTTCGAGAATTATCCCCACAAAGATTTCGTGAACCCAGACAAGAATAGGGTCGAAATAATTTGTTCGGAAAGTGTACGAACACGATTCTTCGAAGTTATCCAGGATTATCATACCCAAATTTCTAACATGTAGCTGTCTATAGGGCGCATGTCTTTCATAGAATTTTCATTTTGGGTTTTTGGAATGAGAGTAACCAGAGCAGAGTTTATAGCCTTGTATAATCTCCCTCCCTAAAGAATTCATGGATTGTAGCTTTCACATTACCACCTATAATATCCCATGAAGCTTTGAAGAACTTAGCATTATAACCATCAGTCGTTGGGGCTTTGGTGTTACCTATATTCTTTAAAGCATGCCAAATTTCATCATCAGTAACAGATTGAGTAAGATCAGCTCATAGTAACTATATCAATGTAGACCAGATTTGTAGCAGCTTTGCCCACCAAATCTCTATAGAATCTCAACACCTCATTTTCAATTTTTGTATCTCCCATAATAGTGTGCCACTAATCATCATCCAGACTATGAATGCCCATCTTTTTATTTCTACCTTTAAAAATGGAATGAAAATAGTTTTTGTTCCCATCTCCTAACTTTAGCCATCTAATTTTGGATTTTTGCATTAGTATTTTCTCCTCAATCTCAGTATTTTCCAGAATCTCATTTGTTCAAAATTTGACTTTCTCCACCAACTCATGATTGATTAGATCCTTAGCCGTATCAGTTTCAGCCTTAGCTAATTGCTCCCTACTGTGTTGAATGTTTTTAACCTATTCAGTAGTTCTCTTGGCAAGCTCTTTCATCACGGGTTGTAGGTTCTTCAAATTCTGTCAGACATCATACATAGCTCTGTTCTCACTGTTATACTTCCAGCTGTTTCTAACTTTCTCAATGAAATCATGATTATCAATAACACAATTTAGAAATTTGAATTTTCTCCTGTGTCTGGTCCAAGTGGATTTCCCCTAGGTTGAACTCTCAAGGGAGCATGATCTGAGATATGATCAGGAAGAACCTCAATATCACAATATGGAAACTAGGTGTACCACTCTCTATTACAAATTGCATAATCAACTCTATAGTAAATTACATTATCCTTTTGCCTATTAGACCAAGTGAAATGATTTCCTCTAGTCTCATGCTCTTGTAAATCATTATCCTCCATCATTTTTTCAAGGTCATAATATTCAGATTCATGTATATGGTTTCCTCCAATTCTATCATTTGTTGTGATCACATTGTTAAAATCCCCTATAATAATCCAAGGTCCCTACATAATACTGGCACACTTTTGAATATCCAGCCAAAGAATCTTTTTGTTCTGCAGTTGGTTTTGAGCATAGATAACAGTGAGCCAATAGACATGCCCATTCTTCTCATTCACCTTACAGTGTATGTACTAATCAGATTTATCAATAAGTTGAATGTCTCTATCATCCAACCACATTAGCCAAATTATCCCATTAGGATGGTGAGAATAATTGTCTAACCAATTCCACTTATTTCCAAAAAATATTTAATCTTCTTTGCATTATTCATCTTTACTCTAGTTTCAAATAAAGCAATACAAAAGGGTATGCATATTCTTGAGATGGGCTCCAATCTCAAGATGCATAGCCCTCTTATTTAAGCCCCTTATGTTCCAAGCCACCATCATGGGACACTCTCATCATAGGTCCCTAAACTTTCTCCTTCTCCGTTTATCAACACATCAAAACCATTGTGACATTGGATTATGTGAACCCTTTTGTTTTAAAGTAATTTTAGGCCCTTGTGTTTTAACTTAAAAAAATAGTTTTTTCTTTATATTTTTAAAACTGATAAAATTTTAAATAAAATTAATTTTTTATTATAAATCGAAAGATTAATCTTTAAATTGTTGAAAATTAAAACTTAATTAAAATTACAATTTTTATTAAAAAACTTGTATCTCAAAAATATTTTTTTATTAAAGACTATTTAAAATAGTTCAAATTTATATATTTTTTGAGGAATTGAAACTGATCAAACTTTATCTTCTCTCTCTTTGATTGGAAACAACTCCGTCACCCTAAAACAACGCGGCCGGAACCTATCATATGGATGTAATGAAACATCAATGAAGTCGCCACCGAACGTCTATTATTCCGCCGAAAGGTAAAGGTAAACATCGAGAAAACCTAGAAAGGGAGAAATCACGGTCTTTCGACCGAGAGATCAGGTAAGGGAGTCTGTTACGCGAGGGGAAGGTATTAGCACCCCACACGCCCGTAGTACTTTATGGTGTCCACTCTTGTTGTCTAATCTAATGGGTGTGGTCAAATCCTATGTCTATGGCTTAGAACTGAAAAGGGAATGCATGCGAAAGAAAAATAAAACAATGAAGGGAAAATAAAAAGTTATGCTCGGTTGGGCCCTACCCCTTTGTCTACGCATCCCTTTTAAGGAATCAGAGCAGCCGTAGTTCGACTTACATATTTTGGTTGGTTTGTGTTTTTTAGTTAAGATAACAAAAACAGTCAAGATGACAAAACATCAAATAAAACGGATGACAAAACATCACACCTAACAATGATATTGAGAATCAAAGTAGGATAACAAACATATGCGATGGCGAAACATCGGCTTCAAACAAATGTGCGATGGCGAAACCTTGGCTAAGAGATAACAAGGTAGCATGGCATGGTAAGGATGGCAAAAAATCAATAAAAAGGATGACGAAACATCACACCTAACAATGATATTGAGAATCAAAGTAGGATAACAAACATGTGCGATGGTGAAACATCGTCTTCAAACAAATGTGCGATGACGAAACATCGGCTAAGAGATAACAAAAAAGCCAAGAGGCGCATAAATAAATAGGATTAGTTTGTATCTTTTATTTTGAAGAAGGGTTTGAGTTCATTAGAGGTGTTTTATGATTTTCCAAGAAAACAAATTTTGTTTTAAGATGCAAAATGCAAAGAAAGAAAAACAACTAAGGGAAACTAGCCTAGCACTATCGCTAGTGTTATCAAACAATGGTTGGCCCTAAGGTTGAGGATAAAGGAAACCCATACCTTAACTAACATGTCAAAGGAAGCTTAACAAAACTATCCTATAGGGAACATGTAATGAGAGCAAAGTCATGATCTCAATTTCTAAATTGAGTGACTCATCGATCATCAATTAAAAAGGAAAATAATAAACATCCTATAGGGAACATGCAATGAGAGCGAAGTCGTGATCTCAATTTCTAAATTGAGTGACTCATTGATCATCAATTAAAAAGGAAAGCAATAAACATCTTATAGGGAACATGCAATGAGAGCGAAGTCGTGATCTCAATTTCTAAATTGAGTGACTCATCGATCAAAAGCAAACACAACACATGTATCATACAAAAACCAGAGGGCCTCCTGACATATATCAGCAACAGAGATCCCATCATGCAATCATAGAACTATGCAAAATGAAAATGGAAGAAAGTAAATAGTGCAATACCAAACAGATAATTATCCGTAGCAACTGAGCAAGAATAAAAGAAACTCAGAGAACTTCAAGCAAGCTGGCATTAGTAGACAATTTAAATCAGGAATTACGCCATAAGGATGTAAGTAATGAGATTATCATATATGAACAGATCCCGTGGGTAATGTATAACATTCACAATCATATGTATATATCCTGCATGGAATATCAAACATTCCAAACACAATAGCAGTGCCAATATACTAAGTTGTGTTCCATAAATAAAGTGAAACACAGTAACCTCAAGCCAAAAGTGGAAACTTTCTCAAAGTACCTCGCACATTCAACAACCAAGTTAGTATTCCATAAGGTGAATAATGACTCACATAAGGGATGGATGAAACATGATGAAGTGAGGACAACATGATAACAATTATCAAACATTGGTCATGATAGACAATAGGAAACAGGCATATGCACAATTTGGTCAAAAGAATCAGAGAAACTTTGCTCCTTTTTATCACCATGTTGAGTTGACCACTGAATATCAACCAAGGATCATCGGAGCTTGAGAAGAATACAATCAAAGACCATGAAGGTCAGTAGCAAATATATTTCAAACATGCACAATTAATTCAACCATAACTCACAAGCACAATGGAAGATGAATCCCACACAATGCATTAGAAGGTTCAAACATTCAAACACGAGGCATCAAATTAAATGACTTGAGATATCATGGATAATCAGAATCAAAATGATCATTAAGTTCCCAATTATAGGCCTCACTCAAGTTCATTGACCAACAAACAAATTTCAATAAGATACGCAACATTAATTGGGTACCTTCACTTTAAAAATACATCAAAAATAGAAACAAGGATCCATAATTCAAACCAAAAATATATTAGCATCTTTGAAGTGTGTAGAAGTCAGAAAGAAAGCCTTAAGTTCATGAATGATTGAGGATGGGATCAAATGAGGCCCAAAATTCAAAACTAGTTGGCAAAAACTACCAAACTAGGCAAGTTTTCAAAATAATTTGTGGAAAAATATCAAACCAAGTCAAATAATTCAAGAAAAATGGTTTTCAGATCTTCAACACATTCATGAACCCTAATCAAGACTTGAATTCTATTAAAAGTCCAGGGTAAAAGGGTTTTGAGAAAGAAACTTGCACAATAAGCAACAAAACCCTAATTTTTGACTTTTAATCTTAAATATTGATTAAGTAAGATCAAAATTCAAAAAATTCAAACCAAGATCATGCAAGACTCAAAGAAACCCTAAATGTCAGAATACATATTTTTTTCACATTTTTTGAATTAAAGGAAAGTCAAGAATAAAATTAAATCCAAACAATTAATCAATTAATCCAATAATCTCACCTCAAAATGAAATTCTAAACAAAATTCAGAAAAATGTCCAACCAAAATTATATTCAAATATTAGAACCAAAAACACACATCCCTGATTTTTTTTTGGAATTTTTGAATTAAAGAAAATATTAAAATTAAAATTAGACAAACAATTAACAATTAAACTATTATTTAAAGGGAAAAATGCAAACCCTAGCCAAAAATCACAAAAAGGTCAAATAAAAATGTATTTTGATTCTATGATTAAAAACAAGCTTGCATGATTTTTTTTAGAATTTTTGTATTAAGGGAGGTATTAAAATAAAAATTATGAAGCAAAAATTCAAAATAAATTTCTCAAAATAAATTTCTAATCAAAAGTAGAAAAAATATTAAACCAAAGTCAGAATAAATTTCTACATTATTTTGTGAGCTCAAAATATTTTTTGTGGAATTTTTTAAGGTCAAAGAAATAATAAAACAAAAATAATCCTTAAACAAACAATTATTTAAATTCATTAATTTTTAAACCAATCAAAACATTTTTAAAAATTCCAATAAAATTACACAAGGTAGTGGAAATTATTTTGAACATGTGATAAATTTTTTAGAATTTTCTAAATTGTTTTGATCAAGAAATAAAAATCAGAAAATCAATTAAAACTAAAATATGAAAAATGCATGAATATTTGAAACAGGCCAATCACAACGCGCCACCAAACTTCATCTTCAACCTCCAGCATAGGGAAAAACGCGTGAAATACCGCAGTTCATGAGCCTATATTCAGATCCATCAATCATGCTCGTTTCTTAACCAAAATCCATGAAACCAAGTGCAAATTAAAGCTAGCATATCATACTACATGATGCAATTTGAATCAAACTCAAAGATCAAGTATAGATCAAGAAATAAAGTCTCAAAAACTGGAAAAACTCACTGTACACATCAAAGTCATGAACACGATTTCAACAATTCTGCTTGAATCAAAGCTCAAATATACATCAATCCTAATGATTGGCCAGCTAGCAACTCAATGAACAGGGTTTGCATCCTTAATTCAAGCTGAAACACATAAATCAAAGTTCAAGAAACTTACATGGATGTGAAATTTGGAAACACGATTCCTTCACTCCATAAGCAATCTAATGGTGCAGGCTTGATCTCCTTACTTCACTGAAGCTGAATCACCAAGAATTTTGAAGAATGATCCAAGGATAAGAGAGATTCTAAGAAATTTATAGAGCTACTTCCAAGATGTTCAGATTTGCAATGTAGTGTTTATGAGCCTCCCCCTCCACAAATGAGCCTTGATTCTTGTTATATAGCACGAGGGTAAGAGGATAGAAGTGGTATTTGGCATTCAAAACTGATGGAGGGTAAGTTTGGAAGTTTTGGCCAAAAATGAAGATGCACATGGAATCTGTGTTTCACTCATGCATTTGCTTGCCTTTTGTGAGCCAAATGAAGTCAGAATTACATGCCCAAAGTGTCAGGTCATGATTGTTTGAAATGAAGAAGTGTTGGTGATTTTGCAAAATTGAGCATGTTTTGTATTTTTTTCATCCAAGCAAGTTCATGAAGCTCATGGGAACAAAATGATGAGTGTGATGGGCCTTAACATGTCACAAATTACTCATGGGCTTGATTAGAAGCAAAAGGAATGGCTAAAACTTGAGTTTGCAAGAAATGGCCATTTTGCATATTTGTCAAAATTCAATAAAATGCCTCAAAATTCCAAAGTCCATAACTTGCTCATATTTTTGAATTTGGACACAAATGAGTACAATTTCGAAAGGTATTGAAAATATCTACAATCCCTTAGTTTTTAGTTTTTGTAATTGAATCCATTAAGGTGCTCAAAATTGAGCTTGAAATTCACTAAATTTTTAAAATGACCTATAATTTTGTGATTTCCAAATACCATAATTCTTGATTCCTTGCCAATTTGGACATGAGACCAAAAGGAGGTGAAAGATCATCCTCTTATCTTTCCAATAATGTTTCATTTGCATTTTTTTGATCAAAGGTGAATAAAATGTGAATATTTGAAATTAAGTCCTTATTTTCCAAAATTAGAAACTTTTAGGGTTTCTTCATGAGCAAGTTTCCACCCAAACCTCAATTCCTTTGACCCAATGATCAAAATGGACTTTGAAATATGAAAAGTACACCCTTGAATTGATGGTTGGCCAAAAGTTCACTTGGTCAACCTTGATTTTGACTGATTTTGACCAAAATGACCATTTTGCCCCTTTGAATCAATTGATCCACTTCCCTTCAAAATTGATGATCAAAACTCCAATCATATGATCTTTCAAACATATAGAGGCCATGTACAAAGTTTCACTTCAATATTCTCAAGAAAACTTGATGAAATCCCAAACCCAAATTTTGGTCAACATTTTAGGAGACTGGTGAACCATCTTCAAAACTTCAAATCCTCTGGATATCTTGACCAATTTTATGTACAAAGACCTTTCAAATACCAATGAGATGTTGTAGCTTCCAAATCAAGACTTTCTCATGCATCAATAGCCTTGATCAAACAAAACCCTAATTTGATTGAGCAACTTGTCAATGCAATTAATCATCAAAGCTTGAGGAAGACTTGATAACCCAAGTACTTTGATCCCATCACAATGTATAAATGTAATGCAATATGATATTCATGATGAAACATAAGACAAAATCAAGAGGGTAAATTTTGGGGTGCAACAGCTGCCCCTATTCAAATATCTTCAACATGATAAGTGAGAAAAGTGACAACTTTCGAGCGTTCAGAGTTGAAGATGATTGAATATAAAAGAACCCGAAAATTTACACTCTTGAAGAAGAAAGAAAAAACAGAATCAGGAAACCCCCCAAGACATGCTCTAGGATGAAACGGTAATGCAGGTTGAAACAGAACAAAAACAAAGAAGAGTAGACGCAACTAAACTTCCGGACAAAAATGTGTCAGGGCAAAACTGGGCTTCAAAAGGGGTGAGACAAAACTCAAACCACCGAGTATAGGAGAAACTAAGCTCTGGAAAAGAAAATGTACGCAGGTGAGGAGGCGAAACTCTGAGCTCGACCCAAAGCAAAAGTGGCTAGAGTGCGCGATTCTAGGAGCACTTGCTAATCTTAACTAAGATAGACAGCATGAAGGAACTGAAAGAATCTCAAAAATGAGGAACAAAAGCGAGACAAAAATCGACTCAAAAACCAGTTAGACGAAACTAAACCAGATGAGTACCAGGACGTAACTGGATTTCACGCACGGGTAACGAGGCGAAACTCGACCCAAAGCAAAGTGATGAGAGTGCATGTTTCTCAAAACACTTACTAGTCTCAGATCAATGGATAAACAGTGACGAAAACTGATAGAAGCATCCAAGGAACAAAGGAGACTGATCTCAAACCAGGGACGCAATACAAACACTACACTCGGTAAACGAACATCGTCAAAGGGTCCAAGGTATGAAAGCAAAGATGAGACGAAACTCGACTCAAAAACTAGTTAGGAGAAACAAGCTAGATGAGTACCATAACGAAACTGGTTTTCATGCACAGGCGACGAGGCGAAACTCGACCCAAAGCGAGGAGATTAGGGCGTACACCTAAAAACCTGCTGAAAGCGAATATCAAGACGAAACTGGTATTCGAAAGGTGCATCAATAGACATTGGAATGAACCGGAGAGGGTAGTGAAGACTAAACCCGAGAAGACAATGCCAGGGCGAAACTGAACTATAGTCAAGGGTAGACACTCAAACAAACAAATGGTTGTTATTAAAAAGATATTGGTATGGGGAGTAAACTGAGATAATGAGGACGAAGACCTCGCTGGGGATTTAATCCGAAGTATTAGCAAAAACACTTGGGATGACGGAAACAATAATGGATTATGTTCCGATGCATGTTTGAATTCTTTATATAGCGCAATGCTCCATATAATGGAAATGCTACGCATTTTGGTAGATGTAATGTGATGAAGCATGTTTTAAAAGTTTCACTGGGGAATGGCCAACTGAGAAGTCAATAACCAAGAAGTCAGAATCTGACAAGACTTGCAAAAATAAATTGCAAAATCCAAAGGAGAGGAGAAAATACGGGGAACCGCTAGAGAGGGAACCCTAGAGAGATGAAGCTTCGCGGGGAATAACAACCGAGCAACCAGTAGAAACGGGCCACAAACTTGAGAGGAGCTGCAAAAATAAATTGCAAACTCCAAGAGAAGATCACATTGACACTGCAGCTTATGGAGAAGATTAGATATTGTGGGAGAAGATCAGGGTAAGACTGTAATCTCTAGAAAAGACAGCACGCATCCGTGTTGAGGATGACACCAAGACAACAAACCCGAAGTGAGAGGTGAAAACCTTTGTTGGGGGAACAAAGCTCTGCTGGGAAAAAGGGACTTCACCGGGGAGACAAAACTCCATTGAAGATTTTTGTTTAAGAGAGATTTATTGGAATGCAACCAATGGATGGATCATGCAGGTAGTCACACAGTATCGACCTTACTAGGAATAAGGAAATATCTTAACATAAAGATGCCCCAGTCACCAAATCGGCTGGGACACAAGAGGTCATGGCGAGGGATCTCGTGGCAATTCTGTTGGAGAGTTGAAACTTCTTCAGAATGTGAGTTCCCATTTAAACAACTCCACTGGGGATGTGCGACATATCCAAACTTGAAGTCTCAAGATGAAGCCTTTAAAAGAATATTCCTGGGGCAACAAAACTTCGCTGCAGAAACGAAACTTCACTGGGGAATAGGTAAAGTCCTATTCATGCATGGGCTCTATCTAACAGAAGAAAACCAAATTTTCCTTTCTTGATAATCATTAAGCTCTTTACTGTTGTTCAACGTGTAAACTCTTTTTGATGTCAAACAAATGTTTCGCATGCAGGAAGAAGTTTATTTTGGGAATGACAGACCTGATGCGACAATTATTTAAGCCTTGAAGTCGAAAACCTTAACAAAGTTCCACATCTCTGTTGTGAATGAATCACTGGCTAGAGTGCAAAAAATTTCAAAAATTTTCTTTTTTCAACAAGAACGAGTCAAGATGCGGGTGATAGGATACCAACATGGATATGCAACACATATTTGGAAGTTTAGGAAAAGTTATCCTATTGTAGTATGCTTTCGAGTTAAACCCTTGTTTCAGTTAGGACTTTTAAAGGTTGTAACGTGGCCTAGTTCGAGGTTTTTTAGAAAAAGTTTTTTCAAGGCTCGAGTTATTTGGTGCCCACTCCCCTTCGTGATATTCTCCTGTCCTAAGTTCAGTTGACTTATCACAAGCATTCATCTTTCAAAAGGATTTATAATGGTTGAGTGATCACGATAAATTCTCCAACATGATTGTCACTCATCTTTTGCTACTTTTGTTTTTGATATTATCGTTCCTCTTCTTTTGATGAAAATTTTATTGAATAATCTTTTTTGTGGCCTTTTAGGCTCTCTTTTCCCTAACTTTTTCCTGGACAAAATCTTTTGAATTTCAAATTTGGGAGTCCAGCGGGATGCCCTAACTTTTGCCTGAATCGACTTGTTGTCAAGTTTAGACTTAGCGGGGATTTTTGTTTCTTTTTTTATTCATACTTTCCATTTTAAACAAGTCAATGTGACTTTAGGTCTTTTAACTTTTTCTCTTTTTTTTCTTTCTTTTTTTGAAGAAAACAAATGCCTCATTCCTTGGTCGGCGAGGGATAGCCATTATTGTATCGATTCGATCTCGACCTTAGGACTTTGAGAGGAAATGAACATCGTCGTTTAGACATTTTTCCTGATCTCATGATGCGAGAGATAAAGTGTGGTGATCCTCAGATGGGACATTCCTTCTGAAATTTGAATGCTTGGTCAAATTAAACTAAACATCTACCCTTCCCCTGGTTTTAAAAAGGTTTTTTTAACGGAACTGAAACTCCTACTTCGAAGGCTCAGAGGGGTTAACGAGGGTCTAACTCCCTTATATCTCCGGTGTTTGGGGATTGAAACAATGCCTGTTGTTGTACCCCTAAATTTGCCCTCCCATATTCTTCAAAATTTGCCAAGTCAAAGCTTCAAACATCTCCCCAAGGGTTGCACAGTTCAAGGGCCTCCTAAACAGTCAAAATTAGGGTTTTGGTTCTGACAAAGAAAATGAAGTTTCCAAGGGTCCAATCAAGTCCCACATGCCTATAAATATGGTCAAGCATCCTCATACCAAGTTTCAAGACTTACAGCACAAGATTGCACAGTCAAAACCCTAATTGCACTACAGTCAACTGTAGGGGCAAAATGGTCATTTGACAGTCAAAAGTTCAAATTTTTGGTCAACATCTCATTTTGAAGCCACAAACATCATTTGATCAATGCTTGATCATGATTCTCAAAGCTTGGCTCAAAAATCATCAAGATGCAAAAGTTTCCATATTTGGACAGTTGAAAAAGTAAACTGTAAATTGACCAGGGCATAACTTTCACATGGATTATCATAAAATTTCCATCCAAAGCTCATTTTGAAGAGAAAGAAATTTCCTACAACTCCTCTTCACACTTCAAGTCCAAGAAATGCTCTCACAAAAAGTTATCAATTTCAACATTATAGGTCATTTTCAAAAGTCAACAAAAAGGGACTTTAAGTCAAAGGCCATAACTTGATATTGGTAAATCAAAATGACATGGGACCAAAGACATTGGTTAGAGGACTCAAAGACCTTTCCAAAATGTCCAAGAACATGAGCAAAGCTTAAAAATTGAGCAGGTTATGCCTTATGGAAGTTGGGAAATTTTTGGATATTTTGAAAAGTCAACATTGATTCAAATGACCTAAAAATGTTAATGGGCCTCTTTTTCTTCCACAATTCATCATCCAAGGCATGTGCACGACCATTTGGCCCAAAGGGAAGTTTTTTATCATTTTTATTTATTTATTTGGATTTTTAATTATTAATAATTCATTTAATTAATTAAAATACATGAAAAATACTAAACCTAACTTTTCAAATCTTTTTATGCAAGGAATAAGCTTATGATTTCATGCAAGACCAAATATAGAAAGAATCAAGTCAATTGGCCATGATTTGTACCAAATAGGCATGGAAAAATATTTGAAAAGATCTTTGAAAATCAAATCTTGCAAATCATGAATGCAAAGGTTTTTGTGTGATTTCTCAACCCTAAAACCTTCACACATACATATATAGTGCAACCCTAATGCATAGAGGCAAAAAAAGCTGCGCCAGAAATCCCTAAGCAAACTTGAAATTTTTCAAGAAAAGTCCAATACTGAAAACCAAGTTCTAGGTCGATTCAAACAAAGAGACTTATTCCATCATCTTCCCGAGGCTTCAAGGAAGGAATTAGAATCAAAACCATAAGCTTTGACGCCAAGAAATGTGAGAACGCGGGCACCCTGTACAGAAAAATTTTCATGTTCTTGCATCATGAATCATACGCTTTTAGTAATTTTTAACGTTTGATTTATATTCATTGCCTAATTCTAAAGCTAACTGTGTGGTTTAATTGTGTTTTTGTGCACCCTTGAGGATTTCACCATGAATACGTGCTAGGGTTTTCAGAACCTTGAATTAGGGTTTCTTAGTTAAGGAACAATTAGCACATGAGACCTAGGCCATTCCACTCAGCATGCTTGGACGGTTCAAAATCAACCCTCGCGCCTAATTTATGTGGCCGGACGGCCTAATCGCTATTTTTCATAATGATGCTTTTGGGGACGGTTCAAAATCGTTGCCCATTCTTTTTGTGTTTCAGGAAAAAAAAAGCAAAACGAGGAAGACGCTTAGGTGGCCATCAGGGGTTGGTTCGTTTAAAAATTCGCGCTAAAAAGGCATTAACGCGTGGTTTTATTTTATATTAATTGTTTACTATTATATATTCAAAACGCGCTAGGTGGCTCAGTGGCAAGCAATTGTATTGGTGACCTTCAGGACCTGGGTTCGATCCCAGGTCCCCACCCCTTTCCATGTTATTTTCCTTTTAACGCTTATGTGCAGTTTCCATGCTAGTGTCCATCGTACATCCACAAAATCAAGCCATACACGCGCCTACTAGGATGGATCAAAGGGTCACAATTGAAGGAGCATGGTGGACCTGAGTCAACACACCTACACGCGTCCTGAAAAGGTCAGAAGGGCTTGATAGAAGTGGGCCAAATTGCTAAGTAAAAGCCTCCCAAATGGGGACAGACCCCCCTAGGTTTGCAACATCTTTTCTATTTTATTTTATTTTTTATTTTGATTCAATTATTTTCTTTTATTTAATTCTTTAACTTAAATATTTTCACAAAAAAACATAAAAAACAATATAAAATCAGAAAAAGGCAAAAATAAATATTTTATTTAATTTTTTAATATTTTGTAAATAAATAACATTAATTGATTTTAGTTTTAAACTTAGGGTTAAATTTTAATATTTTTTCTTAATCAATTTAAAATTTGGTAGAATTAGGATTTGTAATAATTTTTATCCTTTTTTCTTTTCTTTCATAATAATTAATTATTAAATATTATTTATTTTTGTAATTAAATTACCATGTAATTAATTAGGTTAATTTAGGTTTAACTTTAATATTCTTTCTTAATAAATAAAAAAATTAGAATTAGGGTTAATTTCTCAATTTAATTCAATTTCAATAAAATCATAAAATACAAAAATACCAAAAATAATTCCCTTTCATTTTAATTTTCATTAATTTAATCATTTAATTTAATTTCATCAAAAGGGTCCAACGCCCTCGTTTCTAATTTAAATTTCAATTCGCGTATTTATTTCTTTTCCTTTTAATATTTATGTACCTCTCCCAAAGCTTTGTAAACTCGGACATTTTAATCTTTCGCACTTTTACTTTATTTCTTTACTTTCTGTCAAATCGGGGCCTGGATTTTAATTTGGCGATGTGGACCCGCGCCTTTTGTAATAATTTAGAACTTTACTTTTTTCGCACTTTTTAACTGTTAAATAAATGCATGCAAGAATGAATAAATAAAAACAACGCGTAGGTCACCTATACCATGACAAGATAAAAATAAACGAATCTGACACACGAATCACACACCACCCCTAGGGTACGCCTCACTGTTGCCTTGCCTCGAAAGGTGATCGTCGAGTAGAGGATGTCTTAGTAAGTCCTCATGATCCGGGAACCTGGCATGAGGGTAGCTTCTAAGGTGTCTTCCTATTGCTCCGGTGATCACCATGTCCCGAACCTCGAATTGACCCGAACACCTCCAATGGTGGTGCTACCTACCTCTCAATGGTGGGATGGCACTACTTTAAATGACATTTACACAGACGAATTCCTTAGGGTAGGTAGACGACTCTAAATACTTTCTCTAATTTCAAAAACAAATCAAAAAATACTTTTCACACCGACACCTTTTCAAAAAGCTTTCGAAAGCAATTTTTCAAACACTCTTGAGGACCGATACAAGAGTCGAACTGACATTTTCAAAGAAACTTTTTTTAAAAACCCACAATTGAAAAGCAAACAAACCATTTTTGAAAACACAAATGAGCAAGTACCTAAGAGCCCACGGATAACCATGGATAGAAAGGGTGCTAACACCTTCCCTTTCTATAACCTACCTCCCGAACCGAGAGCAATCTCTTTAAGGAATTTTTCTGTGCTTTTGTCCTTTCCATTTGGAGAAAATAAAAGACGGTGGCGACTCTTGCTTCCGCGACATTTCGCGAACCAGCGTTAAACAGTCAGTTCCAGATCCACCGATCACAGAACTAACGACTCTGCTGGGGACTTAAACTTAAAGTGAGGTGTACCTTAGGGTTAGTTCATAACTGTGTTTTCAATTGTATTGACTTGCTTGCTTTACTATTGTGGGTTGCATGGGAGTTACATAGATCCTAACCCGGATCTGGGGATACCCTGTTTAGGTAGCATAAGCTGTGAGGGACCTGTCCGGCGTATACCGACATGGGTGAAGCAGTGGCTACGTTGGTGTGGCGCCTTGGTCTGTACCGATGTCCCTCGTGTTGAAATGGGGAGAATATGGGTCTTCCAAGGGGTCATTAAGCACCAACAGACCTTAGAACCTTAAATGACCCAACTTGGCCAATAGAACAGTAGCAGTATGCTACGCCCATTGAGGCTAAACTCTCGTGATGGTTCTGGCTGCAAGAAAAGATTGCGATGCTGGAGTTATGACCGATTGAGGATAGTCAATGATATTGGGATCCTCTAAGAACCCGGTTACTTTGATAGGACAGGTATGAACCAACAAACTGAAAGAGGGTAATACCTAGACCTCATGCTGGCCTAAACTCTAAGGGCTCTTCTGTGTGACTTGTGTGCCTTCGTACTTGACTATTTGCATGCTTGTTATCTGACACTTGAGTTTCCCTTGCAGGTTTTGTTTATAGTTCTTAATAGGGACTCATAACAGGGTATACCAAGTTTCTTACAGGTTTTGGTTTGCAGTCCTTAATTAGGGCTCATAACAGGGTTTATTCATATTACCCCATGCATCATGACATCATATCATTGCATACATCCTAACCCATTTCAAGGATCTCAAGGGCTTGTGATGCAGGTCATGATGAATCAAACATCTAGCAAGGGGCAAAGAGGATTTATTTTCCTCTAGCCAAAGTTGTCAGAGGCTATGACCCACTTGATATGGTGAGCTTTGACTCCTGAAGAAGGTTCCCCTAGCCAAGGTTGTTTGGAAAGCAAAATAAGATTGATGACTTGAGTCAGGGGCTATGACCCACTGGATATGGTGAGCCTTTGACTCTTGAAGAAGGACTCTCAACAATATGAAGTGCCTTCAATCAAGTCACCAGTTTCCAACGCTAACCAATTTTCTTGTTTATCCCGCGAGATCCTTGAAAACATTACATGCATACATGCATATCATTGCATTACAAGTATCCCTTGTACAGGTTGCTCACCCTCTTCGCTGTTTATTTCAGCATCATGAATCCTGACTCATCATCAACCGAGATGTCTATCAAGGCCCTCCAGGCCCAGAATGCCCAGTTCTAGGAGTTGATTGTGAACCTAGCCTAAGGTCAAAAGGAATTGAAGACCCTGATTCAGAAGAGGAAGAAGAGGACTGTTTTGTTCAGCCCTAGACGCAGATCTGGGAATACATTGCAGAATGAGGCTGAGAGAACCACTCCATCTGTGAGGGAGGGCAGTCACCATGAGAGAGAGGTGCCCAGTCCGGTGGTTTCCGACAACGAGACAGATTTCAACAACGAACAATACCCTCCTACTGAAGACAAGTACAAGCAGTTGGAAGACCGTCTAAATGCAATGGAAATTCAACAAGTACTTGGTTTGGATTTCGGAGATTTGGGTCTAACTTCTGGTGTGGTGATCCCACATAAATTCAAAGCACCCTCTTTTGCTAAGTACGATGGGGCATCCTGTCCCAGGCTTCATCTCAGGTCTTATGTGCGGAAGATTCAACCGTATACTGTGGACAAGAACTTGTGGATCCACTTCTTCCAGGAGAGTCTTTCAGGGACTCATCTCGAATGGTTCTATCAGCTGGACGGAACTAAGATTCGTAACTGGGAGGAGTTGGCTACTGCTTTTTACAAGCAGTATCAGTACAATTCCGACCTCGCTCCTACGCGTACCCAACTCCAGGGTATGTCGTTAGGATCGGGAGAAGGTTTTAAAGAATATGCGCAGAAGTGGAGGGACCTTGCTGGGAGGGTACAACCACCTCTGACTGACCGCGAGCTCGTCGACATGTTCTTAGGGACCCTGTCTGGTCCATTCTTCAACCATCTGATTGGGAACTCTTCTGCTGGGTTTACAGATCTGATCTTGACTGGGGAGAGGATCGAAGCTGGTATCAAGGCTGGGAAGATACAGAAGGATGCTTCATCGAGCACCGATAAAAAACCTTTTAAGAAGGAATCCAATGCCGTCTATGGTTCAAGGAGACAGAATAGACCAGAACGCCGCCAAGCTGCCAATGCAGTGATGATCTCAAAACCTGCTGGTGCTCTTCAACATCACAACCAACAAAAGAGCGAGAGAAGGCAGTTCACTCGACTCAGCATGACCTTATCCCAGATATTGCCACAGTTGCTGGAGACCAAGCTGGTAACTCTAAAAGAAGCTCCGAAGAATCAAAATACAACGTCACCGAAGTATAACCCCAACGCCCGCTGCGCTTATCACTCTGACAGCCCGGGGCATACTACAGATGATTGTTGGAGCTTGAAAAATAAGATCCAAGACTTGATTGACGCAAAGGAGATTGAGTTCGAGGCGCCCGAGGCTCCCAACGTGATCACTGCTCCCATGCCAAAACATGGCTAGGATAGAAAGCACTTTTTGTTCATTTGAATTCAAGTCGTATTTTTCTTTGTTTATTCAAACAATAATATTCATGTCAAACATTGTTATTTCATTAATGCATCGCATATGTCTGTTTTGAAGCAATATATTCGTATTCACTATACGCAAATTATTTTCATATTTTTTCTGATGATCAACTCTCAATTAATAATTCTAAGCCTCTTGAGGGAGGATGACGAAAACAATACCACAATCTACAGTATGCTTTTGAACAGACCCCGCTGATGAGGTACAGGCATTGTTTCAATTCCTAAACACTGGAGTTATAAGGATGATAATCCCTCGTCAACCCCTCTGAGCCAAAGAAGTAGGAGTTTTTCTTTTCGAAATTTAAAACCCTTAATCATAACCCGGGGCAGGGTAGTCTTCTTAGTTGATCCAAGTGCACAAGGAATGGCACCAAAAGAGGTCCTTACAAAACAAAGAAAGACAGTGATGGTTCCGAATGATCAATAAAGAAAGGCAGTCATTATCTTTCAAAATAAAAAACCCATTAAGTCAAAACCCATGAAGGATACTTACAAAACTGGGGCATCCCGTTGACTGTAATTCCAAAAAGGAAACAGTTCAGGCAAAAAAAGAAAGGGATAACAAAAAAATCAGACAAGAAAGAGGTCTTACAAACCCTCAACAAAAACAAAAATGACTGCCTATTCAGGATAAATCATCAATACCTGAACCGTCACCGGAAAATCAGAGCAAAGGCTCAAACAAGGTCTAACGTATGATCAATTGAGTTTAGGTTCGGAGAACATCACGAAGAGCGGGTGGGTACAAATAATTTGAGCCTTTATCCTTTGTTTCTTAAACCGTGAACCAAGCCACGTTATAACCCTTAAAAGTCCTAGCTGAAGCATGGGTTAGTTCGAAAGCATACTGTTACGAAAGGTATCCTGACTCCTTAAGGCTTACAGTAAATACGGAGTTGACATCACGTTTTGCAAACATTCATTTGTTTTATGAAAAAGAATGCATTTTCAAAATCTTCAAGACAGACATAGGCTTTGCATTTTTAACATAACTTTGTTTGCATATGACTTTTTGTTTGAACAACATAGAAGTTCGCACGACGAATGCCTAATGAACAGAAGTACCTCCAATCAAGGGGCAGGCATGACCATGGTCCATTATCTGGGGCAGTCCAATCAAGATTCGGAGAATCTCTCAAGGGCCAAATAGCCTGGGGCAAGTCTCCGCCTGAGTCACTTGGGGCATTCTAACAACAAATCTTGCCTGATCAAATACCTTCTGGTGGCATGACAAAACACTTCTAACAGTGACAACTCCCTGCATCCTGAAAGCACGGACATGGTCGGAAAAAAAAATACGCACAATCAAAGACCCGCTAGGTTGACACGCCTAGGCAAAAATTAGGGCTTCCCGGCGAACCAAAATGGTTCGGGCAAAATGAAGGGATGAAATGAAAAATCTGTACACCCGGCAAGTCGAAAACCTGAAAAGGCGGCTTGGGCAAAAATGGGTATCCCGGTGGACTGAAAACCCGAAAGGGCGGTCCAGGCAAAAGTTAGGGATTAAAGCGTACGACTATGTCCTGTCATCCTGTCACCTGCCTACCAGAAGAAGGTTTGTCCATCAACAAATATCAGCACCTCACAGGTCTTCCTCTCCCACCTCAGAAAGAGGGGCAATAATGAGTTGTCTAAGCAATCTAATTGTTCTGTCCTCCAAGGTACCAAGGTAAGTTCAGCTAAAGAACATAACTAGTACGTCCCAATTCCCCAGAGAGTGAGCCAGCAAGTCAGTGCACTCTCCAAGCGAAGCTATAGTATCAAACTTAAGGAAGTTGGGCGTCCTCCAGCAGATCTCAACATTCCCCAGCACATCATTCTTAAACAAGCATCCCCGGCAGTCTTGGTCTAAAGATTGTTCCCCGGCGGTATACCAAACGTTCAAATGGAGCTACTCCCCGGTACGGTTCAAACTTCCCCAGAAGAGTCCAATTTAGTTCCCCAGGAAAGTTGAATCATCTCCCCAGCAGTAAGCTTATCCCCAGTAGATTCTGGAAGCTTATCCTCGCAGAGCACGAACGCGTCGCCCGACTTTATTCAAAGAGTTATTTCCCTACCAGGGTATAACTGGGTTATCCTCAGCCAAAAGCCACGGAAAGAGCATCCTTGACGAGATCTTCTTATCCCCAGCGAAGTCTATCAATGCTTCCAACACAACAAGGGTATCCCCAGCAAGTCATTTTCAACAACTCAACGAAGTACGTCTCTCCCCACAGAGTATTGCTTCCCAGCAAGATCGTTAGAGTACTTTTCTCCCCGCAGAGTAACCCATTCGCCAAGTTTATTCCCCAACGGAGCCATCTTCTCCTACCGGTATACTTGCAACTATCACCCAACGGAAGCAAAATCTATTCTGCAACATCAGCCCAGGAGTGATTTCCCGGCACCCGTCAAGGATTTACTTTCCTAGACGAAAACATACATTCCTAAACATCACATACATCATTATAGCATGCATATACGCATCATATCCTATAAATCTCATTTATGTTGAAAACATCATTGCTTGATCTATATCATGCATTGTATATGACTGACCTTTACCTTTCAGGAAAGATCCAGTTAAGTTCTCAAGCTACATTCCAAGACCTTGTCTGGTTCAGTTAAATCAACTCCCAAAGATTTTCCTGGTTATTATCCAGTCAAAGGCCTTCTCTGGTCTAGTTAAACCGACTCCTAAAGGTTTTTCTTTTGAAGACTCAGTTGAAGACTCCAAGACCTTGTCTGGTTCAGTTAAATCGACTCCCAAAGATTTTCCTGGTTATTATCCAGTCAAAGGCCTTCTCTGGTCTAGTTAAACCGACTCCTAAAGGTTTTTCTTTTGAAGATTCAGTTGAAGACTCCAAGACCTTTTCTGGTTCAGTTAAATCGACTCCCAAAGATTTTCCGGGTTATTATCCAGTCAAAGGCCTTCTCTGGTCTAGTTAAACCGACTCCTAAAGGTTTTTCTTCTGAAGACTCAGTTGAAGACTCCAAGACCTTGTCTGGTTCAGTTAAATCGACTCCCAAAGATTTTCCTGGTTATTATCCAGTCAAAGGCCTTCTCTGGTCTAGTTAAACCGACTCCTAAAGGTTTTTCTTTTGAAGATTCAGTTGAAGACTCCAAGACCTTGTCTGGTTCAGTTAAATCGACTCCCAAAGATTTTCCCGGTTATTATCCAGTCAAAGGCCTTCTCTGGTCTAGTTAAACCGACTCCTAAAGGTTTTTTCTTTTGAAGACTCAGTTGAAGACTCCAAGACCTTGTCTGGTTCAGTTAAATCGACTCCCAAAGATTTTCCCGGTTATTATCCAGTCAAAGGCCTTCTCTGGTCCAGTTAAACCGACTCCTAAAGGTTTTTCTTTTGAATACTCAGTAGAAGTTATCCAAGATTCTCTCAATGATTGCTATTGAGGTTGTAGTCGCCTTTGGTTCTCTCCCCGATACTGCGGAGGTGGTAATCCCAGATTTCGCTAAATGATTGCTGTTGAAGTGAAGTTATCCAAGATTCTCTCAATGATTGCTATTGAGGTTGTAGTCGCCTATGGTTCTCTCCCCGATACTGCGGAGGTGGTAATCCCAGATTTCGCTCAATGATTGCTGTTGAAGTGAAGTTATCCAAGATTCTCTCAATGATTGCTATTGAGGTTGTAGTCGCCTATGGTTCTCTCCCCGATACTGCGGAGGTGGTAATCCCAGATTTCGCTCAATGATTACTGTTGAAGTGAAGTTATCCAAGATTCTCTCAATGATTGCTATTGAGGTTGTAGTCGCCTATGGTTCTCTCCCCGATACTGCGGAGGTGGTAATCCCAGATTTCGCTCAATGATTGCTGTTGAAGTGAAGTTATCCAAGATTCTCTCAATGATTGCTATTGAGGTTGTAGTCGCCTATGGTTCTCTCCCCGATCCTGCGGAGGTAGTAATCATCCCAAGATTTTCTCAACGATTGCTGTTGAGGTTAAAGTCACCCAAGGTTCTCTCACCGTTCCTGTTGAGTTAGTAACCATCCCTGGTTCATTCATCACCGTTTGAAGCTCCAGATCCAGCTCCTGTAACCAGCCAGGACATGTCTATACAAAGAATTTGAAGACCAACTCCTGTAACAAGCCAGGTACTCATTTTTTCTGTTTTGCAGGTACGCAAGTCCTCGCTAAGGAATCTCTTACGCGATCAACATCCAGATGGCATCTATAAGCCCATCCACCATCCATTATCTCTCAGCATGGCATCTATAAGCCCATCATCCTATCCATTAATCTCCAAATGGCATCTGTAAGCCCATTCCCCATCATCACACTGCTACTATGTGAGCGCAAATTTCTGAGCACTCTAGTGTTCAATCATCTTCCACCTTCAGATTACGAAAGGCACGTCAGCCAATCTGCATCCTCAGGTTTAAGAAGATTGAACAGGGGCAACTGTTGTACCCCAAAATTTTCCCTCCCATATTCTTCAAAATTTGCCAAGTCAAAGCTTCAAACATCTCCCCAAGGGTTGCACAGTTCAAGGGCCTCCTAAACAGTCAAAATTAGGGTTTTGGTTCTGACAAAGAAAATGAAGTTTCCAAGGGTCTAATCAAGTCCCACATGCCTATAAATATGGTCAAGCATCCTCATACCAAGTTTCAAGACTTACAGCACAAGATTGCACAATCAAAACCCTAACTGCACTACAGTCAACTATAGGGGCAAAATGGTCATTTGACAGTCAAAAGTTCAAATTTTTGGTCAACATCTCATTTTGAAGCCACAAACATCATTTGATCAATGCTTGATCATGATTCTCAAAGCTTGGCTCAAAAATCATCAAGATGCAAAAGTTTCCATATTTGGACAGTTGAAAAAGTCAACTGTAAATTGACCAGGGCATAACTTTCACATGGATTATCATAAAATTTCCATCCAAAGCTCATTTTTAAGAGAAAGAAATTTCCTACAACTCCTCTTCACACTTCAAGTCCAAGAAATGCTCTCACAAAAAGTTATCAATTTCAACATTATAGGTCATTTTCAAAAGTCAACAAAAAGGGACTTTAAGTCAAAGGCCATAACTTGAGATTGGTAAATCAAAATGACATGGGACCAAAGACATTGGTTATAGGACTCAAAGACCTTTCCAAAATGTCCAAGAACATGAGCAAAGCTTAAAAATTGAGCAAGTTATGCCTTATGGAAGTTGGGAAATATTTGGATATTTTGAAAAGTCAACATTGATTCAAATGACCTAAAAATGCTAATGGGCCTCTTTTTCTTCCACAATTCATCATCCAAGGCATGTGCACGACCATTTGGCCCAAAGGGAAGTTTTTTATCATTTTTATTTATTTATTTGGATTTTTAATTATTAATAATTCATTTAATTAATTAAAATACATGAAAAATACTAAACCTAACTTTTCAAATCTTTTTATGCAAGGAATAAGCTTATGATTTCGTGCAAGACCAAATATAGAAAGAATCAAGTCAATTGGCCATGATTTGTACCAAATAGGCATGGAAAAATATTTGAAAAGATCTTTGAAAATCAAATCTTGCAAATCATGAATGTAAAGGTTTTTGTGTGATTTCTCAACCCTAAAACCTTCACACATACATATATAGTGCAACCCTAATGCATAGAGGCAAAAAAAGCTGAGCCAGAAATCCCTAAGCAAACTTGAAATTTTTCAAGAAAAGTCCAATACTGAAAACCAAGTTCTAGGTCGATTCAAACAAAGAGACTTATTCCATCATCTTCCTGAGGCTTCAAGGAAGGAATTAGAATCAAAACCATAAGCTTTGACGCCAAGAAACGTGAGAACGCGGGCACCCTGTACAGAAAAATTTTCATGTTCTTGCATCATGAATCATACGCTTTTAGTAATTTTTAACGTTTGATTTATATTCATTGCCTAATTCTAAAG
This sequence comes from Vicia faba, assembly GCA_948472305.1. Taxonomy (NCBI): domain Eukaryota; kingdom Viridiplantae; phylum Streptophyta; class Magnoliopsida; order Fabales; family Fabaceae; genus Vicia; species Vicia faba. Next base: position 1,242,469,187 of record OX451737.1, read on the forward strand.
CTAACTGTGTGGTTTAATTGTGTTTTTGTGCACCCTTGAGGATTTCACCATGAATACGTGCTAGGGTTTTCAGAACCTTGAATTAGGGTTTCTTAGTTAAGGAACAATTAGCACATGAGACCTAGGCCATTCCACTCAGCATGCTTGGACGGTTCAAAATCAACCCTCACGCCTAATTTATGTGGCCGGACGGCCTAATCGCTATTTTTCATAATGATGCTTTTGGGGACGGTTCAAAACCGTTGCCCATTCTTTTTGTGTTTCAGGAAAAAAAAGCAAAACGAGGAAGACGCTTAGGTGGCCATCAGGGGTTGGTTCGTTTAAAAATTCGCGCTAAAAAGGCATTAACGCGTGGTTTTATTTTATATTAATTGTTTACTATTATATATTCAAAATGCGCTAGGTGGCTCAGTGGCAAGCGATTGTATTGGTGACCTTCAGGACCTGGGTTCGATCCCAGGTCCCCACCCCTTTCCATGTTATTTTCCTTTTAACGCTTATGTGCAGTTTCCATGCTAGTGTCCATCGTACATCCACAAAATCAAGCCATACACGCGCCTACTAGGATGGATCAAAGGGTCACAATTGAAGGAGCATGGTGGACCTGAGTCAACACACCTACACGCGTCCTGAAAAGGTCAGAAGGGCTTGATAGAAGTGGGCCAAATTGCTAAGTAAAAGCCTCCCAAATGGGGACAGACCCCCCTAGGTTTGCAACATCTTTTCTATTTTATTTTATTTTTTATTTTGATTCAATTATTTTCTTTTATTTAATTCTTTAACGTAAATATTTTCACAAAAAAACATAAAAAACAATATAAAATCAGAAAAAGGCAAAAATAAATATTTTATTTAATTTTTTAATATTTTGTAAATAAATAACATTAATTGATTTTAGTTTTAAACTTAGGGTTAAATTTTAATATTTTTTCTTAATCAATTTAAAATTTGGTAGAATTAGGGTTTGTAATAATTTTTATCCTTTTTTCTTTTCTTTCATAATAATTAATTATTAAATATTATTTATTTTTGTAATTAAATTACCATGTAATTAATTAGGTTAATTTAGGTTTAACTTTAATATTCTTTCTTAATAAATAAAAAAATTAGAATTAGGGTTAATTTCTCAATTTAATTCAATTTCAATAAAATCATAAAATACAAAAATACCAAAAATAATTCCCTTTCATTTTAATTTTCATTAATTTAATCATTTAATTTAATTTCATCAAAAGGGTCCAACGCCCTCGTTTCTAATTTAAATTTCAATTCGCGTATTTATTTCTTTTCCTTTTAATATTTATGTACCTCTCCCAAAGCTTTGTAAACTCGGACATTTTAATCTTTCGCACTTTTACTTTATTTCTTTACTTTCTGTCAAATCGGGGCCTGGATTTTAATTTGGCGATGTGGACCCGCGCCTTTTGTAATAGTTTAGAACTTTACTTTTTTCGCACTTTTTAACTGTTAAATAAATGCATGCAAGAATGAATAAATAAAAACAACGCGTAGGTCACCTATACCATGACAAGATAAAAATAAACGAATCTGACACACGAATCACACACCACCCCTAGGGTACGCCTCACTGTTGCCTTGCCTCGAAAGGTGATCGTCGAGTAGAGGATGTCTTAGTAAGTCCTCATGATCCGGGAACCTGGCATGAGGGTAGCTTCTAAGGTGTCTTCCTATTGCTCTAGTGATCACCATGTCCCGAACCTCGAATTGACCCGAACACCTCCAATGGTGGTGCTACCTACCTCTCAATGGTGGGATGGCACTACTTTAAAGGACATTTACACAGACGAATTCCTTAGGGTAGGTAGACGACTCTAAATACTTTCTCTAATTTCAAAAACAAATCAAAAAATACTTTTCACACCGACACCTTTTCAAAAAGCTTTCGAAAGCAATTTTTCAAACACTCTTGAGGACCAATACAAGAGTCGAACTGACATTTTCAAAGAAACTTTTTTTAAAAACCCACAATTGAAAAGCAAACAAACCATTTTTGAAAACACAAATGAGCAAGTACCTAAGAGCCCATGGATAACCATGGATAGAAAGGGTGCTAACACCTTCCCTTTCTATAACCTACCTCCCGAACCGAGAGCAATCTCTTTAAGGAATTTTTCTGTGCTTTTGTCCTTTCCATTTGGAGAAAATAAAAGACGGTGGCGACTCTTGCTTCCGCGACATTTCGCGAACCAGCGTTAAACAGTCAGTTCCAGATCCACCGATCACACCTGTACATCGTCAACGAGGTTCTAATCAAAAGCATACCACAACAATCATTGTTTTTATCTAAACTCCTTCCTCCAAACTCTTGGCTAAGCAAAAGAATTGGCACAATTGGTATCAAAATGCCCGAAAAATCGATTAAAGAGTGATACTGGATGGATTAAGTAAAACGAAACAACAATTTTTTTCAAGGCAAAAATATTCAACGCATCAAGACTGTCATTCGGCTATAAACAAAATCCTATATGCAGACAATGTTAAAACAATCAATCAAGATAACACATGAAAGTGCGGCAAAGAAACGTAATAAAAGCCATTATGGGGAAGAAATATCTCGAACTAGGTTCTCTGACCTGCCGTAATCTCGACATTACCCTGACCCATGACCTTGACCAATAGCATGGAGCTGTGAAACAAAATGGCAAGGCATCCTCTAGTGAAGTGAATGAGAAACCTATCAATCAGAGAAACAAACATACCCCTAGCACAATAGTAGTTGTGTTTGCTATCTGTATTTCAAGAGATCAACTAACCATGACTTGTATTACCATTTCCGTGTAAGGCCCACGAAGTTTATATGCACATGCTTATCAAAATATTGGACGTTTTTGCAAACAAAAAAAGTAAAAAGGGAGAAAAGAAAAAATATATGTATACTTGAAAGAAGATATTCTATTGATTTTGAGAAATCAGCCTGTGAAAAAGGCATTTACAAATGGAAGCGAGAAATTACAAAATCAAAACGAATAAGTGTTTACAAATGGAAATGTGAATATGAATATCCATCGAGTCCCAACTCTGATATGACTCTTATGACTCTTACGCTCTCATCTTCCTGCTTTCAGACAGATCTTTCTTAGATTAGCCTCGAGCTTATGCTAGGTGACGGGATGAAGGAAATAAACAGAGGATCTCATGCTGAGCGTAGTTATTTGCTTTAAGTCCCTAACTTTTTCCTGAATAGCCCTTTCGGGTTTTCGATTCACCAGGACACCCTCTTTTTGCCTAAACCATCCTTTCGGGTTTTCAGTTTAGCATTTTTTTTATTATGCAAAGTATTTTTTAACTATGTCAGCATTCACAGGGAGAGGGAAGTACTCTCCATCCATAGTCGTGAGCATCATCGCTCCTCCAGAGAAAACTTTTCTGACCACGAAAGGACCAACATAAGTCAGAACCCACTTTCCCCTGGGATCCCCCTGGGGGAGAATTATCCTTTTTAGCACAAGGTCACCTGGCTTGTAACACTTAGGCCGTACCCTCTTATCAAAAGTTTTCCTCATCCTTTGCTGATATACCTGACCATGACATACAGCCGTCAACCTCTTCCTGTCAATAAGTTCCAACTGATCCAGCCAATTCTGTACCCATTCACTTTCATCTAGCTCAACATCCCTCATGATCCTAAGAGAAGGAATCTCAACTTCTACCGACAATACTGCTTCCATGCCGTAAACCAATGAAAATGGGGTTTCCCCAGTCGAAGTACACATAGTGGTGCAATAACCATGCAAAGCGAAAGGCAGCATCTCATGCCAATCTTTATAGGTTACCACCATCTTCTGCACGATTTTCTTGATATTCTTATTGGCCACTTTGACAGCGCCGTTCATCTTTGGTTGGTATGGGGAAGAGTGGTGATGCTTAATTTTGAAGGACTCATAAAGCTCCTTCATCATTTTGTTGTTCAAATTAGACCTATTATCGGTAATGATCTTTTCAGGCACTCCGTAGCGACAAATAATATTGTGCTTTATGAACCGAGTTACCACCTGCTTGGTGACATTGGCATAGGATGCAACTTCGACCCATTTTGTAAAATAATTGATGGCAACCAGAATGAAACGGTTCCCGTTAGATGCAGTCAGTTTAATTTTTCCGATCATATCGATTCCCCACATCGCAAACGGCCAAGGGGAAGTCAAGACATTCAAAGGTACTGGCGGCACATGCACTTTATCAGCATCGACTTGACATTTATGGCAAACCCGCGCATGATTGTAACAGTTACTCTCCATTGTGGACCAATAATAACCTGCTCGCAAAATCTTTTTAGCCATGGCATGCCCGTTGGAATGGGTCCCGAAATCACCTTTATGCATCTCTTCAATGATTTTAGCTGCTTCTTTCTTGTCAACACAATTGAGCAGTAAACCGTCATGATGCCTTCTATACAACACACCACCACTGAGAAAGAACTTGGCTGAAAATCTTCTCAAGAACTTCTAATTCGTGCCAATATTCACCACCTCAATAGAATCCTGATTCGGCTGGATAACCTTCTCCTCTTGTTTTAACAATCTTGCTAATTCCCCAGGAAGATCACAATCCTCATATGCTTCTTCTTCAGCTTGATAGATAGGATTATCAAAGTTATAATGAGCCATAGAAGAGTTGTTATCAATATAACTGGTGGTGGAAGTGCATCTGCATGAATGATATTTTGGCGTTTTTTAGTGACAGTGTGTAAAAAGAGAAACATTGCCATTAAAATAAAAAGAAAAAGAAGCAAAATTTTGAATGCAAAAATGTCCTTTATTTCATGATAAACTTGAAAAATAAACATGGTGTCCTTACACAAATGATCAACTACACCTTGGGAAGAGCGTAGGAATAATGATATGATAATAAAAGAAACAAGAAAATTACTCCTCAACGCTTGAAACTTGGATAACATCCACAGAAGTCCAATTGTTGAGTGCCTGGCCTGGAATACTCGGACGAATCCAATCTTCGACATTGTAGCCATCAACCCTAGCGTCGCCAACTGCATTGACGTGTGCTTCTTGAGTAGCACAAGGGAGGGAAAACTTCACAGGAGTAGATAAACTAGATGCTCTGGGAGTTGCACTATGCTGACCTGGGATAAAACCAATACCAAATTTATTAAATTTTGGGGGTAACGTCCAGCACCTGACCCTAACCTTCAGGGTTGCCACCTTCCACCACAGCTCTCGCATCCTTGAGAGAAGACACAATAGTTTCAGGTTTCCTTTTCTGCTCTGGAGGAGGAAAATTGACAGCACGAACTGTCTCAAATGCTTGAAACGGAGTCTCATGCATCTCGCCTTCAACTTCAACATAGCAGAATGATGTCAAATGACTTACGATGTACTCTTCCTTGCCGCACACATTTATCACCTTTCCCTCTACAGGATACTTGAGTTTCTGATGAAGAATAAAGGTGACCGCCCTTGCTCTATGAATCCACGGCCGCCCCAACAAACAACAATATGCTGGCTGTATATCCATCACAAAAAAAGTAGCCGTGAAGGTGCAAGGACCAACCTTGATTGGTAACTCCACCTCCCTAAACACTGACCTTCGAGACCCATCAAACGCCTTTACCATTAAATCACTAGGGCGTAGCTCCAGTCCAGAATAATCAATCTTCATCAATGCTAACTTGGGCAATACATTCAAAGATGATCCTGTATCCACCAAAACCTGGGATAAAGTAGTGCCCCTGCACTCCATTGAAATATGTAACGCTTTGTTATGGTCTGGCCCCTCCGGAGGAAGATCAAAATCTATGAAGCCCCGACCATTCCCGGCAGATATGTTTGCACAAACATTCTCAAACTGATTGACTGTTATCTCATGTGGCACGAACGCATTCTTTAACAACTTCATCAAATCATTTCAGTGAGGTTCTGAATAAATCAACAGAGACAAGATAAACATCTTAGAAGGAGTATGGCTCATATGATCAATTATGCTATAATCACTCTTTCTGATAATTCACATCAACTCTTCAACCTCATCGGGAACTGAAGAAGCTTCTGGTACCGGAATTGGTTGAGTCATATTGGCTGGCGTAACCCTTGGATTACCAATCATCGCCTGCTGTTTTCCTTTTTCTCTTGTAGAATCATCTGCTGCATCTTGCACATTGGAAGGACCAAATACTCTCCCGCTTCTAGTCAGTCGACCCACACCAGAAAAGTTATGAACTTCCTCTTTACTATCTTCCGCACATTCTTCCTCGGGCGAACGGGTGCTTACCTCCTGCTTCACCCCATGGTAGTAAACATCGGCACCGTAATGCCATGGGATGGCCTTCTCACTGGTGTACGACATGGGACCAGGTATCGTAATCATCAAAGGAGGTTCCCTAGACGGGGCAAGAATGCGCACAAGGGTGTAAGGAATAGATACCACAACAACATCTTCTTCGGTAACCTTACGGTAGCTCGGTTTCCTATCAAACTGCAGGGAACCTTCCTTTATCATCAACTGGATATCGGCTTTTAACAATTCTTGCACCTTGCACTTCAATGCAAAGCAATTGTCAGTAGAATGACCAACTCCGCCTGAATGGAATTCACATCTTGCATTAGCATCATAGTTAACAGGAAGTCTTGCAGGCGGTGGTGGCATATTTCTCAAACTGATCAACTTTAAATCGAGCAAATGGTGGAGTGCTTCAGTAAGAGATACTGGCAAGGGATCGAATTTTCTCGATTGTCTCTACTGTTGATTATTATACTGACGGGGAGCATCTTATTATCTTTGTTGTTGAGGAACTGTATTCGGTCTCTGCTGCAGAGGAGAATTAACAGGAATAGAAACAACATTGATATGTTGGTGCTGACGATCCTCTCTTCTTCCTCTATGAGAGTAAACCGCACTTGCGTCGCCTTCCCTTTTCTTAGGGTAAGTGTTGAATGGTTTCTTACTGCCTCCTGATGAGCCACTAGAACCTCCAATCTGAATTTTCCCCAATTTCAAACCTACCTCAATTCTTTCACCGGCCATAACCAAGTCTGCAAATCTTGTCGAAATACTTCCTATCATGTGCTCATAGAATGGCCCTTGCAGGGTACTCATAAACATATCAATGAGTTATCTCTCCATGAGTGGAGGTTGAACCCTCGCAGCTAACTCACACCACTTCTTAGCGTATTCCTTGAAAGATTCCTTTGGTCCCTGTGACATATTTTTTAATTGAGTGCGAATAGGCGCCATATCCACATTGTACTGATAATGTTTGACAAAAGCCCGAGCAAGATCATTCCAGCAACGAATATGAGTTTTCTCCAACTTCATGTACCACTCCAGGTATGCCCCAGATAGGCTATCCTTGAAAAAGTGAATCAAAAGTCCCCGATCCTAAGTATGTACCAACATCTTTCTGAAATAAGCAGTTGCATGAGTAACAGGACATGATGTTCCGTTGTACTTTTCAAATGTAGGAGGCTTGAAATTTGGAGGAACCTTTACTCCAGACACCAGCCCGATATCATTAGCATCCATAGCAAGGACTCCTTGCCCTTCCACATCCCTCAAACGTTCTTCCAATAACCGATACTTCATATCCTCAACCTGAACTTCCGGCTCTGAACACCAAACAGAAAATTGATCTTTATCCTGGTCAAAGTCATAATCCTGCTCCTGATAGTTCCTTAGCCCTGATTAACTCTTCTGTTCCCCACAATACGAGGTCCCGGAGACGGGGTAAACTGCCCTACATTGCGCACAAAAGGGTTTCCAAACATCCCGTGAAAATTTCCAACAGGCTGATCTTGCACATCCCCTAATCCTACAGAAATGTCCTGATAGAGCCCTTGATTTCCACCATCCCCTGGATAGCGGCGCTGGTTGTTGACAATGGCATCCAGTTCCTCTCGCCGGCGATTCACATTGGTGATGACCTCCATGAACTGGGTCATCTGAGTAGCCATATGGGCCCTCATTTCAGCGAGTTCAGCTTGAACTTATTCCATCTGTCTTGGAAAATTGTTTCTGGTGGAATACCGATGAGTAGTCATCTTGAATTCTAAATAAGAAAAGAAGAAGAATGAGAATACCGTCTTGAGATAACCTGTAATGTTATGAAATGCATGATGTGCATGATATGTTTTTCATTTCCAGGTATTCAAGAGTCCTTTTATTCATCAATCAAGGCGTGCGACCAAAGATAATCAAGCATACAATCAAAGGAAAAAAGGACAATAAGTCAAACACTACAGTTATTTACAAAAAAACGATGTTCAAGCGACTTCGGACATTTAAGAGTGTAACGATAAACAACAGAATACATATCTTAACAAAAACTGAATAATAACAACAAACAAATGGTCCCTTCCAACAATTCTGGGGGTGACCAAATACACCAAAAGTAAGTAACAAAAACTAAATCTCCGGAACAAGACGTGCTTCAAGGTGTTGACAATACTCTTCATGTCTGGCTTTCTCCTTCAAAAGTTGTGACGCAATTACTTTGCCTTCTTGGAACCGATCTTCTGCGACATACTTATGGGCTACCTCCTTCTTAAGATGAGCATCTTTGACTTTGAGTCGTTTCTCCAAGTTTTGAACCTTCTTCCTGTAGCTATTCTCAGATGCCTGAAGCTTCTGGAACTCTTGCTGGGTCTTACTCAACTCTTCTTCCATTTCAGCATGAGATCTCTTCCTAAAACTGGTCGCATCAGCAGTTTCCCCTTGAGCTTCTTTAAGTTTGCGAGCTAAGTCGGCCCTTTCTTGGTCTACCAAAAAAATTTTCATCCCTGCCTCACGGTCTTTTGCACGAAGTTGAATATTATCAACATGAACCTGGGTGAACACCTCAGTAGGCACCATGTTACTTAGAATAGTAGGAGGTTGCTCACATATAGGAGCCGACTTTGCAAATGGTAACCGTAAAATCTTGACCCTGGCTCTAATCCATTCCAAGTAAGGAACCCTAGAAATAGGAACCTTCTAGCCCAAAGTAGTTCTATCCTTCTTGTGAATTCCTTTCCAAGCACTTGTCTCTTTTTTCAATATCACAGGATCACTTCCTTTAACAAAATACACTGATTCAGACACCTCCTCAACCTTTGGCGGTCCATCCATTGCATATCCCAATTGACGATAAGCAAGCACATGATTATAGTTGATACACCCCTTAGTTCCTATGAGGGGAACATTAGGGAAATCTTCGCAGCTGGTGATAATACTTTGTACTTCTCCCATGTCATAATTCCATAGGATAACAAATGAAGTAAGGTTGACAAGTCTTGATGACCATTGGAGAGAATGCCTGATATCCATGAAAGGTCCACTTATCGGTAGGTGCAATTTAAACCATTGATACAACGTCGAATGACATAAACTTACATTACCTCCTTTTCCATGCCTGAAATGAATGGTGTAAAGAGTATCTGCCAAGAGTGTCGGTACCGGGTTCTTGTTTCTGAAAATACAAATAGCTGCTAAATCCATAAAATTTCTCCTTCGAGGGAAGAGGACGATCCCGTATATCATGAGAGAAAAAAGAGAGCTGAAGTTGCTCCAATTTCCTTTCTTTGCCCAGTCTTCAGCTTTCTTCACTAGGAAATCCAAATAAAAACCTGTAGTACCCTCGCTTTATTTCCAATTGTCTTTCACCTCTTTCCAACTCAAATGAATAATTTCAGCAATAACTTCGAACTTCGGCTTTTCCGGCACTTGGACAAAAGGAACTTCATTGGACAACTTGACATTAAGTAGGTACGCGTACTCTTCTAGTGTGGGAACCAGTTGATAATCTTGAAAAGTAAAGCACCATAATTCCTTATCATAGAACTAGAAGAGGGTGATCAAAGCCATTGGGTCGACTGGAGTGTTAAGGATTGGTAACAAATTGCCATAATTTTTGTTGAAATTATTCAGAACATCACCCTTCAGATAAGAACTCAACCTCTTCAATTCGGACACATCAGCCGAAGGAATCTGATAAGAGAATGTATGTCTGGTGGGTTCTTTAACACGGACTGAATCAAACTCATCTGACGGGAGGCCAGCCATTCCTAATGGAAAGAAGACTCTTGAATGTCCCTGGAAGATGACATGCATATGCTAGTTATTTTTTATACATCATTTTTTAGAAATAAATATGCTATGATGCAACATGACAGGATCAAAGTTTTACACTGGATAATGGTTGGACCATTAGAGAACAGCACCGCTCAAGATCAAAAGAAAATCCCAAAGCTTCAAAACTAACATGGGAACATGAGTCAGCTTCGCAACACAAAGTCACCTACAGTACCTATACCTGTAAGAAAAGTTTTCACGCCCCTCTTACGGGTGTAGTCTAGGTCAAGGTAAGGTTAAAAGCCAAATCAGAGTATAGGAGCTCGAATGTCGGTATCATCATATGATAACACCTATCTGAACTACCTCTGAAGTCATGGGTCTCATGGTCAGGTCTACAAAGCATCCGCCTCATAGCTGCCATGGCCACTCTATTCCTAGTTCCTATAGAATTCACTCATAGCCTGGGTATGAGGCCTTTTACCTCATGGAACAACCCTCCTACCAAGAAATCCAGAATCCAAACAGTCCAGCCAAATCCAGTATGCAGAAAGTAAAGCGCACATAGGATGTAATGCAAACAGATAAATATGCAAAGCGGTAAAATTAACACCCAAAAAGAAAACAAACAAGAGCTAGGATCGACTCTGGGATGGACCAGCAAAAGGTCAATATGTCCCTAGTGAAGTCGCCAGCTGAAATAACGCGGCCGGAACCTGTCATCTGGATGTAATGAAACATCAATGAAGTCGCCACCGAACGTCTTTTATCTAGCCGAAAGGGAAAGGTAAACATCGAGAAAACCTGGAAAGGGAGAAATCACGGTCTTTCGACCCAGAGATCGGTTAAGGGAGTTTGTTACGCGAGGGGAAGGTATTAGCACCCCACACGCCCGTAGTACTCTACAATATCCACTCTTGTTGTCTAATCTAATGGGTGTGGTCAAATACTATGTCTATGGCTTAGAACTAAAAAGGGAATGCATGCGAAAGAAAAAGAAAACAATGTAGGGAAAATAAAAAGTTATGCTCGGTTGGGCCCTACCCCTTTTCCTACGTATCCCTTTTAAGGAATTAGAGCAGCCGTAGTTTGGCTTACATATTTTGGTTGGTTTGTGTTTTTTAGTTAAGATAACAAAAACAGTCAAGATGGCAAAACATCAAATAAAACGGATGATAAAACATCACACCTAACAATGATATTGAGAATCAAAGTAGGATAACAAACATATGCGATGGCGAAACATCGGCTTCAAACAAATGTGCGATGTTTTATGATTTGATTTCATTAGAGGTGTTTTATGATTTTCCAAGAAAACAAATTTTGTTTTAAGATGCAAAATGCAAAGAAAGAAAAACAACTAAGGGAAACTAGCCTAGCATTATCCCTAGTGTTATCAAACAATGGTTGGCCCTAAGGTTGAGGATAAAGGAAAACCCTACCTTAACTAACATGTCAAAGGAAGCTTAACAAAACTATCCTATAGGGAATATGCAATGAGAGCGAAGTCGTGATCTCAATTTCTAAATTGAGTGACTCATCGATCATCAATTAAAAAGGAAAATAATAAACATCCTATAGGGAACATGCAATGAGAGCGAAGTCGTGATCTCAATTTCTAAATTGAGTGACTCATCGATCATCAATTAAAAAGGAAAGCAATAAATATCTTATAGGGAACATGCAATGAGAGCAAAGTCGTGATCTCAATTTCTAAATTGAGTGACTCATCGATCAAAAGTAAACACAACACATGTATCATACAAAAACCAGAGGGCCTCCTGACATATATCAGCAACAGAGATCCCATCATGCAATCATAGAACTATGCAAAATGAAAATGGAAGAAAGGAAATAATGCAATACAAAATGGATAGTTATCTGTAGCAACTGAGCAAGAATAAAAGAAACCCAGAGAACTTCAAGCAAGCTGGCATTAGTAGACAATTTAAATTAGGAATTACGCCATAAGGATGTAAGTAATGAGATTATCATATATGAACAGATCCCGTGGGCAATGTATAGCATTCACAATCATATGTATATATCCTGCATGGAATATCAAACATTCCAAACACAATAGCAGTGCCAATATACTAAGTTGTGTTCCACAAATAAAGTGAAACACAGTAACCTCAAGCCAAAAGTGGAAACTTTCTCAAAGTACCTCACGCATTCAACAACCAAGTTAGTATTCCATAAGGTGAATAATGACTCACATAAGGGATGGATGAAACATGATGAAGTGAGGACAACATGATAACAATTATCAAACATTGGTCATGATAGACAATAGGAAACAGGCATATGCACAATTTGGTCAAAAGAATCAGAGAAATTTTGCTCCTTTCTATCACCATGTTGAGTTAACAATTGAATATCAACCAAGGATCATGGGAGCTTGAGAAGAATATAATCAAATACCATGAAGGTCAGTAGAAAATATATTTCAAACATGCACAATTAATTCAACCATAACTCACAAGCACAATGGAAGATGAATCCCACACAATGCATTAGAAGGTTCAAACATTCAAACACGAGGCATCAAATGAAATGACTTGAGCTATCATGGATAATCAGAATCAAAATGATCATTAGGTTCCCAATTATAGGCCTCACTCAAGTTCATTGGCCAACAAACAAATTGCAACAAGATATGCAACATTAATTGGGTACCTTCACTTCAAAAATACATCAAAAATAGAAACAAGGATCCATAATTCAAACCAAAAATATATTAGCATCTTTAAAGTGTGTAGAAGTCAGAAAGAAAGCCTTAAGTTCATGAATGATTGAGGAAGGGATCAAATGAGGCCCAAAATTCAAAACTAGTTGGCAAAAACTACCAAACTAGGCAAGTTTTCAAAATAATTTGTGGAAAAATGTCAAACCAAGTCAAATAATTCAAGAAAAATGGTTTTCAGATCTTCAACACATTCATGTACCCTAATCAAGACTTGAATTCTATTGAAAGTCTAGGGAAAAAGGGTTTTGAGAAAGAAACTTGCACAATAAGCAACAAAACCCTAAATTTTGACTTTTAATCTTAAATATTGATTAAGTAAGATCAAAATTCAAAAAAGTCAAACCAAGATCATGCAAGACTCAAAGAAACCCTAAATGTTAGAATACATATTTTTTTTCACATTTTTTGAATTAAAGGAAAGTCAAGAATAAAATTAAATCCAAACAATTAATCAATTAATCCATAATCTCACCTCAAAATGAAATTCTAAAAAAAATTCAGAAAAATGTCCAACCAAAATGATATTCAAATATTAGAACCAAAAACACACATCCCTGATTTTTTTTGGAATTTTTGAATTAAAGGAAATATTAAAATTAAAATTAGACAAACAATTAACAATTAAACTATTATTTAAAGGGAAAAATGCAAACCCTAGCCAAAAATCACAAAAAGGTCAAATAAAAATGTATTCTGATTCTATGATTAAAAACAAGCTTGCATGATTTTTTTGAGAATTTTTGTATTAAGGGAGGTATTAAAATAAAAATTATGAAGCAAAAATTCAAAATAAATTTCTCAAATTAAATTTCTAGTCAAAAATAGAAAAAATATTAAACCAAAGTCAGAATCAATTTCTACATTATTTTGTGAGCTCAAAATATTTTTTGTGGAATTTTTTAAGGTCAAACAAATATTAAAACAAAAATAATCCCTAAACAAACAATTATTTAAATTCATTAATTTTTAAATCAATCAAAACATTTTTAAAAATTCCAATAAAATTACACAGGATAGTGGAAATTATTTTGAACTTGTGATAAATTTTTTAGAATTTTCTAAATTGTTTTGATCAAGAAATAAAAATAAGAAAATCAATTAAAACAAAAATATGAAAAATGCATGAATATTTGAAACAGGCCAATCACAGCGTGCCACCTCACTTCATCTTCAACCTCCAGCATAGGGAAAAACACGTGCAATACCACAGTTCACGAGCTTATGTTCATATCCATCAATCATGCTCGTTTCTTAACCAAAATCCATGAAATCAAGTGCAAATTAAAGCTAGCATATCATACTACATGATGCAATTTGAATCAAACTCAAAGATCAAGTATAGATCAAGAAATAAAGTCTCAAAAGCTGGAAAAACTCACTGTACACATCAAAGTCATGAACACGATTTCAATAATTCTGCTTGAATCAAAGCTCAAATATACATCAATCCTAATGATTGGCCAGCTAGCAACTTAATGAACATGGTTTGCATCCTTAATTCAAGCTGAAACACATAAATCAAAGTTCAAGAAACTTAAATGGATGTGAAATATGGAAACACGATTCCTTCACTCCAGAAGCAATCTAATGGTGCAGGCTTGATCTCCTTACTTCACTGAAGCTGAATCACCAAGAATTTTGAAGAATGATCCAAGGAGAAGAGAGATTCGAAGCAATTTGCAGAGCTACTTCCAAGATGTCCAGATTTTCAATGTATTGGTTATGAGCCTCACCCTCCATAAATGAGTCTTGATTCTTGTTATATAGCACGAGGGTAAGAGGATAGAAGTGGTATTTGACACTCAAAACTGATGGAGGGTAAGTTTGGAAGTTTTGGCCAAAAATGAAGATGCACATGGAATCTGCGTTTCACTCATGCATTTGCTTGCCTTTTGTGCGTTTTGTGAGCCAAATGAAGTCAGAATTACATGCCCAAAGTGCCAGCTCATGATTGTTTGAAATGAAGAAGTGTTGGTGATTTTGCAAAATTGAGCATGTTTTGTGTTTTTTCATCCAAGCTAGTTCATGAAGCTCATGGGCACAAAATGATGAGTGTGATGGGCCTCATCATGTCACAAATTACTCATGGTCTTGATTAGAAGCAAAAGGAATGGCTAAAACTTGAGTTTGCAAGAAATGACCATTTTGCATATTTGTCAAAATTCAATAAAATGCCTCAAAATTCTAAAGTCCAAAACTTGCTCATATTTTTGAATTTGGACACAAATGAGTACAATTTGGAAAAGTATTGAAAATATATACAATCCCTTAGTTTTGAGTTTTTGTAATTGAATCCATTAAGGTCCTCAAAATTGAGCTTGAAATTCACTAAATTTGGAAAATGACCTATAATTTTGTGATTTCCAAAGACCATAATTCTTGATTCCTTGCCAATTTGGACATTAGACCAAAAGGAGGTGAAAGATCATCCTTTTATCTTTCCAAGCATGTTTCATTTGCATTTTTTGATCAAAAGTGAATAAAATGTGAATTTTTGAAATTAAGTCCTTATTTTCCAAAATTAGATACTTTTAGGGTTTCTTCATGAGCAAGTTTCCACCCAAACCTCAATCTCTTTGATCCAATCATCAAAATGGACTTTTAAATATGAAAATTACACCCTTGAATTGATGGTTGGCCAAAAGTTCACTTGGTCAACCTTGATTTTGACTGATTTTGACCAAAATGACCATTTTGCCCCTTTGAATCAATTGATCCACTTCCCTTCAAAATTGATGATCAAAACTCCAATCATATGATCTTTCAAACATATAGAGGCCATGTACAAAGTTTAACTTCAAGATTCTCAAGAAAACTTGATGAAATCCCAAACCCTAATTTTGGTCAACATTTTAGGAGACTGATGAACCATCTTCAAAACTTCAAATCCTCTGGATATCTTGACCAATTTTATGTACAAAGGCCTTTCAAATACCAATGAGATGTTGTAGCTTCCAAATTAAGACTTGCTCATGCATGAATAGCCTTGATCAAACAAAACCCTAATTTGACTGAGCAACTTGTCAATGCAATCAATCTTCAAAGCTTGAGGAAGACTTGATAACCCAAGTACTTTGATCCCATCACAATGTATGAATGTAATGCAATATGATATTCATGATGAAACATAAGCCAAAATCAAGAGGGTAATTTTGGGGTGCAACACGCCCACAATCTTCTTCCCCTAAAATTCAAAAAAATTATTTTCCTCATGTAGCTAAGCGGTTTGGTGGTGCAATGAGGTCTTTTCTCCGAATCACCATTTTATCCTTGGGGTTGTCCTTCCTCTGCCTTATCGACGATGGCTTTCAGATAGATGCTGCAAGGTGTTTTCTTCGGCAGTTTTCAGTGTCAGTTAGTCTGGTCGATGGTTGCTTGCCTCAGGCTGATCGACAACTCTTTTCTTCAGATTCAAATCGGCCTACTTTTTCTGATTGAGCCCTCATTGAATTTTGGTTTGTAGGTGGAGGGAGAGCTCTCCTATGGTGGTTATGTGATGCAACTCAGTTACACTTATGTCATCTCCTTCTCTGATGGGTCTTCCAATCTTGCAGTCTGGTGCAGTTTTTGCTACAACTAAGTATCATATTTTCTGATGCATAAGTGTTGACTTTTCTGATTCTTGAATATTTGTTTGGTTCCAGATCTGTTGAGATTTGCAGGATTCAAGATGTTGTTTGTATCCATTGCGTCAAAGAATTTTTTATTGTTCGGACTAGCGATGGTTAGTGGATTCTTGCTTTGGTTTAAGTTTGCTACCTTTGCGGTCTTAACACTTGCTTCAGTCGTTTGTGATTGATTTTATATAGTTTGGCTAGAAATGGCTATGATTACTTATTGCAGTTTGTGCGTAAGTTGGTTAATGAATTTATTATCGTGTTGGTGGTAAAAAATTCATTCACTATTCTCATTATCTGATTTTAGTGACTATCAATTCATATATCAATTTTTTTGCAATTTAGTTTTGCGTCGTAAGTGATTCGCCAAATTGTATTCGTGATGTATGAATGTCTGTCTCTAATTTTTAATTGTTTTAATATTTTATTTTATTAGGCCAGACTCTATGTGCCATATTTCTTGTATTTTCTTTTTTATTTTAGTGAATTTTGAATTTTAAAAAATTTAAATGATTATTTGAAATTTTAATATTTAAAAAAGATCTAAAATAATATTTTAAGAATAACTATTTAAATTATTTTTCTAATTTTTATTTTAAAACTCTAAATTTTTATTTAAACAAAAATATATAATACTATGAAAAAATATTTAAACAAACGGGCCTTCATTATAGTAAGAAACTGTTTTAAATTTGACCAAAATTCAAACTTATGAAAAAGTAAAAAACTCAAATTATCCGGAGTCCTTCCAAAAATTAAATCTGCAAGTGGTGTGTGGGTACTGATTATGGAAGGAAAGATTGAACAAAAATGAACAGCTCTTTTTTCTAGAACCATTATGCCTTGAAACAACTTTAGAAGTGATAAGATCATAACTTTTGATTGGTCCATATCATTTTTTTCACTCATATATGGATGAAAAGTCACATAAAGATAATCAACGGGTTGAAAAGATACTAATTTTATGTTTAAAAAAATGTTTTATTGATGTGTAGACAACAATATATACATTTATTTATGTCATTTATCAAATTTCTCACATTATTTTTTCTTGCTTTCCTTACACTTACGCTTTCTCTATTTCTTTTTACTTTCTATTCCAATTCAAACAAAGCAATAATGTTCCCTCTTAATTCATTGTCTAAATGGACCTAAGCAAATAAAAGACGAGAAATCTAACGCGAAAATATCAATATGACAATGTGTTTTAGGTCTTTTTGTTAGAAATCTATCAAAATCTATATAGAATTTCTATTAATTTTTATGAATAAGATTTTTATCAATACATAATATAAATGAAAGAAAGAATTAGGATTTACGAAAATAAGGGGAAAAAGATGATGATTTTCTGCAGAGTTTTTCTCTCTATCTATAAACTGCGAAAAACTTTATTCACTTTGCAACAGTAAAATTTTATAAATACAAGTTGTTAGGGATATCAATGGGGCGGACGGGGCGGGGAATGCATTCTCATCTCAATCCCGCCCTCGAATTTGCTCCCCATCCCCGTATTGGGTCTCCGCCACAGGGGGATTTTGCCCCCCATCCCCGTGTCCACGGATCCCCACGGTTTCTGCGGTAATCTATAAACATAAATTTTTATTTATTATTTTTAACTAAATTAATAGAAAATATTCAAAAACTAACTACCAGAAATTAATAAACTAATCATCTACGATAAATATATCATTTTAACAATATTTAATCTTGAGATTCATGAACATAAAATTTCCAAACATTAAAAATTTTAAAATAGTCATTTAGATCACTCTCTTTTACTAACATTTCATATGTATTTTACATTTGTTTATAAAACAAGTTATCTGAAATGATAAATAAATCTACATAGAAATGTTAAATTATATATTAATTAACGATATTATGGAATTCTAGTGCGGGGCAGGGACTCCACGGGATGGGGGATATATTCGCCATCTCCATCCCCAAAGTGCCTTCGGGGGAACTTTATTCTCCATCCCTGTCCCCACGGGGGAAATTCCCCATCTTTGGGGTCCCAAACAGGGAATCCCCGCGGGATCCCCACTAACGGGTGCAAATTGACATCCCTACAAGTTGTGTATAATAATAGGGGTTACTCCCTCTATTTATAGTTTTATGTTAGCTTTCTCCCAAAGTAAAAGTCCAAAATACATATTTTGGTCTAAGTCAGAATCATGTGTCAAGCAACCTGCTTCGACACTTTGACATCTAATACAACTCGACACACACATTAGACAATTTTGAAACACCCTTTGTTTATGTCGATCAACATGCTAC
This sequence comes from Vicia faba, assembly GCA_948472305.1. Lineage (NCBI taxonomy): Eukaryota > Viridiplantae > Streptophyta > Magnoliopsida > Fabales > Fabaceae > Vicia > Vicia faba. Next base: position 1,242,487,850 of record OX451737.1, read on the forward strand.
TTCGACACAAGGGATTACTATCTCAACACACCACCTAATTCATTGTGTCTAAGCTATCTACATTCATCATAGTTCTTAATTTTCTGAACACTTCGATCTGCACTCCCTTTGTCATAATGTTTGCAATCTGATTCTTAATTCTACAGTGTTCTAAGTTTATCTTCCCTTCTGCTACCTGCTCACGAAGATAATGGAAAGTCATTTTGATGTGTTTGCTTCGACCATGTGCTATCGGATTCTTCTCCAGATTGATAACTGACATATTATCAATGTTCATGGTAATTTCTCCATGATCTTCCCCCCTAATTACTTCGACCAAGTTCACCATCCATGTTACATTACATGCACAAAGAGAAGCAGCTATGTACTCTGCTTCACATAACGATAGTGCCACTGCTGGTTCTTTTCTCAAACTTCAAGCAATTGATCCACCACCTAGCATAAACATATAACTAGCTGTGGATTTTTGATCCTCAACATCACTACACCAACTTGAGTTGGTGTATCCCACTAACTTGCATTATTTTCCTCTATCGACTATAGGAAATAAAATTCCATAGTCGAGAGTTCATTTGAGATACCTTAGTATCCTCTTTATTGCTGCTAAATGTGATGCCTTTGACTTCTGCATGAATCTACTCACCATACCTACATTATATGATAGATAAGTCCTTGTGTGATAAAGGTACCTTAATGACCCAATAAGTCTTATGTACTGGGTTGGATTGACATCATCTTCATCTGAATCTTTCGACAATTAAAATCTTGGTTCAACACGTGTCAGAGTCCAGTTGCATTCTTAAATCTCAAATCTCTTGAGAATTTCACTTACATATCTTCTTTAATCCATCATCAATCCTCTACTACAGTTGTAGAATTTTATGCCAAGGAAATATGAAATGTTGTTGAATTCCTTGTTCATATCACTTTTGAAGTCTTCGATCTCCTTCTTGCAACTATCTGTAATTAACAAGTCATTGACATAGAGACATAGTATAAGCAATTCACTCTTGCTTCTTTTTCTTACATATACTCCATGTTCAATTGTGAACTTCACAAATTCCTTCTCCATTAGGAAATTATCTATCTTATTATTCCAAGCTCTTGGAACTTGTTTAAGTCCATACAGGGCTCTATGTGGTCTATACACCTTTCTTTTTTCACCATGCTTCAGAAGCCCAACTGGTTGTGCAACATAAACTTCTTCATCTAAGGGGTAATTTAGGAATTCATATTTCACGTCCATCTGACATATGTGTCAACTGTTCATTTTTTCTATACCAATAACCAACATGATTGTTTCGGTTCTAGCTACAGGTGCAAAAACATCATCGAAGTCGATTGTTTCTTTCTGAAGAAATCCTTTTTGCCACAAGTCTTTGAAGAATGTAAAAACACAAGAAAAGGGGGTTTGAATTAGGGTTTTTGAAACTTAATGAAAATAATATGTTGGTTATCCTGGTTCGTTTAAACTCAAACTACTCTAGTCCACCCGCCAAGGTGATTTCGCCTCTCTCAACGAGGTCTTAATCCACTAATCAATCTTTATTATAAAACTACTATGACAACCATCAATTCCTTCTTGAGTATAAACCACTAGTCGGTTTTCTCAAGGAATTTAAATAAACAATATTGAATAATAGTATACAAGAATGTTTTCTAATAAAACGGTATCACAAGTGATGTTTTACATAGTTTGAATTTTGAATGTTTGAGGATGAAAAATATAGCTTTGTTACTGTACGTGAAAAATCGTGAAGGATTTATCCTTCAAACTTTATTTAAATATGCGAAGCATGTAGGAGCTTTTGGAATGTTGATCAATGATAATTAAAGAGCTTTCCAAAAAATAGAGATCCTTGTTCCCTTCCAGCCGTTACTTTTGAAATGGTAATAATTGATTTGTAACGCTTCAGAACATGCTTGCTTCAGAAGATAAAAGTATATGTTGCTTCTTTCCAGAGCTTTGTGGATCAGAAACACGGAGTCCTGGTTGCAGCGTTAGAACTTCTTTAAGAGATGTTTAGAATTAGAGTTGAAATAGCTTTTAAGTCATCTTCTAATCTTCTACCATCAGAAATTCTCTGCAAAACAAAATATAAATTTAGGGAGCATAATTGTTCTTTGTGTTTGTTATCATCAAAACTCTTACAAGGATTGTAGAATCAAACTATGTTCTAACAATCTCCCCATTTTTGATGATGACAAAAACTAGGATATTTAAATAGAAACAGAAAGAACATAAAGCATTTTATGGTCTCTCCCTGAGTTGAATACTCAGATAGAGAAGAAATACTTCCCTGAAGTTTATTCTGATCAGAGTTTTTGATGCATCTACTTTTGTCTTCTACTTCTGTCTTCAGTAGAGTTTGTTCCTGTTTTGCTTTCAGAAAAAAAATGGTAGAAGTTATGATATTCAAAATGTTTGAGATTGCGTCTCGATACTGTTATTAGAAATATCTTACATTCTCCCCCTTTTTGTCAATAATAAAAAATCAATATAAACACTTTAAGCAAGAAAAGATGAGTTGTATTCAAAAGGATTGTAATAACACATTCAGAAGAAAAAAAATGAACACAGTAAAGAAAACAATTTTCAAAACTAATATTGAGGTGGAGGAAGTCGTGTGAACAGGGCTTCCAACAAATTCTTAATGTGAGTGTTTGACTCTTCTTGTTTTCCCAACATCCCTTTGATTTCCTTGCATGTCTCATCTTGCTTGTCTAGTCTCTCCTTGAACACTGCATTTTCTTTCTTCAACTCCTCTAGAGTTTGCAGAACCAGAGATGAAGAGGGTATATCAACAGAAGGTGCCACCTTTTCAGAGCAGACTGCAACTGATTCTGACTCAGTAGCTTCTTCAACTTCCTTGCCTTTGTCTTGAACCGTAGCCAGAGGCAAAGTATCAGAGGATGGTTCATCATATTCTGAAGGCTGGTGATCTTCCTAGGGGGCATTGTCCAGCTGAAGGAGAGGTTTCTTTTCCCATTGACGCAAAACTTGATCTTTGAAGACTTTCAGATGATCACAGAAGTTCTGTTGAGCAATTTCATAACTCAACTCCTTATGTTTCTGGGACTCAAAATTGAACCATTTTCTGAACTGGTTCCAGTGTGAATCAGAAGCAGCGAGATTAAGATTCTCTAAGCAGGCTAGCTTCAGAGAGTTAACCCATTCAAGTATTTATGTTTCAAAAATAAGAAATTTTTTACCAACATCTGCTTTGGTGATTTTTGGTTTTGGTTTTGGTATTGAAATTTTTTGAGAGCATGATACAAAATTGTCCAGAGCTTCTAGTTCTATAATGGTGCGAAGGTGATCTTCTAGATGGTTGTTTGGAGAGGGAGAATCAGAGATAATAATGGGTGAATGTGGTGTGTTTGGTGGAGTGGAATGATATGGAGATGGAATTTCTGGGATGTCGTGGATTGTGATTGGTTTTTGAACCATGAGAGGGCATGTTATTCCAGGAATGGATGTAGTGGTATCAGATTCAAATTTTGGATTTGGAGTGTGTAAGTTTGGATTTTCTGAGTGGGGAGCTTGGAAGTTTGGATTTTCTGGGTGGGGAGCGTGAAAGTTTGGATTTTGAGTGTGGAGCTTGGAACATCGGATCAAATTGATCAATATCAGAAAGAACTTGAGCAAGTTCTGGCTGATTTTGGTCAAGATGGGTAGAAGGTGATTCATCCAGAATGTTTTCTAGAGTAAGTGAAGGGTCGAATTCAATATCAAAGTCATCAAAGGTTTGTGGTGAAGGGTCTTCTGTGGGTTTTGGAGAGGAGGGGGTTTCAGATGTTGATAAAACAATTGATTCTATAACAGAAATAAAAGAAGAATTACCTTTCTTCTTAGCAGCCTTAGGAACCTTCTAAGAAGATCCTTCTCTAGCAGATTTCCTTTTCCTTGATTTCTTGAGGACAATCTCCGGATCCTATTGTCGTAGATCGTGAATGTTCACTTCTGGATTAGTCCCGTCCATTTTGCAAGCCTCCAGATATCTGACAATAATTTCTGGAGAAGCATCTGTTTGAGAAAAGAGAGGAAAATTCTTCATAGGTACTCTTCTAGTTGTGATGACTTCCTTTGTTGTTACTGTTGGATCCTTCTTGATGGTGTCAATGATATTCATTTTCTTCAGATTCTTCACATTTAGAGGTTTACCAGCACATGCTTCTAGAGTGTTGACCTGTTGAGCCTCAGTCAGATATTCTACCAGTTTGTTTTTCGTTAGAATATCTGATATGAGCCTGCCCAGAGGTATCCAGTCTCTCTTTGTCCTTTCTTCTTCTCTATTCTCTTTGACGTTGGTCTTCATATGATTAAACAACAGATGAGGAAGATTGACCTTTGCCTTGGTTTCTATGAAGTACAGAAGAAATTGCTGATCAATGTTGATATAGCCTGGAGAAATTATGGGTTTTCTGTGGTTGATGCAACCCAAGATGATTTTTGACCAAATTTTGAAGTAGTCTTTCAGATCTTTGATTTTGTTTGAAGGTTGGCCATAAGAAAAAATATCTTTTGAAATTTTTGTTAGGTCAGAGCATTTATCTTCCATGTCGTTGCAACGAATGCCTCCGCCGTCATGACCTATCAAACGTGCAATAAGATCTTCAGAGATTACTATTTTATTTCCCATCACAAAAGAAGTAACTTAATGGTTTAAAGCAGTAGCGTGAATCCAAAATTATTTAACTAATCTTGGAAAAACTGGACCCGGTAGATGATCAAAATACTTTGTCCACCCTTGAAATTCAACATCAGGAGTAAGGTTATAAATTTTTTCCTTCATACTGACGAAGTCCATAGCGAGTTCACAAAGAAATTATAAAGAATCAATGGGAGTCAAGAGTGTTCTTGAAGGTTCTTCATACATGTCTTCTGTTGAAGAAGAAGATCCAGGAACACTTTGAGAGCTTTGAGCAGTTTGAGAAGAAGCCATTGTTCACACAGACTTTTGAGGATTTTTGAAGAAAAAATTGAATATAAGTAATAGAGAGAAGAAGTGAGAGTGAAAAGTGAAAGCGAAAGTGAGCGGTTTATTTATAGAAAAAAAAAACTTAATTAACGAGAAAATAGTGAAAAGAAATTATTACATAACATTAATGATTCCTGAAAATAGGGAGATGGTGTAGAGATATAAAACAATTACCGATACGACACGAGTCTCAATGTATCCAATCAATGCTTTAGTCTCTTCAGAATTTGAACGCGTGTTCTGACTTAGAAGAAATTCTTGTGAGAGGATGACATATGTTGATGTTGTGAACTGCATGCTTCTATCTTTGAAATGAACCGTTTGGGAACTATTCAAATCTTCTTAGATAGATCCTGATACAACTGCCCTTTTAACTTCTGAAGAATTATTGATCAGATGTTCACAAAAAAACATAAAATTTTGAGGGTTAAAGGATACATAAATAAAACTCTTATTATGGACATAATTTCATGCTGAGATGTTTCAGAATGAAATTAAACCTATCTTCAGAAAGGGGTTTAGTGAAGACATCGACCCATTGATGGCCCGTGTCAATAAATTTTAATGAAAGAATTCCTTTATGAATATAGTCCCTAATAAAGTGATGTTTTATTTTTATATGCTTAGCCCTAGAATATAAAATAGGATTTCTAGATAAACAAATGGGAGAAGTATTATCACAGGGTATAGGAATTTTACTCTCAAATATGTTGAAGTTTTCAAGCTAAATTTTCATTCAGAGCATTTGTGTGCTGCATCCAGTTGCTGCTATATATTCATCTTCAGCAATTGATAATGCAATTGTGGATTGCCTCTTGCTGAACCACGAGATCAGATTTTCTCCCATAAATTGGAAGCTTCCAGAAGTACTTTTCTTTCTATTCTATCTCCAGCGAAGTCAGCATCACAGTACCCTACTAATTTTTATTCTTTGGTTTTTCTATAAAACAAACCAAGATTAGTAGTATCTTTCAGATACTTGAAAATTCGTTTAACAACTGTTAAGTGAGATTCTCTAGGATCTGATTGGAATCTAGCACATTGACATACACTATACAAAATATCGGGTCTTAAAGCTATAAGATATATGAGAGAACCAATCATACCTCTGTAGATCTTATGTTCTACCTTCTTACTTACCTCTTCCTTTTCCAGAATGCATGTAGGATACATTGGAGTTTTACATGGCTTACATTCACATAGGTCAAATTTCTTCAGAAGTTTTTTGATGTACTTGATTTGATGTATGTATGTTCCTTCTGGAGTTTGATTGATCTGGATGCCTAGAAAGAACTTGAGTTCTCCCATCAAGCTCATTTTAAACTCTGCCTGCATAGACTTAGCAAATTCTATTCCTAGAGAGGCTTTAGTAGATCCAAAAATAATATCATCTACATAAATTTGACAAACTAGAATGTCATTTTTAATTGGTTTATAGAATAAAGTTGTGTCCATCTTCCCTCTGGTAAAATCATTTTCTAACAGAAAGCTACTTAGTCTTTCATGCCAAGCTCTAGGAGCTTGTTTTAGACCATATAATGATTTCTTTAGTTTAAAGACATATTCTGGATGTTTTGAATTTTCAAAACCAGGGGGTTGGTGCACATAAACTTCTTCATCAATGTAACCATTTAGGAATGCACTTTTTACATCCATCTCATAGAGAGTGATGCCATTATTTACAACAAAAGAAATTAAAAGTCTGTTAGATTCTAACCTGGCGACTTGAGAAAAGGTTTCTGTATAGTTTATCCCCTCTTGCTGACTATAACCTTGTGCCACCAACCGTGCTTTATTTCTGATGACTTCTCCTTGTTCATTCAGTTTGTTTATGAATACCCATTTGGTTCCAATGATGTCAAACCCTTTTGGTTTAAGAACCAGATTCCACACATCATTTCTGAAATTCTGGTGTATGCCAGTCTTCAGATGTTATACTCAATGTCTAGACATCTGATATGACATAATACATACACTGCAAGGTAGATACCCAATTTTTATGATTCAGTATAACAGAAGCATAGAGGTTGCCATATCTGCAGTTCTCGAACAAATAGCTTTGGTTTGTAAACTATCCATTCATAGCCTGATGTCTCAACATTGGTTGCAACATCATCTATCACATACCATGAAGCAAACAAACCCCTTAGTTCTGTTTATCATGCACACAAACCAGCAGGATATCCATTCATCTCTTTTGACATCATCTGTAACATTCACACAGTTTTATTCAAGCTGTACCAGATACACTTTGAAGGTGCAGAGGATAGATCACACGATGTACCTAGTTCTGTCCATGATCAACAGAGAGCAAGCAACCTTCACAGTTCTGTTTCTCCTGCACAGATATCAGCATGATGTCTTAACATGTTCTGAGACATCATCTGTTTCAACATTACAGTTTTACCTTGTTATATAACAGACAGAATTATAAAGTATTGAAGGTAAAAACACAAATCAGTTGTTGACCCAGTTCGGTGTAATACACCTACTCTGGGGGCATACCAAGCCAGGAAGAAGATCCACTATTAGCAATATTAATTCAGGACTAAACTTCACAAGTTCCCATCCTTCACTTAATCATCTACCCAGTGCAACCTATACCTAGGAACTCCTAGATAGAAACCTACCAGTTTCCATTCCTATTGTCGCAACAACAGAAGTCTTACTCCTACTCAAGAAGCAGTGCCCTCCCACTTGGTTTCCTACATTACAATGAATATGGAGTAATGCAGAAATACTTAGACTTGCTTCACAGCTTCATCCAAGAACACTCAAACTCTTACCTACAGGTTTCGAGTTACATACATGGTAACCTTGCCACAGACCGACAGGTTTACCTAAAAACACCTTCTAATGTTACATTGTGTGTATCTCCTAAGCCCTAGGTTACAATCTGCTATTTATAACCTATTACCTAACTCAGCAAGTTTTTCTCCTTGCTGTTACAACTCAGCAGCAAACTTCTCCTATAATCAAGGTCTTCAATCTTCTAGTTCCTAAAATATCTCCATATTTAGAAACAGTATTTTCTTCAAATATTCTGATTGATTCTTGATTGATCTTCAGATTCTCCACAAGAAACGCCTCATATATTCTCAGAGTATTTAAGTACCAGAACTGTAACTGAATTATCAATTCTGTTGTCGTGATGTCAAGTCAGATGTCATGACATTACATCTAACATGTTTTCCTAGATGTTGAACTTTTTCAACACAACAAATAACCTAGATCACTTAGAATAGTTAGGTTATAGGTCACAGCTGTTACAAGCATTCAACATATAGCATAGTTCCTTAAACAGTACTTAGTTTCAGGCGCGATGTCACATGCTGATGTTGTGACATCTTACATAACATGTTGGTCCAGATGTTGAACTTCTTCAACACCACATATTAAAACAACAGAGGGGATCTGGGTAAACTTGCTTTCTTATTTGTTTTACAAATGAAGCCAACTCTCCAGCCAGGGCACTTACAATCTCCCCCTTTGGCAAATTTTGGCTAAAACAAATAAGTGCAAGTTGTATTTTGGGACCAGGTCACAACACAGTTGAGATGTTACAACATCTTGTCTAACATCTTCTTTTGTAGAGGCTGATGTCCTTTGAGCAAACAACACACCTCTGTCGTCAACTGTGAGCAACTCCACTCCATCGATGCCCCAAGAGGATTTCTTTTCTCCAGATTATTACTTGTGATCATGTAACTCAGATCACAAGTCACAACTATCCTCTTAACTCAGAACACAAGACACAACCAAAGTTACTTACTTATGGATCATGTTGCTTTCTCCTGAGTCTTGCTGGACATTGCCGTCTGTTGCTTTCACCTGAGTCCCTATCTTTCTCCCCCTTTTTGGCCAGAATTTGACAAAGACTGCCCATACAGATCCATACCCATGCACAATTTTCCCAGATGCTAACAAACTTCATATTGCTGAAACCCTCTGATGAAGAGAAGGAATAGAGAGAGTCTTCATAAATAATGCAACTTTGGCATAGATAGTAACGACCTTGGTACTTTACTCTGACAGTTTCAGTGCCCTAGGACTGGTTTTAATGCAGGTACCTACCCTTGGGTTTGACCCTTTGACCATGTCAGGATGCCCTTTTAAAACAGACATTTGTCTTTTAGAACAGACTGCTCCCTTGTCTTAGGATCCCCTTCCCAAGAAACATCGTTGGTATATTACACTCTGCATTAGTTATATAATACCTTTATTAGATGACAAGTTATCACCTAAACATTCCAGCTCACTAAACTGTTTCATAATGAGACACAACAGCTCTGTTTTCTTAGCAGATGAAAACATGCTCAAATCCGATGTCGTTATACATTCTGCTATTTTCAGATTTAGCAGCTCGAAGCCATTCCATTTTCTCAAAGAGGATGGTTACTCCACATGGATTTATTAGTAATAATCCATACTTCATCCAATTTTCCTCCTGTCTGTAGTTTTAGAGGAAATTAGGAACAATGTCATTACCGATGTGATGACATTTGGTCAGACATAGTCTTCTTCAGTTTTGAACACATCATTCCAATAGTTAATAAGGTGCCACACTTTATATCCTACAAATTTGATGAAGACCTTTTGTACAAACCAATACTCCCCCTGTTAGGGACAATCACTTCTCCTCATGGAAACAAGTAGGACACATTCAATACTCAGTTGGACCTTCAATGCAGCTTCTGATTCAAAGTAAATAAGACCCCTTGATGAATGGAAAACATAAGACGCATCTTCATGTCTTCAAGAGCACACCCTCTGTTCAACAATATTGCTTGAACGCATTCATACTGTGAATTAAACTTTCTTGATAATAATCAGCTGTCATATGTTGATTATCTTGATTCTCAGAATCCACTGCTGAGATAGACCACATGCCACTGTTTGATTATCTCCTTCATGAATCAAATGCCACCTTCATGTTTATCAGACTTCTTCCAAAGGTATTCTGATCTTCCAATTGAAATTTGAACTTCAGGTCACAAAAGGCTTAGATATACTGAGACAGGAACATGTAACAACTCCAAAGAGCTGCAAAGAGACGATCCTTTTGGAGGATCTAATCCTATCTTAAGCTGATGAGCCACTTTACCAAGCAAGAATCTGATGTTGAACCAAATGTTGCAGCATTATGTTATAACATCTAGTTGTTGAATTCATCTTCGGACTGATTCAAGTGACCATCATCTAGATTATGATGTCTTCTTCTTCTTGTGGTTTTAAGTCTGAACATGTCTCCAGGAAACCTTTTAAATGATTTTGCTGTCACCAAGGAGATAGCTCTAAGGTATCACTCTTCCTGTGATTTTTCACAGGGTCTAGAAGAATGAATGTTCCCACTTCAGTTATCTTGAACACCAAGAATAATCAATTAAATACTTGTACTTGTCACAAATAGCAATTGATCATAAATCCTTCTCATTATCCAGTAAGATACTTTCACCATTTGAATACTTTGACATACTCTTCGTGTGTTAATATCTTCTTCTTGCAAGCTCTTTCTTTGAGAGACCAAAGAGTTGAGATATCTAGGTCAAACTCTACTTACTTCAACCGACTTGAGACTCCTACCAGATCAGATTCATCATTAGGAATGAGAGAGATGAATCCTTCCTTGCAAATATGTCACACAACATCCAGAACCCATGTGACATAGGTCAACAGCCAGCTAAACACAAGGCTGAACTAATGTGAGGAGGTTAACCAAATCTCCCCCTCAAGCTATCAGTCATGGAAGCTCCACACAAAGTATCCATGCATTGTGCACAAATGTCTCGATATGACATATGACATCCCTACCAGATTTACATAACTCCAAGAGCTATACCTTAACCAAACACTGAGTCTTCATATTCAAGACTCATGATCCCAATCTACTTCTATGAAGGAGCAATAGTGCTGCACCATCATTGGCTTTTATTAACAAGTGAGCTTGTCTTTCTTCACACCATAGTACTTCAGGGAACAATTGCTCAGCCCTGATCAATGTTACATCTCAACCATCTTTACTTCTAGAGTTCTGACTCCTAAAGTAACCTTCGGGAGTATACAGACATAGTTGACTTTACCATTGTCAACTTTGCACACACAGATGTCTCCTCTTCCAGGTCAGGAGTAGGTTCCAAACAAAGGTATCCCTTTGTTTGACACCCAAAACATATGCTCTTCAAATAGTAGTTGCATCCTTGTTCCACCATCACATAGAACATTAGTTCCATCACCTTGGAACAAGGCCCTCCACTAATCAGTGGTTATGTGATTCTTACCAACCTGAACGAAGAACGTCTTCATAAGTGGACTTGAGAGGAGTCAAGTATCTGTGACATCTTCAATAGTTTATGTTGAATTCTTGAATACAATGGCCTTCAATCCACAAGAGGGGAAACACATCAGAGCTTGAGTTTTGCCAGGTATTACATAGCGGAAGAACATAATACAACCCAATCTTTGCACACACACTCCACCAGATTAGCCAAAAAAAAATAGACCAAGTTTGACTATGGTTCAAAACCTCGCATGACTACTACACACAACTTCAGGAGAGCACACATCCTAGGTTTGAAAATCAAACCTAGAGCAGCTACCACACAACCAGGCCAAATGCCAATCACCAAAGACATGTACACACAGCTCCTGTCACGAATAGTCCATCCTCCCACTTCAAGGGACCATTCAGGGAAATAACAAACCATTCCAGGATACAATCTTCAGTACTAAAATTGACCTTGCAGATACCAGAAAGTAACACCCATGGATCTCATCCAGAAACAGAACAGGATGCCTGCTCTGATACCAATTGAAATTCTGGTGTATGCCAGTCTTCAGATGTTATACTCAATGTCTAGACATCTGATATGACATAATACATACACTGCAAGGTAGATACCCAATTTTTATGATTCAGTATAACAGAAGCATAGAGGTTGCCATATCTGCAGTTCTCGAACAAATAACTTTGGTTTGTAAACTATCCATTCATAGCCTGATGTCTCAACATTGGTTGCAACATCATCTATCACATACCATGAAGCAAACAAACCCCTTAGTTCTGTTTATCATGCACACAAACCAGCAGGATATCCATTCATCTCTTTTGACATCATCTGTAACATTCACACAGTTTTATTCAAGCTGTACCAGATACACTTTGAAGGTGCAGAGGATAGATCACACGATGTACCTAGTTCTGTCCATGATCAACAGAGAGCAAGCAACCTTCACAGTTCTGTTTCTCCTGCACAGATATCAGCATGATGTCTTAACATGTTCTGAGACATCATCTGTTTCAACATTACAGTTTTACCTTGTTGTATAACAGACAGAATTATAAAGTATTGAAGGTAAAAACACAAATCAGTTGTTGACCCAGTTCGGTGTAATACACCTACTCTGGGGGCATACCAAGCCAGGAAGAAGATCCACTATTAGCAATATTAATTCAGGACTAAACTTCACAAGTTCCCATCCTTCACTTAATCATCTACCCAGTGCAACCTATACCTAGGAACTCCTAGATAGAAACCTACCAGTTTCCATTCCTATTGTCGCAACAACAGAAGTCTTACTCCTACTCAAGAAGCAGTGCCCTCCCACTTGGTTTCCTACATTACAATGAATATGGAGTAATGCAGAAATACTTAGACTTGCTTCACAGCTTCATCCAAGAACACTCAAACTCTTACCTACAGGTTTCGAGTTACATACATGGTAACCTTGCCACAGACCGACAGGTTTACCTAAAAACACCTTCTAATGTTACATTGTGTGTATCTCCTAAGCCCTAGGTTACAATCTGCTATTTATAACCTATTACCTAACTCAGCAAGTTTTTCTCCTTGCTGTTACAACTCAGCAGCAAACTTCTCCTATAATCAAGGTCTTCAATCTTCTAGTTCCTAAAATATCTCCATATTTAGAAACAGTATTTTCTTCAAATATTCTGATTGATTCTTGATTGATCTTCAGATTCTCCACAAGAAACGCCTCATATATTCTCAGAGTATTTAAGTACCAGAACTGTAACTGAATTATCAATTCTGTTGTCGTGATGTCAAGTCAGATGTCATGACATTACATCTAACATGTTTTCCTAGATGTTGAACTTTTTCAACACAACAAATAACCTAGATCACTTAGAATAGTTAGGTTATAAGTCACAGCTGTTACAAGCATTCAACATATAGCATAGTTCCTTAAACAGTACTTAGTTTCAGGCGCGATGTCACATGCTGATGTTGTGACATCTTACATAACATGTTGGTCCAGATGTTGAACTTCTTCAACACCACATATTAAAACAACAGAGGGGATCTGGGTAAACTTGCTTTCTTATTTGTTTTACAAATGAAGCCAACTCTCCAGCCAGGGCACTTACAATTTCTGGTGAATTGGTTTAATTCTTCCTGCATTGCAAGTATCTAATCATTGTCAAGAAGAGCTTCGTCAATGGAAGTTGGCTCAATCAGAGACACTAATCCCATGAGCGATTCTTCAGAGTTTCTGAATGTGGATCTTGTTCTGATTGGGTCTTCTTTCTTTTCTGGAGAGGCTCTCCAAATGTTGCTATAATATTTGTGACATCTTCTTCTGGAGTTGACTATTTTTTTGTGAGAAACTTCTGATGCAATGTCTTCAGAACCTGTAAATTGGACTTCTATATCTCCAAAAGATTTATCTTGCTTTGACTTTTGAGATCCAAGCTTATCATCAAATCTGACACTGATTGACTCTCTACAATTCGTGTTTCTGTGTTATATAGTCTATAGCCTCTTGAGCGTTTAGAGTATCCTAACATAATTCAGTTTTGTGCTTTAGAGTCAAACTTGTTCAGATGTTCTTAAGTGTTTAGAATAAACGAAGTACATCCAAATGGATGGAAATACGAGATGTTGGGCTTTCTGTTCTTCCATAGTTCATATGAAGTCTTAAATAGAATAGGTCTTATGGAGATTCTATTATGAATGTAACACGTTGTGTTAATTACTTCTTCCCAGAAGTTCTTAGCAATGTTAGTCTCATTGATCATGGTTTTGCCATTTCTGATCTCAGTTTATTAGTTTCTTCAGAGTCAGAAACTAGATCCTTTTCAGGTTCTTGTTTATGACTCGAAGTTTATGATATCTTTCTAGAATTTATGACCGAATTTCTTCTAATTAAGATCTAGAAAAATTAGAAAATACCTCTTTTGCCTCTGAGTCTGATTCTGATCTAGATGATTCAGTATCATCTGACTTGTTGGCTATAAGGGCTATGTTGGCTCTTTCATCTTCTGATTTTGTATCTGCTTCAAAAGAGTCTGAGTCATCTGATGTTTCCATGAGACTTTTCTTCTTTTCCTTAAATAACTTCTTTTTAGGTTTCTCCTTTTGAAGCTTTGGACAATCGCTTTTGTAATGTCCTTGTTCATTGCATTCATAGCAGACAATGTCTCTTTCACTTGACTTTCTATATCCAGAAGATGGTTCAGATTGATTCCCTGTTCTTCTGCAATTTCTGAACTTCCTTTGCATGTGCTTCCACAGCTGATTGACTCTTCTGGAGAGAAGAGATAATTCGTCTTCCTCTAATGAGGATCCATCAAAGTTTTCTTCTTTTTCCTGCAAAACTTTAGATTCATATTTTTTGTTAGATTTAAGGGCTAAAGACTTACCTTGCTTCTGGGGCTCATCTTCTTCTAACTCTATCTCATGACTTCTCAAGGAGCTGACAAGTTCTTCGAGAGAGATTTTGTTTAGATCTTTGGCCAGTTTGAGAGCAGTAACCATGGGTCTCAATTTCTTTGGTAAACTTTTGATGATCTTCTTTACATGATAAACAGTTGAGTACCCTTTATCCAGAACTTTTAGCCCGGTAACCAGAATTTGAAATCTTGAGAACATTGTTTCAATGGTTTCATCTTCTTCCATTTTGAAGGCTTCATACTTCCGAGTGATGGCAAGAGCTTTGGTTTCTTTGAGTTGCGTGTTGCCTTCATGTGTCATTTTCAAGGAATCAAACATGTGTTTTGCTGACTCTCTGTTTGTGATCTTTTCATACTCTGCGTATGAGATAACACTCAGGAGAATAGTTCTGGCCTTGTGATGATTTCTGAAATATCGCTTTTGATGATCTGACATTATTTTTCTATCAATCTTCTAACTGCTTTCGTCAACAAGATGTATGTACCCATCAGTCACCATATCCCAGAGACCAGTGTCATGAGCCAAAAAGAAACTTTCTATTTTGTCTTTCCAGTAATCAAAGTTCTCTCCATCAAAGATTGGAGGTTTGCCGTTGATTTTGTCTTTCTCATCATGGTAGTCATTGCTGATGTTCTGACTTGGTCCCACCATAGTGTTTTTCTTAGCTTGGATCTTTTTGTGACACGATTAAGTGCTTGTACTCAGAACCAGATGCTCTGATGCCAATTGAAGAATGGAAAAACACAAGAAATGGGGGTTTGAATTGGGTTTTTTGAAACTTAATGAAAATAATATGTTGGTTATCCTAGTTCGTTTGAACTCAAACTACTCCAGTCCACCCGCCAAGGTGATTTCGCCTCTCTCAACGAGGTCTTAATCCACTAATCAATCTTGATTATAAAACTACTATGACAACCGTCAAAGTCTTCTTGAGTATAAACCACAAGCCAGTTTTATCAAGGAATTTCACTAAACAATATTGAATAAGAGTGTATAAGAATGTTTTCTAATAAACAATATCATAAGTGATGTTTTACACAGTTTGAATTTTGAACGTTTGAGGATGAAAATATAGCTTCGTTACTGTACATGAAAAATCGTGAACGATTTATCCTTCAAACTTTGTTTAAATAAGCAAAGCATGTACGACCTTTTGGAATGATGATCAATGACAATTAAAGAGCTTTCCAAAAATATAGATCCTTATTCCCTTCCTGTAACACCCCAATTCTACCCCAAGCAATCATATAAAATAAATCAGAGTTATAAAATTCGATCATGCAAACAAACCAGGGCGTCACAAATTCTTCTATAAAACTCATTGCATTCATCGTGGATATATAACACTTTCTAAACATCGGATGAATCATCATCATAACATCTTTAATTAAACAACTTAACATCTACGCAACGGAATTCTCAATAACAATTTTATCATCAATACAACAACTTCGAAACAACACAATTTAATAATCAACAATCAAAAATAGCAAGCGTTCACCCCCCCGAGTGTTACATATCAGAGCAATGACACTGACTCGACCTACTGAAGGTATACAACCTTCACTCTCGATTACCTGCACGTTACCAACATAAGGGAAACATTTAAACAGAAGGAGTGAGATATCTAACAATATAATAAAGTGCATGATAATTAATATATTAAATTAGATCACATAACATCACCACTTCTCATCTCATAATCAACAATAATCACAACAATAATACACATTCACAACATCATTACATGATTCTTAATGCAATCATATAATGAGACTCAATACTATGCAAATGCATGTGGTACCATTGGAGCAGAACTCCCATCTCAAAAATTTGCCAATTAATAAAGGCATCAACAAGGCATGACCTTCATCTCAAAATTCACCAATACAGGCCATCTCAACGAGCATAAGCTCCATCTCAAAAATGCAGTGTATGCGACACAATCATGACTGTAATAACAACACCCAAATTAACAACATCTCAAATTAACAACATCTCAAATTAACAACATCTCAAATTAACAACATCTCAAAAGCATCTCAACGTCTCTTCATCAACATCTCATATCATCATAATAATTCATCAAACATTATTTATTTATTATAAATCATCAACACAACATCATTAACAACTTCTCACTAACAACTCAGCTGCACATTAATACCACAGTAATTCATACTGCTATTCTGTAATTCTTACATCATTACTGTCACTAATCCTATTGTTATAATTCTAACAGCAGCCTCTAGGCATCTAATTTGCATCATTCTGTTCAAAACCAACGCAACGATCAACACGAGAATTAACTCTAAATCCTAAATTGGCTACTAGGATTACACTTCCTATTATTCATTTTAATCCTTTAGAATAAAGTTCATCGTGTTAGCTATTCAACGCTTCGAACGACATCTCAAACAACATCCTAAAACTCAAGTTACAACACTTTAAAATTGAATCTGCTAAAAATCAGGCATTATGGGTCGACGCAAAACCCCTTGGATCGACGTGTACTGCTCTAACTGCA
Organism: Vicia faba; assembly: GCA_948472305.1. NCBI lineage: Eukaryota > Viridiplantae > Streptophyta > Magnoliopsida > Fabales > Fabaceae > Vicia > Vicia faba. The sequence goes on from OX451737.1 coordinate 1,242,505,051, forward strand.
CAACATGAGTCGATGCATCCTCCCATGGATCGACTCATCCTAAGTCTTGCACATAGCATGTATTGATACATACATCCCACAGATCGACTCATCCTGAGTCTTCCAACCTCCAAGTATCGACACAAGCCTCTTCGTGTCGACTCATACTGAGTCTCTAGGCCCTCATGTATCGACGCATCAAGTTTGAGGTCGACACATCCTGATCCTTCCTGCATAATTCTGCAATTTTCTTCCCTGCATCTCACTACGGGATTCATGTTTTTAAGCCTACAAACTTAATATAATCATGATAAATCATCACCTACAATTATCCTATGATTCTATATCGATTAAACAATATTGGGACATCATTATTCATCTAAAATTCATCAAATCTTCATCATACATCATCATATACATCCAATTCAAGAACAAGACATCAATCACTTATAACCCCACATATCAATCATCATGAACCCAATTATAAAGTCAGAACCCCACCCTTACCTTGGATTGAAGGTCGCTCTATAATTTTCCGGTTGAATTCTCGTTCTGCCGTTTTTCCACTTTTTCCAGCAGCTTCACGTTCTTCTACTCAATCCTTATTCTTCTACTGCTTCTTTCTATTCTTTCTAGCAACAATAAAATAACCTATTATTCTTTATTCCTTATTGGGCTCCAAACTAATACACCCCTTATTACTTCTATTCCTTTGAATAAGCCCACACCAAATAATATTATAATTCTAATATTATTTCTCCACTTAATAAATAAATACAATTAATCATAACACATCTTCACAAATATTTCAAAAATAATTTAATTAAATGATTAATTAAATTACGGCGTTACAACTCTCCCCCACTTAGAATATTTTCGTTCTCGAAAATTTACCTCAATCAAACAACTCAGGGTAGGAGTCTCGCATCCTGCTCTCCAACTCCCAAGTCATGCTCTCTCCGGCAGCTCCTAGCCAAACCACTTTAACCAAAGCAATTTATTTCCCCCTCAGAGTCTTTATTTCACGATCCGCGATCCGTACAAGCATCATCTCCACCGTAAGATTTTTCCGTACTTGCACATCGTCCATATGAACCACATGAGATGGATCTGAAATATACTTCCGAAGTTGCGATACGTGAAACACATCATGCAAATTCGAAAGATTAGGCGGTAAATCCACTCTATAGGAAACATTCCCCACTCTCTCTGAATTTTGATACGGTCCAATGAAATGAGAAGTGACCTTCTTAGACTTCAATGCTCGTCCAACACCAGTCATAGGTGTAACTCTCAAAAACACATGATCACCAGCTTGGAATTCTAAATCTTTCCTTCGCTTGTCATGATAACTCTTCTGTCTACTTTGTGAAGCTTTCATCTTTTCTCGAATCAACTTCACCTTCTCAGTAGTCTCACGAACAAGTTCAGGTCCAAGTACTACACTCTCACCAGATTCATGCCAACATAAAGGAGTTCTATATCTTCGACCATACAATACTTCAAAAGGTGCCATCCCAATACTAGAATGGTAACTATTATTATAAGTTAACTCTACCAACGAAAGATAGGTATCCCACGAACCTCCCTGCTCGAGAACACATGCCCTCAACAAGTCTTCCAACGATTGAATTGTCCGTTCAGTCTGACCATCTGTCTGAGGATGATACGCTGAACTCAACCTCAACTTAGAACCCAACGCTTCTTGCAAACTCTTCCAAAAATCAGAAGTAAATCTTGGATCTCTATCTGACACAATGCATAAAGGAACACCATGCAACTTCATAATTACACTAGTGTAAATCTCAGCCAACTTCGACACTGGAAAACTGATGTTAATAGGAATAAAATGAGCTGACTTCGTAAGCCTATCAAAAATCACCCAAATCGAGTTATGTCCTCTTAAAGTATTAGGCAACCCCGTCACAAAGTCCATTGAAATGCTATCGCATTTCCATTCTGGAACTTCCAACGGTTGCATCAACCCTGCAGGCTTCTGGTGTTCAACTTTCGACTTCTGACAAGTCAAACATGCATACACAAAATGAGCCACATCACTCTTCATCCCAGGCCACCAAAACAAACCTTTCAAATCTTGATACATCTTTGTAGCTCCTAGATGAATACTCAACTTACTTCTATGACTCTCTTCAAGTATCACTTTCTTCATCTCAGCATCATCAGGGATACAAATCCGGTTATGAAATCTCAACACACCTTGCATAGCTTAAAATCATTATTCTCAAACTGATCAATCCCAACCATCAAATTTACCAGTTTCACATCCAACTTCTGAGCTCCTCAGATACTGTCTAGAAATTCATTATTAATCTTCAACATACCCAACATAACACTCTGCGGAGTAACCTCGCAAACTAAGCTCATATCTCTGAACTGCTCAATCAATTCCAACTTTTTAACCATCATTGCTGACATATGTAAAGTCTTTTGACTTAACGCATCAGCTACCATGTTCGCTTTTCCTGGATGATAATTCAAACCAAAATCATAATCCTTTAACAATTCCAACCATCTTCGTTGCCTCATATTCAACTCCTTCTGATCAAATAAATACTTTAAGCTCTTATGGTCACTAAACACTTCAAATCTAGAACCATAAAGATAATTCCTCCAAATCTTCAACACAAAGACAACTGCAACAAGCTCTAAATCATGCATAGGATGGTTCTTCTCATGAGTCCTTAACTACCTTGACGCATAAGCAACTACCTTACCATTTTGCATAAGCACACCTCCTAAACCCATCTTATAAGAATCACAATACACCACAAAAGGCTCTCCTGGATTAGGCAACGTCAAAATCGGAGCCGACGTCAACCTCTTCTTCAATTCCATAAAACTTTCTTCGCACTGAACATCCCACACAAAAGCTCTACCTTTACAAGTCAACTTAGTCAACGATAGGGAAAACTTAGAAAATCCTTCGATAAACCTTCTATAATACCCAACTAATCCCAAGAAGCTTCTAATCTCAGTAGTTGACCTTGGAGTTTCCCATTGCAACACAACATCAACCTTCGATGGATCTACAGCAATGCCACTACCTGAAATCACATGACCAAGAAAAATAACCTCTTTCAGCCAGAATTCACACTTGGATAGCTTTGCATACAACTTCTTCTCTTTCAAAATCTGCAATACTACCCTTAAGTGTTCTGCATGCTCCTCTTCTGACTTAGAGTAAATCAAAATATCATCAATGAACACCACTACAAACCGATCCAAATAAGTATGAAAGATACGATTCATATATTCCATGAATACTCCCGGCGCATTAGTAACACCAAAAGGCATCAATGAATACTCATAATGTCCATAACGCGTTCTGAAAGCCGTCTTCTGAATATCTTCATCCTTCACTTTAATCTGATGGTAACCCGACCTCAAATCAATCTTACTAAACACATGAGCATCCACCAATTGGTCCATCAAGTCATCTATTCTTGGAAGCGGATACTTGTTCTTAATCGTCACCTTGTTCAACTGTCTATAATCAATGCAAAGCCTCATACTTCCATCTTTCTTCTTCACTAACAACACTGGAGCACCCCACAGCGATACACTTGGTCTTACAAACTTCTTCTCAAGTAACTCTTCCAATTGCTTCTTTAACTCTGACAATTCAGAGGCGGACATACTGTATGGTGCCATAGACACAGGTATGGTACCAGGTACAAGATCAATTGCAAATTCAACTTCCCTCTCTGGCGGTACATCAGGAATCTCATCAGGGAAAACTTCAGGAAATTCACACACCACATGCAATTCCTCAATTATAGCTTGAGTCTCTACAGATAGCGACGCCATCAATGAAAACATTTGTGCTTCCTCTTGAATCAACTTCCTCAGCTGTCTAGCAGACAACAAACCATCTTCCTCTTCTTCAGGAGTAGAAAACTTCACTGACTTTTCATAACAGTTAATATGAAGACAATTATGCTCTAACCACTTCATACCTAGAATCACATCCAAACCTCTTAACAGTAAACAAACCAAATCAACAATAAAGTCTCTGTCGAAGATCGACAAGGGACACTTCAAACACACAAAAGAAGTAGTCACCGACCCCTTGGCTGGAGTATCGACGACCATTTCTCCATTCAAAGAAGAAAACATAATACCCACTCTTTCAACATAATCGGAAGCAATAAAACAATGCATAGCACAAGTATCAATAATAGTAATTAAAGGAGTACTATTAATGAAACAAGTACCTCTGATAAGTCTGTTCTCAACAGCTGTTTGATCCTCCACTAATGCAAACACCTTTCCACTAGACTGAGCTCTTTTCGGTTTTGGACACTGGCTACCAATGTGCCCTTCTTCTCTATGATTGAAACAAATCACATCCTTATGTTCACACTCAGATACAACATATCCGTTCTTACCACAACGGAAACACCTCTTCACTTCAGTAGTGCACACATTACTCTTGTGTCTAGGTTTTCCACACTTAAAACAAACCACACTAGCAGTAGCATCTCCCCCACTAGTCCTCTGACTCTGAGCAACCTTCTGTTTACCTTTACCAGCTGGGGCATCATAAGGCTTACCACGATTCTGTTGGTGCTTACCCCTCTTCTCACTGATAATCTTGTAATGATCATTATTATCCTCTTCATAAATCTTGCAGCTATCAACCAAATCAGCAAGGACACGAATTTTCTGGTATCCAACCTCCTTCTTAATCTCCGGGCGCAACCCGTTCTCAAATTTGATACACTTTGAAAACTCAGCATTTGCTTTAGCGTAATGCGGATAAAACTTAGCCAACTCAGCAAACTTGGTAGCATACTCAACAACTGACATACTTCCTTGCTTCAGCTCTAGAAACTCAATTTCCTTCTTACCACGGACATCTTCAGGAAATTACTTTCTCAGGAATTCCCTACGGAACACAGCCCAAGTGACATTCTCACCTGCAGCTTCCAACTTTAGACAAGTCTCTAGCCACTAGTCATCAGCCTCGACTGCTAGCATATGAGTACCATAACTAACCTTCTGCACTGGAGTGCAGTCCATCACACGGAAGATTCTCTCGATCTCTTTCAACCACTCCAATGCTCCGTCAGGATCATACTTTCCCTTGAACGTAGGTGGATTCTCTCTCTGGAAAGTCGCCAAGCTACGAGATCCAGCATTCCCGTCAACATTCGGCTGATTCTCCATCCCATGAGCCATTGCTTCTAAAGCAGCAACAAGTGCAACATCACTCCTTCCAGCCATCTCAACTTCTCACTACAACATAAACAACAATTAGAACTCTAATTAACAATAATCACAACAATAATACACATTCACAACATCATTACATGCTTCTTCATGCAATCATATAATGCGACTCAATACTATGCAAATGCAGGTGGTACCATTGGAGCAGAACTCCCATCTCAAAAATTTGCCAATTAATAGAGGCATCAACAAGGCATAGCCTTCATCTCAAAATTCGCCAATACAGGCCATCTCAACGAGCATAAGCTCCATCTCAAAAATGCAGTGTATGCAACACAATCATGAACGTAATAACAACACCCAAATTAACAACATCTCAAATTAACAACATCTCAAATTAACAACATCTCAAAAGCATCTCAACGTCTCTTCATCAACATCTCATATCATCATAATAATTCATCAAACATCATTTATTTATTATAAATCATCAACACAACATCATTAAAAACTTCTTACTAACAACTCAGCTCCACATTAATACCACAATAATTCATACTGTTATTTTGTAATTCTTACATCATTACTGTCACTAATCCTACTGTTATAATTCTAACAGCAGCCTCTAGGCGTCTAATTTGCATCATTCTGTTCAAAACCAGCGCAACGATCAACACGAGAATTAACTCTAAATCCTAAATTTTCTACTATGATTACACTTCCTATTATTCATTTTAATCCTCTAGAATAAAGTTCACCACGTTAGCTATTCAACGCTTCGAACGGAATCTCAAACAACATCCTAAAACTCAAGTTACATCACTTTAAAACTGAATCTTCCAAAAATCTGGCATTATGGGTCGACACAAAACCCCTTGGATCGATGAGTACTGCTCTAACTGCACAACATGAGTCGACGCATCCTCTCATGGATCGACTCATCCTGAGTCTTGCACACAGCATGTATCGACACATGCATCCCATAGATCGACTTATCCTGAGTCTTCTAACCTCCATGTATCGACGCAAGCCTCTTTGTGTCGACTCATACTGAGTCTCTAGGCCCTCATGTATCGACGCATCAAGTTTGAGGTCGACACATCCTGATCCTTCCTGCATAATTCGGCGACTTTCTTCCCTGCATCTCACTACGGGATTAATGTTTTTAACCCTACAAACTTAATATAATCATGATAAATCATCACCTACAATTATCCTATGATTCTATATCGATTAAACAACATTGGGACATCATTATTCATCTAAAATTCATAAAATATTCATCATACATCATCATATACATCCAATTCAAGAACAAGACAACAATCACTTCTAACCCCACATATCAATCATCATGAACCCAATTATAAAGTCAGAACCCCACCCTTACCTTGGATTGAAGGTCGCTCTATAATTTTCTGGTTGAATTCTCGTTCTTCCGTTTTTCCACTTTTTCCAGCAACTTCACGTTCTTCTTCTTAATCCTTATTCTTCTACTGCTTCTTTCTATTCTTTCTAGCAACAATAAAATAACTTATTATTCTTTATTCCTTATTGGGCTCCAAACTAATACACCCCCTTATTAGTTCTATTCCTTCGAATAAGCCCACACCAAATAATATTATAATTATAATATTATTTCTCCACTTAATAAATAAATCCAATTAATCATAACACATCTTCACAAATATTTCAAAAATAATGTAATTAAATGATTAATTAAATTACGGGTGTTACACTTCCAACCGTTACTTTTGAAATGGTAGTAATTTATTTGTAATGCTTCAGAACATGCTTACTTCAGAAGATGAAAGTATATATTGCTTCTTTCTAGAGCTTGGATCAGAAACATGGAGTCCTGTTTGCAGCGTTAGAACTTCTTTAAGAGATGTTTAGAATCAGAGTTGAAATAACTTTTTAACTCATCTTCTGATCTTCTACCATCAGAACTTCTCTACAAAACATAATATAAATTTAGGGAGCATAATTGTTCTTTGTGTTTGTTATCATTAAAACTCTTACAAGGATTGTAGTATCAAACTATGTTCTAACAGTCTTGTCTTGTGTCGAGTTACTTCACCTTTGGAATTCAACTTCACCATAAAGGTGCGAGAAACACAAGAATGGGGGTTGAATTGGGTTTCACCAAGTATAATCTTTTTGCAACTCAAAATACAAATATAACAAGTGAATAAAAATAGATGAACACAATTATTTTTATCCTGGTTCAGTGTTAAAAAAGTTACTCCAGTCCATCCTGAAAGGTGATTTGCCTTATACACAAGGACTTAATCCACTATAATCAACCAGATTATAGACAACCACAATAAGTCTGATCAAACTATTGGAACCCCCAATAAGTCCGGTGATCCTTAGTGCAAACCACTATGACCGCATCCAGAGTCTTTAGACGTTTACTCAGTCACTCAAGGAATCTATCAACAACAGTTGATTACAAAGATAAGTATACAAAGATGCTTCTACATAAGCAGATATCATAATGTTTAAGTACAACAACATAAAAGTGTGGATAGCAAGATACGAGCAACAACTCCTTGCTTATTTACAAAACTATACAAAAAAGATTTCTCTACAGAGTTTTTTGCAGTTGTTTAGTAGATTTGTTAAACTGATTTGTTGATTTCAAATTCTTCAAAGTACTTCTTTTATAGATAAAAAAAAGAGATTTGTTGGATGGTAGAATAAGAAATACAAATACAATTATATTGTTCCCAACAGTCATGGTGAGACTAGTAGACAATATTACAAAAATGTATGTCCTTGCACCACTCTAGATAGTAGAAGTCACAATGTGCTTTTGTACTTTTATACTCACTATCACACGCAATCCCTTTAGTCTTGATCTTCTTCTTCTTCTATGTCTTTAGATGCTTCTGATATAATTTTTGAAGAAGCATGTTGTAGAAGGACCGAAACTAATATCTTCCAGAACCTAAGCCATTAGAACCTTCCAGGGCTTGTTCATAGAACCCTTGCCTTAGTTAGTCCTTCAACATTTGGTCGTCAGAAGAATGTCTTCAGATATTCATAATTTTTTTTAGCAGAACCTTTGTCTTTAGCATCTTCAGACCTTGGAACAACATAAGTAAAGCTTTAGAAGGCCTCCAAAGCTTCCTGAAATAAGTCATGATCAGAATCTCTTTTACTATTGTTCCTTAGAACCGTTGCATAAGAAGCATTCTTTTATCTTGACTTAACTTGTAACCTTCCAAAGGTATTCTTCCAGAGTGTTGAGTTCAGAACCTGATAATGTCACACGCCTTCTTACCAGAGTCAAAACCTACATCACAAAAGCCACACACTAGACATAAACCTGTTAGAGTATGCAATTGTTCTTAAAGATAACATGTAAAGTTATCATCAAAACATAATGTTGGATGTAGAACAAACTTTGTTCTCACACACCATGTACCCACTTGACATTAATTTCCTTCTTGCTTTGAAGCAATTCTACAACTGATCAAGTGTTGTTGACTTTGATGGACTTCAATTCCTCATTCATAGCTTTCACCCACTTTGAATTCTCCAATGCCCCAGTTGAATTTCTGGTTCAACATCTGCATATAAAGCATTGTTTACCCTCTCACCTTCATTATCAACCATGTCATATGATGTAATCACACATTCCTACAACCTTGCAGGCATGCACCTTGTTCTCTGAGGTCTGTTTGGGCCTGCTTCACCTCTAACTTCTTCTTGTCTAACTTCTTCTCTTTCAACTTCAGTGGTTGGTTTTTCACATAAGATTCTTGCTGAATCTCTATTTACATTTTTAGTCTAATCTCATAACTTAAGTTCATCTATGATCACATCTGTGCTGATCATTACTTGCTTGTTTACTAGGTCAAATAACTTGTAACCTCCAGTCAAATGATATCCTACTAGAATCATTTGACTCGACTTGTCATCAAGTTTTCTTCTCAACTGATCTAGCACATGTTGTTGCACCCTAAAATTTATCCTCTTCCTTTTAACCCTAAATAAGCTTATGTTTCATTATACACATTAATGGATTTTTTTTATAAGACCAAGGTATCTTTGGGTCTCATGATCTTCTTCAAGACAATAGAAGTTGGTTGTATTGATGATTAGTGCAAGAAGGGTCCCATGCCCTCACTCTTTAGGTAACTCAAGATAAAATGATACTCATGCCTCAAGGCATCTCAATTATCTCATTGGTTCATCAAAAGATTGAAGATTGTAAGTATTTTGAAGTGAACCACATTTCTCATATTCATCTCCTGAAATTAGGATTTTGGCCAGATGAAGTGTGTGGTGCTTGTATGAGCCAATTTGTTGAAGTAATCTCCTCTCATAATCATATGATAGATATTTATTCAAGGGATTCTCAATCATACTCAAAGAAGTCAGGATTTTGAGATTGGATCATCACCTCCTTACACAACCAGTCAAAATTGGGGTTTGTGTTTAAACCATCATACCTCTGAATTTTTGAGCTACACTTCATCCCATGCTTCTCTATATATTTCTAAGCACCTATGATTGAAAAGTTGACCATCAATTTTGATTGGAATAGATTCAATTGATCAATTAGGGGTAAAATAGTCATTTTAGGGAAAAGTCAACCATACCGTCAAAAAAGTCAACTTTATACATTTTAAGGTCAAAATCATGATTATCAAGTAATGTGGTCAATGTGAAAGATTTTATCAAGAAAAATTCCCAAGGATTCATCAAAAATCAAGAATTGTGCAAAGATACCCAAATTGGAAATTAGGGTTTTATGAGGAGTTTCTAAATTTAGCAAGTTCTACTTGATTGATCAACCATCTTCAAGTCCATTTTCCACCAAGATTAAAGCTCCAATTCAATTTGATTTCTTGATCAATTTTGTTATTTGTTCAAATAACTTTCCAACCATGTAAATAACATTCCAAATTCATCAAAATTATGCAAGTTATGGTTGTTAGAAGTGAAGCATTTCAAGTGTTTAAAATCTCAACAGAGTGAAAATTTCACTCAGTTATGGATCATCCAAAATGATCAATTTTCGTTCCAAGATTCCATCATGATTCAAGCATCAATTTAATTTCCTTCCTTCACCAATATTGGAGTACATAACCGGGGCTTTCCATTGATCATAAGAACACCTCAAATGGTGTAGAATTAAGAGAGAAATTTGCATAAGGCTTGAGAGATTTCTTAGGCCTCGTGCCCATCTCATCTGGCCAGATTTTCTTGATATCATCACAAATAAGACTCGAGCTCAAGTTTAAGGAACATAAAAGCTCTATTTCCAATTTATTTCTTCATCAACATTGTTGAGCATGAAAAGGGTTTTCCATTGATTACCAGATCAACTCAAATGATGAGGAGATGAGTGAGAAAATTGCTTTAGGCTGAGGCATTTTCCATGGGCACGAGGCATGCAATGCTCAAGTCATAGTTAGAGTCCACGCGCCCTTGGCAAGCAATGTTGCTGCAGATTTCCTTTGCACACTCACATCTATACGCTCTCTTCCTTTTTCTTGCCTAATCTTTTCCCAAAACAACCAAACAACACTCATTTCTCATGCATGCATACTTCCTTCCTAACTTACCAAATGAGGAAATATTCCCTCCACTCACTTTTAAACCCATGTGCAAGTTGTGACATCTCATCACTCACAATTCCCTCACTCATTTTTCACTCTCTATTTTCTCTCCAAAACGGGCTAGCATCATGGAAAAAGCATACAAAATGCAAGCTCCATGTGATGGCATTTTTCATCAAAACTTGTTGAGCAAAATTTTCTTAACTGTGGTTAGTTGCTAACCTCAGTTATAACGGATATAAGAGAAGGTCTTCTCTTCATTTATTTCGAACACAATCAATTCACGCAAAGCACAAGCTGAAGCTCTCTCTCGCCCTCTCTCTAAAATTACTCTATATTTTCTCTCAATTTCACAAGTCTCGGGTTCAGAATTTTCTTCAAGAGATCTTTCTTATTTGTTGTTAATTCTTCATATTGGCTCTTAATCAAGTGATTCCTGGGTTTCTGAAGATCACAAGCACGATTTAAAGAGAAAGTGGAACTGCTCCACTAGGTAACTCTTCAAACTCCATGGATCTGTTTTCTCAAGCTTGCATCTGTGTTTACTGTTGTTTTTAATTGATATAATCATGTTCATGATGTTGTTAGTTGTACAAACATTAGGTTTGATGCATATAATTGCTTGAATTTGAGTTTAAATCGTGTTCTGAAAGTTGTGTGAAATGTGACAAATCTGTGAAAGTTTGTTCAAAGTTCTATGTGAATTAGGTCTTGTAACTTCATGAAATCTACAACTTTGCTTCAGATTTCATGTAATTTCATGAAGAAATGAGCTTGTAAGTTGGATCTGAAGTTCACTATGCACACACGGTTTAGGGTTTGCCTCAAGGTCAGGGACGACCACACATCTGTTTCTGGTTGGATCTAAACAAAGCTTTTTGCCGCGCTTTTTGACATGTTAGGTGTAATACATCTGTTCATATTTTAAATTTCATATTATTTCAATTAATTTTCTCGATTTTATTTTAATACATTTGGCAACACAAAAGTTCTACAAAAAATATTCTAAGCCTCTTTTTGAGTCTATTTTCTAAAAATATTTTTTATTTGGTCATTTTTATTTTTATGGTTATTTAATTAATTCATGTGATTAAATAGGTGTTTTATTGACTAGTTTAATGTTTGAATTGTATTTTCAAATTTCATTAACCTAAAAAATTAAAAAAAAAACTTTCTGACTTCCTTACATTGTTAAGTTGATCCTAGTATTTCTATCTTATTTTTATCATTTGTTTTCATTTCATTTTAAAATTTGAAAAGTCTAAGTGTCTTTTTGCAATTTTCACTTACTTTTGGTAGAAGTTTGATTTAATTTTCATATTTTCTCAAATTCTAAAAGTCAAAATATAATTGATTAAGGAATGTGTTAGGGTCATGAAACTTATTTTTGTCTAATTTTTCCCTTTGATTTTCTATTTTTCATAAATTATTTGGTTTAGGGTCTGTTGTTTGGGGTTTTCTCAACTAGTTTGAACATTTGAATTTCATTTTCACCTGTCCTTCCAAATTCAAGAACCTTAAGTGTTTGATTATGACTTATATAAGTCTTGAGTACCTAAGAACATTTTTGTTTGATTTTTAAAAAGTCTTGTCCCTATTTTTGTTGAATTAATTTATGAATGTGTGCTTTTGTGCTTTGTAACTTGAGATACAAGGTGTGCACTTATGCAACCTATAAGGAACCAAGTTAATTCTTCTTTCCATCATTCTCATTAAATTTTTAGAGCCTTGACTTCATATCTATGAACCATTTAAGTGCTCTAACATTTTATCTTTTGTTTAAAAGATTATTTGTTCATTGTTTGTGATCATGGTTTGTAAATATGTTCTTGTACATTTCCACTTAATTACCATTGATCCAAAATGGTTTAAATCTATTTGTATATACTTCTGACCTCTAAGGTCTTAAACTCTTTCATGCATAGCTCTTTGGATTCTTTTATTAACATTTCATTGTCAATTCATCATGATGATAAAGTAGGAACCACACTCTTGTTTTGACCTAGTTTATGTGTGCTGGTTTTTGATCTTAACCTCTCTTATAATATTAATTCACCTTGATTCTATGATCCTTGGTTAAGCACTTACTTACTAACCAACATGGTGACACATAAGAAGCTACGTTATTTTTCTTATTTGTTTTTTGAGCATCATTGTTTAGTGATTTCTTTATGAGCTTTTGTGCCATGTCTCTTTAGTGTATCTTGATGTTGGCTACTTCCCATGACCTCTAATAACATTAACCTTGATCTATTTATATCGAAATGCTTATGGTCATTAAGGGACTATACTTTTCTTATCTTGTCATGACATTTGAGTATGTTTTTTTGTTGACATTTCTTAAGGCTTTAAGTTCATAATTGACACTTTGTGATGGATTAACCATTACCATATGAAATATTAGGCATCATTTCACTTTTACTTTGTCTTCATCAATATTGTTTAATTTGAGACAAGTACCATCCATTTTAGCTGATGTTGTTCATCAATTAGGTGACTGTCTTTGTGCATGAAGTTTCATCTTCTTACTTTGTTACTCTTGAAACTCATCTTAAGTTAACTTATTATACAAGTAAAAAATTCCATAATACTTAAATTATGCTTTCATCATTTAATCTTTACTTGTTTAATTTGAACATACTTGATTGTCTCCTTTGGCCACTTCCCTTGTGTGTTTTATGTGAAACTTTCTCTATTTGCTTGTGATGTTTATATGTATGATATTAGAAGTCATTTTCTACTGACCTCTGTGATTTTACACCCTCTAATCATGTTCCCTCTTTATCTATCCCTTTCTTGTGCCTCACTCACCCTTAGGAGCATGTTAGGGTGTTGTATTGACCCTTTCATGCCTTAACCTTTGTATATGCTTAAGTAGTGATGACTTAGGGTTGTTTATAGGTCAATGGTGTGCTTTAACCTCTAGTGTTTTCTTACTTCACTCATACTTGACACATTATGCCATGTCCAATTAATCACACTCTTGTTTCCACTTCACATCACGACTTTGATTGATGCTAGTTTGTGTACCTTAGTGTTTGAACCATGTTTTAAATAACTAATTTAGCTTATTCTTGACCATGATTTGTGTGGTAAGTTTATAACATGTCTATGTTTACCTCTTATTCTTTACATTACCTCTTCTATTCCAATTTGTTTGCTTGCTAGCATTACATGAAGACTTGTGTGTTACATGACTAACTTCCTTTGTATGGTTTTGATGTGAATATTTCCCAATTATGTTTATGTGATAAAAATGAGTCTCTTATGTGTTCACTTCTGACTTGTACAATCACTCATTCACTTCACTTAACTTCCTTATAATATGATATGTTAGGCACCTGGCTCCTAAATATTCACTAGCTAGTGTACTTGCCTAATTGTTCTCTTTTATGGTTCCTACATCCATAACCTTTAAGAATGACACTTAGGGATGTTTCCACATCTTCTTTATGTCCTCTTGATGCCATTCCATTTCCTACCCATGGTTTACCATTGACTTGTTGCTCAAGTCTTATCTTGTAACTTGTTTGAGTTTTATCTCTTTTCATCATGTAAACTTGTCTTGATTAGGTGATGTTTGTTAACATGTTATCCCTTAATGATAGTTTATAAATGTATTGAATCATGTTTAGACTTAGGTATCAACATCTTGTCTCTCATTTTGATTAATGTGTTTGACATGTGTTGAAGTTTTGTCTTCTAAATGCACACTTGCACTTCTACTTGTCTAGTTAGACAATTTCTTCCTCTTCTTAACCTATGTTGCTATGCATAGGGTAATCTAAGGTGTATATCATGTTAGGACCAGAACTAAAACTCTACTTATATTTGATTTTATTCCATTCTCTTTTGATTGGTTACATTGCTCTCTTATTCCCCTTATTCACTTATTCAAGTTTGTTTGTGAGATCTCTATCTCTTATGTGTTTTACCATATTGACTTGTGTGTTTAGTGATGTTTTATCATCCATATTTTTTCTTTGAGACTTGATGTTATGTCATCTTAATACATGTATGCTTGATGTTTTACCATTCATCCCTCTTCATCTTCTATTTTGGTTTGTTACTGATCGTACCTGATCAGAAAGGATTGTCAAGGCCCACGAGCTTCAAGTTGAACAGTGGTTGAATGTGAAGTGGGGAGGGAGGGGATACTTGCACGACACTTCGATGCCAAAGTAAGGTTCAGAGTTAGTGCAAGTAACTGTGAGAGTATGGGTGAATGAATGAATATATGACCCTCTCAAGTGATAGGGTATTTATATCCCCCAACAGTGGGTCAAGGTCCCCATTATTAGGCTAACCAAGCAAGCCCAAAATGGAGACTGTCAGGTCCTACGTGTGTAGTGGAGGCTATTACGTGGTCCCCAACCTGAATGGACTCTTCCAAATTATTAGGAGGACATGGATGCGGTCTTTTTGGGGTCAAGAGGACTCTATATTCGAGGATGTTGGCTTCCTGCCCTATGAGATGGGTGCTCGCGAGGACCTCATGAGTGTTGTTTCTCCTCCTTGCCAATCACGAGGTTATCCCCGGAGGACATATCCTGGTCGATGAGAGGAGTGGAATCACCGCCAGATATTGTCAAGGGCAGACTCTCTCCTTCTGGTCTCCTACAACACATTTGGATTGGGCCTCGTATGATGTTTGGGCTAAGTGTAGGCCCAGTCTAGAACAGGAGACCCCTAAGTCGTTACTCCTGAGGAAAGGATTTATGACTTAAGACCAACTTCCCCGTATGGTGAGCACAGTTTTCTTCGGGGTCCCCCATCAGGTCAAAATACGGGGTCGTTTTTATACGCGACTACTCGAGCGGAGATTATAGTGTGTTTATGGAGAAAATTTATCCGCTCCTCGACTCGTGGGGAGACAGGTTGTTTGTAGGATATTTACTTTGTAAGCCACGTGGTACAGCTTTTGTTCGCGATTACTCGAGCAAAGATTGGAGTTTGCTCACAGAGAAAGTTTATCTGCTCCTTGACTCACGGGGAGATGAAAGTTCTCAGGGTGTTTATTTCATAAGCCACGTGGTGAAGCTTTTGGGATAGAATGATGTCCTAGAGAGTAGAGATCATAATGACCCTAAGTGCGTGGGTGGCGGAGAGATGAATAGTTGATACATTGTTCAACGTGATGCTTTGTCTTTCGTGCTATCCTTATAAATAGCGCCTAATGGCTCATTTGTAACGTTTCTAAACTCTCGCTCTCTCCTTTTTTCCTGATGTCCTCCGTTTTCTACCGCTCTCAATTTCCTTCTCCAACCGTAAGCGCCATCGTAACTTCCTCCACAGAATCTCTACCAACCCCAATCAAGTAAGTGTTTCCAAGTGATTATTCTCGTTTTTAGTTTGTTTGTTGACAAATTTCATGGATTTCTTGATGAATTCACTACCCGAAGGACTTTTACTCGGGATATTCATACCCCTCTTCTTGATACTCACGAAATGGCTCATGAAATTCATCGGCTCCCCATGGAACTCATGAAATTTCTCGAGAATTCATCCCCTCCTTGCAACGTTCATGGGATTTCTCGGGAGATTCATATTATCCTCATCACCTTCATGAGGTTGCTCGAGAGATGTGTATTCTCCTC
The DNA here is from genome assembly GCA_948472305.1 of Vicia faba. NCBI lineage: Eukaryota > Viridiplantae > Streptophyta > Magnoliopsida > Fabales > Fabaceae > Vicia > Vicia faba. Next base: position 1,242,521,396 of record OX451737.1, read on the forward strand.
GTGGCATTCACGATTTTGTTTGCTTTTACTAAACAAGGGTTCGTCGACCTAGTTTGGTCGTGGTAACCCCATTTCACGTGTGTTATGGTAGAAGGGTGGATTTGATTTAGTTGTCTAACTCACTGGTTTCCTTTGCTTTACAGGTGAAATGGCCGAACCAATCGAGACACCCGAGAAGGTTGAGATAAAAGAAATGAGTGGAGTCGACAAGGGTGTCCACTTGATCGACATTATCACTGATCCGTGATTGTCCTGGGTCAGGGAAGAGCCCCGAGGAATAGCCTTGGTCTTTATCCATACAAGGAGGGAGGCATATACCATCCTCGAATATGGAGGCAACCAAAAGGGATTCAGGAAAAATTTCATCATCTTTCGCCCGACACTGATGGCTAGAATATGCTCGTCTTTCCCAGAGGATCGCTTCCCCATGTACGAGATTGTCTTCAGGGATCTGGGGCTTCGTATGCCCTTCAGTTTCTTTCAAATAAGCGTCTTCAATCATTTGTCTTTGGCGTCTTCCCAACTGCACCCCAACGCGATTGCTTTTATACAAGCTTTCAAGATTACTTGTTGGTACTTGAGGATTGAGGAGACGATTCCTTTGTTCTTTATAGTTTTCCATCTTCAACGGCAGTCTAGGGGATGAAAACATAGTTGGGTTTCTTTCAAGCAATCCAATAGGCTGTCCCTGATGTATATGGACTATGTCTGTGAGTTTAAAGACAAGTGAGATGTCGTGCAACCTTCATTCCAAGAGGCAGTGGACGTGGTGTTCAACCCAGTCTCTCTCGTCGAAGAGGACGAGGATGTTTGTTATGAAGAGGAAGGGAACGAAGAGATCGTGAGGCTCTTTAAGTTCCTTATCCACTTGTATCAGGATCACTACGACCACGGGCCTGGCCATTATCATACCCTTCCTGGAAGCATGGGCTCCGAGGATGAGGGTGCCTTTGGTATTCTTAATAGATTTATCGATGGTTACTTCCCCTCCAGGTGGGTGACGAGGGAGGGAGATGACGTTCTTGATGAAGATGGTGAACCTACGTTCAAGGCCCTCCCGATCAACACCAAGGCGTTTGTTGAATGTCGTACATACGGGGACACTATGGTTCTTTTGGGTCTATGTTCACATGTACCTCTTGCATTCTTTTTTTAACTTGTTTTGGGTATATCCCTATAGCGGTATTGACTCGAGCATATTGTTTTTTTTGCAGGTAATATGGTCGAGCGTCATGAACGTTTGCTGAAGTTGACCCATGACAAGAAGAACAAGAAGAGGTTAGTGAAGCCTAACCACCCTACGCACCTTGTCCATATTATTGAGCAGATCAGGGATGGGTCCAATGGTTCAGCAGGGCCTCGTGATGTCGCCCAACATGCGTTCGTGTCGAGAAAAAAAAGGAGTCACCCTGATGTCGAGCCTGTGGATTTGATTGACAACGAGTCAGGTGCTCGAGCCTTTACCCTTCCTCCTTTCTTTGTCGAGAAGGATTTCTTTGAGGGATTTCCCCTGGCCGTGTCTGATGGTGAATCTATTGTTATTAAGCGGCTCAATAAGGAAGGTAGGAGAAATCATCTAACCTCGGACATGGTCGGTCTGATGAAGGTCACAGAGATGGTTGTCATCCTCACAGGTTAGGGTGCCAGTTCTTCTATAATGGTGAGCAAGCTGGAGTCGGAGAAAGCGGCTCTTCAGAAAAAAACATAGAAGTTAAAGGCCGCTCTCGAGTGAGGCGAGGAAAAGTTCCAGGCACAGCTGATGAGTTGGTGAGAGAGAAGGATAAGGTGGTCAAAGCCTCAAAGGAGAGGGACTTACTACTTCCCGAGAGGAAAACATTGGAGAAGGATGTCGCTAATTTAAAAGCTGTCATGTTGCCTGTGGAAGAAGAGCTTAAGGGAATCACTAGCTTGAAGACTCGTGCAGAGCTGGCTGCTCGAATCCAGGTCCTTGAGTCAGATTGCATGGACGCATTTTCCGACGGTTTTGAGACCGTGATGGTTCAGCTAGCCATGCTGAATTCGAGGCTCAATACTGAAGGCGTTGGAGTTTTGTCTTAGGTGGTTGATGGTAAGGTAGTTCCTACTCCTAAATCTTCCGAGCCAGAGACCGAAGAGGGTGCTCTGAGGAGTGACTAATATTTTCTCGATGACTTGGTGTTTTTGTTTGGGGCCTGCGTGCTCGTAATTTGTAATTATTTGTATCGAGGCCTGCATGCCTATATTTTTGTAATATTTGGACAACGTATACCTCCATGGCCGACACTTGTAAATGCCTTTATTTTGCCTCTCTACTATATTGTTAAATATTTGCTTGTCGTCATGCTTGACTTGTTTATTTCGTGAAATATGGAATTTTGATAAGTGAAGGTATGTGCTCGACCTTAGTTGTGGTCGATACATGTTGGGATGTGTTGAGGAAGCGGGGTAGGAATCCGTAGGGATGAGGTCAAGATCACGGTCGGGGTCTTGACTTCATGGCGTGAACTGCCCATCACGAGTTGGGTGTTCTGCCTATTGGGTACTTCGAAAATGGATCTCATTCGAGGTGTCCCCGTCGGGATAAGGTTCCGCTCGACCAGTGATCAAGAAACTCGTCTTTCGTTATTGGTTGGAGGCTATGTGCGTACCTCAACATGCTTCCGTGGTCAAGCGAGCCATGTTGTTTGTCAGAGAGGGTACGTCGATTGCTAGGCCCCTTGCATTCATTAGGGACCTAGCTGTAATATTGTTTCAGCTTTGTAGCATTCCATGGTCGAGGTAGTGGTTCTCCATTTAGGAGTTTGAGGTGGTAGGCTCTAGTGTCCGTTGCCCCAAGAATGTGGTACAATCCTTCTCATTTGGCGCCCAACTTTCCTTCACAGGAATCTGATTTCTTTGCAAGACTAGGCGATGTAGGGCTATCTGTTGTTTTAGTGTGGCTACATGAAGAGTCGCTCCTGATCACATTTCTTCAACCAGGTCGAGCTCTTCCCTTAGGGCCTCGTCATTTAGTTCCTTGTCTAAAGGGACTTCTGTTTGTCTAGATGGCTCCAGGATTTTCCACGGGGATGACTACTCTGGTGCCATAGGTTAGTCGAAATGGGGTTTTGTTGGTCGTCGAGTGTGGCATCATTCGGTAAGCCCATAGGATGATGTGCAGCTCTTCAACCCACCCCATTTTGGCTTCACCCAATCTGCACTTGAGTCCTCATAAGATGAATCTATTCGTGGCCTCGGCTTATCCGTTGGTTTGAGGGTGTTCGACGAACATGAAGTGCTACTTAGTGCCGAGCTTGGTGACGAACTCTTGGAAGCTTTGGTCACTGAAATGCGTTTCGTTGTCATTGGCGAGCGCTTGTGGTATGCCAAATCGGAAAAGCACGTTTCATTTTTAGAAACTTAGGATGTTGTTTGATGTGATTCTGGCCAAGGCTTCGGTCTCTATCCACTTCGTGAAATAGTCGATGGGCCACGATCAGGAATTTATTTTGATATGATCCTTGTACAAATGGTCCGAGGATGTCCATTCCCCACCAAGCGAACTTCCACGGGGATGACAATGTTTTAAGTTCGTGTGAGGGCACGAGGTGCATGTCTGCGTGTCTTTGACATTTGTCACATTTTTTGACATGCTCCTTCGCATCTTGCTCCATTGTGGGCCAGTAATAGCTTGCTCGCAGTGCCCTTCATGCCAGAGATCTTCCCTCATGAATTTACCGTAATATGTCGGGGATTTTGGACTCCTCGACATATTTCAGGAGTAGGATGGAGGATCCCCACTGATAGAGTTTATGCTCGACTACTATGTAAGACCAGACACGTCGTTTGGTCACATTGGCCTCTTTTTGGTCAGCGGGTAATTCTCCATTTGTGAGTTAATTAAATACCGGGATCATCTAACACAAACCATCTTTGATGGCATTTACCTCGGGCGACGCAATGGGTTTTTCAATACTCGGACGAGAAAGGGATTCTTGGATAACAAATTTGTTCCCACCATTTTTCTTTGTGCTCTAGAGTTTTGAAAGTATGTCAGCTCATGCATTTTGTTCGCAGGGTACGTGTTTTATTTCTGCCTGGTCAAACTTCTTCATCCGTTCTTTCACTAGGTTCAGGTATTCGATGAGGCTATCTATTTTTTCCTAATATTCTCCTCAAACTTGAGATGCAACAAGTTGGGAGTTCGTGAATACTTGTATTTTTCGGGCACCTAGGTCTTCACCCAACCTTAATCACGTGAGCAGGGCCTCGTACTCAGCCTGGTTGTTTGACGTGGGAACGACATGGAAATCAAATGTTTGATCACGACGCCCTCTTTGTTTTCAAGGAGGATTCCTGCTCTGCTTCCCGTCAAGCTGGAAGCTCTGTCTAGAAAATTAGTCCACTTGTGTTTCCCGCCTACAGGGGGTTCATGGGTGGTCATCTCCACAACAAAGTCGTCTAATGCTTGAGCTTTAAGGGATTTCCTAATCTCGTACTTAACATCGAACTTTGAAAGCTCTAGGGACTATTTCAGCATTTGACCGGCCATGTCTGGTCGACCTAAGAGCTATCTCATGGGTTGGTCTGTTTGTAAGACGACAATGTGGGCCAGGAAGTAATACATGAGTCTCCTCTCCGTGTTGATGAGGGCTAAGGCCACTTTTTCAATTTGTTGATACCTAAACTCAGGGCCTTGTAACGCTTTGCTAGTAAAGTACACTATTTTCTTCTCATCTGGTGTCTCGCGGACGAGGGGCGCCCTTACAACCTCGGTGGAGATGGCCAGATAAAGGAACAAAGTTCCTCGCTCTCTGGTCTTAATAACACGTGCAGTTGTGAAAGGATTCGTTTTAGGTGGAATAGGGCTTGCTGGCACTCCTCGGTCCACTCGAAATCTGCCTCTTTATGCAAGAGTTTGAAAAATGGGAGTGCGTGCTGCACAAACATCACCATGAAACGGGAAATCGAGGTGAGCATACCATTTAGTACTTGTATATATTTTTTCGAGCTTGGTGTGGGGAGCTCGAAGAATGCTCAGCATTTGTCAGGGTTGGCCTTAATTCCTCTTTTCGTTAGATAGAAATCAAGGAATTTGCCCTCCTTGACCCCGAAGGTGCATTTCTCCGGGTTGAATCTCATTTTGCATTGCCTTTCTTGGGCAAAAGCTCTTTTGAGGTGGGTTGCATGGTCGGTTTCCACTCAAGATTTTATGATCATGTCATCCATGTATACCTCGAGCATGTCCCCGATCTCTCTACGGAAGACTCTGTTCATCATCTGCTAGTATGTTGCTCCTACATTTTTTAGGCTGAAGAGCATTACGTTGTAGTAGTAATTTCCTGACCCAATCATGAAGGCGGTGCAATGTATTTCACTCAACGCCGTGGGAATTTGATTATAGCCCGAGTAGGCGTCCATAAATGATAAAATTTTGTAGTCGCCGAGTTGTCGACCAATATGTCGATGTTAGGTAAAGGAAAATCATTTTTGGACATGCTCGGTTGAGACTAGTATAGTCAACACACGTACGCCATTTTCCATTATTTTTCTTAACAAGTACAATGTTTGAGATCCAGGTTGAATACCAGGCCTAAGAAATAAAATTTGCTTCAATGAGGTCTTTTACAGCTTTTTCAGCAGCCTCCGCTTTTTTGGGAGACTGCCTACGCCTACATTGTACTAATTCCTTAGCGGCTGGATCCACAGCAAGTTGGTGACATGCGACCTCAGGGTCGAGTCTGGGAATCTCTGCAGCGCTCCATGTGAATAGGTCAACATTCTTCCTCAAGCAAGATTTGAGTTGTTTCCTTGCTAAGTCAGGGAGTCTGACACCGATCTTCACGCCTTTGTTTGGGTCTTCGCCAAGGGGGATGAACTCAAAGTTTCCGACTAGGACGGGTCAAAGAGGATCATGTTCGCCATTGGGGGCTTGGACTTCATCTTTGTCAAAGCGGGTGTGGAGCGCAATGGAGTCAACCTTTGGTGGAGCCTGTTATTCTTCGACTCGAGCAGGTTTGACCATAGAGATAATCGTTGTTGTCGAAGTGGTTTCCCTTTTAGTAGGTCGTGCCTCAGTGTCGACCATGTTTTTCCCTTTTGAAGTCACGTTGAAACATCTCTTGGAGGCTGAAATGTCTCCATGGAAGGTGGTGATGCAAGACCTCTTGGTGTATAACTTCATCTTTAAATGCACCCAGATGGGTACAACGGTCAGCTTGGCCAGTGTTGGTCACCCCAAGGTGCAGTTATAAAGAGACAGGTAATCGATCACTAGAAACCGCGCTTTGACCTATCAGGATGCAATTTCTTCCCTGAATATGACAAAGAGCTCAATGTAGCCCCATGGCTTGGAGGATGAATCGTTAAATCCTTGCAGGTCAGACCCCATGTATGGTGACAGGTGGGTATCGTCTAGTTGTAGGATGCAGCACAGGTGGGTGTACATGAAGTCGACATAACTCTCCTTGTTGACCAGGATGTGATGTACATCAAAGTTGGCCATCATTGCCCTCACCAGCAGAGGAATGCTAGAGTTTGGGGCTCCACCAGGAAGCTCCTGGAGATAGAAGGTGATCGGCTCAGATTTTCCCTTGAACCTTTCAAGGGTTACTGCCTGGGTCGGGGTTGTGTCTACCAGCTCATTGAGTTTCCTCTTTGTTGAATTTACTGAGATGTCATTGAATCCCCCGCCAGATATTACCATAGCAGAGGGGAACTTCTCCCATCTGTTATGGGTGAACAAGGATTCTACATCTCCAAAGCTACCAGGGATGTGGAAGTCCTCAAGCATTGAGATAGAAAAGGCTATGTGAAGGGGACCTGATTCATTAGATAGTCGGGTATCCTCCTCAATTTCTTTAACCTCACGGGTATCCATGCGAGGGGAATTTTTTTGTATATTGCCCGAGTCTCCCTGCCTTGATGAGAGTCTCGATGGTATCCTTCAGGTGGATGCAGTCTTCAGTCAAGTGACTGTGGCTCTGGTGGTATTGACAATATTTTTTTATGTCAACCCCGAACTTTATAGGGGTGGGTCGAGGACACCTGACACCATCGTCCTTGAACTCGGTGTTGGAGCACTCCACAAGGATACGCTCGTGGAAAATGGTCAACAGAGTATACTCGGTGAACCAAACAGGTGGTCCTCTATGCTCGTAGGGCTCACGAGGTTTGCCCTCCCTTCTCTTCTCCCCAGTTCGTCGAGAAGGGCTCGCGTCGTGGTTCCGTGGGATGTTAGTTGGTCCGTAGTTCCTCGAATCACGGGCTCTATATGATACCTCTTTCTCCTTGTAGTCCATGTATGCCCGGGCTTTTTTGAGGAGAGCGTCAAATGGACTTGGGGGGTTCAATGTCTACGTCTTTTCTTAATTCAATTCCTGGGAGGAGTCCCCTCTCGAGAAGGTATCTTTTCATATGGTCGGCGCATTGGACCTGAATGGTCTCGCGGTTGAACCTATCAATGTACTCCCTGAGGGTCTTGTTGCTTCTTTGGACGATTGCCTCGAGGGCAGCCTCAGTCTTTGAAGGTCGTTGAGACGCACTGAAGCTGTTGATGAACTAGTTATTGAGGCTCCTCCATGAGGTGATCTATGCAGAGGAGAGGTTCTTATACCAATTCATGTTTGTTTTCCTCAGCATCATGGGCAACAACCTGCATTTGATTAGGCCCCTGACGTTGTGGTAGTGGAGCATCGCTTCAAACTCGTCGATGTGGTCGATAGAATCAAAAATGTCATGGTACTCCTTTAGTAGGGTAGGCTTCTCTATTCCTTTAGGAAAGGGAGCCTCCATGATGGATTGGGATAGTGGACCGTGGGGGTCGTCTTTGTCGCTTCTTTCTGGAGAGCAAGAGGGGGACCGGTTGTAGCGGCAACCGTTGTTTTGGCCCTGGCCACAGGGAGGGTCCCTTGGCCGAGACTAATTTTCTTTGTTCCCCCTATTTATTTTATGTTCAGGGGATCATCACTCCTTGCGCATAAGGTGTGACCTCACGTCCTAACAGCTTCGGGCTGGCTCTTGTCCAATGCAGAGCCTCATCCAGTTTGGCAGGGAGAGGGGCTTCGAGAGTCGTCCCGTCTGTTTCTCTACGGGGGAGATCAGGGGAGGTCTTCGTTCGGTTAGGGAGGAGGATTTCGATAATCGGGTCTTATGTGGTTTCTAGGGGCCCGACGAGTCTGCTCAAGCATCTTCAGTCGCTCACCTTGTGAAAATATTATGTAACTTATCTGGTTTATTGTCGCGATCAGGGATCTGGTCGTGGCGTCAGCACCTGAAGGAATGGGGATCTCCTAATATGTATTGGGTTCATAGTTCTATGGAGGATGGTAGCTGTTGTCGCGTGGTTGCGAGCGGATGGATGAAGAGGCAGTCAGTCCATCTAAGTGATCTTTTTAGGACCGGCTACATCGTTGTTGTTACCCGCGTTATTATCGCCAACATCGTTGTTGTTGGCATCGACGAAGTGGACGTTTTGGTTATCATTGATAGCTTGGTCGACCATGACAATTGGAAGGTTGATAAAGAGTTGATTTGGTCTTGAGTGGAAGACGAGGAAGCTGGATTCCCATAGACGGCGCCACTGATCATACCTGATCAGAAGAGATATTCAATGCCCACGAGCTTCAAGTCGAGCAATGGTTGAATATGATGTGGGGGTACCTGCAAGACACTCTGATGCCAAAGTAAGGTTCAGAGTAAGTGTGAGAGTATAGGTGAATGAATGAATACTTGTCCCTCTCAAGTGAGAGGATATATATATATATATATATATATATATATATATATATATATATATATATATATATATATATATATATATCCCCCAATGGTGGGCCAAGGTCCCCATTTTTGGGCTAACTAAGCAGGCCCAAAATGGAGACTGTCAGGTCCTACGTGTGTAGTGGAGGCCAACACGTGGTCCCCAACCTGAATGGACTCTTCTGAATTATTAGGAGGAAGCTGATGCGGTCTTTTCGGGGTTAAGAGGACTCCATGATATTCGGGGGTGTTGGGTGCCTTCCCTACGAGGAAGATGATCGCAAGGACCTCGTGAGTGTCGCTGGTCCTCCTCGCCATTCATGAGGTTGTCCCTAGAGGACATATCCTGGTCGACGAGAGGAGTGGAACCACTTCACAACATTGTCAAGGGAAGACTCTCTCCTGCTGGTTTTCTCCTGCAACATAGTTGGATTGGGCCTCGTATGATGCTTGGGCCAATTGTAGGCCCATATGAAGATCTACAGTGGCTTGGATGAATATTTGAAGATTATGTTTGAACTTCAACTGGAAATTTGGGATGGAAGGCGTTCCTACGATGACTAAGGGTGGAGCCTCCAGCAGAAGCGGTTTCTGGTCTGCGGGATGATTTTCGATTGCCTAGAGAGAAGTGAGAGCTTCTCTCTCTAGAAGTTTGTTCTGTTTGGGACAAAGGCGTAGAGAGAGAGAAAGAGATCAAGAAAATGAGCCTCAAGCTTAGACGTTCGCTTAAGTAAACTCCCTTAGTGATTCCATGTGCTATGTTTATCATGTACTCTCAATCTCCTCCCTATGATCAAATCAAACGCCTGAGAGCGCTCAACTCCACCATAACGCATGCACTCGCCCACAGGCGATCCAAACGGACCTCCCAACATTTAAAGTTTTTGGCCAATCCCTTTGCTAAACCAACCTCCCATATCACTTCCCAATTACAATAATACACTCCTCATGCATTCTGGGCCAAGTCAAACATTTGGACTTGGGCTCTTAGTATTTACACCCTCCAGTTTTACTATTCTGTTATAAACCTCACTCCCCACGTAATTTGGCCTAAATTCAATATCTGGATTTAAGGCCCTGTTATTCACACCCCTGGGTTTTATAGGCTAAACATAATTTGCACCCCTGCGTTTTTAAAAATAAAATTAATTTATTTTTACAATTTCATTTATTAATTCAATATCATTTTTTGATTTATCACATTAACAACATATATTTTTGCATACTTAATAAATAAATATAATATTTTTTCCATTAAAAATATATTTTTAATAAATTATAATGGTAGTTATTAGTTCAAATCTTTTTAAAAAAAAATACTAACTTCCTTTTATATATTTGCATTAAATAATTTTCATTCAAAATTGCATCATATATTCAAAAGCATCTAACCCATCAAATACTAACTTATTTTCTACTAACATAATCCAAATTTATTTATTTCCAAAATAATGATTATGGAAACTTCTTTTATCGACTCCGAATTTCGTCTACAAATTCCGCTATTCACACACCCAGACTTGATTCAAGGAGAATTTGAGACATTTCCATAATCCATAAAAAAACTAACCAAACAAATACGAACTATGAATTGGGACTCTGATTCCTCATAAGAGGATACATAGGCATACGACTTAAAAAAAATCATGGCGAGTTCCCCTAATAAAAACTAAAACCCTATTCCTAAACCTTTATTCTAAACCCTAGTATCCTTGTGAACAAGGTAGATGAAGGGTGCATAACACCTTCCCTTCGTCTAAAATGAGTCAACAACTTAGAATCTCTGATTCAAACAAGGGTTGTTCATTATATTACCTTCCTCAGGATAAAAATTAATGGCGGCGACTCTATATTTTCAGCCGGTTATTACAGTTGGCGACTCTGCTGGGGACTCAACCCTAGGGTTTTAGTTTCTTCTCTCTTTTAGGTTCGGGGTTTTGGCTAGGGTTTTGTTATTGCTTTCCATATTTATTTATATGTATTTAATTATTTTATTTATTTATTTATTGCTATTTTTATTATGTTATTATATCTGTGGGGGGATTTTTAAATTAAAAAAATAATATTTTCAAAACCTTAGAAAGAAGGTTCGTCTATTGGCCAAGGGGATACATCATCCCTATGAGTTTTTGTGACGACTTCGTCTAGAGTCAGTGGAATTCCAAAAAAGAAATATGTCTCAAGAGATATCCTCTTGGGGGGCAAGACTTTGGAATGAAACCTATGATTTTTTGCATAACCCTCAACCAAAAACTAATGGTGAGACCTTTTACGACCTTAGAGACAAAAATTTCGGTGAACAAATAAGCTCCTCTTAAGGGAGGCCCTTGTTCCTTTCCCTCTAGTTTTATCCATGATACCCTTAAGGAAACCGCCTTGTGGGGAGGGTAGAATATCCGTAAGTCAAAACTAGGAACCTACCAATTAAGGATACCTGTCATAAACCATGTCACTGTGTTGCATTATCATGCATTTATACATCTCACATATTCATCATTTCCCGCTCTCTTTGTTTACCTTATTCACAGGATTTAAAAATAATCAAAGGTTTTGGTGAGTATCTTAAAAATGGATGCTAGAGGGAAACAACTTGTCTGTGTTAGTGTCGTCAAGCCGAATATGACGAGGATCAAGATCATCAAAGGGAAACCATCTGAAAAAGCTTTGAAGATGTTTGTTCGCCGCTATGGGGATACCCTTGAGTTGACAAATATGGATGTAAAATTAGATGCTATCTCTACCTTGGTTCAGTTCTACGATCCTCCATTGAGATGTTTTACCTTTCAAAAATTTCAACTAGCGCCGACTTTGGAAGACTTGATAGGTTCTGAAATTTTTCTAAGGAAAAAGCTTATATGGTAATTGGACAAACAATTGATGTTAAGGACTTAGCAAAAGGTTTAGGGATCTCTTATCCTGAGTTCTCACTTAATTAAAAAAAAAAGAAGGTGATGTACAAGGGATTAAAATACAATAATTGGAGGCTAAAACCCTTTCTTTTACCAATAATAAAGAATGAGAGTCTTGTGTTGATTGTTTAGGACTTCTTGTCTTTGGTGTAATTCTGTTTCTGCAGACTTTTGATTATATTGACTCAGCAGCCATTAGTGTATTTTGGGGCGCAAAGCTTTGAATGCGGACCCAACTCCTGCTCTACTTGCAGATATTTACTATGCTCTCCACACTCGTCACGAGAAAGGGAGGGGTACACTAAACTGTTGTATACCACTTCTATATTCTTGGTTTATGTCTCATATTTACAAAGAAGACTACATGGTTCCAAATCTGACAAGATACCAGTGGCCTAAAAAATTAAGGTCTCTTACGGCCGAGTCCGTGTTATGGTATACGAGGAGGCTAAACAATGGAGATATTGTTTACATTTGTGGAGATTTTCCGAATGTTTCGTTAATTGGGTCACGTGGTCTCATCAATTATAACCCTACTTTGGCTTTGCGACAACTAGGATACCCTTTAGAGGATAAACCCTCTGATGAATAACTTCAACAACTAATCATTCACGGCATGGGCAAAAATGACCGAGAATTTCTCAACAAGATCATCTGAGCTTGGAATAGGGTAAACAAAAGAAAAGTCGAAAGGAAGAATGCTACAATGAAAGAACCTTACACCCGATGGGTTTTTGATAGGATGCAAGTTGGTAAACTACCATTTGACTTTGATCCTGAATATAAGCCAGATGTCCCAGATCCTCTACCTATATCCTTAGAAGAGATAGACAACTTGGAGAAAGCCTTAGATCAAGCTCAAAAGGAGAAAGAGAAATTTGAGCTTAGCCTTCATAACCTTGCTAAGGAGAAAAGACAGATGCAACATGAGCTTGAGTCACAAGACCAACAGATTCAGAAAGACCACGAAGCATTTGAATAGGAGATCCTTAAGCAGAAACATTCAATCGAAGGATTGTTAAGTGCTACCTTCAACTTAGATTCTCACAACAAACGTTTGGAGGATGCTGCTAGTGAAATCGGGGCTAAGTAGGTGGTATGAAAAGGAGATGCAAGACAAAAAGGAGATGGAAGAAAATTTGAGGGCTCAAATTCAAAGTTTGGCCCAAGATTCTTTAGATTAAGAAGAGCAAATCTAGTATCTTACTACAAGACTCCAAGATAGCCAAGAATCGGACATAGGTGAACGTCTCAAGAGAATGAGGAAGAAAGACTTCTCGCCTAAAACACTAATCAATATGAGCAAGTTTCTCATAAGCTAGAAGACCTCCGAAAGAATTTCCTCAAACAAAGGAGACTCTATATGGAGATGAGGGCTGAAAAATTATATTGCGGAGAGCAGTATGCAAAGATCGCCAAAGCACAAAAGAATAATCATAAGATAATTCCAGACCTCTACCAAGAATATTAGTTCTATAAATACAAGCATGCAAGGCTCTCCTTCTTAGCCAACAATCTCATTGGTTACATCCCTAGAAGTTTGAGAGATGCAGAAAATGTGTTGGTCCCTCTCCCAAAAGATGTTGAAGACTTCCTCAAGATTTCTAGGAAGATGGTGGATGGTTTCAGAGTAGATATCTACAGGCTCACTTATAAGATTGATGTTCTTCCCTTTCTTATTTCTTTAAACAATTCATTTTGATATTTTGGTTCGAATATTTTTCAATATCTGAATTGTATTCCATTTTCAAGGACAATTATTTTTTTCAATAAAACCTTTGTTTTTATATCTCGTTTGTGTATTTATTTTTGAGATGCTCACCAGTAAAAAGCAAATCCTAAGAAAAATATATTAAAAAAATGTATGAAAGAGAATCTGAGTGAATAAGATATTCAAAACAAAACTCTTAGCATATTCATACGCATCCATGCATTCACAAACATCGCATTTCATAAATTCATACAAAGACTTATATTTTTTTAAAATCATTCTCTAGTTAAACCGTTGGTAAAAAATCACTGCCTAGCCGACCACCATACCAAACAAGAGCCCATAAAAAGAAAGTGGTGGAACAGATCGAAGAGAATCAAGCTGTCTTCAAGGAAGATTTGGAACAAGTGAAGGGAAATATTGACTCAATAAAAGGAGACATGAGTCAAGTTCTATTAGCTTTGAAGAATATCATTGAGAGGAAAGAACAAATTCCCAGGGAAGCCTTTGAAGAAGTAGCCCAAACTATTGGTGTATCGAGTGGTCACTAACCAAGAAGAGATCCAGAATCAGGACCTCTAAAGTCAGCCGTAGCTCAAAAAGAGGTCAGAAAAGCTGATACTGAAGGGTTTGTCCCACCTCCACCGAAGGTAGGGGCATCCCATACTTTGAAAATTCCAGTCAACAATGCGGACAATTACATAGATCTACAGTATAGGGACCTCGATTTGGAAGGTGTTACTCAGTCACACCAACCTAAGACTGTTGAGAATCCCTTGGTGCTCAATCAATATAAAGCTCTTGAAGAAAGGTTGAAGATTATGGAGGGTTATAATGCTTTCAACGTCGATGCTCTTGAAATGGGTCTAGTTCTGGATGTGGTGATCCTTCCCAAATTCAAAGTACCTGACTTTAGAAAATATAAGGGACTTACATGCATGAGGAATCATCTACGCATGTATTGCAGAAAAATGCATGCTTATGCTCAAGATCTGAAGTTGATGATCCATTGTTTCCAAGACAATTTGAGTGGGGCATCCCTAGATTGGTACATGCAATTGGAGCAGGTTCATATCCAGACATGGGCATGTCTTGCTAACGCTTTCCTGAGACAGTACAAGTACAATTTGGACATGGCGCCTAACCACATGTAGCTCCAAAACTTATCTCAGAAGAAGGACGAGTCCTTCAAAGAATATTCTCAAATGTTAAGGGAAATGGCAGCTTGTATACAACCACCACTCCTGGAGAAAGAATTGATCGATATGTCCAAGGGAACTTTACAAGGGTTTTACTATGATAAGATGATAGGAAGCGTCTCTAATGGATTTTCTGATTTGGTAACCATTGGTGAAAGGATCGAAGCAGGTATAAAGAGTGGAAATATACAAGGGGCATCATCCAGCAATCCTTACAATTCAAAAAGACATGCCCCTAACTTCTCGAAAAAGAAGGAATGAGAAATTAATGATGTCACATTACATCCAAGAGCACTGCAACCATTGGTAATTCCATGTAAATAACAACAACAAAGGTTTTAAATGCCTATGAGAAAATTTGATCCTCTCCCCATGCCTCACAGTCAATTACTACATCACTTACTCAAAGCATCCTTGGTGGAGTTGAATCCACTAGCTCCTCCAAAAGGGGAACTTTCTCCAAAATATGATGCTAATGCGAGGTGCGAGTGTCATGCTAACTCTCCGGAACATACCATAGAAAAATGTTGGGGCTTCAAACATAAGGTTCAAGATTTGTTGGATTCCTAATATATCCCTTTTGATAAACCTAACATCAAGACGAACCCCATGCCTCTGCATGGTGGGTTAACTGTGAATACAATTGAGGTGATGACTGACTGTGGGGCAGTCAGACGAGTAAAATCTCTGATAGATCTCTTGAAAGAATATTTGTTTAAATATGGGTTCCTCGTGGAACACAATGAAGCTTTTGAGAAGATGTTACAAAAATTGGTGGATCAGGGGATAGTCCAATTCGAGCAATACCCTAAAGAAGAATATGTAGTTGCGATCGATGAAAGTACAAAGAAGCCATTGGTAATTCCATGCCAAGGGCCGAATTCTCCTAAGAAAACTCTTGTGATTCCATGGGGAGAGTCAATAGAAGCACCAGTGATGATACCACGCCAGACTCTGAGAATACCAGTGATTCCAAAATCTACAATGTTGATTAGGGGGCCATATCCCACTCCTTACGAAAGTAACAAAGCAGTACCATGAAGTTATGATTATATTGTATATGTCAATTGTTTAAAGAAAGAATGTCAGCCATCGACAAGTCAATGACCTGCAATCATAAATATAATAGGAACACGAGGCATGACTCGCAATGGTCTAATTTATGGTCCCAGACTACAAAAGAAGAATGATGATATGGTTAAGGATAAGGGGAAAGTTGTGGTGGAGGAAAGTCAAGAACAAGAATCTCCAAGCAAGGATTTTATCGACTAAGAGGAAGTAGAATTCTTGAAAATAATCAAGAGGAGTGATTATAGGGTAGTGGATCAGCTACACTAAAGTCCGGCCAAGGTTTCAATACTCTCGTTGCTCCTCAATTCTGAAGCACACCAAGACTCTCTAATGAAAATTTTAAGTTCTTCTCAATGTTGCAAAGTAGATTGCACTGAATCAATTTGACAATGTTGTAGCAAACCTAACATCTGGATCATATCTAGGCTTTAATAACAATGAGTTTCCTCCCCAAGGTAGAGCTCACAATAAGGCGCTGCACATTTCCATTCAGATAGGTACAACTAACCTGTCCAGGGTACTCACTGATACTGGTTTTGTCCTTAATGTGTTACCAAAATCTAGCTTGATGAAGCTAACACTAGATGGTGTTGTTATAAGTCCAAGTTCTACGATAGTTAAAGCTTTCGATGGTTCTCAAAGTTCAATATTTGGAGAAGTGGATCTTCCTGTCAAAATTGGATTGCATATGTTTTATATCACTTTTCAGGTAATGGATATAGAACCAGCATATACATGTTTGCTCGAACGACCTTGGATTCACACAGTGGGGGTTGTTACTTCAACTCTACATCAGAAATTGAAGTTCCTCGTTTAAGGAAGACTGGTTATAATCGACGGTGAAGAGGACATCTTTGTAAGTCATATCGAGTCCTACAGATATATCAGTGCAGATGAAGACTGCATAGCAACACCATTTCAAATCTTAGAAGTTGCTTCAATGGTAACCTTACTGGTGGAGAAAATCATGAAACCCACTGTGACTTTATAGAGAGATTTACAAGCAGTTGTGGAAGATGCTACCTCAAAAGGTTAGGGTAAACTTATGGAGATACCAAATAAGAAAAATCATCTTGGTTTGGGCTACGGATCATCAAAGGCTACCCTAAAAGGCAAGGGGAAATTTCCTCCCATCCAGGAAACCTTCATCAATAAAGGGGTAGAGCATGGTAGACAAGTGGCGATGATATCTAATAAGAGAAGCACCAAAAGGGCATATGACTTAATCTGTGAGTGTACTCCAGGAAAAGAGCTCAAGAATTGGACACCTGTGGAGATTCCATAGATCTTTTTCTTTCCAAAGTAATTTTTATTGTTTTTGAAAGAACCTATGTCAAGCCCGAGGCATAGGGGTAGCTTGTAAGGGTTCTGCAATTTGTTTCAAATAGTATTTTCAATTAATAAGAGTTATATTCTCATTCAATTGGAATCCTTATCTTTCTCTTGCATTTATCTCTTATGTCTTAAAATAGAAATACTTTTCTTCATATGCATTTTCAAATTCACATACTAAAACTGCACCAAAACATGATAAATGTGCAGATCCATGCCTAAAAACACTGATAATGTTACTGCCACTATTTAATATAATTTTGATGCACCCATCAACCAATCGGAAGAGGAAGATGATGAAGATCTTGAACTCTCCAAAGAATTGGCAAGGGAATTAGAGCAAAAAGCTGACAGTATACCACCATACCAAGAATCTATTGAGACCATCAACCTTGGCACAGAGGAAGATCCGAAAGAGATCAAGCTAAGGGCAACATTGGAGGAAAGTATCAAAGAAAGACTGATCAAGTTGTTACATGAATATGTGGATATATTTCCTGGTCTTACAGAAATATGCCAGGATTAGATATGAATATTGTGGTACATAGACTACTTCTCAAGGAGGTTGTTCTCCAGTTAGACAAAAGTTTAAACGAACTCGTTCATACATGTTGTGATAGGGTGGGAGAACTGACTTGGTTGTTTTGCGTTTGATCGCAAGTGTTTCGGATAACAAGAGTCGTCACCGACTTTTATTTTATCCAATAAAGGAAAGGGTGAAAAGAACATGAAAGACCTTTTGAGAATTTTTCTTGAGTTTGGGGGTTAGGTTATGAAAAGGGAAGGTGTTAGCACCCTTTTCATCTGTAGTTATCTACGGACTCTTAATTTCTAGCTCACTTTGAAATGCTTTTTGTTTGTGTAAGTTTGAAAATATTTTGAAAACGCCTTCGTATGGCAAACTTTGCAATGATTCTCGTATCATTGAGAATGTATACAAAGTGTTAGTTTTGAAAATATTTGTTGAAAGGGAGTGTTTAGAAAGATGTTTTGAAGGTGCCAATGTAAGGCAATTTTGTAATGATTCTCGTATCGTTGAGAATGTATACAAAATGTTTATTTTGAAAAGTGTGAAGTGTGGAAATGGTTTTTCTAATGAGCAAGCAATTACGAGCAATATACCTACTCAAAAAGTCTATGTTCTTTTCCTCCTCCTTTAGATAGTGCTATTTTACCATTGGTTGGTAAGGATCCATATCATTGGATGTGAGGGACAGGCGTGGGTCATGGTACAGTCATAGAAGGCAACTTGTAAGATCTTTTAGCAATTTGTTGTAAGGGACTAAGATTGTTTATTGAGGGCAATATTGAAGGGTCATCGAGGGACTACGATCTTTTAATCGAGTGTCTTTGCTAAAACATCCCACATTCGAGGGACATGACTGTTTTTATCTGAGGCAACAAGGGTGGGTTACCCTTGAGGTGAATGTGTGCAAAGTGTTTTGTTTTCATGTATTTTGTCTTGAATTAGGGTTGTCTAATCTTTGATTTTAAGTCTTGTCATGCAAACCCTAATTACTAGCAATAATAAGGAAAGTGATAAATTACGGAATTTAAATATCCTACACTATTACAACGCTTTGGGAATGGGGGGGGGGGGGGGTACAAGTTTGTGAATAGGGGGAGGAAAACAATAAACCCCTAATTATCTATTACAAACCATTAATCATGAATAATATGCAAAAAATGTAAAGAGGAAAAAAAGAAATTGCTTTTAGGGTTTTTTGATAGAAAGGTTTAAAAGTTAACTTAATCAGAACTAACTAATTTACAAAAGAAATTAATTAATTTTAATTTACCAGAGAGATTAATTATTTAATCAAAACCTAAAATCTAAGTTCATTAAATTTAAGAAGAAAAATAGAACCTAGGTCTAAATAATTTGTTTAGAAAATAATTTTGAAGGTTAACGTTAATTTGGAAAGAATATTTTAAAGTGTGGAAAATAAACAAACCCTAATTCTAAATATTAAAAAAAATAAAAGAAGTGTTTAAATTAAAATATTTAATTATTTAATAAAATATATATTTGGTATTTTTTGGTTAAATGAAATAAATAAATAAATAAAATAAATAAAATATGGAAAAAAATATAAAGAATATAAATTTTTTTGGGTTGGGTGTTAAAAAGTGAAATGGGGGTTAAGAGTAGCAAACAAGCCCAATTTAGATTTTGTTTTAAATCAGAAAGTAACAAAAAAGAAGTGGGCTTGCTCTGTGTTTAGTAAAAAGGGGGGGGGGGGTATTAGAAGAAATTCAGTTAAAGGCCCAGAAATAAAGTCCAAGCGCTTGCTGATCCTGTGGGGATGGCCTTCTGAGGTGCACCATGGGCTTGCTCATGTGATGCGTTGGATCCGCTTGTCCAATGATCATATTGTGTTGATATGAAGTTCATTGTAGGCGTGTGTGGCTTGTATACACTGAATCTGAAACAAATAAATGGGTGTAATACGGTGGCAGAACTGAGTTGAGTATTTTGTCTTTTATCGCAACTGTTGTGGATAGCAAGAGTCGCCACTGACTTTTCTTTTATCGAATAAAGGAAAGGGTGAAAAGAACAAGAAAGACCTTTTGAGAATTTTCTTGAGTTCGCGGGGTAGGTTATGAAAAGGGAAGGTGTTAGCACCCTTTTCATATATATTTATCTACGGGCTCTTAGTTTCTAGCTTACTTTGAAATGCTTTATGGAATGTGTTTATGATTTGTTTTTGAAAGTATTTTTGAAAAGTGCCTTTGTTTAGACAAACTTTGTAATGATTCTCGTCTCTATAAGAATGTATACAAAGTATTGACTTTTGAAAATATTTCTTGAAGATGTTTGTTTTTGGAAAGATGTTTTGAAAGTGTAAGTGTGAAGATGGTTTCATTTGTGAGCAAGAAACTACAGATGTTCTACCTACTCAAAAAAGTCTTTGTTCTTTTCTTCCTCCTTTAGATAGTGTTGTCTTACCATTAGTTGGCAAGCAACGTTATCATTGGATGTAAAGGGACAAGCGTGGGTCATCGTACAGTCATATAAGGCAACATTTGCAGGATACCTTAGCAATTTGTCGTAAGGGACTAAGATTATTTACCGAAGGCAAAATCAAAGGGTCATCGAGGGACTATAATCTTATAATCGAGGGTCTTTGCTAAAGTATCCCATGTTCGAGGGACATGACTATTTTATTTCTAAGGCAACAAGTGTGGGTTAAACCTAGAGGTGGAAGTGTGCGAAGTGTGTTGTTTTCATTTAAATTATTTTGAATTAGGGTTGTCTACTTGTTGATTTTAAATCTTACCATACAAACCCTAATTACTAGCAATAATATTGAAAGTGGTAAATTGCAGAAATTTAAAGTCCTACGCTATTACATCATTTTAGGGGATGGGGATACAAATCACAAATGGAGGATGAAAGCAATTAAAACCTAATTACTATTGCAACCATGTTGAATAATAAATAACAATAAAAATATACAAGAATATAAAGATAATATAAAAGAAAATAAGATTGTGTTTGTTTGAGTTTTTTAATGAAAGGTTTTAAAGTTAACCTATTTAAACTTAATAAAAAAAGTTTAATTAAAATCCCTAAATTCTAAGTTAATTAAATTAGCAAAGAAAATTAAAATAAAACTAAGTCTAGATTAAATTAATTAAGAAAAGAAATTTGTTAAGAAAATGTTTTTGGTCTTTTGTTTAAAAGAAATGAAATAAAAACATGAAAATATTTAGTCTAAGTATTTAGTAAAATATATTTTTTTTGTATATATTTAATAAAATAATAATAAGAATAAAAATAATAAAAGAAAAGAAAAGAAAATAAAAATATATAAAAGTTGGGTTAGGGGGTTTGAAAGTGAAAAAAGTGTTAGGAAGTAAAAACAATTTTTGTTTGTTTTAGATCCAAACCTTTTTTGTAGTCAGAAAATAAAATAAAAATAAAATAAAAAATATATAAGATGGGCTACTTGTTATATAGTGATCAGGGGGTGTTGCTGAGTAGAATGGTCAGGCTCAAGAAGAACAGGCCCAAGCGCGCTTATATGCAAAAAAAAGAAGAAACAAGGAAATGTTGTAAAAAATGCCAAAAGGTTCCGCTGGGGCTCGAATTTTGGACCTCCTATAACAATGTATTACGCGCGCGCTTGCTGCCACTAGAGTGTCCTGTACATCTTCTATAGAAATAACAACTAATAAATTTAAAATAAAACATGTCCATGGTTGTACTTTATCTTCAACCTCGTGCTAGATTTTTAAACTTCTGAACTTACTCATTTCTCAACCATTCTTAAAAGTGTAAACATCAAACTTGTTAGAAATTTCATCACGATTTCAGAAATGTAAATAACTTAAGCTAACACTCAAAGATGAACATGAATTCTAATGGTACCAAATTCTGACCTAATTTTTCAGGAAGTTCAAGTTCAAAATTCTCACTACTCAGGCAACATAAATGAATTCTAAGGACATGGTTAGCTTCAGGGCTATGATGTGTATATTTTATCTTTAAAATGGAAACCAAATGATGTCTATATGAAGAGTTTAAAAGTTAGAAAACTCACCTTGAAAACGGAATTCTTGTTTTGAGTTTGAGCAGCTTTAAAGGTGTTGTAATGATCTGGTTAGCTTCAGTGAACCTCCAGGAAGCTAATGCAATGATTAGTTTGGATTGAGGATTGTTGAATCGTACTGGAGAAATCAATATGCAGCACCCTGTTTTTGGTTATGGAGGATAGTGAAAATGGCGTTACAGTTGTGTAACAAGTGTTGGGATCAGTTATATTTGATGTGAGGAAGCTTTAGGATTGATTTGGAGAAGAAACACACAAGTGGTTTATGAGATGGAAGTTCTTGGGAAGAAATGACGAGTTATGGTGATTTTAGAGCAATTTCTTGTTTGAGGGAGTTTCAATGCTTATTTCTTCGTGTCCTAGGTTGCATAATAGCATCTCAATTTATAGGAAAAGTTTTTGAGAGCTTGAGGTGATCAGAAGTACAAGTTCACATATTATGGCTCTTTGGCTTGTTTTTGAAGCAAGCTTGATACACATTGTCCCAATGCATACTACAAGGCTATCTAGAGTGGTTACAGGCTTTAAACATGTTTATTTGACTATGTATGTTGAGTGTGTGCTGAACAAACAAGTTAGAAGCTCAAGACAAGTTGACTTTGTGATTAAAGCAACTTTTCAAGAATGGAATGGTAACTTTGTGCCATAAATGGAAATGCAACTCGGATAATGGCTCAAATGCTTGGATAATGGCTCTATCAGTTGTGTAATTAATTAATTATGGAGTGAAACACAACTTAGAAGCCTGAAAAGTAAGATTATGTAGCATGGCTATGATATTGGATCAAATGTTCATCAAGAAAATGACCTATAATTCAAGTTTACGAGGCCATCTTTATCTCTTCGAAACTTCTAGATCAAGCATGATCTCTTCAAGTTCTGTGACATTTTGGAAAGCTTTAAACATACTATACAACCTTCATCTTGAACATTTTGACAAAATCATCTTGGAGCTATATGAAAAATGGCCAAGAAGTTGGGATAAAAATCTGCCTAAACTAGGTCAAATTTTCACCAAGTGTTTTTAGAAAAAGTGCATGACTTCATGGGCTTATAACTCAAAACCTACGCATTTTTTGGATATGATATCTCTAATACAAAGTTGTAGGTCTCATCAAGATATAGAACTTTCATGTTGAAGGTTTCTTTTGAATCATCTTGCATCTTGGTGAAAAATTAGCATGAAGTAGTGAAATTATCATGTATAAAAACACTTTAAAAATATTTCTAAGTCTTGAAAAGTTTGAATTTTCAAATTGACTTTTGACTATCTTGATTTCTTGATGATCAAGCTTCATATTTTTTAATTTATTAATTAATTATGATCTTTGAAATCAAATCTTGATCAAAAAGTCAAAGTTTGACTTTTTGTGCATCAGTTGACTTTTCATCAGTTGACCCAAAATTCAACTATCAATCCATTGATTTTGAAGGATGATTTGAGCCATGAGATTAGGTCAACATGTTGTATTTGAATCCTTGATATTGTGCTTCAAGCTATTGGATCATGTATTAGGTCAAAAGTCAATGATCGGTCAATTTACAATAAAAACCCTAATTTTGACAATTTTGCCCTTTTGGTAAATTGAGTGCTTTTCTTGAAGAATTGTGATAAATACTTGATAAAATAATGAATAGGACCTCAAAATGTTGATGTTGGCCAGAAATCATGAAGTTTGGCTGTAGGTTGACCACCGTTGACCTTTTACCCAATATAGCTGATTTCCAGTCATTTGGTCAATTGACTGAGCAAAATTGTGATTCAAGACTTGAAACTTGACATGAGTATTCTTGGAGGTCTATAATGATCCATTAAAGTAACTTGAGGCATTATAAGTCCAATTATCCTTGTGGAAATCAAAACCCTAATTTGAGGCATCGGTGTTTAGGAGGTGGTTTGGCCTAGTCAACACTTTGTGCAAACTTGAGCATTGGAGATCTTGTGAGAAATGTCTTGAGAAAAGAGAGGGAAAATTTTGGGGTACAACAGCTTCCCCTGTTCAATCCTCTTAAACCTGAAAAGTTAGATTGGCAGGTCCGCCATTCGTTGACTTGAATGTGAAAGATGATTGAACACTAGAGTGCCCAGAAATTCGCACTCGTTGATGCACGAAGTAGTGTGTTGGTTGATTGTATCAGTAATGGGCTTAAAGATGCTGTGATACGGTGGGAGAACTGACTAGTGTTTTGCGTTTGTATTCGCACTTGTTCGGTTGAGCAAGAGTCGCCACCGACTTTTTATTTTATCCTAAAGGAAAGGTTAAAAAGCACAGCAAAAACCTTTTGAGATATTTCGTGGGTTCGGGGGGTAGATTATGAAAAGGGAAGGTATTAGCACCCTTTTCATCCATGGTTATCCATGGGCTCTTAGTTACTTGGTTTTTAGATCACTTGCCTTGATTTTCGATTGCTTGAAAATGGTGTGTGTGTGTGTGTTTTTGAAAATGTTTTTGAAGAGATGCCTTGTTTTAGGCAACCAATGTATTTGACTCGTGTTTGAGTGTTTTACAAAAGTGTGTATCTTTTCGAAAAGATGTTTCAAATGTTTTTGAGAGTTTGTTTTGAAAGTGTTTGTGAAGTGTGGTTTTTGAAAAGAAGGCAAGTGTTTTTGCAAGTTGATCTCAAGTAACTAAGAGTTTTGTCTACCCCTATTGTACTCAAAGGTTTTCTCTATGTTTTCAACCCTTTTAACAATTTTGTTCCACCATTGAATTTGGTGGACAATCTTGCGTTTAGGATGTTTAACGGGACGGGCGCGGGTCATCGTATGGACCATGAATGCAATGGTGCCAAGTGTCTTTGGCAATTTGCTTTGAAGGGACTATGATCATTCCATTTAGGCAACTTTCGAAAGCGTCATCGAGAGACTTATGATCATTTGAATTTGTTTTGCCAAAGAAACTCGACGTGCAAGCATGGCCCATTTTGGAAGGCAACATGTGGGATTACCCTAGGGGGTGCAAGTGTGATTGTGTATTGATTTCATGTATTTGTCTTGTATTAGGTTATCTAGCGTTTGATTTTATGTACATGCAAACCCTAGGTCTAACTATGGTATAATTGAAAGCGGTAAATTGCAAGAATTTAAAGTCTACGCTATTACAAATAGTATCCGGGAGTGGGGGTACAAATTTACAAATGGGGATGAGACTTTAGGAATGTAGTGTCCAATAATTTACAACCAAATCGAATTGCGATAAAAGTGTAAACAATGTATATCAATGTATAGGAATAGCAAATGTATATTGTCAAATGTCAAGTGTATTGTGTAAGTGTACGTGTACGTATATGAGAATTATTTACAAGGTAAGATGTGAACTTAAATGTATTATTAAGTATTGTTAACTTAAAGAAAAGAATTAAATGCTTATTTATTTAATCTTTGTAATCTTGTATATTTCTTTAATATGCACAAAAAGAAAATTTAAGAAAAAAGAAAATGTTCTAAGTTTGAAAATTGTCATTTACATTCGATATAAATTTGCATCTTCATATTTTTGTTTAATATATACAAAAGAGGTATTTTAATTAAAAGAAAGAAAAAAGTGTTTTCGATTTTAATTATATTGTGTAATATCGTTTTATGTACAAAGAGAATATTTTAATTAAATGTTTTAAATTTTAATTAAATTATGTATAAAAAATGTATTTTTAGAAACAAAAGAAAAGTATTATCTTAAGAAAAATTAATATTCAATGTATAAAAAATTTAAAGAAAATGTAAGTTTAATTGTAAAGAAAAATATTAGTTTCTATATAAAATTTAATTATGATACATGTATGAAAAAGTATTGTTAATGTAAAAAAATGTTATGTTAGTTTAACAAAAAATAAGTTATGTAAAATATCATGTGGTAAATAAAAAAAGTGTTTAACTAAAAAGAATAGAATGGGCCTTAGGGGCCTTTGTTTAGCCCAAACAGAAATAATTAAGGTTAGGAAAAAGGGGGGGGGGGGGTATTAACTGGAACATTTGGGCTTAGGCGTAGAAAATGGGGTGAGGCCCAATGTTCTGAATAACAATTTGGCTTAGGGTTATCTGAAGTTGGCTTCATTCTTGGACGTTAGGGTTTATGTGTTTGAGAGCAGCGTCGTTCTTCTTGTTTCGCTTCGTCTTCTTCGCTAGGTCTTCTGAATACAACTCCCTCCGCTTAGCCACCAGCGCCATCACCTAACCTCTCCTTCCTCCATAATTCGAGCCCAGTGGTTTTACGAAGCAAGTTTTGATTTTGACATTTTATACATTTTTTACGATTTTGCATGTTATGATTTTGTGATTATTGATCTTGATTAAACTTGTTTTCTGTTGAGGTGGTGGGAGGGAAGAGAGAAAGATATACTACCTTCGTTTTCTGGATATGGAGGAGAGGTGGGGTCGGAGGCGCTCCGGAGGCTTTGACGATGAGGGGAACTTGATGAGGCTGGGCTTCCTGGTACCTTTGTATATTTTCGCCTTTTTGTTGGGTTTAATGATGAACTTGAAAACCTAATTTTTGATGTCTCTTCTTTCTTCTTCTCTTCTTTCCCTGGTTGTATGCTAGTATTGCCTCTTCTGTTGCTATGTGTTGGATGCTTTGATTTGCCAATGAAGAAATCTTTTCTGAGGCTTTGTGGCCTTACCCTAGATTGCCTTGAAACACTTCTTTTTGTTTGATTGTCTTGGTGCCTGCTTTGCCTTATTGAGTTGCCTTGTACGCTAGCCCAATGATGAGCTCCCTGAGTTCTGAGGGCCCTGAATATTGATATGTTCGGTTGCCTTCTATGCTTAGTGAGTTGGTGATGCTTAGTGAGTTGTTGTTGCTAGTTAGCCCAATGATGATATCTTCTGAGGGCTTTTTGTGGGTTGCCTCAGTTTGGGGCTTGACAGCTTGTATGGTTGAGTTTAGGCTTGATGCTGCTGTTTGGAAGGTTTGAAATGAAGGTTTATAGCTTTATGCAGGTTTGACAGGGTATACTGATTTTGAAAGGGGCTTTATGGTTTTGACTGATTTGCTCGTGTGAGCTTCAGGTTTGGAAGGTTTGTGGTCATTAGCAGGTTTTGGCCTTTAGCTTTGGCCTTTTGACAGGTTTTCTGGTTATGTGTTTGGGCTTGAACAGGGTTGGTGTTTTGTTTGATGGCCTTACTGGTTTTCTAGTTTGGATGTTATGTTGTTTCTGGTTTTTACAGGTTTTAGGCTTAA
This sequence comes from Vicia faba, assembly GCA_948472305.1. NCBI lineage: Eukaryota > Viridiplantae > Streptophyta > Magnoliopsida > Fabales > Fabaceae > Vicia > Vicia faba. Next base: position 1,242,548,072 of record OX451737.1, read on the forward strand.
TGCAGGCTTAATGCAGGTTTCTACTGGTTTATGGTTTGGTGAGGTTTCAAGCAGGTTTGAGGATTGGGAGGCTTTTTGACAGGTTATGGGGCTTTCTTAGATTTGCTTCAGGCAGGTTATACTGGTTGGTGGCCTTGTGGCTTTTTACTGGTTTATGGCTTGGGAGCTTTGCTTCAGGCTATCTTATGGCTTGGACATGCTGTTGCAGTTTTGTATATTTGTTTTTGTGGTTTCTGCCCCTCTACTGTGTTATGAACAAATTCTCTCTTTATTGTGTTTCTCATGCCTAAAGCCTTAAGCCTGCAAAACCTGCTTTTTCTCTCTTCTTTCTCTCTCCAGTACACTTCAAAATATTAAAATATGTTTTATGTGTACTTTATTCTGAAAGGGCAGCATTGGGAAATGATGAGAAGCTTGCTTGCATATTAATCTTTCTCTGCATATTTTATGTCTTCTTGATATCTTTCCAAATCTTCTTTTTTTGACAGCTTTGAGTAGCCTTGTACTTGTTTGACATCTTTGATAGTTTGTTGGACAGTTTGGAATTTGTGATTCAGTTTGGACTTTGTAGTTTGATTTGGACTTTGCATCATGCTGTTTGAGACTTGAACTACGCAGTTTGACAATTTTGACTTGTGCATTCTTTATATTTGTGCATTCAAAGTTTAGCAAGCAAATATTCATCCCTCTTTGTGAACCGGGAGAAATCCCGTGATTTGCAAAGAGGGCTAACTGATCCCAGTCAGTTGCCCTTAATGATGAACTTTATTTTTATCTGTCTCTTTTATTTATTTATCTGCTATTGACTTTTCTTCTTTTCTTTTGGAGATAAAAATCCATGGAGCACTGGAGCGAGGGATAGCAGATGAAGAATTGAAGATTAGAAAAATATTTAGGATAATTTTTATTTAAATTTAAATAAATGTAATATTATTATTGTAAACATTTTGTAAACAAAAACAATTATACAAATAATTTAAAGATAAATAAAAAGTCCTTTTATTTAATTAATTCTTTTCTTTTCCAATTGTTTATTTATTATTTAAAATTCTTTAAATTATAATAACGGAAAATAAATTCCAATCATTTAAATTCAGAATAGTAAATAATTAAATAAACATTGTTTCAGCATTTGATCAGTTAAACCTGGCGTTTCAAACATCCAGAGCAAAACGACAGTCAATCACAGCAATTGCCCAAACGCTTTTTTCCTTTACTGACTTTAATCAAACATTGCAAATTCAAACCCAATGCAACCTTTTACTGATTCACTCAAACAAACGTGAATTCAATCCAAACGCATTCTTTTACCGATTAAGTCAAACAATGCGAATTCAACCCAAATCTCGGAATAACTTGCAAAGCATCGTAGAATTAAATCTTTCTGAAGAACCGCGCATGAACAACCCTAATTCCTGATTAAATGCCCAAGAAGCGTTCGCCTGATCAAAATTGATCCAAAATCAACCGAAACCCTAAGCCCACTGTTTGAAACATTCTAGAGCCCTGAAAATCAGTAAAACCCTAATTTTGATTGACTGACGAGAAAAGTCTGTTTGACCGATTCTTGAGCCAGTTTGAAAAATCAGGAGACGCCTGAAGCTGTGATTTCTTGAGGAAAAATGCGAGGGCAAATTTTGGGGTACAACAGATGCCATTTGTAAAGGTAATAAAGAGTTGTCAGAGATGGGCTTGTAGATGCCATCCAAATATAATTGCTTGACTTTAACTGGGATAAGTGTCAGGATAAATCTTGGGTTGATTTAAAACTGAACCAGAAAAATGTTTTTGTCTTTAGCCAAAAGAAGTACCAGAACTTAATCTGAGCCGGAGAGAGATCCATTGAAAGAGGTATCAGAACTTAATCTGAGCCAGAAGATGCCTATGTCTAAAAGAAGTATCAGAAATTGATCTGAGCCATAGGAGGTCTTTATGTCTTCAACCAAACAAAGTATTAGAACTTAATCTGAGTCGGAGAAAGGTCAACTGAAGGAGGTATCATAACTTAATCTGAGCCAGCAGATAATCTTGATATCTTTAACCGAACAAAGTATCAGAACTTAATCTAATCCAGAGAAAGGTCTTTATGTCTTCAACCGAATGAAGTATCAGAACTTAATCTGAGCCGGAGAAAGGTCTGCTGAAGAAGGTATCAGAACTTAATCTGAGCCAACACATAATCTTGATATCTTTAACCCAATAAAGTACCAGAACTTAATCTGAGCCGAAGAAAGGTCTTTATGTCTTCAACCGAGCAAAGTATCAGAACTTAATCTGAGTCGAAGAAAGGTCTTTATGTCTTCAACCGAATGAAGTATCAGAACTTAATCTGAGCCGGAGAAAGGTCTACTGAAGGAAGTATCAGAACTTAATCTGAGCCAGCATATAATGTTGACATCTTTAACCGAAAAAAGTATCAGAACTTAATCTTAGCCGGAGAAAGGTCTTTATGTCTTCAACCGAACGAAGTATCAGAACTTAATCTGAGCTGGAGAAAGGTATGATGAAGGAGGTATCAGAACTTAATCCGAGCCAGCATATAATCTTGATATCTTTAACCAAACGAAGTATTAAAACTTAATTTGAGCCAGAGAAAGGTCTTTATGTCTTCAACCGAACGAAGTATCAGAACTTAATCTGAGTCGGAGAAAGGTCTACTGAAGTTGGTATCAAAACTTAATCTGAGCCATCAGATAATCTTGATATCTTTAACCGAACAAAGTATTAGAACTTAATCTGAGCCATAAGATAATCTTGATATCTTTAACCGAACAAAGTATCAAAACTTAATCTGAGCCATCAGATAATCTTGATATCTTTAACCGAACAAAGTATCAGAACTTAATCTGAGTCGGAGAAAGGTCTTTATGTCTTCAACCGAATGAAGTATCAGAACTTAATCTGAGTCGGGGAAAGGTCTGCTGAAGGAGGTATCAAAACTTAATCTGAGCCAACACAAAATTTTGATGTCTTTTGATTGATCTTTCATGAAATAAGTAAATAATTAGTTGCATGAAGATGCATGCATTGCGTAATGATGTTCTCAAAATAAATGAGATTGTGCTATATGTTTTATATGCATATGTCATGATGTATGAATGTGTAATGTTATTGAAATGTATCTTCGTCTGGGAAAATAAATCCATGACTATCGTTGGGGAGTTTCCAGGAAGAAAAATCTTGGACTATTGCTGGAGATGAAGACTATGTGTATCTTCGACCTTGTTTAGAGTGCTTCCTCTAGGAATTCTTGTTTGCTGTTTTAAGGAAAATCTGCTGGGAATGTTGATTTCTGTTTGGGGAGCAAAATTTAGGAATCTTAGTTGTCCATTGCTCTACTAGGGATTTTTAATTCTAATATACCCTGACTGAGGATAAAAGAGATGATTAGACTTTTGATTGTCTGGGGAGGATGGAGGTAACTGATATCTGGTTGGGTCCCAGGCTATTTAGCAACTTTCTTGGGATAGTATCAACTTTACTGGAGAAGAAGAATTTTGCCAGTCAGTGGTCTGAGGAATAGACTCAAACTGGGGAGGTTATAGTCTGTTGGGGATATAAACCCTATTGAGGAAGGCATTCTGATGACCTTACTGGGAAGAATTTTGGATGGTTTTCTCTGTCGATTGGAACTATGGATGGAGAATGTATGAATTCACTCTTTGGGGATAATCTAATTTGAAGTGACTTCGTGGAGATATCCCAAATCCTTAAGTAAATGCTTATTACTGTTCTTGTGCGTACATTTGTTAACAGTTAATCATGTTCATATGCATATGTTTATTCAATTTTAGTCATTGGACGTTTTTGCACTCAAACAAAAAAACAAAAACTTTGCACTTCAAAGTATATTTGTATTGATAATTTTCCTAAAAACAGGCGTTTTTGTACAGGGAGACAGAAATCCTAGTTAGAGGAAGTCGTCGAAAAATGAAAAGAATACAAAGTAAAAACAAAAATTGTATAGCCATGTGGAAGTGATCTTATTGGTTTCCAACTCTGCTATTGCCCCTATGTCTTCGAACATCATCCCTTGCCGTCGAAAGAAGTTGATTGAATTGATCTTGTACCATTTGAACTTTTGACCTTGGTAATAAAGTTAGCTGCAGTGATCTAATGGGACATAGTCGTACGTCTTAATCTTTAACTTTTTCCTGGACCGTCTTGTTTTCAGTCCGCCAGGATATCCGTTTTTGCCCAAGTCGCCTTTTCAGGTTTTCGACTTGTCGGGTGTACAATCTTTTGTATATATCCCTAATTTTTGCCCGAACCCTTTTGGTTCGCCGGGATGCCTTTATTTTTTCCTAGGTATGCCAATCTAGTGGGTCATGCTTTATGCTAGTATTTTTGACTATGTCTGCGTTCACAGAATGCAGGAAATCTTCGTCGTCCATAGTGGTTAGCATCATAGCACCGCCAGAGAATACTTTCTTGATAACAAATGGCCCTTCCTAAGTGGGAGTCCATTTGCTCCTAAGATCCCCTTGTGGTAGAATGAGGTGTTTTATTACCTAGTCTCCAGCCTAGTATACCCGAGGTTTGATCTTTTTGTTGAATGCCTTGGTCATACGCTTTTGATACATTTGACCATGACAAACAACAACCAATCTTTTTTCATCAATCAGGTTCAACTGATCCAACCTAGTCTGAATCCATTCGTCTTCGCTCAAGTCTTATTCTTTCATAATCCTCAGAGAAGGAATCTGAACTTCAACAGGCAGTATAACTTCCATTCTATAGACTAAACAGAAAGGGTTTCCTTAGTTGATGTTCGAGCCGAAGTACGGTAGCCGTGAAGAGCAAATGGTAACATCTCATGCCAATCTTTGTAGGTCACCACCATCTTTTGCATAATCTTCTTTATAATTTTGTTGGCGGCTTCCACTGTGCCATTCGTCTTAGGTCTGTATGGAGAAGAATTGTGATGTGTTGATTTTGAACTGCGTGCAGAGTTCAGTAATAATGGTATTGTTGAGGTTGGTTCTGTTGTCGGTGATGATCCTTTCAGGGATGTCGTGCCGGCAGATAAGGTTATACTTGATAAACCGAGCTACAATGTTCTTAGTAACTGAGGAAAATGAAGCGGCTTCGACCCATTTAGCGAAGTATTCAATAGAAACGAGGATAAAACAGTGTCCATTAGAGGAAGTGGGCTTGATCTCTCCACTCATGTTAATTCCTCACATTGCAAATGGCCACGAAGAAGTCATGACGTTCAAAGGTATCCGAGGCACGTGAACCTTGTCGGCAAAGATCTGACACTTATGGAAAGTCCTTGAGTGATGGTGGCAATCAGTTTCCATAGTCGACCAATAGTATCCAGTTCCTAGAGTCTTCTTGGCCATACTGTTCCCGCTAGAGTGAGTTTCGAAGATGCCTTCATGCATGTCTTCCATGATCTTTTCTGCTTCCTTCTTGTCCACACAACGGAGCAGAGTAGAATCATGGTTGCGCTTATACAAGATACTGTTGCTCAGGAAGAATTTGGCTGAGAACCTCCATAGAAATTTCTTTTCGTTGATTGAGGCTCCCTCAGGATATTATTTTGCTTCAAGGTACCTTCTTAATTCATGATACCATGGCTTCTCCTTATCGGTGTCGATCTCATAACAGATTGCAGGTTCATCAAATCTTTCAATAGTAATTCTGGGAGCTTCATTGTCCCAATTGACCTTGAACATAGACGACATAGTTGTTAAGGCCTCTGCCAACTGGTTTTCTTCCCTTGGAAAGTGTTCAAAGGTGACCTCTTCTAAGTAAGGGATCAAATTTAGCACATGCTCTTTGTAGGGGATCAAATTTGGATGTTTGGTATCCCATTCTCCTTTAACTTGACTGATTACCAAGGCTGAATCTCTGTATACACTTAAGAATTTTATTATGTGGTCAATGGAAGCCTTTAGACCCAAGATACACGCTTCATACTCGGCCATGTTGTTTGTACAGTCGAAGCGCAGTCTGGAAGTGAAAGGTGTATGGAAACCTTCGGGAGAAATGATCATATCACCAATTCCGTTACACAATGCATCAGAAGCTCCATCAAAAACTGTAGTCCATCAGGATCCTTGTTCGGGTCTTTCATAAGGTCCATGCTTTTCACATTCGGTTATCAGCATGATATTCTCATCCGGGAATTCAAAGTTCATGGATTAGTAGTCATTAACATCTTGATGCGCCAAATGATCCGCCAATACACTTCCTTTAATTTCTCTTTGTGTAGTGTACTGGATATCATATTTAGTCAAGATCATTTGCCATCTAGCTATTCATCCGGAGAGAGCTGGCTTATCGAAGATATACTTGATGGGATCCATCTTAGAAATCAATAAGGTATTATGGGTCAACATATACTGTCTTAGCCGGTGAGTAGCCCATGCCAAAACGCAACAAGTTTTCTCGAGCACTGAATATCTGGTTTCACAGTCAGTAAACTTTTTGCTAAGGTAGTATATTGCACGCTCTTTTCAGCTAGACTCGTCATGTTGACCTAGCACACACCCTATTGAATACTCTAATACAGTCAAGTACATAATCAGAGGTCTTCCTTCTACTGGAGGTGTAAAACGGTGGGAGAACTGACTGTTATACTGGTTTTGCATTTGTATTCGCAAATGTTGCGGTAAGCAAGAGTCGCCATCGACTTTTCTTTTATCCAACAAAGGAAAGGGTGAAAAGAATAGAAAATACCATTCGAGATTATTTCTGAGTAAGGGGGGTAAATTATGGAAAGGGAAGGTGTTAGCACCCTTTCCATCCGTAGTTATCTACGGGCTCTTAGATGCTAGCTCATGTTGAAAATGCTTTTTTGTGTAAGTGTGTCTTTGAAGATATTTTGAAAAGACGTCTTAGTGCGGCGAACTTTGTAATGTTTCTCATATCGTTGAGAACATATACAAAGTGTTTTTTGTCTTTGAAAATATTTAGAAAAGAGTTTGTGTATGTGTGAAATATTGTTTTGTTTGTTTTTGTGAGAAAGAAACTATAAGCGGTCTACCTACACGAATGGTCTTTGTTCTTTTCCTCTTTTCCTTTAGACAACACTATCCTACTATTAGTCAGTAGATAGCCCTATCGTTGGATGTTTTGAGGGACAGGCGCGAGTCATCGTACAATCATTGAAGGCAACTGGAAAGGACACTTTAACAATTTCATTTAAGGGACTAGATCATTTTACTGAAAGGAAACACCTAAGGGTCATCGAGGGACTAGGATCTTTTGATTCGAGGGTCTTTGCTAAAGTGTCCCCACTTTCGAGGGACATGACTATTTATTCCGAAGGCAACAAGTGGAGGTACCTTAGAGGTGCACGTGTGTGAGTGTGTTGTGTTTCAATTATGTTTATCTTGAGTGTTAGGTTTTCTAGTGTTTGCTTTTAATCTTTCCATACAAGCCTATTAGCATACATCTAACAGTTAAAATAAGTACGGAATATAAAAATGCGGAAATTTTAATCTACGTTATTACAATGCTTCGGGATGGGGGAAATTACAAACCAAAAAATGGGAGAAAATGTAAAGAGTCCTAATTTTAACTATTACATCCCATGTACAATTACATATATTTGTGAAAAAATAATGCGAATAAAGTAAAGCACGCAGAGAAAGAAAGTCCTAAAAAAGTTCTAAGTGGTAAAACGAAAAAGATTTTTTGTTGTTATTTTGTTTAGGAAAAATAATAATTAAATTAAATTAAGACAACCTAATTCTAATTAGTTTAATTAATTAAGAAAAAGATGATTAAAATAATTAATGAAAAAATTAATTTAATTAATAAAACCTAAGTCTAATATTTTTGTGATTTTGATTTTATGATTTTTATGATTTTTTAATAAACAGAAATTAATTAAAATAAAAGAAAAATAAATAAAGCCAAAAGACAAAATGTGCCGCTCTGTAAAAATGAAAATAAGGAGTGAGAAAGAAGTAGAATTAAAAGCCCAAACTGGACAAAGCCCAGTTCTGCACTGGATCCAGTGTGGATAACGTCTTGGAGTGCACCACGGGGACGTGCCTTTGAGGCTTTAGATCTGGAATTTTCAGATTCCTGCATCAAAACCTAAAAGACATGGTGCTAAAACATTCTAAACATTAGTATGAACATGCATGAATGCTTATAAACCATTTACAACATAAGAATTGAGAGTTTGTAATTAAGAATTTTTACCCAACCGGAGCTACTTGGTGCGGCTGTTTTGCGCGTGGATTGGCTTGGCAAGAGGCCTGAGTAGACTCCTAGAAGTCTCAGAAATGTGATTTGCTCACTTGTTTGGACTGATAGCGCCTGAGAATATAGTTGGGAATTCTTGCAACTTTTAGCAATTTTTGAGAATTTTGTAGAGCTTTCTTGTAGCTATATATGTGTGGTCCTTTGGATTTAGTTTCTATGCAATATATAGAGGGAGGAGAAGAGCAACTATGGTAAGAAAACAAATCTTTCAAGGCCATGAGACAAAAATCCAACATATTGAATGTTTGCCATATTTGAAAGTTTGCCATATTTGAAAGTTTGCCTTATTTGAATGATTCTTGCCAAAAATGAAATATCTCTTGCCATTTTCGTTTGCTGCATGAACTTGGACATATTGGGTGTATCTTGCATGAATTTTTGGGCTTAATGATGGATCAATCCAAGCGCATATGCACTAGCTCATTAGTTTTTTTCATTTGATTTAATTCATATTTAAATGAATAAAAATTAAAATAAATAAAAATAAAATCCAAATAATTCATGGATAGGTTTAGAGGTCTTTGGACATATCATGAGTATGTTTGAACTCCAAAAAGTTAGGCCCAATAACTTAAAATCACAAATTTACTCAATTGAGATTTCATGCATTTCTTGAAAATTTCCCAACTTATGCAACTCAAAACTTGCTCAATTTTCATATTTTGAAGATGATCTTGGACTTTTTGGAAATCCAAAGATGTCCTCTAAAATATCTATGTTGGTCATTTTTTCTTTTGAAGACATTATCTTGATATAAGTTGTCTTGACAAAAATTGTCTTTTGTTGACTTTTGAAAATGACCTATAATGTATGAGATCATATCTTCTAAATGAACCATCTTTTGGACTTGAGAATAAAAGCAAAGTAGTATAGAATTGAATTTTCTTCAAAATGGGATTTATTTGGGGAAAATTTTATGAAGCATGTGAACGTTATGCCTGGTCAAAGTTTAGTTGACTTCTCCTAAGGAAACCCTAATTTGGTAATTCTTGACTTTTGATGATCTGAGGACTTTCCTTGAGAAATCATGATCAACCCTTAATTAAATGATTAATATCACTTAAAAATGTTGAGTTTGACCAAAAATATTGAAGTTTGACTATATATTGACCACAATTGACTTTTGACCAATATAGTTTATTTTCAAACATTTGAGCAATTGACTGAGCAAACTTGTGATGCAAGGCATGAAACTTGGCATGGATATTCTTAAGGACATATTAGGAACTATGGAAATCACTTGAGGCCTTTGAAACCCAAACTTCTTTTTGAAAAGTGAAACCCTAGTTCAAAGTCCATTGTTTAGGAAGAGAATTTGTTTCGTCAATTCTTAGTCAACCTTGAGCATTTGGGGACCTCTATGAGTATGTCTTGAATAAAATGAGAGGGGAAATTTTGGGGTACAACAGCTGCCCCTGTTCAATCTTCTTAAACCTGAAGAGTTAGATTGGCATGTCTGTCATTCGTAATCTGAAGGTGGAAGATGATTGAACACTAGAGTGCCCAGAAATTTACACTCGCCTGTGCATGAAGTAACGTTGTTGGTTGATGATATCGAAAATGGGATTATTGATTCCATTTGGAGAAGATGACTGAGAGTCGTCAGAGATGGGCTTATAGATGCCATCCAAAGTAAATGTTGATTCCAAACTTGAAAAAGTATCAGAATAACTCTACAGTTGATTTTATCTGAGCCAGAAGAGGTCTTTGTATCTGACTTCGTATGAGAAGTATACTAGAATGAGTTTGTGTCTGATTGTATCTAGAAGATGTGTTGGGGAGTGTCAGAATGAATCTATGTCATGATTGTATCTGGAGATATATTGAGTATGAGTATCAGAATGACATCTATATCTTGATCGTGTCTGAACTGAAAGATGTATTGAATGAGTATCAAAATGACATCCGTATTTGGAGTGTACCTGAACTGTATCTGAAAGATATACTGAATAAGTATCAGAGTGACATCCGTATTTGGAGTGTATCTGAACTGTATCTGGAAGATGTACTAAATGAGTATCATAATGACATCCATATTTGGAGCGTATCTAAACTGTATCTGAAAGATGTACTGAATGAGTATCAGAATGACATCTGTATTTGGAGTGTATCTAAACTGTATCTGAAAGATGTACTGGATGAGTATCGGAATGGAATTCGTATCTGGAGCATATCTGAATCGTATCTAAAAGATGTACTGAATGAGTATCAGAACGACATCCGTATTTGGAGCGTATCTGAACTGTATCTGAAAGATGTACTGAATGAGTATCAGAATGACATCAATATCTGGATCGTATCTGAACTGTATCTGAAAGATGTACAAAATGAGTATCAGAGTGGCATCTGTATCTAGAGCGTGTCTGAACCGTATCTGAAAGATGTACTGAATGAGTATCAGAGTGACATCCGTATTGGAGCGTATCTGAACTATATCTGAAAGATGTACTGAATGTGTATCAGAATGATATATGTATTTGGAGCATATCTGAACTGTATCTGAAAGATATACTGAATGAGTATCTGAAGGACATTCGTATTTGGAACGTATCTGAAATGTATTTGAAAGATGTACTGAATGAGTATTAGAATGACATCCGTATTTGGAGCGTATCTGAACCTTATCTGAAAGATGTACTGAATGAGTATCATAATGGCATCCGTAATGGAGCGTATCTGAACAATACCTGAAAGATGTACTGAATGAGTATCAGAATGACATCCATATTTGGAGCGTATCTGAACTGTATCTGAAAGATGATCTGGAATGAGTATCAGAATGACATTCATATCTGGAGCGTATTTTTAACCATATATGGAAGATGATAAATTGTTGACAATTTCTATATGTTCGAGAACTAACCTGAAAAGACAAAGTTAGTTTTATGCAATGGCATGATGTGGGTATGGTATTGCGTAATGATGCTCTCAAAATAAACGAGATTGTGCTATATGTGTTTTGTATGCATATGCTATGTCGTTTGTAAATGATGTATGAATGTGAAATGTTATTGAGGTGCATTTGTAAACTCGAGCATCTTTGTCTAGGGAAAATAAATTCTTGACTGTTGTTGGGGATGAAGAGTATGTGTATATTTGATCTTCTAGGAATTGTTTCCACTGGGGATCCCTGCTTTCTTGTTCGAGGAAACTCTGTTGGGGAACATGATTTTTTCTCTTTGCTTGAGGAAACTCTGTTGGATCGTGTTAATTCTTTCTTGGAGGAGAAGAGTTAAAAACTTTGGTTATCCTTTGCTCTACTTGGGAGTTATGATTCTTTGTATACCCTGACTGGGGATAAAAGAGATGGATAACCTTCCGGCCCGTTTGGGGAGGATAAAGTTGACTGACATTCAATCTGGTTTTAGATTTAGTAGTAACTCTCTGGGGATAGTGACGACTTCACTGGAGAGAGGGATTTGCCAATAATTTATGGTAGAAGCATACTCAAGCTGGGGAGTGTCAAAATAAATCCATGCCTTAATTGTATCTGAAGATGTATTGAATGGGTATCAGAATAATATCCATATCTGGACTGTATCTGAACTATATCTGAAAGATGTATTGAATGAGTATCAGAATGAAATCCATATTCGGATCGTATCTGAACTGTATCTGGAAGAGAAATCTGGAATGAGTGTCAGAATGAATTTGTGTCTTGATTGTATTTGTACTGTATCTAGAACAGAAATCTAGAATGAGTGCCAGAATTAATCTGTGTCTTGATTGTATCAACACTATATCTAGAAGATAATAAACTGTTTGGAGAAATAAACCCTATTGATGGAGAAGTACTCTTGCTGAGGAAACACCCTTGTTAAGGAAATGAACTCTGCTGGAGAGTAGAAGTCTGAAGGGGGTTTTACAACCTTGGAGGAACAAGCTCAACTGGGGAAGAGAAACTCCATGAACTGTACTGATTGAAACTCCGTAGGTTGGTGATATTTCCAGGAAGAAGATCATACTCCTTTATCTGCGAGAGAAATATGTCGGGGAAATTGCAAGGAATGTATGACTTTGAGAAGATTACTTTGTGGAGATAATCTGCTGGAATTGGCTCTGTGGGGGTCCGTGGAGACTTGAACATACCTCAACTTCTAGAGCCCTTGGTGAATGCTGATCAGGGTGATAAGTCCTCTACTGATAGACAAAAGACAAGATGACGTGACATAGTCGTATGCTTTAATCCCTAACTTTTTCCTGGACTATCCTTTCAGATTTTTAGTCCATCGGGATAACCTTTTTTGGCCAAGCTGCCTTTTCAAGTTTTCGACGTGTCGGGTGTACAGTTTTATTTATATATCCCTAATTTTACCCGAACTCTTTTGGTTCGCAGAGATACCCTTATTTTTTCCTAGGCTAGTCAACCTAGCAGGTCTTTTTTCATGCGTAGTATTTTTCGACTATGTCCGCATTCACAGGGTGCGGAGAATTGTCACTGTCCATAGTAGTAAGTGTTGTAGAACTGCCAGAAAAATGTTTGCTCGATCGTACATGATCCTTTTCTAGAATTCATGTTTAATGCCTCAAGTGATTCAGATGGAGATCTGCCCCTGACTATTCAGCGCTTTTGAGAGATTCCTCGAATCTTGACTCGACTGCCCCCAGATCAGTAAGATACCATGTCACGCCCCTTATGATTCAGATGGAGGTCTGCCCATGGCTATTCGACACTTTTGAGAGATTTCTTGAATCTTGACTTGACCTCCCCCAGATCAGTTAGACACCATATCATGCCCCTTGATTATTAAAGGCTTGTTACTGGAAATGTTTTTCCATCTGAGGTGATTCTGTTCATTGAGAGGATTTCCGTTCATTGAATATCCTTCGTGCGAATTTCTATATTGTCGAACAATTAGTCATATGCAAACAATGGCATTTAAAAATGTAAAGCTTATGTCTGTCTTGAAGTTTCAAAAATGCATCTTTAGTAAAAAACAGGATTTGTAAGAATATGAATTTAACTCAGAATTTATAGTAAGCTTTACAGGAGTCAGGATACCTTTTTGTAACAGTATACTTTCGAACTAACCCATGCTTCAGCTAGGACTTTTAAGGGTTGTAACGTGGCCTGATTCACGGTTTAAGAAGCAAAGGTTAAAGGCTTGAAATTTATTTGTACCCAACTTGTTCTTCGTGATTTTCTCCAGTCCTGTACTCAGTTAATTATGTTTTTTAAATCCCAATTGAGTGTGGAATCTTTGCCCTGATATTCCAGTAATGGTTCAGATACTGAAGTTCATTTTGAGGAGGCAGTCATTTTTTGTAATATTTTTTGTTTAGGATTCGTATCGACCTCTTTTTTTATTTTATTATCCCTACTTTTTGCTTGAACTGTTTCTTTTGTGATTACAGTCAGTAGGATGCCCCAAATTTTTTCTTAAGTATCCTTCATAGGTTTTGACTTAGCGGCCTTTTCTTTTGAGAGATAATGACTGCCTGACTTTTTTTTACTACGGGGAACCATCACTAGTTTTTTTATTTGGAAGAGCATCTTCGACACTATTCATCGTGTATGCAGGAAAAACTTGTGATTGAATGCACCATTGGATTAACTGAGAAACTACCCTACCCCAGGTTATGATTAAGGGTTTTAATTTGTGTGAAAATAAAAAATCCCTCTTCTTAGACTCAAAGGGTTTGACTAGAGATTATCTTCCTTATAACTCAACTGTTTAGGATTTGAAAGAATGCTAGTACATCGTCAGCAAGGTCTGTTCAAAATCATATTGTAGAGATTATGGTATCATTTTTGTCATCCTCCCTCTAAAGGCTTATAGTTTATTAATCGAGAGTTGAATTTCACAAAAGTAAAAATATAGTAGAGTGAAAATGAATGGATTACTTCAAGATAAACATATGAAATGCATTAATGGAATAGCAAAGTTTGACATAAAATAAGTGTTCGAACAATCAAAAGAAAATTACAATTTGAAAATTCTAATGAACAAAAAGCCTTTTCGTCTGAACTTGTCACTTCAGGTGGTGTGCTTTTGAGGGATGTAAGAAGAATTCAGTTTGACCATCTTGTGTGAACTCCAGCACCCCTTCGTTGATCAAGTCCTGAATCTTATTTTTCAACGCCAAACATCTATTAGTGTCATGCCCCAAACTATTGGAATGATAAATGCATATCACATTAGGGTTGTACCAAGGAAAGGCGGTGTTAGGATTCTGAGGAGGATCCTTAAATGTTATCAACTCCATCTTCAACATGTGTTGCAATACTTAAGCTGAGGACATGTTGATTTCGGTGAATTTCCTTTTGGGTGCGTCCTGCTTACGTTTATTGCCTTGTCGTTGTTGCACTGGTCCCGGATTAGAGACCAGTATTGCCCCTATAGATTGGTTGTAGATCACTCTTATTACGACCCTTCTGTTTGTACACGGAACTGGACTCCTTTTTTCCATTGTATAATATCTTTTGAGTACTTGAAGATGCAGTTACCTAAATTTCACCTCTCCTGAGTTTATTTTCAACATGTTCCCGCATGAACATGTCACTCGATTCCTTGTATGCAGAGAGAGATTGATCGTTGATTAGGCCCCAAATTCTAGCAGTTTTCCCCAGACGGTCGTATTTGTCCTGATGAAGCTTACTGATGAGAATCCCCAACTCTTCTTGTCCCCGAGCTAAATTTTGGATAAGAGCCATATGAATATTCATCTGGATTCTCATCCTTTTCATCTCATCATGCAGTTGTTCCAACTGGTCATCCTTGTTGTCGTCAGGATTTTTCCTTGTCAAGTTCCCAGCGATGAGTGCTCTCATTTCTTCTTGCCCCTTGGATAGGTTTAGGAACATTTCCTTGAACTGAGCATCTTGAGTTTGGATATCTCTGACGTTCTGCTCGAGAGCCATTTCCCTTCCTGCAATAAACAATGAGAAAATGAGAAACCTGTCTTGAGAATACCTGTTATGTAATGACATGCATGCAATGTTTTTAAGGATCTCTCGGGGTAAACACAAGAAGATGTTAGAATCTGACTGTGGCCTTGATTGAAGAACTTCGTATCGTTGAACGTCCTTCTACGAGAATCAAGCTTACCATGTCGAGTGGGTCATAGCCTCTAACTCAAGACATCATGCTTTGACGACATTGGCTAGAGGAAAATCAATCCCCTTGGCCCTTTCTAGACGTCTGATTCATCATACTTTGGTGGCCTTTGGTTAGAGGAAAATAAATCCTTATGCCTTGTACTACGCGTCTACTTCATGATAAACTGCATCACATGCCCTTGAGATCCTTGAAATGGTTAACGACATGCTATGGTATGATGTTATGATGTGTATGCTATGCACTAAGAAAAAGTGTAAGGTGACGTAAACAAGTAAGTCTTGCAAGAAGATGAGGTTATTAGATAATGACTACAAACAAGTCCTGCAAGGAACTCACATCGTTAGATAATGAATACAAACAAAACCTTGCAAGGAGTTCAAGTTGTTAGATAATGAAAGCAAATAAGTCACATAAATAACTTTAGGTCCAGGATTGCATGGAGTTTGTAGGTAAGTACCCTCTTGAAGTTTAGTTGGTTCAACATGTCCTAAAAGAAGTAACCGGGTTCTAGGAATCTCAATATCACCGATCTTTCTTCATCGGGCATTGTTTCAGCTCAAGCGATCTTTTCTCGCGGCCGAAATATCCCGAAAGTCCGATCTCAATTAGTGTAGTATCGAGTATCAACCAATCTTCAGTTTTATACTGAATCCGGCTATCTCACTACTTTCTAATGGCCCAGTTTGTTAAACAAAGGTTTTAAGGTCAGTTAGTGCTTTATGACACCACACAGCGGCCTCGTATTCTTCTTGATTGAACACAAAGGATACTGGTACCAACAAATGTGTCACACTAACACAACCATCACTTCAACCATATCGGTTTATGCTGAACAGTCTCCACGATCTATTGCTGCTTACTTAAAAGTGACCCAGATCCGGGTATAAGATCTTTTTAATAATAACCAAAACATAAACCCTAAAAATAAATCACACAAATCAAACAAGTAAAGCCTTTTAAATATGATCTATGTTGTACCCCAAAATTTTCCCTCTCATTTTTCAAGGCTTTTCTCACAATGATTCTCAAAATTCAAGCTTGCACAAGTACATTGGGACTTTCCACACCAGAATTAAAAGGAAACTGTCAAAAAGGGAGAAAACAAATAAAAATAACATTTTGACAAATTTGGAGGAAAATAGGTCTCCTTCGATTCAGCCCCCTTCAATTGGACTTTGCACCTCCTTCGATTGCTCAAAAGTTGCTGCTAGCATGCCTCTTTCGTCTGGGCATGTGACTTCTTATTGTAGGCTTCGTTTGTGTCTTCCACTGCCTGCATGTTTGCTTTGAGTACCAAATTTTATGCCACATGTGCCCCCTGCAAGGAAAATTCTTTGATTGGGCATATGCTGCCTACATGTTTGTTTCGTTTGGACAAGCTTCGATGGGATAAAATAACCATCTCTATGCATCCTTCGAATCCACTTGCACCAAGGGCCTCTTGCAGACTTTGCCTCTCACAAGTTGTGTTTGAGCCAAGAGATATCTTCATACAAGATTTGACTAAGTTCTTGCTCCCTTTGAAATAACACCCTTCGATTCAGAAATCAGGAACTTCCCTCACGCTAAAAGGAAATGACTCCTTTTATGTTTGTTTCGATCCACATGCTTCGATTGGGCAACATGCTTCCTTCGAACACGAGCTTTCGATTGGGTGATATGTTTGCTTCAATCCAAGCTTCGACTAGGCATTAGCTTCATTCGAGTAAGTTTGTTTCTACCACAAGCTTCGATTGAGGCAAAAGCTTCCTTTGAACAAGTGTGCTTCGATCTCATTCCTGCATACAAACCTTTATTTTGGCATTCACCTCCTGCATATCTGCATGTAAGCTTTCATTTGGGCATTCATCTCTGGCCATGCCTACATGCAAGCTTCAGTTGAGCAAGGGCTTCATGCCACCTGGGTTACATCTTTCGTTTGGGTATTGAAGCTTCCTTCGATTCAGAAGGAAATGATCTTCATACAAGCTTCAATTGAGTTTTTGTTTCCCTTTGAAACAGTGTCCTTCGACTCAGGAAGTAAAGGCCTCCTTTTGGTTTTCTTCAATTCAAAAAGTCAATAATCTTATGAAAGCTTCTTTCAATTCAGAAGTTAATAACCTTCTAAAAAGTGTCATTCGATTGCACCATTCGCCCCTCGCCTATTTGCCTTGGATTCATAAGTTTTCGATTTGATGAATGGCTACCTTCCTGTGACTTTCAAATTCATCTTCATGTATGATTCAAATGCGCCTTCATATCACCTTCGAATCCATCTGTAAACCCTTCAATACGTCATAGTCCTGCATTATGACACACAACTTGGTGGTCCAGTCGAAGGACTTGCCATAGTTGGGGAATAATTGTTCTCTTACTTTGGAGTCTAGTCGAAGGTTTGGGCCTAAGTTATTAAAAGCAAGAAGACTCAAAATGGCATATTCATCTAAAAAGGGCCATTCGAAGAACACACAGTTGGTTCATTCGAAGGACACACAACTGGTGAAAATGAATGTTGTGTTGTTCTAGTCTGGTCGAAAGGTGTAGAAAGATGGAGGATTCGACTCAAAAGATCAAGTTGAACATTTAGACCCATAGGCTAGGCTACGTGTTTTCCCTTTTTAGGCCTCAAACCTATGACTCACCCTATACTTAATTGTTTATGCAAGGTAAAATAGGCCTTTACCCATTTGGTGTCCAAGACCACTTGCACTTAATAGTATAATACTACCTTTTAGAAAAGTTTGACTTGAGCCTTGCGCCTATTTTCCTTCAGAAATAAGCAACCCATCTGAACCATTCATCTTGCTTTTATGGCACAAGTGGACACTTACTTTCCAGCTGAGCCTTATTTTATTATTTTTGCTCCCCAAGCTTCCCAAAAGCCTTTCTCTATAAATAGAGAGTTCATTTGCACAAAGAAGAAGAGGAGAAAAAAGGAAGAAGAGGGGAATGTATCTTCAAAATTCTCACACACCATAAAATTCTCAAACACTTCAACACTTGTGAAAACAAATAAAACTAGAATCATCATTACCTCCTTCAATTTTGAAGAACAACACATTCCAGTTTCCTTCGAATCAAGGAGCATCCCACTTGTTCCTTCCTTTCGAATCCAATGTCGAAGGCCTACCCTGGGTCTTTTCCTTCGAATCCAGAGGCATTCAAAGCAACCGCTTCAAAGTACAGAACACGCTTCAACCTCCAGCAAGGTAAGTCATTTTTAACCTTTGACCCTTCGTTTCCAGCATAACATGTAAATAAGTTTTCTTTTTCATTTAAAACATGTACATATTATTTTCTTATTTTTTTGTTTTTATTCTCTTAATATGTGTCATAGTTAACAATCTTCTTGGTTTTTGTTCTTGGTACATTTAAATACGCTTCAAAGAACTAATCTAGTCTTAAGGTGATGTTGGCATGGCCTTGGGCCATGTTGCTATTCCAACTCAAACGAAAGAGACAACCAGGAGAAAAACCATGTTGACTTCTAGGCTCAGTCGAAAGGCATTCCCTCATTTCTTTCGACCCCCAGTCGAAGAAGGCAACAAGGCAGAACCAGAAGGCTTCGCCATACACATACTTGTCCAATCGAATGAGGCCAACATAATGCAAATCGAAGGGTGCTCCTGCCTTGGTCGAAGAGCTTATTTTCCTTTCTTTTATTTTGTTTTTTCCTTTACATTTTCTTGCCTTTCAATATGGTTGTAATAGTTTAGGATATTTATTTCCTGCATTTTTATTGCTTTATACAAATGTTAGTAACTAGGATGTATGGCAAGATAAAACCAACAAATAGACAATCCTAATCAAAACTAAATGCATTCAATCAAATACACTTAGCACACATGCACCCTTAGGGAAATTCCACTTGTTGCCTTATAAAAATGGCCATGTTATGCATGTGGGATGTCTTAGCACAAACAAATTGAAAAAGATCATAGTCCCTCGATAACGCTATCAAATTTTCCTTTCAAAATGATCTTAGTCCCTACAGAAAAGTGCTAAGTCATTTCACAACATTGTTATCATGGTCATACGATGACCCACGTCTGTCCCTTCACATCCAACGATGGGGCTTCTTATCAAATCAATGGTAAGGTAGCAACATCTAAAGGAGGAGGAAAAACACATCTAAAACCTTTTGAGTAGGTAGATTACTTTTAGTTACTTGCTCAATTTCAAAACAAACATCCTTGCTAGTTTCAAAACAATCACATACATCTTTCCAAAACTTGAAACATTTTCAAAAGCTCAACACTTTGCATACATTCTTACGAACGGGAATCATTGCAAAGTTCGCCTAAATTATGGAACCTTTCAAAATACTTTCAAAACCACACAAAAGCACAATTTTCAAACAAAAGCAAGTGATCTAACAAGTAACTAAGAGCCCATGGAAAACCATGGATGGAAAGGGTGCTAATACCTTCCCTTTTCATAATCTACCCCCCGAACTCAAGAAAACATCTCGAAAGGTCTTTCCTGTGCTTTTTCACCTTTCCTTATTGGATAAAAGAAAAGTCGGTGACGACTCTTGCTAAACCGCAACATTTTGCGAACACAAACACAAAACCCCAAGTCAGTTCTCCCACCGTATCACAGAACTGGCGACTCTGCTGGGGAATGAAATCTGCTGAAAGTGGGGTTACCTTAGGGCTAGATCATATTTACTTGCTTACATTATTTTATTTGCTTGCTTTATATTTTGGTTTCTTATTTGGGTTTGTTTTAAATCCTACACCCGGATTTGGGGGATACTTTTTAGGCAAGTAGCAATAAACTGTGAGGGAATTGTGTGGGGTATACCGACACAGTTGAAGCAGTAGCTACGTTGACGTGGCACTTTGGTTGGTACCGGTAACCCTTGAGTCAGTCAAGGAGTGTACGAGGCCACGCCGTGGTGTCATAAAGCATCAACTGACCTTAGAACCTTACTTGACCAACTTGGCCATTAGGACGTAGTGAGATGACCGGCTTTGGTGCAGTCTGAAGTTGGTTGATACTCGATGCTACGCTCATTGAGGTTTGACTCTTGAGTTTTGTTTGGTTGCGAGTCAATCGCTTATTGAACGAAACTTGGGGGAAAGATCAGTGATATTGAGATCCTTTAGAACCCGGTTACTTTTAACTAGGACAGGTTGAGCCAACTAAAACTTCAAGAGGGTACTTACCTGAAACCCCATGCAAGCCTAAACCGAGGACTTGTTTGCTTTGTATATGCACTTGTACATAACATCATAAACATCATAAACATCATAAACATCACTAACCATTTCAAGGATTTTTAGATTTATCTTTGTTCTGTTTTGTAGGACATGGCCTCCGCTGGTAGGAGCACTATCCAAGTCAGTCTTGTGAGGATACCTCCACAACTCAAGGATTTAGTATCAAGGGTCCCTGAAGATTCCCCGTTCACCAAAAGACATGGACGACTCCTTGGTTTGGTTATCTCAAGTATTGAAGAAGATATGGTAAAGGTGCTTGTCCAATTCTTAGACCCTTTGCATCATTGCTTCACTTTTCCTGATTACCAACTTGTGCCCACTTTGGAAGAATTTTCTCAACTCATAGGGATCCCTATTATTAA
The DNA here is from genome assembly GCA_948472305.1 of Vicia faba. Classification (NCBI taxonomy): domain Eukaryota; kingdom Viridiplantae; phylum Streptophyta; class Magnoliopsida; order Fabales; family Fabaceae; genus Vicia; species Vicia faba. Next base: position 1,242,568,925 of record OX451737.1, read on the forward strand.
TCAGTTACCTTTTAACGGTATTGAAAGAAACCCTAAACCTGAGGAAATTGCTCGAGCTCTACATTTGCAACCATATGACATAGTAGCAAATTGGGTAACAAGGAGTGGTGTTAAAGGGTTACTAGCAAAGTTTTTGTTGGAGAAGGCTCAAGAGTGTTGGAATACTCTGGATCTACAAGCCTTCGAAGAAATTATGGCTATTCTCATCTATGGATTGGTACTACTTCCAAATCTTGACCAATTTATAGATGTGAATGCAATTAAGGTTTTCATATCTTGTAATCCGGTGCCTACATTGCTTGGAGAATTATTGCATTCTCTTCACTCTCGCACTTTGAAGAAAAGGGGGACTTTGATGTGTTGTACTCCTCTGCTGGCTAGGTGGTTTATTTCTCACGTACCTCGATCCGTGGTGAAGAGTGAACAAGGTATGAGATGGTCTAAAAGATTGATGTCACTTTCGCATGCTGATATCCGTTGGTATTATCGCTCCTTAGAAGATATTACCATCATTGATCGCTGTGGGGAATTCCCTAATGTCCCTCTACTTGGCATTAGGGGAGGCATTACTTACAACCCTTGTTTAGCTTTGCGGCAATTTGGATACGCTAGAAGAGATGGCCCTCAGGAGGTACTCATCCAAGGAATTGCATTTGACTACGAAAGCGATACCCAAGGTTACCGTCAAAGATTTATACGAGCTTGGGGTATGGTTAACAAAGTTGATAGCAAGACATTGGGGCGTAAGAATTCCATTCCTTTGGAACCTTATCTTAAATGGGTAAGGGCTCGCGCTCAAAGTATCAAGATGCCTTATGAAGCCGTCTTACCTGTTATCATGGAGCCAGTAATCGAGGGAGACATTCCACATACGATCCTCTATCCTGATATGCCTACTTCTCTTGAAGATTTGCAAAACGCTTGGATTCAGTTAAAAGGAGAGCGAGACACCTTCGAAGCTAAGTTCTATGAAAGCGAGAAGAAAATATTGGAGCTTACAAGGGAACTTCATGAAGAAACGAGTTTAAACACCTACATTGCGCCAAAGAAGATGCGCACAACTTTTCTGTCTTAGGAGTTTACTTTATGCTTATTTCTGTTGTTGTAAGCCCAAGAGGCATGTTTGTATTCAAATCAAGATTTCTTTAATGCAAGTTAACATTTGTTCACTCTTTGTCTATACAAATTTAAATTCTTTAAATCCTTTAAATCATTTGCATACTGCATATTCATGCATCATGACATGACAGGCGTCCGCATAACAGGTTTCCTTATCTCTCCGCTGTTTATTTCAGCAAGATGGATCTAGAGAAAACTGTGACGGAACTCCAGGCTCAGAATTCTCAATTTCAGGAAGCTTTACTCGCTCTGACCAAGGGGCATCAGGATATGATGGCCTTGTTGGCCACTAAGAAAAAGCCAAAGAAGAAAGCTCTACTCAACATGGGTAAAAGGTTTAAGGAGACAATCCGTCAAATTCCAATAGAGGAAGATTCATCCGAAGAGGACGAGAATCAAATTGGTGAGGTCAAGAGTACTCAAGCCGACTGTATCAATGACCAAGAATCTGATGATGATTATTTCAATGAACAATATCCACCCGCAGGCATCAAATACAAGCAGCTAGAAGACAGATTGAAAGCAGTTGAAATCCAAGCTATTCCCGGTTTGAATTTTGATGATTTGAGCTTAATCTCTGGGGTAATCATTCCCCACAAGTTAAAAATACCAACCTTTGCAAAATACAATGGGGTTTCTTGCCCAAAGCTCCATTTGAAGTCCTATGTGCGCAAGATACAACTGCATACTGCTGATGAAACACTCTGGATTCACTTTTTCCAAGAGAGTCTGGCTGGAATAAACCTTGAATGGTTTTATCAGTTGGATGGATCTCGCATCAATACTTGGGAGGGTCTAGCTACTGCCTTCTACCATCAATATTAGTACAATGCCGACTTGGCGTCGACGAGGGTTCAATTGCAAGGTATGACTATGGGGAAGGATGAGGGATTTAAGGAGTATGCGCAGAAGTGGAGAGACCTTGCAAGTAGGGTCCAACCTCCCTTGACTGATAGGGAACACATTGACATGTTCATGAGCATATTATCTGGTCCTTTCTTTAATCTGTTGGTTGGTTGCTCTTCTTCTGGTTTCACCGAATTAATCCTAACCGGTGAGAGAGTAGAAAGTGGCATTAAGAGTGGAAAGATCTCTGTGGCATCTACTTCCACTCCCAATCTTGTCAAGAAACCTTTTTCCATGAAGAAAGAAGTTAATGCTGTGTATAGACAAAGGCCCATACCAAAATAAATAATCATCCGTCTGTCAATGTTGTCTGAATCTCCAATCCGACTGCTACTCAAAGACCATCTACCAATCACCAACGGGTTGAAGCTCCAAGAAGATAGTTCACAAGGTTAGGCATGTCATTATCTCAAGCCCTTCAACATCTGCTCAGGGCCAATTTAGTGACATTGCGGGATCCTCCTGCCAACCCTGACACCTCGTCACTGAGATATAATCCAAATGCAAAGTGTGCTTATCATTCAAACAACCCAGGGCATGAGACTGATCAGTGTTGGGCTCTGAAGAACAAAATCCAGGATTTAATTGACAACAAGACTATTGAATTTGATCCTCCTCCAACGCCAAATGTAATTACCGCTCCAATGCCGAAGCACGACAAAGGTGTTAATGCCGTCGAAGATACAACTTTCATTACCTCTATCAAAGGGTTAACTACTCCATTGAATGTAATCAAGAGCAATCTGTTGAAAGCTGGGACTTTCCCCGGCTGTGAAAAAGACTGTGTGGGCTGTATGAGACAATATGATGGGTGTGAAAAACTGAGGAAAGGTATACAATGCCTAATGGATAGCCGCAAAATTCTATTCGAAAAGAATCTTGCCATAAAAAATTCAGCCGACAAAGCTGAAGACTTGGCCATCATAACAATTTCGAACAAACCTCTTAGGATCTCATCCAAAGGTCCTATCAGGATTTCAAATGAACCAATCATTGCTCCTCTCATAATCAGTGCTGCCGGACCCGTTCCATACACCTCTGATAAAGCGGTGCCATGGAATTATGGTGTTGAGGTTTATTACCATGGGGTAAAACAAGATTCTTGGATTGATGATAATGAAGAGGGTGTTACTAATATTACTGGTTCTAGTAAAGTCACAAGAACAGGAAGAGTCTTTTCCCCTGATATCTCACCACCAACCACTACCGCAGTTCCAATCCGCATAACCAACGGCAATGCTGGTGCCAGTACTAGAGGGAAAGAGAAAGAAAGTGAGCCTTCCAGGGAAGAGGCACTTTCTAAAAAGACTGTTATGGAAGAACCATCCACTCAAGAGATGGAGGAGATTCTGAAAATCATCAAGAAAAGCGACTTCAAAATAGTAGAGCAGTTGGGACAAACCCCTTCTAAAATATAAATGTTGTCCCTATTTCTATGTTCCAACGCCCAAGCACAAGCTTTGATTAAGTTCTTGAAAAAGGCTCACGTGCCTCAAGAAACCACAGTCGACCAGTTTGAGAACTGCGTAGCAAGTCTGTCAGCTGACAAAGGTCTGGGGTTCTCCGATGCAGATTTAACTCCCATGGGAAAGAATCATAATAAAGCCTTGCATGTTTCTGTTGAATGTAAGGGGACCACTCTGGCACATGTTTTGGTGGACACAGGCTCATCTTTAAACGTGTTACCTAAAGGCGCTTTAGATCGGCTAGAATGTGAAGGTTTGGTTTTGAAGCCAAGTGATATTGTTGTGAGGGAATTTGATGGGTCGAAAAGGATGGTTCATGGAGAGGTGGATCTCCCAATTAAGGTTGGTTCACAGATCTTCAACTCCACATTCTACATAATGGACATACGACCTGCGTATTCTTGCTTATTTGGGCGCCCATGGATCCATGGGGCAGGTGCGGTCACTTCTACTCTCCACCAGAAGTTAAAATACCCATTTCAAGGGAAGGTTGTCATTGCTTGCGGTGAAGAAGAATTTAGGGTAAGCCACCTCATTTCTTTCAATTACGTAGAAATGGATGGAGAATTCATAGAGACTCCTTACCAGACATTTGAAGTTGTGGCCACCACCAAAATCTCCCCCGACACTCCAAAAGCCGACAAAGTTATTCCCAAGATGGTTTCTCTTAAGGATGCCCGTGCTATGGTAGAAAAAGGAAACAATGAGATTTGGGGTGAACTCCTCGACATCCCCCTCAAGACAGATAAGTTTGGGATAGGTTTCACCTCAAAAGCTCAGAAATAAATTAGAGGTGCTCGTACGAGAAAGCCGTCTCTCCACCTCAAGAGTCATGAAGTGAACGCTGTAGAGGATTCCAATGATGAGTGTGCCTTTCAAGACTGGATCTACCCAACAACCGAAGGGAAGCCCCACAATTGGCATGCGAAGGACTTTGTGCCCATCTCCTTCATTGAGGAGTAATCTACTTGTTTTTGCTTTTAATCAATTAAAGAACTCGTTGTCTGTAATATTTTTGATATTGACTTTTAAGCCATGTGCCTAGCCTGGGGAACTTTGGTTCTTTTGTCAAGGGTTTTATATTTTGTTCATCTAACCATATGATCATTCAATATATTGGACTCTTTTGCATTCAAATATTTGTGTTCATTGTCTTTTATTATTTTCTTTTAAATACATTTCCAAAATATAGCCATGTATCTTACATGCACACACACACACACTCTTGCAGGTCTACATCCACTATGGATCCTATTGCCAACAACTCTATTATTGCCAACTATGACTTTGAATGTCCTATCAACCAAGCCGAAGATGAAAGCGAGAAAGATTGTGACATACCAGGAGAACTAGCCAGACTTCTGTTAAAAGAGGAAAAGGCTATTCAACCATATGAAGAGTCAATTGAGGTTATCAACCTGGGTACTGAGTCAAATAAGAAGTGTTGTACCCCAAAATTTTCCCTCCCATTTTTCATTGAGTTCTCATCACAAAGTCCTTGGAGATCAAGATCCAGTTAGGGTTTCATCTGCTCAAGACTTCCCCTTGCACTGTTGACCCAAATTAGGGTTTGAGTTTGCACAAAGATGTTTTGACCTAAAATGCCTAAGATGACTTTCTTGCTTCATATTGGACTCCCAAGTTTATCCATATCAAGTTTCAAGTCTTGATTCCAAGTTTTGCTCAGTCAATTGGACAGTTGACCTAGAAATCAGCTGTATTGGGGAAAAAGTCAATTGTGGCCAATTGACAGTCAAATCTCATGAAAATTGACCCACATCAACATTATGAACTCATATGGACCATTTGATCAAGTTTGGATCACAATTCCACAAGAAATTTGATCAGATCACCAAAAGGGCAAAATGGTCATTTTTAGGGTTTTGACTGCACAAAGGCAATTTTTGACTGTTTGACCTAGCCAATGGCAAACCAAGCTCACATATGGACTCAAGGTCCCTATGGAAATGTCTTTACATGCTCAACAAGTTCAAAAGATCCCAAATGCACAAGATTGACAGTTGAATTTCCCAGTCAATTGATCAATTTTGACTGTATACTGAAAAGTCAAACTTTGACTTTTTGGTCAAAATCAAGAGTCAAGATTCATTTTTCATCAAAACATGCCAAATCATGAAACTTGTTCACCAAGAAATCAAAAAATGCAAATTAGGGTTAGAAATGAGAATTTTTCATAACTTAGAATTTTTCTAAGTTATGAAAAACCCTAATTTTTTCCCAACTTTGCCCCACTTTCTCACCAAGATTCATTTGGATTCAAGCAAAAGTCAAAACATGAAAGTTGTAGCTTGTTGCATAATCTACAACTTTGATTCACAAAGTTTTCCCAAAAGAGGCTTGTATCTCAAGTTACAATTTTTGGAATAAGGGTACTAAACCATTCTTAACTTAGTGAAATTTTAACCTATTTTGGCAAGGTTTTCTACCTAACTTCAAGACCATTTTCCATATACTTCCACTTGGAATTTCAATTTGCATTTCAAAGATGGATTGTAGTACACATTCCAAGCTTTCCAAAATGTCTAAGAACTCATCAAAAAAACTCATAACTTGAGAGAATCGAATTTTGCAATATGGCAAAAACTCACTTTTGAATTGGCCATGTACATGTTCATAACTTGTGCAAATTTCTCAAACCAGCATGCCACTTGATTACAGGCCCTTAAACCATCCAACACTCAATAATTTAATGCATGTTCATTGTGCTAAGGCCTTGTTTCTTGAGTTTAAGCATTACATGTTGGATTAGTCCATAAATGGAAAAAGTGAAATAGCCATTTTTGCAAAAGCAAGCTTTATGTCAAAGTTGCAAATCCACAAGTACAGATCAAATCACTTTGGCACAAGATTATGAGAAAAACACACTGATCAAGACAAGGTTAGCAGCATGTTTAGGGGGCCTCTACCTGCCTAGAAACTAAAGTGGCCTTTGTTTGCTTAAGTGTTAAGAAACTTAACATAACAGAACATAACTTTGATCTCAGCAAAGAGAAGCCTAAGCAAATATTTTGTACACCTTCTAATCATCAAACCCAAGCTAGAACACGAACAAACAAGGTCCCAAACACTCCCATCCCCAGAATCATTCTAAAACTGCAAAAACAGGGCAGGGTCTGCAGTTTGAGTGCCATCTCTCATTCCTTTCATGCTTCCTTGCTAAAAGCTCATCAAACACCTTCCCTACCATCAATCCAAACTATCCAGAACATAAAACACGACCTGTAACTCCTCTAACCAATTCCACCATTTTCACTTTCTTGTTTTGCAGTTGAAGGTCCATAGCTCGATTCAAGGTGTTTCAAAGCAAAGTAAGCATTGGAATAGCATCACCACACTTCAGGCAAGCTATACAGATCATCATCTTGCCCTGAAAGCTCCCCCATTGCCAGATAGAACTTCAACTGAACAGGTATCGTGTTGAACTTCTAACTCTTAGTATAGACATCATTAGCTCTAGGTTTGTGAATAAGAAGTGTTCTACTCATGCCCCTGAATCTGTACATGCTTTTACTTTTCATTTATTTTGCTTGAGCTGTGAGAATTTAAGGTTTGAATATGGAAGGAAAGTTAGGTCAGGATTTGGGAATGTCAAAATTCTCTCTCATTTCTGAGAGTTAGGATGAGTTCTTTATATATTTAGAATCGTGATTCAATGCTTAACATTTCTTATGTTGGAAGGTTGTGCAAAAGATCAAAGAATCCAGGTGTTTGAATGGATGCTCAGGCGCGCGTTTTTTTGAATATCTTTTTTTCTGAAGGTTGAAGAAGAAGCCACATGGGCTGGGCCTGCTTTGTCTTTTCTTTTCACACCCTATTTCTATTTTCATACCCCCTGAGCCCATTATGTTTATTTTCATGATTTTTTGACTTTTCTTTTTTCATTTTGACTTATTTATTTTTGCTAATAATATTAAAAACTTGAAAAATTATTTTTACACCATTTTTGCATTTTTTAGGTATTTATTTGTTTATATGGACATTTATGCATAAATATATATATATATACTATTATTTAGAAAAAAAACTAGAAAAAATAATGTAAATATATTTCATTTCTGATTTTTATTTCATTTTTCTTTTGAAAATATTTTATGCAAAATATACCTTTTTATAAATATTAAATATTATTATTTTTATATATATAACACATATTTAGAAATTAATACATATATATATATATATATATATATATATATATATATATATATATATATATATATATATATATATATATATATATATATATATATATATATATATATATATATATATATATATATATATATATATATATATATATATATATATATATATATATATATATATATATATATATATATATATATATATATATATATATATATATATAAGTATATTTAGGTTAAAATACAAAAATACCTACATTTTTTATTTTATTAATATTTGACCTCAAAAAAATACTTTTTATAAATATACTTCATTTTATTTTATTTTTTGTACATAATAAATAAATACTTGTATAAATTAAATAAGATATATATTTACTTAATAAAAATTAGGGTTTTACCCTTAAAACATAAAAAACTCCAAAAATATTACTTTTTTTATTTTATTCATTTTTGTTTATTGGACATAAAAAATATCTTTTTTTTCATACATATGAAAACCCTTTTTGCATCTTCATTTTATTTTTTCCATTTAATTTATGTAATTAATCATCTTGTAAATATTCCAAAATTGATGTAATAGCTAGGTTTAAATTCCTTGTCTAAATATCCCCCCATTTGAACATTTGTACCCCCCTTCCCATATTGTGTTGTAATAGTGTAGGAATTTTACTTTTCGCACTTTAACGCTTTCTAAATATACCATGCTAGAATTAGGGTTTGTATGCAAATAAAAAGAACAAAATAGTTTGACCTAATTTCAAGATAATCAAGCATGAATATGGACAACACATATCACACTTGCACCCCTAGGGTATTCCACTTGTTGCCTTCAAATAAATGGGCCATATTGCATATTAGGTTTCTTTGGGCAAAACAAATACAAATCAATTGATCATAGTCCCTCAATGACGCTTTCGAAAAGTTGCCTAAAATGATCAAGTCCCTTTCAAAGAAAAATTGCCCAAAGATACTTAGCACTATTGCAACTATGGTCTAAACGATGACCCGCGCCCGTCCCTTTCACCTCCTAACACAAGATTGTCCACCAAATGCAATGGTGGAACAAAATTGTTAAAAGGATTAAAAACATAACAAAAATCTTTGAGAACTTTAGGGTAGATAGCTCTTAAGTACTTGTCAACTTGGGAAAGAAAACACTTGCCTATTTTCAAACCACACTTCACAAACACTTTCAAAACAAACTTTCAAAAAACCTTGAAACATCTTTTCAAAAAGACAAAACACCTTTTGTAAAACATTCGAGTAAAGAATTGTTACAAGGGTAGCCTAGACAAGGCATCTTTTTTCAAAACATTTTTCAAAAGCCACACACAAAGCACCATTTCAAACAATTGAAAACCAAGGCAAGTTGATCTAAGCAAGTACCTAAGAGCCCATGGATAACCATGGATAGAAAGGGTGCTAATACCTTCCCTTTCTATAATCTACTCCCCGAACCCAAGAAAAATCTCAAAGGTTTTTGCTGTGCTTTTTAAACCTTTCCTTAGGATAAAATAAAAAGTCGGTGGCGACTCTTGCTCAACCGAAACATTTGCGAAAACAAACGCAAAACCATAGTCAGTTCTCCCACCGTATCACAGAACTGGCGACTCTGCTGGGGAAAATTTTAAAAGTGGAGTAACCTTAGGGCTTAGATCACCCTCTTGCATGACTAATTATTTGAATTGTTTGCTTTATATCTTGGCTCTATTGTTTGGGTTTGCAATCCTACACCCGAATTTTGGGAAACATTCATAGATAGCAATACGTTGTGGAAACTGTGCGAGGTATACCGAAACGGTCGAAGCAATAGCTATATTAGTGCGACATATTTGTAAGTACCGGTAACCCTTGAGTTCAATCAAGGAGAGTACGGGGCCGCTGAGTGATGTCACTAAGCACTAATGACCTAGAACCTTACTTGACCATCTTAGCCTTTTATTAGGGGTAGTGAGATGACCGACTTTGGTGCAGTCTGAAGTTGGTAGATACTCGATACTACACTCATTGAGGGTTGTTTTCTTGGAATATTTTGGTCGCTAGTTAAGTGGCTAAACCAAAACAATGAATATTGAAAACAATCCAATGATATTGAGCTCCTTAGAACCTGGTTACTATTTATAGGACAGGTTTTTAAGCCAACTACACTCAAGAGGGTACTTACCTATGAAACCCCATGCAAGCCTGAAACTAGGGTTTGGTGTGATTTTCTTGTACATATGTTTTGTGCATACATCATAAACATCATAAAACATCATATGCATTCACTAACCATTTCAAGGGTTTGGATCTTCATCTTTGTTCCTGTTTTGTAGGTCATGGAAATTCCTCGCAGAAATACCATTCAAGTCAACCTTGTGAGAATCTCTCCTCAACTCAAGGAGCTCACCTCAAGAATTCCGGAAAGCTCATCCTTCAGTGAAAGACATGGTAGACTGCTCAGCCTAGTCAACACCAACATTGAAGAAGACATGATGAAAGTGCTATTCCAGTTCTTTGACCCTCTTCACCACTGCTTCACTTTCCCTGATTACTAGTTGGTGCCCACTTTGGAGGAGTTTTCTCAGCTCCTAAGAATCCATATCCTTAATCAACTACCCTTCAACGGTACGGAAAAGGAACCAAAGCCGGAAGATGTTGCTCGAGCATTACATCTACAACCATCCGACATCAAGGGGCATTGGGAAACCAGAAGCGGCGTCAAAGGATTCTTAGCAAAATTCTTGTTTGAGAAGGCACAAGAATGTTGGAATTCATTGGACCTTCAAGCCTTTGAAGAAATTGTGGCCCTCCTTATCTATGGGTTGGTCTTGTTCCCAAATCCTGACCAATTGGTAGATGTCAACTCCGTCAAAATCTTCTTGTCCAGAAATCCAGTACCAACATTGCTTGGGGACATTCTTCACTCATTTTACGCACGAACAATGAGAAAGAGGGGTGTTCTCATGTGCTGTACTCCTCTCCTTGCAAGGTGGTTTATTTCGCACCTTCCACAATCTGTCTTGAAGAATGACCAAGGCTCAAGGTGGTCCCAACGGTTGATGACTCTTACTCACTCTGATGTACATTGGTGTTCTCGGTCCAGAGAAAATGTCATCATCATCGATCATTGTGGAGAGTTTCCTAATGTTCCTTTACTTGGAATCAGAGGAGGTATCACCTACAACCCTTGCCTAGCTTTGAGGCAATTTGGATATGCACAGAGGGATGGCCCTCATGACATGTTGATTCCTGACCTAGTTTTTGACTTCGACAACGATGCGCAAGGACTTCGCCAAAGATTCATCAGAGCTTGGGGGAGGCCCAACAAGGCTGATAGCAAGACTCTGGGACACAAGAACTCCATCCCTCTTGAGCCTTATCTCAAGTGGGTATGAGCCCGAGCCCAAAGTCTGATGATGCCTTATCCTCATGTACTCCCTGTGATTAAAGAGCCCGTCAATGAAGGAGAGGTTCCCTACACCATCCTACATCCTGACATGCCTACATCGTGGGAGGAAATGCAGAAAAGTTGGATTCAGCTCAAGGAAGAACGAAACACCTTTGAAGCCAACTTCTACGCCAGTGAGAAGAAGGTTCTAGAGCTTACCTGCCGACTCCATGAGCAAGAGGCCCTCAACACCTCCATCGCACCAAAGAGGATGCGCAATGTCTTTTTACCTTAAGAAGTTTGTAATATTTGGTCCATGGGGCATTTATGTACTAACAAGTTTCTTCTTATTAATATGACGTGCGTTCTTCTTTGTCTGAAACAATTTTGAATGTCCTAAATCCTTGAATGCATTGCATACATAAGCATATCATTCATCATGTGCATAAGCAGGTCTCACTCCAGGTTTCCTTATCTGTCTGCTGTTTATTTCAGTAGGATGGATCTCGAGCAAACAGTCAAAGACCTACAAGCTCAAAATGCACAGTTTCAGCAACTCCTGACAACCTTGGCTAAAGGTCAGGAGGATCTCAAGACCTTGTTGGGGAACAAAGACCCAGTGAAAAAGAAGAAAAAGAGACTCGGGGTGGCTACTTTAGGGAGAAGATTTGACGGAGAAGCTCTGCGAGTGCTTGAATTTCCTCCTACTTCTGATGAAGGAACCAGCAAAGGAGGTGGGGCTGCGGTACCTTCCGAGTCCGATGCGGAAGAAGAGGAGGTCGAAGAGGATGAAGATTATTCTGATCAACAATACCCTCCAGCTGATGATAAATACAAAGGGCTAGAAGACAGGTTGGCCGCCATGGAGCTACAAAGAGTACCGGGTTTGGATTTTGAAGACTTGGGTTTGGTCGCCGGGATTGTGATTCCCCCAAAATTCAAAGTGCTAGTGTTTGTGAGGTACGATGAGCTGTCCTGTCCAAAAATGCATCTCAGGTCCTACGTGAGAAAGATCCAACCCTATACGGAAGATAAAAACCTTTGGATTCATTTCTTTCAAGACAGCCTTTCTGGAGCTCAGTTGGAGTGGTTTTATCAGCTAGAGGGAACCAACGTCCGGAATTGGGAAGATTTGGCCACCGCCTTCTACAAACAATACCAGTATAATTCGGACCTTGCTCCTACTCGTACCCAACTTCAGGGTATGTCATTAGGAACAAGCGAAGGATTCAAAGAATATGCACAAAAATGGAGGGATTTGGCTGGCAGGGTGCAACCTCCTTTAACCGACCGCGAACTTGTTGATATGTTTCTTGGGACCCTGTCCGGGCCATTTTTCAATCATCTAATTGGTAACTCTTCCGCGGGGTTTACCGATTTGATCTTAACAAGCGAGAGAATAGAAGCTGGCATCAAGTCAGGAAAGATTCAGAAGGGTGTTGCTGCAAGTGTTGAGAAGAAACCTTTTAAGAAGGAAACAGCTGTGGTATATTCTCAGAGAAGAGCAGGGAAGACGGAGCGTCGGCCAACTGTGGGGGCCGTAATGATTCAAAACTCTTCAAGTGAGCAGCCTCGCTATAACCAGTCCAGACCAAATCAGCAACAGGTGGAACGGCCACAACGGCAGTTCACCCGCATTAATATGACTCCAGCGCAAGTGCTTCCCCATCTGTTAAAGTTGAATCTCGCCACCATCAAGGAGGCACCAAAGAATGTGAATACATCCTCTCCGCATTATCATCCTAATGCTAAATGCGCCTACCATTCTGACAGTGTCGGGCACGACACCAACGATTGTTGGGCACTCAAGCATAAGATCCAAGACCTGATAGAGGAAAAGGAGGTGGAGTTTGACGCTCCGGAGAAGCCTAATGTGATATCTGCTCCCATGCCAAAGCACGGACGAAATGTCAATTCCATTGAAGAGGATTTGTATGTTTCTGATGTCAATGATCTGATTACTCCATTGTTAACCATCAAGTTGAATTTGTTAAGGGCCGGAATCTTCCCCGGATGCAAAGAAGACTGCTATTGTTGTTACTCTCTGCCGTTTGATTGTCCGTTACTGAAGAAAGGCATCCAAGGCCTTATGGATAGTCGACAAATTTTGTTTGAAAAAGTTTCTGCTGTTCCAGTTCATACTGAAGATGTCTCAATCATAACCACTCACGCCAATCTTTCCAAGGCCGTCAAAAAGCCTGTTAAGATTACACCAGCTACAAAATCTGTTCCTTTGAAGATAACAATGCCAGGGCCTGTCCCCTATGTTTCTGAGAAGTCAATACCATGGAACTATGGCGGTGACGTCTATTACCATGGTATTAAAGAAATCGAAATAACTGAAGAAAGTTCGGATGATGAAGAAGCCAGCATTGGTAACATTGCAGGCACGAGCAAAATCACCAGGAGCGGGAGAATATTTTCTCCAGAGATTGCCCCTCCAAGAGCAATCTTTGGACCCTCATCTGCTGACAAGGTCACCCCTGCACCAATAAAACTCTCTGCTAGAACCCCTTTGATTGAGGATGTTGTTGTTCCTAGTACTGTCTCTCCTACCGCTGCTGATAAAGGTAAGGGAATCGAAGATGAGCTCGTCAGGACGAGGGCTCAACCCTTGGTCATCCCGGAAACCTCCAAGAAGGAAATGGATGAGATTTTGAGGATAATCAAAAGGAGTGATTACGATGTGGTAGAACAGCTGGGGCAAACCCCCTCAAAGATCTCCATGCTGGCGCTACTACTTTGCTCAGAAGCGCACGCTAAAGCCCTGATAAAATTTCTGAAGGCAGCCCATGTGCCCCAAGAAACCTCTGCAGATCATTTTCAAAATTGCGTGGCTAGCCTTACCGCGGACAATGGATTAGGTTTCTCTGATGCCGACCTAACTCCTAAAGGTAGAAACCACAATGATGCTTTGCACATTTTAGTCGAGTGTCGAGGAACTACCCACGCGCATGTCTTGGTTGACACTGGTTCATCGCTGAATGTATTGCCTAAGAAGGCCTTGGACCGACTAGATTGTGAAGGGTTGGAGTTGAAGCCGAGTGATATTGTTGTCAGAGCTTTCGATGGTTCGAAGAGAATGGTCCATGGGGAGGTTGAAATTCCCATCAAGATAGGCACTGAAGTGTTTAAGTCTACTTTCTATGTGATGGACATTCGTCCGTCATACTCTTGCTTGCTGGGTAGGCCTTGGATACATCATGCTGGGGCAGTCACCTCCTCCTTGCATCAAATGTTGAAGTATCCTGTCAAGGGAAAGATCATTACTGTCCATGGAGAAGAAGAGTACATGATTAGCCACTTGAATTCTTTTCGGTACGTGGAGGTAGAAGGGGAGTTCATTGAGACGCCTTTTCAGCATTTCGAAGAAGTCCTTCCTGAGATAACAGTAGTAAAGTTGGCAGATGAGACACCGAGGCAGATGGCCAGGATGGCATCTTTGGAGGACGCGAGGGCCGCAATAAAGGAAGGGAAGAATTCAGCATGGGGGCAGTTACCTGATATTCCACATAAGACCGATAAATTTTGATTGGGGTTCACTTCCGCAGGCCAGAAAGCTATGCGCCGTTCGAAGATTGAAAGAGCGCCAGTCAAAATTTCTCCCTACGGGATCAACGCTTTGGAGGATGAAGACAAAGAGAGCAACATCGAAGAGTGGATCTACCCAACTGTCAAAGGAGGATTGAGCAACTGGGAGGCAAAAGACTTTGTCCCCATCACTTTTATTCATCAGTAATTTATTTCCTATTTGGTCTGTAAAATTTATTTTCAAAACAATCCGTACACTATCTTTTCACCTCGTGCCTTGCCCGGGGCATGTAGGTCCACTTGTAAGGGTTTTGATTACTTTTCATATCCATATGCCATGTTTAATGATTCATTGGACGTTTTTCATTTGATAAACTGCTTGTGTTCATTTTCTTTCCTTTTGCATTTTTGTTTAAGGATGGCTATCCCTTACACACACCCACACTCACCAAAGCAGGTACCCATCCACTCCGGATTCCATGGGTGACTATTCTGCTATATCTTTCAATAACTCTGAAGATCTGGTCAATCAAGCCGGGTATGAAGATGACGAAGGTTGTGAAGTACCAGGGGAACTAGCCAGACTCCTACAGCAAGAGGAAAGGGCCATCTTACCGCACGAAGAGTCATTGGAATCAGAGGAGGTATCACCTACAACCCTTGCCTAGCTTTGAGGCAATTTGGATATGCACGGAGGGATGGCCCTCATGACATGTTGATTCCTGACCTAGTTTTTGACTTCGACAACGATGCGCAAGGACTTCGCCAAAGATTCATCAGAGCTTGGGGGAGGCCCAACAAGGCTGATAGCAAGACTCTGGGACACAAGAACTCCATCCCTCTTGAGCCTTATCTCAAGTGGGTACGAGCCCGAGCCCAAAGTCTGATGATGCCTTATCCTCATGTACTCCCTGTGATTAAAGAGCCCGTCAATGAAGGAGAGGTTCCCTACACCATCCTACATCCTGACATGCCTACATCGTGGGAGGAAATGCAGAAAAGTTGGATTCAGCTCAAGGAAGAACGGAACACCTTTGAAGCCAGCTTCTACGCCAGTGAGAAGAAGGTTCTAGAGCTTACCCGCCGACTCCATGAGCAAGAGGCCCTCAACACCTCCATCGCACCAAAGAGGATGCGCAATGTCTTTTTACCTTAAGAAGTTTGTAATATTTGGTCCATGGGGCATTTATGTACTAACAAGTTTCTTCTTATTAATATGACGTGCGTTCTTCTTTGTCTGAAACAATTTTGAATGTCCTAAATCCTTGAATGCATTGCATACATAAGCATATCATTCATCATGTGCATAAGCAGGTCTCACTCCAGGTTTCCTTATCTGTCTGCTGTTTATTTCAGTAGGATGGATCTCGAGCAAACAGTCAAAGACCTACAAGCTCAAAATGCACAGTTTCAGCAACTCCTGACAACCTTGGCTAAAGGTCAGGAGGATCTCAAGACCTTGTTGGGGAACAAAGACCCAGTGAAAAAGAAGAAAAAGAGACTCGGGGTGGCTACTTTAGGGAGAAGATTTGACGGAGAAGCTCGACGAGTGCTTGAATTTCCTCCTACTTCTGATGAAGGAACCAGCAAAGGAGGTGGGGCTGCGGTACCTTCCGAGTCCGATGCGGAAGAAGAGGAGGTCGAAGAGGATGAAGATTATTCTGATCAACAATACCCTCCAGCTGATGATAAATACAAAGGGATAGAAGACAGGTTGGCCGCCATGGAGCTACAAAGAGTACCGGGTTTGGATTTTAAAGACTTGGGTTTGGTCGCCGGGATTGTGATTCCCCCAAAATTCAAAGTGCCAGTGTTTGTGAGGTACGATGGGCTGTCCTGTCCAAAAATGCATCTCAGGTCCTTCGTGAGAAAGATCCAACCCTATACGGCAGATAAAAACCTTTGGATTCATTTCTTTCAAGACAGCCTTTCTGGAGCTCGGTTGGAGTGGTTTTATCAGCTAGAGGGAACCAGCGTCCGGAATTGGGAAGATTTGGCCACCGCCTTCTACAAACAATACCAGTATAATTCGGACCTTGCTCCTACTCGTACCCAACTTCAGGGTATGTCATTAGGAACAAGCGAAGGATTCAAAGAATATGCACAAAAATGGAGGGATTTGGGTGGCAGGGTGCAACCTCCTTTAACCGACCGCGAACTTGTTGATATGTTTCTTGGGACCCTGTCCGGGCCATTTTTCAATCATCTAATTGGTAAGTCTTCCGCGGGGTTTACCGATTTGATCTTAACAGGCGAGAGAATAGAAGCTGGCATCAAGTCAGGAAAGATTCAGAAGGGTGTTGCTGCAAGTGTTGAGAAGAAACCTTTTAAGAAGGAAACAGCTGTGGTATATTCTCAGAGAAGAGCAGGGAAGACGGAGCGTCGGCCAACTGTGGGGGCCGTAATGATTCAAAACTCTTCAAGTGAGCAGCCTCGCTATAACCAGTCCAGACCAAATCAGCAACGGGTGGAACGGCCACAACGGCAGTTCACCCGCATTAATATGACTCCAGCGCAAGTTCTTCCCCATCTGTTAAAGTTGAATCTCGCCACCATCAAGGAGGCACCAAAGAATCTGAATACATCCTCTCCGCATTATCATCCTAATGCTAAATGCGCCTACCATTCTGACAGTGTCGGGCACGACACCAACGATTGTTGGGCACTCAAGCATAAGATCCAAGACCTGATAGAGGCAAAGGAGGTGGAGTTTGACGCTCCGGAGAAGCCTAATGTGATATCTTCTCCCATGCCAAAGCACGGCCGAAATGTCAATGCCATTGAAGAGGATTTGTATGTTGCTGATGTCAATGATCTGATTACTCCATTGTTAACCATCAAGTTGAATTTGTTAAGGGCCGGAATCTTCCCGGGATGCAAAGAAGACTGCTATTGTTGTTACTCTCTGCCGTTTGATTGTCCGTTACTGAAGAAAGGCATCCAAGGCCTTATGGATAGTCGACAAATTTTGTTTGAAAAAGTTTCTGCTGTTCCAACTCATACTGAAGATGTCTCAATCATAACCACTCACGCCAATCTTTCCAAGGCCGTCAAAAAGCCTGTTAAGATTACACCAGCTACGAAATCTGTTCCTTTGAAGATAACAATGCCAGGACCTGTCCCCTATGTTTCTGAGAAGTCAATACCATGGAACTATGGCAGTGAAGTCTATTACCATGGTATTAAACAAATCGAAATAACTGAAGAAAGTTCGGATGATGAAGAAGCCAACATTGGTAACATTGCAGGCACGAGCAAAATCACCAGGAGCGGGAGAATATTTTCTCCAGAGATTGCCCCTCCAAGAGCAATCTTTGGACCCTCATCTGCTGACAAGGTCACCCCTGCACCAATAAAACTCTCTGCTAGAACCCCTTTGATTGAGGATGTTGTTGTTCCTAGTACTGTCTCTCCTACCGCTGCTGATAAAGGTAAGGGAATCCAAGATGAGCTCCTCAGGACAAGGGCTTAACCCTTGGTCATCCCGGAAACCTCCAAGAAGGAAATGGATGAGATTTTGAGGATAATCAAAAGGAGTGATTACGATGTGGTAGAACAGCTGGGGCAAACCCCCTCAAAGATCTCCATACTGGCGCTACTACTTTGCTCAGAAGCGCACGCTAAAGCCCTGATAAAATTTCTGAAGGCAGCCCATGTGCCCCAAGAAACCTCTGCAGATCATTTTCAAAATTGCGTGGCTAGCCTTACCGCGGACAATGGATTAGGTTTCTCTGATGCCGACCTAACTCCTAAAGGTAGAAACCACAATGATGCTTTGCACATTTCAGTCGAGTGTCGAGGAACTACCCTCGCGCATGTCTTGGTTGACACTGGTTCATCGCTGAATGTATTGCCTAAGAAGGCCTTGGACCGACTAGATTGTGAAGGGTTGGAGTTGAAGCCGAGTGATATTGTTGTCAGAGCTTTCGATGGTTCGAAGAGAATGGTCCATGGGGAGGTTGAAATTCCCATCAAGATAGGCACTGAAGTGTTTAAGTCTACTTTCTATGTGATGGACATTCGTCCGTCATACTCTTGCTTGCTGGGTAGGCCTTGGATACATCATGCTGGGGCAGTCACCTCCTCCTTGCATCAAATGTTAAAGTATCCTGTCAAGGGAAAAATCATTACTGTCCATGGAGAAGAAGAGTACATGATTAGCCACTTGAATTCTTTCTGGTACGTGGAGGTAGAAGGGGAGTTCATTGAGACGCCTTTTCAGCATTTCGAAGAAGTCCTTCCTGAGATACAGTAGTAAAGTTGGCAGCTGAGACACCGAGGCAGATGGCCAGGATGGCATCTTTGGAGGACGCGAGGGCCGCAATAAAGGAAGGGAAGAATTCAGCATGGGGGCAGTTACCTGATATTCCACATAAGACTGATAAATTTGGATTGGGGTTCACTTCCGCAGGCCAGAAAGCTATGCGCCGTTCGAAGATTGAAAGAGCGCCAGTCAAAATTTCTCCCTACGGGATCAACGCTTTGGAGGATGAAGACAAAGAGATCAACATCGAAGAGTGGATCTACCCAACTGTCAAAGGAGGATTGAGCAACTGGGAGGCAAAAGACTTTGCCCCCATCACTTTTATTCATCAGTAATTTATTTCCTATTTGGTCTGTAATATTTATTTTCAAAACAATCCGTACACTATCTTTTCACCTCATGCCTTGCCCGGGGCATGTAGGTCCACTTGTAAGGGTTTTGATTACTTTTCATATCCATATGCCATGTTTAATGATTCATTGGACGTTTTTCATTTGATAAACTACTTGTGTTCATTTTCTTTCCTTTTGCATTTTTGTTTAAGGATGGCTATCCCTTACACACACCCACACTCACCAATGCAGGTACCCATCCTCTCCGGATTCCATGGGTGACTATTCTGCTATATCTTTCAATAACTCTGAAGATCTGGTCAATCAAGCCGAGTATGAAGATGACGAAGGTTGTGAAGTACCAGGGGAACTAGCCAGACTCCTACAGCAAGAGGAAATGGCCATCTTACCGCATGAAGAGTCATTGGAAACTGTCAACTTAGGGACCGAGGAAGACCCGAAGGAGGTGCAAGTGGGTGCCAATCTGGAACTGAGTGTCAAGGAACGCCTGATACAATTGTTGAATGAGTATGTTGAGATCTTCGCTTGGTCTTATGAAGACATGCCGGGTTTAGACACAAACATCGTGGTTCACCGTCTCCCCACAAGAGAGGATTGTCCACCGATCAAGCAAAAAGTCCGCCGAATGAGGCCTGATATGTCTGAAAAGATCAAAGCAGAAGTGATGAAGCAATTCGACGCTGGCTTTCTGGATGTTACGTCCTATCCTCAATGGGTCGCTAACATCGTGCCAGTACCTAAGAAAGATGGCAAAGTCAGGATGTGTGTGGACTACCGGGATTTGAATAGGGCCAGCCCCAAAGATGATTTTCCGCTGCCACACATTGACATTTTGATCGACAATACAGCTCAGCACAAAGTGTTTTCCTTCATGGATGGATTCTCGGGCTACAATCAAATCAAAATGGCCCCCGAGGACATGGAGAAAACTACTTTTGTTACACAATGGGGCACTTTCTGTTACAAGGTGATGCCGTTCGGGCTGAAGAACGCAGGGGCAACTTATCAATGCGCCATGGTAGCTTTGTTTCATGATATGATACATCATGAGATTGAAGTTTACATAGACGATATGATAGCTCGGTCACAAACAGAGGAAGAGCACCTTGAACATCTAGAAAAGCTGTTTGCCAGATTGAAAGAATACAAGCTCAGGCTGAATCCAAGTAAGTGCACTTTTGGAGTTAGGTCTGGTAAACTTCTGGGATTCATTGTAAGCAACAAAGGCATTAAAGTCGATCTAGCAAAAGTGAAATCAATACAAGAGATGCCTGCTCCCCGTACTGAAAAGGAGGTTAGAGGATTCTTGGGGCGCTTGAACTATATTTCCAGATTCATCTCGCATCTGACTTCTACCTGTGAGCCAATTTTCAAACTCTTGAAGAAAGATCAGGTAGTCGAATGGAACGACGATTGCCAAGCTGCTTTTGATAAGATCAAGGAGTATTTGCTAGAACCTCCTATTCTGATGCCACCCGTCGAAGGAAGACCACTAATCATGTATTTGACCGTCTTGGATAACTCAATGGGGTGTGTTTTGGGCCAGCATGACGAGTCTGGTCGAAAAGAGCATGCTATTTATTACCTTAGCAAAAAGTTTACCGACTGTGAGACTCACTACTCACTGCTCGAGAAAACTTGCTGCGCTTTGGTATGGGCTGCTCGCCGACTAAGGCAGTATATGTTGACTCATACTACCTTGTTGATTTCCAAAATGGATCCTATCAAGTATATCTTCGAAAAGCCCGCTTTATCTGGAAGAATAGCCAGATGGAAAATGATCCTAACTGAGTATGACATCCAGTACACCACCCAAAAAGCTATAAAAGGGAGTGTACTAGCTGACCATCTGGCTCATCAAGCTATCGAAGATTATCAACCCATGAGATTTGACTTCCCAGACGAGGACATCATGAATTTGGACAACATTGAAAGTAACGGACCGTATGACGGACCCGAAAAGGGATCCCGATGGACCCTGTACTTTGATGGTGCTTCAAATGCACTTGGAAATGGTATCGGCGCAGTACTCATTTCTCCGGAAGGCTGTCACACACCTTTCACGGCCCGACTTTGCTTCAGCTGCACGAACAACATGGCTGAGTACGAAGCTTGCATCTTTGGCCTCAAGGCTGCTATAGAATTGGGGATCAAATCTTTGATCGTATTTGGGGACTCGGCTTTGGTTATCAGTCAAATCAAAGGAGAGTGGGATACCAAGCATCCTAATCTTATCCCATACAAAGAACATGTCCTGACATTGTTGCCTCATTTCGAGCAAATTACCTTCGAGCATTTCCCGCGAGAAGAGAATCAGCTAGCAGATGCTCTAGCCACATTGTCTTCCATGTTTAAACTCAACTGGGATAACGAGGCTCCCCAAATCACCATCGAGCGAATGGATGAACCTGCGCATTGTCATGAGATTAATACCGAAGAAGTAGTGGAGCAACCCTGGTTCCATGAAATCAAAAGGTATCTCGAGACTAGAGATTATCCCGAAGGAGCTTCCGTAAATGACAAGAAGTTCTTAAGGAAATTCGCTGCTAAATTCTTCCTGAGCAACGACATCCTTCACAAACGAAGCCATGATTGTGTACTACTCTGATGCGTAGACAAAGCTGAAGCAGAGTTGATCATGACTGATATACACAGCGGCACATTTGGCACTCACTTGAGCGGGCATGCAATGGCTAAGAAGATCCTAAGGGCGGGCTATTACTGGTCTACCATGGAAGCTGACTGCCATCAACATTCCCGTACTTGCCACAAATGTCAGGTCTACGCTGACAAAGTTCATATCCCTCTGGTTCCTCTCAACGTTCTGACTGCTCCTTGGCCATTTGCAATGTGGGGCATTGACATGATTGGAGAGATCAAGCCCACAGCTTCCAACGGACATCGCTTCATCCTGGTTGCCATTGACTACTTCACCAAATGGGTCGAAGCAACTTCCTTCGCCTCTGTTACTAAAAATGTGGTTGCCCGCTTCATCAAGCAAAATCTCATATGTCGGTATGGTGTTCCAGACAGGATCATCACAGATAACGGTACAAATCTGAATAACACGATGATCACCGCTTTGTGCGAACATTTCAAGATTTATCATCACAATTCATCTCCCTATCGGCCGAAGATGAACGGTGCTATTGAAGCTGCGAACAAAAACATTAAGAAGATCATTCAGAAAATGACAGTCACGTACAAAGACTGGCATGAGATGTTACCGTTTGCTCTACATGGATACCGTACGACGGCACGTACTTCAACCGGGGCAACCCCATTTTCTTTAGTCTATGGCATGGAAGTTGTCTTGCCTATGGAAGTTCAGATTCCTTCTCTAAGGATTATGAAGGATGCAGGTTTGAATGAAGATGATTGGATGCAGACCCGACTTGATCAACTCAATTTGATCGACGAGAAGCGACTCGCTGCTATATGCCATGGTCAGACGTATCAAAAATGGATGATCAAGGCCTTCAATAAGAAAGTCAGACGTCAAGTGTATCAAGTCGGAGACCTCGTAATCAAGCGGATTATTCTGCCGCAAAGTGATCCCAGGGGCAAATGGACTCCTACATATGAAGGACCATTTGTGATCAAGAGCATATTTTCTGGTGGTGCAATGATTCTGACCACCATGGACGGCGATGATTTGCCGCACCCTACGAACGCAGACATAGTCAAAAGATACTACGCATAAAATAACCCGACAAGTCGAAAACCCGAAAGGGCGGCTTGGGCAAAAATGGGCATCCCGGTGAACCGAAAACCCGAAAGGGCGGTTCAGGCAAAAGTTAGGGATAAAAATAAAAAAAATCTGTATACCCGGCAAGTTGAAAACCCGAAAGGGCGGCTTGGGCAAAAAGGGGTTTCCCAGTGGATCGAAAACCCGAAGGGGCGATTCAGGAAAAAGTTAGGGAATCAAAGCGTATGACTATGTCTCGTCGGATCACTTCAAAGACAATCTCTTCATCAACCAGTTCCAGGCTTCTGATCAATCCAGTCATCGGCAAACGAAGCATTGAATGGACAGATATTCAGAGTTGTGAAAGCTATAGCGGAATGGAATCCCATGGAATTATTTCACATAGCCATCTTTATTTTGTATAAATTTTTCAAATATTTACGACAAAATCCTCTTACTAGGATGATTGTCTCCTTTGTACAAATATACTCATAGAAAGTCAATACAAATACTTTTCCCATAAATTTGTGTCATTTCCTTTTCTTTTCTCTTGCACTATTTGTTTTATTTTGAGAAACGTCCAATGTTTTGTTAAATAGGCATATGCATTTGAACATAATCATTTCTTTATGAACAAAGAAAGAGGATTACTGATAGGTTGAAGGCGCAGTTGGATATCTTGATACCCTTTCAAAAGAAACCCCCAGGAGATTTGGAATCCGTGTCCCCCAGCAAACCCTGAAGCTTATCCCCAGTAGATTCTGGAGGCTTATCCCCTGCAGAGTACGGACGTCTCTCCCGAGCTTTATTCAAAGTTATTCCTCACAAGGGCTTATAACTGGGTTATCCTCAGCTAACAACCACGGAAGATCGCACTCGCCAAGATTCTTCCTACCTCCAGCGGAGTTCATCAGAGTTCCCCAACATAACTTATCAATACAATCCCCCAGAGGAACCTATCTTTACAATCCCCAGCCAGAGAATCCTCCGGAGTTCAATTCCCCTCAGGGTTTAAGTTTCAATATCCCCAGCCGAGCTAAGGCTTCAAATTATCACTCCCCAACGAGGCCAGACTAGTGAACCTTCTCCCCACAGAGTTTTAGGAGGGCAAATCTTGAGTTCCCCAGTGAAGTCGCCGGAGATACTTCCCGCCAAACTGAAGATTCTCGGTCTTACCTCCCCAGCATGAGTCTATTAGATTGGTACTCCCCAGTAGAAGTCATCAAGAATTCCCCATAAGATTGGTATACAACCCAAGCTCCTTGTTCTCCAGCAACAACCATGAATTATTCTTCCCGGCAGCAGTCAAGATACTGTTATCTTCAGCCGTCTCGGATTCATCTATCCTCTGCAAGACAGCTCTCCAGCTTACATGCACATCCATTTACATTCATATCACATAACATACATTGTATCATGCATCATGACATTACATATAACTAACTCTGTACCTTTTCAGGTAAGATCAGTCGAAAGACTAAAATCATCATCTTCCGAGATTTCTTTCCAGGAATAGTTCGGATGTGACCCAGACACGGCAACATTCTAATGCTTATTCCAGATTTATCCAGATGCAGTTTTACACGAGCTCATCATCAGGGAACCCTACACCAGTTCTTCCTCCTAATCCAAGATTTCTGAAAACAGTTCACGGGTTCTCCAAGTAACAGATGTTAACCTATCGCTTGTTCAGATTCTTCTCAAGACTTCTGAAAACAGTTTATGGATTCTTCCCAACAACGGATGTTAATCTATCAGCTTGTTCAGATGCAATTTTTGAAAACAGTTTACGGACGCTTCCCAACAACGGATGCTGCTCTATTGCTTATTCAACTCCAAGATTTCTGAAAACAGTTCACGGGTTCTCCAAGTAATGGATGTTAACCTATCGCTTGTTCAGATTCTTCTCAAGACTTCTGAAAACAGTTTATGGATTCTTCCCAACAACGGATGTTAATCTATCAGCTTGTTCAGATGCAATTTTTGAAAACAGTTTACGGACGCTTCCCAACAACGGATGCTGCTCTATTGCTTATTCAACTCCAAGATTTCTGAAAACAGTTCACGGATTCTCCAAGTAACGGATGTTAACCTATCGCTTGCTCAGATTCTTCTCAAGATTTTTGAAAACAGTTTATGGATTCTTCCCAACAACGGATGTTAATCTATCAGCTTGTTCAGATGCAATTTTTGAAAACAGTTTACGGATTCCTCCCAACAACGGATGTCAATCTATTGCTTATTCAGACCCCCAGTTTAGAGATGGTCCCAAGCATGGACACTTCTCTGATACTCATTCCAAGATGGCATCTTTAAGCCCATCCCCGACAAGTTCCTGTTACTCCTCCCGATGGCATCGTTAAGCCTATCTCCAAATGGCATCTCTAAGCACATTCCCACATCCATTGCTTTGACGAGTGCAAATTTAAGGGCACTCTAGTGTCCAATCTCCTTTTACCCTCGAGTCACGAAAGGCAAGCTTGCCAATCTAACTCTTCGGATTCAAGAAGATTGAACAGGGGCAACTGTTGTACCCCAAAATTTTCCCTCCCATTTTTCATTGAGTTCTCATCACAAAGTCCTTGGAGATCAAGATCCAGTTAGGGTTTCATCTGCTCAAGACTTCCCCTTGCACTGTTGACCCAAATTAGGGTTTGAGTTTGCACAAAGATGTTTTGACCTAAAATGCCTAAGATGACTTTCTTGCTTCATATTGGACTCCCAAGTTTATCCATATCAAGTTTCAAGTCTTGATTCCAAGTTTTGCTCAGTCAATTGGACAGTTGACCTAGAAATCAGCTGTATTGGGGAAAAAGTCAACTGTGGCCAATTGACAGTCAAATCTCATGAAAATTGACCCACATCAACATTATGAACTCATATGGACCATTTTATTAAGTTTGGATCACAATTCCACAAGAAATTTGATCAGATCACTAAAAGGGCAAAATGGTCATTTTTAGGGTTTTGACTGCACAAAGGCAATTTTTGAATGTTTGACCTAGCCAATGGCAAACCAAGCTCACATATGGACTCAAGGTCCCCATGGAAATGTCTTGACATGCTCAACAAGTTCAAAAGATCCCAAATGCACAAGATTGACAGTTGAATTTCCCAGTCAATTGATCAATTTTGACTGTATACTGAAAAGTCAAACTTTGACTTTTTGGTCAAAATCAAGAGTCAAGATTCATTTTTCATCAAAACATGCCAAATCATGAAACTTGTTCACCAAGAAATCAAAAAATGCAAATTAGGGTTAGAAATGAGAATTTTTCATAACTTAGAATTTTTCTAAGTTATGAAAAACCCTAATTTGTTCCCAACTTTGCCCCACTTTCTCACCAAGATTCATTTGGATTCAAGCAAAAGTCAAAACATGAAAGTTATAGCTTGTTTCATAATCTACAACTTTGAATCACAAAGTTTTCCCAAAAGAGGCTTGTATCTCAAGTTACAATTTTTGGAATAAGGGTACTAAACCATTCTTAACTTAGTGAAATTTTAACCTATTTTGGCAAGGTTTTCTACCTAACTTCAAGACCATTTTCCATATACTTCCACTTGGAATTTCAATTTTCATTTCAAAGATGGATTGTATTACACATTCCAAGCTTTCCAAAATGTCCAAGAACTCATCAAACAAACTCATAACTTGAGAGAATCGAATTTTGCAATATGGCAAAAACTCACTTTTGAATTGGCCATGTACATGTTCATAACTTGTGCAAATTTCTCAAACCAGCATGCCACTTGATTACAGGCCCTTAAACCATCCAACACTCAATAATTTAATGCATGTTCATTGTGCTAAGGCCTTGTTTCTTGATTTTAAGCATTACTTGTTGGATTAGTCCATAAATGGAAAAAGTGAAATAGCCATTTTTGCAAAAGCAAGCTTTATGTCAAAGTTGCAAATCCACAAGTACAGATCAAATCACTTTGGCACAAGATTATGAGCAAAACACATTGATCAAGACAAGGTTAGCAGCATGTTTAGGGGGCCTCTACCTGCCTAGAAACTGAAGTGGCCTTTGTTTGCTTAAGTGTTAAGAAACTTAGCATAACAGAACATAACTTTGATCTCAGCAAAGAGAAGCCTAAGCAAATATTTTGTACACCTTCTAATCATCAAACCCAAGCTAGAACACGAGCAAACAAGGTCCCAAACACTCCCATCCCCAGAATCATTCTCAAACTGCAAAAACAGGGCAGGGTCTGCAGTTTGAGTGCCATCTCTCATTCCTTTCATGCTTCCTTGCTAAAAGCTCATCAAACACCTTCCCTACCATCAATCCAAACTATCCAGAACATAAAACACGACCTGTAACTCTTCTAACCAGTTCCACCATTTTCACTTTCTTGTTTTGCAGTTGAAGGTCCATAGCTCGATTCAAGGTGTTTCAAAGCAAAGTAAGCATTGGAATAGCATCACCACACTTCAGGCAAGCTATACAGATCATCATCTTGCCCTGAAAGCTCCCCCATTGCCAGATAGAACTTCAACTGAACATGTATCGTGTTGAACTTCTAACTCTTAGTATAGGCATCATTAGCTCTAGGTTTGTGAATAAGAAGTGTTCTACTCATGCCCCTGAATCTGTACATGCTTTTACTTTTCATTTATTTTGCTTGAGCTATGAGAATTTAAGGTTTGAATATGGAAGGAAAGTTAGGTCAGGATTTGGGAATGTCAAAATTCTCTCTCATTTCTGAGAGTTAGGATGAGTTCTTTATATATTTAGAATCGTGATTCAATGCTTAACATTTCTTATGTTGGAAGGTTGTGCAAAAGATCAAAGAATCCAGGTGTTTGAATGGATGCTCAGGTGCGCGTTTTTTTGAATATCTTTTTGTCTGAAGGTTGAAGAAGAAGCCACATGGGCTGGGCCTGCTTTGTCTTTTCTTTTCACACCCTATTTCTATTTTCATACCCCCTGAGCCCATTATGTTTATTTTCATGATTTTTTGACTTTTCTTTTTTCATTTTGACTTATTTATTTTTGCTAATAATATTAAAAACTTGAAAAATTATTTTTACACCATTTTTGCATTTTTTAGGTATTTATTTGTTTATATGGACATTTATGCATAAATATATATATATATATATATATATATATATATATATACTATTATTTAGAAAAAAACTAGAAAAAATAATGTAAATATATTTCATTTCTGATTTTTATTTCATTTTTCTTTTAAAAATATTTTATGCAAAATATACCTTTTTATAAATATTAAATATTATTATTTTTATATATATAACACATATTTAGAAATTAATATATATATATATATATATATATATATATATATATATATATATATATATATATATATATATATATATATATATATATATATATATATATATATATATATATATATATATATATATATATATATATATATATATATATATATATATATATATATATATATATATATATATATATATATATATATATATATATATATATATATATATATATATATATATTTATTAGTATATTTAGGTTAAAATACAAAAATACCTACATTTTTTATTTTATTAATATTTGACCTCAAAAAAATACTTTTTATAAATATACTTCATTTTATTTTATTTTTTGTACATGATAAATAAATACTTGTATAAATTAAATAAGATATATATTTACTTAATAAAAATTAGGGTTTTACCCTTAAAACATAAAAAACTCCAAAAATATTACTTTTTTTATTTTATTCATTTTTGTTTATTGGACATAAAAAATATCCTTTTTTTCATACATATGAAAACCCTTTTTGCATTTTGCATCTTCATTTTAATTTTTCCATTTAATTTATGTAATTAATCATCTTGTAAATATTCCAAAATTGATGTAATAGCTAGGTTTAAATTCCTTGTCTAAATATCCCCTCATTTGAACATTTGTACCCCCCTTCCCATATTGTGTTGTAATAGTGTAGGAATTTTACTTTTCGCACTTTAACGCTTTCTAAATATACCATGCTAGAATTAGGGTTTGTATGCAAATAAAAAGAACAAAATAGTTTGACCTAATTTCAAGATAATCAAGCATGAATATGGACAACACATATCACACTTGCACCCCTAGGGTATTCCACTTGTTGCCTTCAAATAAATGGGCCATATTGCATGTTAGGTTTCTTTGGGCAAAACAAATACAAATCAATTGATCATAGTCCCTCGATGACGCTTTCGAAAAGTTGCCTAAAATGATCAAGTCCCTTTCAAAGAAAAATTGCCCAAAGATACTTAGCACTATTGCAACTATGGTCTAAACGATGACCCGCGCCCGTCCCTTTCACCTCCTAACACAAGATTGTCCACCAAATGCAATGGTGGAACAAAATTGTTAAAAGGATTAAAAACATAACAAAAATCTTTGAGAACTTTAGGGTAGATAGCTCTTAAGTACTTGTCAACTTGCGAAAGAAAACACTTGCCTATTTTCAAACCACACTTCACAAACACTTTCAAAACAAACTTTCAAAAAACCTTGAAACATCTTTTCAAAAAGACAAAACACCTTTTGTAAAACATTCGAGTAAAGAATTGTTACAAGGGTAGCCTAGACAAGGCATCTTTTTTCAAAACATTTTTCAAAAGCCACATACAAAACACCATTTCAAACAATTGAAAACCAAGACAAGTTGATCTAAGCAAGTACCTAAGAGCCCATGGATAACCATGGATAGAAAGGGTGCTAATACCTTCCCTTTCTATAATCTACTCCCCGAACCCAAGAAAAATCTCAAAGGTTTTTGCTGTGCTTTTTAAACCTTTCCTTAGGATAAAATAAAAAGTCGGTGGCGACTCTTGCTCAACCGAAACATTTGCGAAAACAAACGCAAAACCATAGTCAGTTCTCCCACCGTATCACAAGAAGGAAATCAGGATTGGTGCTAATTTGGAAAGCAGTGTCAAAAGCCGTTTGGTTCAGATGTTGCGCGATTATGTGGAAGTATTTGCTTGGTCGTATGAAGATATGCCTGGGTTGGATACCGACATTGTGGTTCATCGTCTGCCAATTAAAAAAGACTGCCCTCCTGTTAAAAAAAAAGTTCGTCGCATGAGACCTGACATGTCTGAAAAGATCAAAGCCGAAGTAATGAAACAGTTTGATGCAGGATTCCTATCTGTAACATCCTATCCTCAATGGGTGGCTAATATAGTGCCAATGCCAAAGAAAGACGGGAAAGTTCGCATGTGCGTAGACTATAGGGATCTGAATAGGGCAAGCCCCAAGGATGATTTCCCTCTACCACACATTGACGTCTTAGTCGATAATACCGCTCAGCATAAAGTCTTCTCATTCATGGACGGCTTCTCGGGCTATAATCAAATAAAGATGCCTCCCGAAGATATGGAAAAAACTACTTTCGTTACACAATGGGGCACTTTCTGCTACAAGGTCATGCCGTTCGGATTAAAGAATGCAGGGGCAACATATCAAAGGGCTATGGTGGCTTTATTTCATGACATGATTCATCATGAGATAGAGGTATATGTGGATGATAGGATCACCCGATTACAAACCGAAGAAGAACATCTCGGTCACCTGCACAAACTATTTGAGAGACTGAAGAAATAT
The DNA here is from genome assembly GCA_948472305.1 of Vicia faba. Classification (NCBI taxonomy): domain Eukaryota; kingdom Viridiplantae; phylum Streptophyta; class Magnoliopsida; order Fabales; family Fabaceae; genus Vicia; species Vicia faba. The sequence goes on from OX451737.1 coordinate 1,242,599,398, forward strand.
AAACTGAGGTTAAACCCTAACAAGTGCACATTCATAGTACGCTCTAGAAAGCTTCTAGGATTTGTTGTCAGCAATAAAGACATTGAAGTTGATCCCGCCAAGATAAAGGCCATCCAAGAAATGCCAGTCCCTCGTTCTGAAAAATAAATCAGAGGATTCTTGGGTCGTCTCAATTACATTGCCCGTTTCATATCACACTTAACTGCTACCTGTGAGCCACTCTTCAAACTCTTGAAGAAAGATCAGGTAGTCAAATGGAACGATGAATGGCAGATTGCCTTTAACAAGATCAAGGAATACCTGCAAGAACCTCCTATTCTCATGCCTCCAGTTGAAGGGAGACCCTTGATCATGTACTTGACAGTACTAGAGAATTCTATGGGGTGCGTTTTGGGCCAACATGACGAGTCTGGCCGAAAAGAGCATGCAATTTACTACCTAAGCAAAAAGTTTACCGACTGTGAAACCAGATATTCACTGCTCGAGAAAACTTGTTATGCTTTAGCGTGGGCTGCTCGCCGGCTAAGGCAATACATGTTGACTCATACCAGTTTGTTGATTTCTAAGATGGATCCGATTAAGTACATCTTCAAAAAACCTGCCCTTTCTGGACGAATAGCCAGATGGCAAATGATCTTGACTGAGTATGACATTCAATACACAAATCAAAAAGCCATCAAAGGAAGTGTACTAGCAAATCATTTGGTCCATCAAGCCGTGGATGATTATCAGTCAATGAACTTCGACTTCCCTGACGAGAATATTATGCTGGTAACCTACTATGCAAAACCTAGACCGTATGACGGACCTGAACAAGGATCCCGATGGACTATGGTATTCGATGGGGCTTCCAACGCCTTAGGTAACGGAATTGGTGCTGTGATCATCTCTCCTGAAGGTTGCCACACTCCTTTTACCTCCAGACTATGCTTCGATTGTACAAATAATATGGCTGAGTATGAAGCATGCATCTTAGGTCTAAGGGCTACTATTGACTTAAAGATCAAGCATTTGGGTGTATTTGGAGATTCCGCTTTGGTGATCAGCCAAGTAAAAGGAGATTGGGACACTAAACACCCTAATCTCATCCCTTAAAAGAAGTTTTTGCTATCCCTAATTCCCTACTTCGAAGAAATCACGTTCGAGCACTTCCCTAGAGAAGAAAACCAGTTGGCTGACGCTCTGGAAACCATGTCCTCAATGTTCAAAGTCAGATGGGACAACGAAGCCCCTATGATTACAATTGAAAGATTTGATGAACCTGCACATTGATATGAGCTTGACACCGATGCGGAAAAGCCGTGGTACCATGAGGTAATGAGATACCTTGAAGGGCAAGAGTATCTAGAGGGAGCATCTATCAATGATAGAAAGTTCTTACGAAGATTTGCATCCAAATTCTTCCTAAGTAACGGGATATTGTACAAGCGCAACCATGATTCGACTCTACTCCGATGTGTGGATAAGAGGGAGGAAGAGGAAATCATGGAAGACATGCACGATGGCCTTTTTGGTACTCACTCAAGTGGACATACAGTGGCTAAGAAAATCTTAAGAGCTGGCTACTATTGGTCAACGATGGAGACCGATTGCCATCAATATTCAAGAACTTGCCACAAATGCCAAATTTACGCTGACAAGGTCCATGTACCTCCAATCCCTCTGAATGTCATGTCCACGCCGTGGCCATTTGCAATGTGGGGTATTGACATGATCAGAGAGATCAAGCCCACAACTTCCAACGGGCACCGCTTCATTCTTGTTACTATCGACTATTTCACCAAATGGGTCGAAGCTGCCTCATTTGCCTCAGTCACCAAGAACATGGTAGCCAGATTCATCAGACACAATCTTATCTGTCGTTATGGTATCCCCGAAAGGATCATCACCGACAATGGGACTAATCTCAACAATGCCATGATCAGGGAATTGTGCACTCAATTTAAGATCAAGCGTCACAATTCTTCTCCGTATAGACCAAAAATGATTGGCGCAGTCGAATCAGCCAACAAAAATATCAAGAAGATTGTGCAGAAAATGGTAGTGACCTATAAAGATTGGCATGAGATGCTACCATTTTCTCTACATGGTTACCGTACTTCAGCTAGAACATCAACTGGGGTAACTCCCTTCTCTGTAGTCTATGGCATGGAAGCCGTTTTGCCAGTGGAATTCAAATCCCCTCGTTGAGGATTATGATTGAGGCAGGCCTAAGTAAAGACGAATGGATTTAAACGAGATTGGATCAGCTGAACTTGATCGATAAAAAACGATTAGCTGTTATCTGCCATGGTCAGACGTATCAAAAACATATGATCAAAGCTTTTAACAAAAAGGTCAAGCCTTGAGTATATCAAGTTGGTGACCTGGTGATAAAACGCATCATTTTACCACAAGGTGACCCCAGAGGAAAATGGACTCCCACCTATGAAGGGCCGTTTGTTATCAAGAGAGTTTTCTCTAGCGGTGCCATGATACTGACCACCATGGATGGTGAAGATTTCCCACATCCTATAAACGCGAACATAGTTAAAAAATACTATGCATAAGAGATCCGTTAGGTTGACACACCTAAGCAGAAAGGGGCATCCCGGAAAACCAAAAGGTTTGGGAAAAAATTAGGGATATATACAAAATATTATACACCTGACAAGTTGAAAACCCGAAAGGGCGACTTGGGCAAAAAAGGGCATCCTGGTGGACCGAAAACCCGAAAGGGAGGTTCAGGCAAAAATTAAGGATTAAAAGCGTACGACTATGTCCCGTGAAATCAACACGTCCAATACTATCACCAAGGTCCAAGTTCAAATGGTCCAGGATCAATCCAATCAACTTTGATCAACAGCAAGGGACGTTCAAAGACATTGGGGCAATAGTAGAGCTGAAAGGTAATGAGATCATTTCACATGGATATTTGTTTTTCATTCTCAATTTTGTTTTATTTTCGGCGATTTCCTCTTACTAGGATTTCCGTCTATATGTACAAAAACGCCTATTCATGGGCAAAATATCAATACAAATACACTTTGAAGTGCAAAATTGTCTATCTCTGTTTTGAATGCAAATTTGTCCAATGACTAAAATTGAATGAACATATGCATATGAACATAATTAAAGCTATTTGGCACATGTGTCCTGCCAAGAAGTAACCTCAACAAGGCATCAGTGCACAACAACAGTAAGCATCCCTTTAATGAATGTGAAATAGCCCCACAGAGTTATCTCACCATCATTATCCCCACCAGGGCGTTGACAATAAACCTTTCCCCAACAGAGTTACCCATAAAATATCCTTGCACAGGACGGTCCTTGGCCAGAGTCTCAATCTCTTGACAGCTTTTTTCCCAGCTAAAGCCTAGGAGATCTCTTCCTAAAGGGAATCCACCTCCTTAGCAGATTTTATTCCCCACAAAGTTATCTCATCATCATTATCCCTATAGGGACAACCCCGATGCAACCTTTCCCCGACGGAGTTGCCTACAAAAATTTCTTCACATAGGATAAACCCCCGGCCAGAGTCTCAATCTCTTGGCAACTTTCTCTAGCTAAGTCAATTTCTACAAAATTGAAACCTATGGGTCTCTGTCTAAAGGAAATTCATCTCCTCAGCAGGGTTTATTTTCCCAACAGAGTTATTTCCCCGGGCCAAGTGCAAATTCCTCAACGTACAAGACACCCTGATTTCCCCAGTCGAGTAAGCACTCCCCGGTGAGTCCAAAATTGTCCAGCTGAGCCCATCATCCCCAGATGATCCCATCATTCCCAGCGGAGTATATCTTCCAACCGGGATTTTTTATCCCTAGTAGAGTATATCTTCCAACCAAGATTTTATTCTCCAAGCTGAGTCCATCCTCCCCAGCTGAATAAACACTCCCCACTGAGTCCATCTTCCCCAGCGGAGTATATCTTCCAACCAAGATTCTATTCCCCAGCGGAGTACAAATCCCTCAATGGAACCCAAATTCCCCATTTGAGTCCGAATCGCCAAGCTGAGTATATTCTCCCCAAGCTAAGTCTGCCTTGCCTGACTGAGTCTATACTCTCCAGTTAGAATTTCCCCTTCAAATGACTGCAAATCACAGTGCCACAACCCCTAATCCATAGTAAAGTCTTCAACAAAGCCTTTATTATTACCAAGAAATGCTATGAAGCCTGGATCCAACCATATATTGGCATAATTTTCAAGTTATACTGAAGCCTGGACCCGACCAGATAACAGTTTGACTTCTTCAATTTATGAAGCCTGGACCCGACCAGATAACAGTTTGATTTCTTTGATTACTGAAGCCTGGACCCGACCAGATAACAGTTTGACTTCTTGAGTTACTGAAGCCTGGATCCGACCAGATAACAGTTGATCTCATTTCTCAAAAAGCTATGAAACCTGGACACGGCCAGCCTAACTCTTCAAAGATATAGAAGAACCTAAACTTAATCCAACCAAGGTTTTAACCACTTGTTCCCGACAGAGTTGCCTCTTTATTCCCCGACAAAGGACTGAGAAACCTGGATCCGACCAGATATCATTCTGCATTTCCATATTTTCAAGAAAGTCATTTTGAAGTCGGGATCCGACCAGATAGCAATCATCCTCAGAGATTTGTTGTGAAGCCTGGACCCGACCAGATAACAACTAAATCCCTAAGCAGTTCATTGTGAAGCCTGGACCCGACCAGATAACAATTAAATTCATCATAAATCTGCAAAGCCTGGACCCGACTAGATAACAGTTTTCAACCAGTTCATTGTGAAGCCTAGACCCGACCAAACAACAATTAACTTCATCAAAAATCTGCAAAGCCTGGACCCGACCAAATAAAAGTTTTCGAACGGTATATTGTGAAGTCTGGACCCGACCAGATAACAATTAACCATGATCCCCAGAAAGACACTATGAAACCTGGATTCGACCAGATAATAATACAACTTTCCAAAAGACCATAAAGTCTGGACCCGGCCAGATAACAGTCTTCAAGAAGTATCGTGAAGCCTGGATCCGACCAGATAACAGTTAATTCACCCTTACCTCCAACAAGTTATTGTGAAGCCTGGATCCGACCAGATAACCGTTCATCTCCACATCCCCAACAAGTTGTTATGAAACCTGGACCCGACCAGATGACTATTCAATTTCAAGGAATTTTCTGCAAAGCTTGGATCCGACCAGATAACAGTTAATTCATCTCTTCCCCAATTAAGTTGCCATGAAACCTGGACCCGACTAGATAGCAACCGACTACTTCATCCTCAGCAACTGTGAAGCCTGGATCCGACCAGATAACAACTGATCTTTGAGTGATGTTCCCCAACAAAAGCATCTCTTCAAAAGAATTTGAAGATATGCATATTCTTCATTTCCAACAGGCAATCAAGGATTCAACCTCCGAAGATTTCCTCAGCAGTAGTCAAGGATTTATTTTCCCGGACAAAAACACACATTTCACATTCATACATGATAACATGTACATAACAATGCATTTAGCATGATGCCACATCTGGTAAGCATCATGCAAGCACCTGCATTTTCCTAACCCCCTTTCTCACAGGTAAAACAACAAGTCTAGTATGGATCAATAGGAGATTTGTGCTGATACCTCTTCTAGAGTTTACCAATATTCCTCCAAATGGAATCTATAAGCCCATTCACCATCCACCTTTGAGTGCAAATTTTTGGGCCATCTAGTGTTCAAACATATTTCACTATCAAGTCACAGATACCGGGTCCGCCAATCTAACTCTTCAGGTTCGAGAAGTTTGAACAGGGGCAGCTGTTGTACCCCAAAATTTGCCCTCTCATTTTTCAAGGCTTTTCTCACAATGATTCTCAAAATTCAAGCTTGCACAAGTATATTGGGATTTTCCAGCACCAGAATTAAAAGGAAACTGTCAAAAAGGGAGAAAACAGATAAAAATAACATTTTGACAAATTTGGAGGAAATTAGGTCTCCTTTGATTCAGCCCCCTTCGATTGGACCTTGCACCTCCTTCGATTGCTCAAAAGTTGCTGCTAGCGTGCCTCTTTCGTCTGGGAATGTGACTTCTTGTTGTAGGCTTCGTTTGTGTCTTCCACTGCCTGCATGTTTGCTTTAAGTACCAAATTTTCTGCCACATGTGCCCCCCTGCAAGGCAAATTCTTCGATTGGGCATATGCTGCCTGCATGTTTGTTTCGTTTGGACAAGCTTCGATGGTATAAAATAACCATCTCTATGCATCCTTCGAATCCACTTGCACCAAGGGCCTCTTGCAGACTTTGCATCTCACAAGTTTTGTTTGAGCCAAGAGATATCTTCATACAAGATTTGACTAAGTTATTGCTCCCTTTGAAAGAACACCCTTCGATTCAGAAATCAGGAACTTCCCTCACGCTAGGAAATTACTCCTTTTATGTTTGTTTCGATCCACATGCTTCGATTGGGCAACATGCTTCCTTCGAACACGAGTTTTCGATTGGGCGATATGTTTGCTTCAATCTAAGCTTCGACTGGGCATTAGCTTCATTCGAGTAAGCTTGTTTCGACCACAAGCTTTTATTGAGGCAAAGGCTTCCTTCGAACAAGTGCGCTTCGATCTCATTCCTGCATACAAACCTTTATTTGGGCATTCACCTCCTGCATATCTGCGTGTAAGCTTTCGTTTGGGAATTCATCTCTGGCCATGCCTACATGCAAGCTTCAGTTGAGCAAGGGCTTCATGCCACCTGGGTTACATCTTTCGTTTGGGTATTGAAGCTTCCTTTGATTCAGAAGGAAATGATCTTCATACAAGCTTCAATTGAGTTTTTGTTTCCCTATGAAACAGTGTCCTTCGACTCAGGAATGTCCTTCGACTCAGGAAGTAAAGGCCTCCTTTTGGTTTTCTTCAATTCAAAAAGTCAATAATCTTCTGAAAGCTTCCTTTGATTCAGAAGTTAATAACCTTCTGAAAAGTGTCATTCGATTGCACCATTCGCCCCTCACATATTTGCCTTGGATTCATAAGTTTTCGATTAGATGAATGGCTACCATCCTATGACTTTCAAATTCATCTTCATGTATGATTCGAATGCGCCTTCATATCACCTTCGAATCCATCTGTAAACCCTTCAATATGCCATAGTCCTGCATTATGACACATAACTTGGTGGTCCAGTCGAAGGACTTGCCATAGTTGGGGAATAATTGTTCTCTTACTTTGGAGTCTGGTCGAAGGTTTAGGCCTAAGTTATTAAAAGAAAGAAGACTCAAAATGGCATATTCAGCTAAAAAGGGCCCTTCGAAGAACACACAGTTGATTCATTCTAAGAACACACAACTGGTGAAAACGAATGCTGTGTTGTTCTAGTCTGGTCGAAAGGTGTAGAAAGATGGAGGATTCGACTCAAAAGATCAAGTTGAACATTTAGACCCATAGGCTAGGCTATGTGTTTTCCCTTTTCAGGCCTCAAACATATGACTCACCCTATACTTAATTGTTTATGTAAGGTAAAATAGGCCTTTACCCATTTGGTGTCCAAGTCCACTTGCACTTAATAGTATAATACTACCTTTTAGAAAATTTTGTCTTGAGCCTTGCGCCTGTTTTCCTTCAGAAAGAAGCAACCCATCTGAACCATTCATCTTGCTTTTATGGCACAAGTGGACACTTACTTTCCAGTTGAGCCTTATTTTATTATTTTTTCTCCCCAAGCTTCCCAAAAGCCTTTCTCTATAAATAGAGAGTTCATTTGCACAAAGAAGAAGGGGAGAAAAAAGGAAGAAGAGGGGAATGTATCTTCAACATTCTCACACACTATAAAATTCTCAAACACTTCAACACTTGTGAAATCAAATAAAACCAGAATCATCGTTACCTCCTTCAATTCAGAAGAACAACACATTCCAGTTTCCTTCGAATCAAGGAGCATCCCACTTGTTCCTTCCTTTCGAATCCAGTGTCGAAGGCCTACCCTGGGTATTTTCCTTCGAATCCAGAGGCATTCAAAGCAACCGCTTCAAAGTCCAGAACACACTCCAACCTCCAGCAAGGTAAGTCATTTTTAACCTTTGGCCCTTCGTTTCCAGCATAACATGTAAATATGTTTTCTTTTTCATTTAAAACATGTACATACTATTTTTTTATTCTCTTAATATGTGTCATGGTTAACAATCATCTTGGTTTTTTCTCTTGGTACATTTAAATACGCTTCAAAGAGCTAATCTAGTCTTAAGGTGATGTTGGCGTGGCCTTGGGCCATGTTGCTATTCCAACTCAAACTAAAGAGACAACCAGGAGGAAAACCATGTTGACTTTTAGGCTCAGTCGAAAGGCATTCCCTCACTTCTTTCGACCTCTAGTCGTAGAAGGAAATAAGGCAGAACCAGAAGGCTTCGCCATACACATACTTGTCCAATCGAAGGAGGCCAACAGAATGCAAATCGAAGGGTGCTCCTGCCTGGGTCGAAGAGCTTATTTTCCTTTCTTTTATTTTGTTTTTGCCTTTACATTTTCTTGCCTTTCAATATGGTTGTAATAGTGTAGGATATTTATTTCCTGCATTTTTATTGCTTTATACAAATGTTAGTAACTAGGATGTATGGTAAGATAAAACCAACAAATAGACAACCCTAATCAAAACTAAATGCATGCAATCAAATACACTTAGCACACATGCACCCTTAGGGAAATTCCACTTGTTGCCTTATAAAAATGGCCATGTTATGCATGTGGGATGTCTTAGCACAAACAAATCAAAAAAGATCATAGTCCCTCGATGACGCTATCAAAGTTGCCTTTCAAAATGATCTTAGTCCCTACAGAAAAGTGCTAAGTCATTTCACAACATTGCTATCATGGTCATACGATGACCCACGTATGTCCCTTCACATCCAATGATGGGGCTTCTTATCAAATCAATGGTAAGGTAGCAACATCTAAAGGAGGAGTAAAAACACATCTAAAACCTTTTGAGTAGGTAGATTACTTTTAATTAATTGCTCAATTTCAAAACAAACATCCTTGTTATTTTCAAAACAATCACATACATCTTTCCAAAACTTGAAACATTTTTAAAAGCTCAACACTTTGCATACATTCTTACGAACGGGAATCATTGCAAAGTTTGCATAAACGATGGCACCTTTCAAAATACTTTCAAAACCACACAAAAGCAAGTGATCTAACAAGTAACTAAGAGCCCATGGAAAACCATGGATGGAAAGGGTGCTAATACCTTCCCTTTTCATAATCTACCCCCCGAACTCAAGAAAACATCTCGAAAGGTCTTTCATGTGCTTTTTCACCTTTCCTTATTGGATAAAATAAAAGTCGGTGGAGACTCTTGCTAAACCGCAACATTTTGCAAACACAAACGCAAAACCCCAAGTAAGTTCTCCCACCGTATCACAATCTAGCTCCAAGGTAACCCCACTTTTAGTTTTATGTCTCCCCAGTAGAGTCGTCAGTTCTGTAATACAGTGGAAAAGCTGACTGTTATACTGGTTTTATGTTTGTATTCGCAAATGTTGCGGTAAGCAAGAGTCGTAACCGACTTTTCTTTTATCCAACAAATGAAAGGGTGAAAAGAAAAGAAAAAGACCTTTCAAGATTATTTATGAGTAAGGGAGTAGATTATGGAAAGGGAAGGTGTTAGCACCCTTTCCATCCGTAGTTATCTACGGCTCTTAGATGTTAGCTCATTTTGAAAATGCTTTTTTTTGTAAATGTGTTTTTAAAGATATTTTGAAAAGACGCCTTAATGCGGAGAACTTTGTAATGTTTCTCGTATCGTTGAGAACATATACAAAGTGTTTTTTGTCTTTGAAAATATTTATAAAATAGTTTGTGTATGTGTGAAAATTTGTTTTGTTTGTTTTTAAGATCAAGCAACTATAAGTGGTCTTCCTACTCGAACGGTCTTTGTTCTTTTCCTCTTTTCCTTTAGACAGTGCTATCCTACTATTAGTCAGTAGATAACCCTACCGTTAGATGTTTTAAGGGACAGGTACGGGTCATCATACAGTCATTGAAGGTAAGTGGTAAGGACGCTTTAGAAATTTCGTTTAAGGGACTAGATCATTTTACCGAAAGGCAACATTGAAGGGTCATCGAGGGACTATGATCTTTTGATTCAAGGGTATTTGCTAAAGCGTCCCCACTTTCGAGGGACATGACTGTTTTTTCCTAAGGCAACAAGTGGAGGTACCTTAGAGGTACGTGTATGTGAGTGTGTTGTGTTTCAATTATGTTTATATTGAGTACGGAAAAAAGTACATCTTTCCATACAAGCCTATTAGCATACATCTAACAGTTAAAATAAGTACGTAAAATAAAAATGCGGAAATTTGAATCTATGCTATTACAATGCTTCGGGATGGGGGGAATTACAAACCAAAAAACGGGGGGAAAATGTAAAGAGTCCTAATGTTAACTATTACATCCCATGTACAATTACATATATTTGTGAAAAAATAATGCGAATAAAGTAAAGCATGCAGAGAAAGAAAGTCCTAAAAAAGTTCTAAGTGATAAAAAGAAAAAGATTTTTTGTTGTGGAAAAATAATGATTAAATTTAATTAAGACAACCTAATTCTAATTAGTTTAATTAATTAAGAAAAATATGATTAAAATAATTAATAAAAAAATTAATTTAATTCATAAAACTTAAGTCTAATATTTTTATGATTTTGATTTTACGATTTTTATGATTTTTTAATAAACGAAATTAATTGAAATAAAAGAAAATAAATAAAGCCAAAAGACAAAATGGGCCGCGCTGCAAAAACGAAAATAAGGGGTAAGAAAGAAGTAGAATTAAAAGCCCAAATTGGACAAATCCCAGTTCTACTCTGGATCCAATATGGATAACGTCTTGGGGTGCACCACGGGGACGCGCCTTTGAGGATTTAGATCTGGCATTTTCAGATTCCTGCATCAAAACTTAAAAGCAATGGTGCTAAAACATTCTAAACATTAGTATGAACATGCATGAACGCTTATAAACTATTTATAACCTAAGAATTGAGAGTTTGTAATTAAGAATTTTTACCCAACCAGAGCTACTTGGTGAAGTTGTTTTGGGCGTGGATTGGCTTGACAAGAGGCCTGAGTAGACTCCTAGAAGTCTCAGAAATGTGATTTGCTCACTTTTTTAGACTGATAGCACCTAGGAATATAGTTGCGAATTCTTGTAACTTTTAGCAATTTTTGAAAATTTTGTTGAGCTTTCTTATAGCTATATATGTGTGGTCCTTTGACTTGAGTTTTTGTTCAATATATAGATGGAGGAGAAGAGAGAGTATGGTAAGAAAACAAAGCTTTCAAGGCCATGAGACAAAAATCCAACATATTGAAAGTTTGCCATATTTGAATGATTCTTGCCAAAAATGAAACATCTCTTTCCATTTTCGTTTGCTGCATGAACTTGGACATATTGAGTGTATCTTGCACGAACTTTAGGGCTTCATGATGGATCAAGCCAAGCCCATATGCACTAGCCCATTAGTTTTTTCATTTTGTTTGATTTAATTCATATTTAAATGAATAAAAATTCAAATAAATAAAAATAAAATAAAAATAATGCATGGATGGGTTTAGAGGTATTTGTACATATCATGAGTATGTTTGAACTCCAAAAAGTTAGGTCCAATAACTTAAAATCACAAATTTACTCAATTGAGATTTCATGCATTTCTTGTAAATTGTCCAACTTGTGCAACTCATAACTTGCTCAATTTTCATCTTTTGAAGATGATATTAGACTTTTTGGAAAGCCCAATATGTCCTATACAATCTCTATATTGGTATTTTTTGCTTTTTAAGACATTATCTTGATGTAAGTTGTATTGACAAAAAATGTCTTTTGTTGACTTTTGAAAATGACCTATAATGTATGAGATCATATCTTCCAAATGAACCATCTTTTGGACTTGAGACTAAAAGCAAAGTTGTAGAGGATTGAATTTTATTCTAAACGGGATTTGTCTGGGGAAAAGTTGATGAAGCATGTGAAAGTTATGCTTGGTCAAAGTTCAGTTGAGTTCTCCTTAGGAAACCCTAACTTGGCAATTCTTGACTTTTGATGATCTGAGGACTTTCCTTGAGGAATCATGATCAAACCTTGATCAAATTATGAATATCACTTAAAAATGTCGAGTTTGACCAAAAATATTGAAGTTTGACTATATATTGACCACATTTGACTTTTGACCATTACAGTTGATTTTTAAACATTTGAGCCATTTACTGAGCAAACTTGTGATGCAAGGCATGAAACTTGGCATGGATATTCTTGAGGACATATTAGGAACCATGTAAATAACTTGAGGCCTTTGAAACCCAAACTTTGTGAAAAGTGAAACCCTAGTAGGAAGTCCTTTGCTTACGAGGAGAATTTGTCTGGTCAAATTCTTAGTCAACCTTGAGCACTTGGGGACCTCTATGAGTATGTCTTGAATAAAATGAGAGGGGAAATTTTGGGGTACAACAGGAGGCATCAGGATTGGAGGTTCTTGTAAGCACTCTTTATTCTTGTCAAAAGTTGCTTGGCAGTCTTCATGCCATCTGACTACTTGATCTTTCTTCAACAGTTTGAACATTGACTCATAGGTAGAAATTAAGTGAGAAATGAATCGGGCGATGTAGTTGATTCGACCTAAGAAACCCCTGACCTCCTTCTCAGTACATGGATATGGATTCTCTTGTATGGCTTTGACTTTTACTGGATCAACCTCAATACCTTTTTCATTGACGACAAACCCTAGAAGTTTTCCAGAGCTCACCCCAAAGGTGCATTTGTTGGGATTCAGCCTCATCTTGCATTTCTTCAACCTTTTAAATATCTTGTGTAAATGATCAAGGTGTTCTTCCTCAGTTTGCGACCTTGCAATCATGTCATCAACGTAAACTTCTATCTCATGATGGATCATGTCGTGAAATATAGATACCGTAGTCTGTTGATAGGTTGCGCCTGCATTCTTCAAACCGAAAGGCATGACCTTATAACAGAAGGTTCCCCACTGTGTAACACAAGTGGTTTTCTCCATCTCTTTGGGTTCCATTTTGATTTGATTGTATCCGGAGAAGCCATCCATGGAGGAGAAAACATTGTGTTGAGCCGTGTTGTTAACCAAGACATTTATATATGGTAGCGGGAAATTATCTTTGGCGCTTGCCCTATTCAGTTCCCTGTAGTCTACACACGTACATACTTTTCTGTCTTTCTTCGACACTGGGACCACATTTTCAACCCATTACGGATATGACATTACTTCCAGGAAACCTGCATCGAATTGTCTCATTACCTCATCCTTAATCTTCTCAGACATATATGGCCGCATGCGACGAACCTTTTGCTTGACCAGAGGCCATCCTTCCTTCATTGGAACACAATGAACTACGATATCAGTATCAAGCCCTGGCATATCTTCATATGACCAAGCGAACACCTACATGTAGCCGTGCAACATCTGGACCAATCTTCTCTTGACATTGTATTACAATATGGCGTCGATCTTGACTTCTTTCTTGTCTGCCTCAGTACCCAGGTTTATCACTTCAACTAGCTCTTCGTGTGGTTGAATAACCTTTTCCTCTTATATCAGAAGTCTCGCGAGTTCCCCAGGTATTTCAGAATCTTCTTCACCTTCATCTTTGGCTTGATAGATTGGACGTTCAAAATCATAGATGGCAATAGTAGAATCGTTGTCAATGAGATTCGGAGTGGGTGTTGATCTACAAATGTGTATGTGCATATAAGGTCACATGGCTTTTTTTGAAAATGCAATAAGGTAAAGAATGATAATGAGTGAAAAATTTGAATGCAAAAGAGTCCAATGTTTTTTCATTAAAATGAGCATATGGAAATATGAAAATGACAAACCCTTAACAAATGGACCAATGTTCCTCGGGCAAGGCACATGGCTTAAAGTCATTGTTTTAATGGAAATTACAGACAAAGTTCTTAAAGTAATAAAAACAGTAAATGGAAATTACTCATGGCTGAAAGAGATTGGGATGAAGTCCTTGGTCTGCCAGTTGTTGAGCCATCCATCAGTAGTTGAGTAGATCCAATCATGAAAGTCACAATCAACATCATAGTTTTCAAGGGCGTTAATCTCATGGTTACTAATGCGGAGAGGTGGTTTCCCTACGCGAGCACGTCGAACCTCCTTTTGAACTTTGGAAGTGAAGCCCAATCCAAATTTTTCTGACTTAAAAGGGAAATAAGGAAGTTGCCCCCAAATGGTGCAACCTCCTTCTTCAATAACATCACAAACATCTTTGAGTGAAGCCATCCTTAATGTATCTTTATCAGCTTTGGGAGTGTCAGAAGTGGCTTTGGCAACAACGACCATGGGAGAGACCACTTCAAAGGCTTGACAAGGAGTTTCAATGAACTATCCATCTATTCCAACATATTTGAATGAATTTAGATGACTAATCATAAACTCTTCTTCACCCCAGACCATAACAACTTTCCCCTTGACCAGATATTTCAACTTTTGATGTAGTGTGGAAGTCACCGCACCTGTCCCATGTATCCAATGGCGTCCAAGCAGGCAAGAATAAGTAGGACAAATATCCATCACATAGAATGTTGAGTTAAAGAGTTGAGACCCGAATTTGATGGGGAGATCAACCTCTCCACGGACCATCCTCTTTGATCCGTCAAAAGCTCTCACTATAATGTCACTAGGCTTCAGTACCAAACCTTCACAGTCCAACCGATCTAGAGCACCTTTGGGTAATATTCAGAGAGGACTCAGTATCCACCAATACATGGGCTAAAATGGTTCCTTTACATTTGATGGAAACATGCAGAGCTTTGTTGTGGTTTTTTCCGGATGGAGTCAGATCTGGATCCAAAAATTCCAAACCATTTTCAGCATTCAAACTCGCTACACAATTTTCAAATTGGTAGGCCGTAGTTTCTTGAGGGACATGCACATTTTTCAAGAATTTTATCAGTGCTTGAGCATGTTCCTCGAAGCATAGCAACAAAGACAACTTATAAATCTTCGAGGGTGTTTTCCCCAACTGTTCCATTATCTTATAATCACTTTTTGTAATGATTTTTTAAATCTCCTTCACATCTTGGGTAGATGGGTCCTCAATGGAAACATCTTTTGAGGATGCCTCCGTCAGGGCAGGCTCAGTCATTTTTTCCTTTCCTCTAGTGTCAGCAACAGGTTTGACAGCAGTAATGCGAACGGGTGTAGTTGTGGTTATTGGAGGTGAAATCTCTAAAGAGAAGATCCTCCTTGTCCTAATAACTTTACTTGATCCAGCAATGTTTGTAATGTCAGCAGTTTCATCATCATCAATCCATGAATCTTGTTTGATACCATGATAATACACTTCCTCCCCATAATTCCAGGGCACAACCTTATCAGGAAAGTAGGGAACTGGCTCTAGTGTGGTGATAATTAGTGGAGCTATTATTGGTTCAATGGGAATCCTAATAAGACCTTTTGAGGTGATCCTAATAGGTTTGTTTGAGATAGTAATGATGGACACGTCTTCTTGAGATACATTTTGGGCCAAACTTTTCACAGATGGAGTTCTTTCAAATAGAATCTCATGGCTATCCATTAGGTGTTGGACACCTTTCTTCAGCCATTCACAACCATTAATTTGTACAACACAGTAGCAACAGTCTTCAAGGCAACCATGGAATACCTCGAATTTCAACAAATTCTTTTTAATAGTCTTCAAAGGAGTGGTCAAGTCATTGACAGAGGAAACAAGAGAGGCGTCTTCAATAGAGTTGACACCCTTACCATGATTTGGTATGGGTTCGGTGATCACGTTGGGAGTTGGCGGAGGGTAGAATTTAATTTTCTTGTTATCAATTAGGTCCTGGATTTTTTTAATGCCCAACAGTTGTTGGTATCATGTCCGGGGTTGTTTGAGTGGTAGGCGCATCTTGCATTGTTATTAAATTTTGGTGAAGATATATTAGGATTTTGTGGAGGATCTCTTAGTGAAATGAGGTCAGCTTTCAGTAAATGTTGTAGGGCTTGTGGTAAAGACATCCCAATCTTGGTGTACTATCTTTCTTAAAACTTCATCCTTTGTTGATTAGCTCGTTGTTGTGGAAGTTGAGTAGAAGTTATATTGGAGATCAGACTTGCACTTACTGATTGAGGACGGTCTTTTCTAGCATGACTCCTTGACCCATACATAACATTAGTCTCTTTTTTACCAATAAATGGCTTTTTCACAACATTTGAGGTGGAGGCCATGGGTATCTTCCCGCTTTTAATCTTGCTTTCAACCATCTCACCAGTCAAGATCAATTCAGTGAATCCGGAAGATGAACTTTCAATCAGTAAATTGAAAAATGTCCCAGTCAATGTTCCCATAAACATATCTACCTACTCCCTATCAGTCAAAGGTGGTTGCACTCTGCCAACCATATCTCTCCATTTTGAGCGTATTCTTTGAAGCCCTCATTGGAACCCATGGTCATTCCTTGTAATTGCACCCTAGTTGGTGCATGATCAACGTTATATTGATATTGGCGGTAAAAGGCAGTGGAAAAATCTCCACAAGTATGGATGTTAGTCCCTTACAATTGGTAAAACCATTCCAATTGCGTCCCTTGATACGGTGGCAGAACCGACTGTTAATACTAGTTAGCATTTTTTGTTCGCAAATGTTGCGGTAAGCAAAAGTCGCCACCGACTTTTCTTTTATCCAACAAAGGAAAGGGTGAAAAGAACAGAAAAAGACCTTTTTCGAGATTTTCTGAGTAAGGGGGTAGATTATGGAAACGGAAGGTGTTAGCACCCTTTTCATCCGTAGTTTTCCATGGGCTCTTAGGCACTTGCTCATTTTGAAAATTATTTTCGTGTTTGTGTGTTTTGAAAAAGTTTTGTTGGATTTTATGATAACTCTTGTATCAGTCCTCAAGAGTGTGATAAAGCATTTTTGAAAAGAAGTTTGATAGGTGTGTAAGTGTAAAAGAATCAGATTTGAGCAAGTACTTAAGAACTGTCTACCTACTCGAAAAAAGGACGTTCTTTTCCTCCTTTCCTTTAGATAGTTCTATCTTACTATTAGTGAGTAGGTATCCTTATAGTTGGATGTTGAGGGACTATCGAAAGGGATGGTTATGGTCATTGAAGGAAACATGTAAGGATACCTTAGTATTTCGAAGGGACTGTCATCATATAGGCAACATCGAGGGACAAGATCATTTCTTGTAGGCAACTCGAGGGACATTAAGGGACCATGATCTTTTATGATGACTTTTAAACTGAGTGTATTTTCTAAGATATCCTTATGTTCGAGGGACATGACCATTTCCGAAAGCAACCAAAGTGGGAAGTACCCTAAGGGTGCAAGTGTGCAACAACATGCTGTTTTCAGATATTTTATCTTAAAGTTAATGACCTAATGATTGATTGATTAATTCTTGTCATGCACGCCTAACTAACAATTTATATACAAGCATATAAGAAATATAAAGCGAGAAATAAAGTTCCTACAACTGTTACAAGGCTTTGGTGTAGTTAAATAAATAATAACTGAACAGTAAAAATGTGAAAATTGAAAACCCTAATTAAACTATTACAAATCGGGCACAGTTACATAATAAAATAATCGTATGAAAAATAATAACGCGCAAAAAATTAAGACTAGCCTAACTTTGAAACCCTAAAAATCTAATTTCTCATTAAAAATATTTTTTGGTATTTTATGAAAAAAAATAGAAATTTAACCTAATTTCTAACTAATTTTAATTAATGAAATAAGTCAAAATAATTAAATCAAATTAATTTATTTACCAAAAATTAAATTTAATTAGAAAAACCTATGTCTATCATTTTTTTGTGATTTTCTAATTTTTATGATTTTATGATTAAAATAAAATTGGTTTTAAAAACATAAAATAATGAAATAAAATATAAAAAAAGTAAATAAAATAGAAAATGGGCCTGAGGGGTGAGAACCCAATAGTAGGGGTGTGCTAGAATTTTTGCTAAGGGCCCAGATCTGTTAGCCCATAGTTGCGCTGGATCCAGTGGGAGGCATGCTGGGAGGTCCACCATGAGGAAGCATCATTGGGCGCTGGATCTGGAGTATGAATGATCCAATGGTTGGATCTGAGGGTGCAAGATATACGCGTGGGATGGAAATGCATTGGATCTGAAAGAAACTGGTTAGTAAATATAAAATTCAAGACCTGGGAATCGAACCCAGGTCTCTTCCCTTTGCACACGTCCCTTGTACCACTCGGTCATCCTGTTAATTCATGTATATGATGACACAAATATATTATAATGATAAAATCAGTCAATGGTCAATTTGTCAAAATGTGCCAAGTCAGATCTCACTTGAATCAATAAACGCACGTCATTTCAGCCACCAGAGTTTGGACTGGTCAACAGTGCCGGAGCCCAGCTCTGGTCACCTTCCCCGATTGACTCGAATTCTGAACCTGCCAAAACATTGTGAATAAAAACATAAATGATACCCTACCCCCTATTTTGAGGGTTGCGATCACGCTGGTGATCTTCTTTTTGGCTGAAACGGCATGTAAACATAGATGCGAAGAAAAAGAAAACTCGTGCCCTAACAATGGCACTTCTTGATTCTGGCGTTCAAGCTTGCATGTAACGGTTCAAAACACACGCAAATATGATATTAAACTCAAATATGTGCAGAGATGTTATTTATATGCCATGAATTGAAAGTTTGAAGTTTGAGAATTTTGCAAACCGTGAGTTAACGTAGGGGTTGGTTCTGTATGCTTTGGCCTTCAAGAAGGGGTTGGTTCTACTCCAGGGATACTCAGAAGGATGATGGAACGCCTGAATCTGATTGGTATTATCTAGGGCGTGAGATCTTGAATTGCCCCACACTTGAATAATTTTGTAACTTTGTTCTTGGTTTGGAGGCATCTTTTTTCGTATCCTTTTGATCTAGGGTTGTAGTGTATATGTAGTAAATCAAATTAGGGTAACAAATTTGGGAAAAAATCCAATGCTTTGATGAGAAATATCCTTCTTTCAATTATTTTATTTTTGGATTTTTTTGGAACAAATCCAATCTTTCTTCCCTCCATGATTTCCTTTTGACTTGCAGCATATTTCATTCCTTATTTGATGACAAAAAGTTTCCCCAATCATATCTTACATATTTTGATTATTTACTTTATTTAATTTTGCATTTTAATGGATAAAATATCTAAATAAATAGTATAAATAATAAAATAAGGTGTGACTGAGCTCAAAGGTTGTGGGCCATTTTAGAAACAAGTTTCAAGCATGAAAACATGGGCCCATTTGGAAAAAAATCAAGTTTGGTCAATATTGGCATCATGCATATTTCCAAAAATTGGTCAACTTTAGCAATGCATATCTCTCTCAATTATAACCCTAAGAGGGTGTTCTTGGAATTTTTAGATATCTTAGGATGTCCTCTAAACAAACTTTTTTATTTCATCTCAATTGGATCTTCCATGTTCATGTAAGGAGCTTTGACCCAAAAGGTGTTTTTGTTGACTTTTTGAAAAGACCTATAATGTATGAGCTTGTATCTTTCCAATGGTGCATTTCTCGAACTTTAGGGCTGAAGAGAAGTTGTAGGGAATTGGATTATATTCAAAATGAGCCTTGGTGTAAAAATTTCTGATAAAGTATGAGAAAGTTATGCCTGGTCAAAATTTGGTTGACTTTTCCTATAGAAACTCTAATTTGCCATTTTTGACTTTTTATGAGTTAGGGGCATTTCTTGAGGAATCATGATCAACCCTTGATAAAATGATAGACATTACTTCAAAATATTGATGTTGACAACAAATCTTGAAGTTTGACTGTATTTGGGCCACAATTGACTTTTGACCTAGTACAGTTGATTTTCAGGCATTTGAGCAGTTGACTGAGCAAACATGTTATGCAAGGCATGGAATTTGGCATGGATGATTTTGAGGACATATTAGGACAATGGAGAACATTTGGAATCCTTGGGACTCACACATCTTGATGAAAACTGAAACCCTAGTTAGAGGTTTATTGCCTTAGGAGGAGAATTTGTCTGGTCAATTCTTGGTCATCCTAGAGCAAGTTAGGGACCTCTGGAGGCATGTCTTGAGTTAAATCAGAGGGAAAACTTTGGGTTATAACATCTCCCCCTATTCAATATTCATAAACCTGAGGATGTAGATTGGTTGGTCCGCCTTTCGTGATTTGAACGTGGCAGATGATTGAACACTAGAGTTCCCAAAAATTTGCACTCGTCTGAAATGATACTTGACTGTGTAGATAATATCGGGAATAGGCTTACAGATGCCATTTGGAGAAGATAACGGAATATTGTCGGAGATGGGCTTAAAGATGCCATCCAGAGAGTCGTCGGAGATGGGCTTAAAGATGAAATCTATAACAATGTTGATTTCATGAGATATTCCTTTGTGGGAATTTCTATGCCTATCATCGGGGAGGACTCCATTGAGGAATGTTGGTATTTGTCTTGGGAAATAGTTCTTAGGAGCTTCAGTTTTCCATTACGCTATTGGGGAGTGATCTCTTGATTGGAGAGACGGAAGTGAACTGCTATCTGGTCAGGATCCAGGCTTCACAGTGACTTGCTGAGGATAATAAGGTTAACTGTTATCTGGTCGTATTCCATGCTTCACAGTGACTTACTGGGGAAATGAGATTAAATTGTTATCTGGTCGTACTCCAGGCTTCACAGTAACTCAAACTGTTATCTGGTCGGAATCCAGGTTTCAGTGACTTGAACTGTTATCTGGTCATGTCCAGGCTTCAGTTTAAAGAAATTAAGCTGTTATCTGGTTAGATCCAGGCTTCAACTTGAATTTGAGGTACACTATTATCTGGTCGAGTCCAGGCTTCATAGTAATTGACAGAATAAACTGTTATCTGGTCGGATTCCAGGCTTTATATTGTCTGAAGAAGCTAACTGTTATTTGGTCGTATTTCAGGCTTCACATCAACTTAAATTGTTATCTGGTCGAAATCCAGGCTTCATAGAAATTGAAGAAGTGAACTACTATCTGGTCGGAATCCAGGCTTCACAAAACCTTATACTGTTATCTGGTCGGATTCCAGGCTTCACAGTGTCTTGAATTGTTGATTGACTATTATCTGGTCGGGTTCCGGGCTTCATAGTAATTGACAGAGTAAACTGCTATTTGGTGGGATTCAAGGCTTCACAGCACCTTATACTGTTATTTGGTCGGAATCCAGGTTTCACAGTGTCTTGAATTATTGATTGACTATTATCCAGTCGGGTTCCGAGCTTCATAGTAACTGAATTGTTGATTGACTATTATCCGATCGAGTTCTGGGCTTCATAGTGACTTATACTGTTATCTGGTCAAAATCCAGGCTTCACAGTGATTGAAGAAATTAACTACTCTCTGGTCGGATTCCAGGCTTCATAGCAACTTATTATGGATACGTGAAATTAACTGATATCTGGTCGGACTCTAGGTTTTGCAGTTTCTTCATCTGGAATAGAAATCAGAGAGATCTTAGTTTCGATCTAACTGAACCAAAGAAAAGTCTTTAATTAACTTTGACTAGAATGGAAATCAGAAGAATCTTAGTATTGATTCAACTGAACCAGACAAAAGTCTTGGGGTATCTTCAACTGGAATAGAAATCAGAGAGATCTTAGTATCGATCTAACTGAACCAGAGAAGGTCTTGAGTTGTCTTAGACTGGAATGGAAATCAAGAAAATCTTAGTATCGATTTTGTTGAACCAGAGATGGTCTTGAGTTAATTTGACTGGAATGGAAATCAGAAAAATCTTAGTATCGATTTAACTGAACCAGACAAAAGTCTTAGAATATCTTCAACTGGAATAGAAATCAGAGAGATCTTAGTATCAATCTAACTAAATCAGACAAAAGTCTTGGAATATCTTCAACTGGAATAGAAATCAGAGAGATCTTAGTATCCATCTAACTGAACCAGAGAAGGTCTTAAACACATCTTTCTGAGGAAAATGCTGAAATAGCCCTTCATCAGACATAACTTTTGAGAAGACTACCGGGTCACATAAGTAGTCAACGATGTTTGTTGATTTGATCTTTTCCCTGAAAATGGTAAAGAGTTAGTCGTATGCAATGTCATGATGTATGAAATGCATTGTGATAATGGTCTCAAAATAAATGAGATTATGTTGTATGCGATGTGTATGTGCATGCCATGATGTATAAATATGGGATGCTATTGCGATATTCTCTAGTCTGGGAAAGTAAATCCCTGACTGCTGCTGAAGAGTATTGGGAAGCTGAATCCTTCATTTCCGCTGGGGATGATGAATGGATATGGTTTTCTGGGGATTTCCTCTTTCCGTTTGAGGATATTCTGACGGGGATTGACTCTATGGAGAAAGATAATTCTTTGTTGGATGGTTTAACCGATGCAGAGAGATAAACTCTGTTGAGGAATAGACTTCCGCAGTTTGAGAAACTAACTCTACTCGAGGAGGAGGTTTTATAAACTGTTTAAAGTTATAAAGCTCGGCTGGGGAACACAGATTTTAGCTCTCTGAAGAAACTTGACTGGAGGAAGTAATTCCTGCTTGGGGAAGAAGAGGTCAAAACTTTGGTTATTTCTATTCTGTGGGGAACATAGATGTCACGGGATCATATGTAGCGATGACTTCGTCTCAAAATGTCTCTGCCCCTGTACCTGCCGGAGAAAGTACCTGCAGAGACTCTATGAATGGTTTGAGTGTCATCCTAACTCCTGGTGTTCTTGGTAAATGTTGATCAGGATGATAAGTCTTCTACTGATAGACAAATGACAAGATGACGGGACATATTCGTATGCTTTAATCCCTAACTTTTGCCTGGACCGCCCTTTCAGGTTTTCAGTCCACCGGGATACAATTTTTTGCCCTAGCTGCCTTTTCAGGCTTTTGACTTGCCGGATGTACAGATTTTTTGTTTTCATCCGTAATTTTTGCCTAGGCCAGTCAACCTAGAAGGTCTTTGTTCATGCATAGTCTTTTCTGACTATGTCCATGTTCACCGGGTGTGGAGAATTGTCACTGCCCTTAGAAGTAAATATTGTCATACTGCCAAAAGATGTTTGTTTTCTTGTACATGATTCGTTGCTGGAATTCATGTCCAATGCCCCGAGTGATTCAGATGGAGATCTGCCCCTGGCTATTTGGCATTTTTGAGATATTCCTTGAACCTTGACTTGACTTCCCCAGATCAACTTGAGATCATGCTAAGCCCCTTGATTATGAAAGGCCTATCGCTAGAATTTATTTCCATCTGAGGTGATTCTATCCACTGAGAAGATTTTGGTTCATCGAATATCCGTCGTGCGAATTTCTCTGTTGTTGAACAAATAGTCATATGCAAACAATGGTATTCAAAGAATGGAAAGCTTATTTCTGTCTTGAATTTTTTTTTTTAAATGTGGTTTTTTTATAGTAATACAAAATTTGCAAGAATGTGATATAAACTCATGATTTATAGCAAACCTTACAGGAGTCAGGATACCTTTTGTAACAATACGCTTTCGAACCAACCCCTGCTTCAGCTATGACTTTTAAGGGTTATAACATGGCTTGGTTCATGGCTCAAGAAACAAAGGATAAAGGCTCAAATTTTATTTGTACCCAAATCATTCTTCATGACGTTCTTCGATCCTATGTTCAGTTAATTGCGCGTTTAGATCCCGATTTAGTCCGGAATCTTTGCTCTGATACTTGGTGATGGTTTAGAAATTGAGCGTTTGTTTTGAAGAGGCAATAATTTTTGTAATCTTTTCTTTTGTTGAGGATTTGTAAGACCTCCTTTTTTGATTTTGTTCCCTATTTTTTCCTGAACTGTTTCTTTTGTGATTACAGTCAGCGGGATGCCCCAGTTTCTTCTTAAGTCTCCTTCATAGGTTTTGACTTAGCGGGCTTTTCTTTTGAAAAACAATGACTGCCTGCTTTGATGATTATGCGAAACCATCACCATATTTTGGAAGGTATCATATACACTATTTATCGTGTATGAAGGATGATATTGCGACTGAATGCGCTTCTGAAATAACTGAGAAAACTATCCTACCCCAGGTTATGATTAAGGGTTTTAATTTGTGTGAAAATAAAACTCCTACTTCTTAGGCTCAAAGGGGTTGACTAGGGATTATCTTCCTTATAACTTCACTATTTAGGATTTGAAACAACGCCTGTACATCGTCAGCAGGGTCTCTTCAAAAGCATATTGTAGAGATTCTGGTATCATTTTCATCATCCTCCCTCTAAAGGCTTAGAGCTTTTGATCGAGAGTTGAATATCACAAAGAGGAAAGCAGTTTAAATATAGTGAATACGAATGAATTGATTCAAAACAGAAATATGCAATGCATTTATAAAATAACAAAGATTGACATGAAACAAATGTTCGAACAATCAACAGAAAATTACAAATTAATAATTCAAATGAACAAAAAGCCTCTTTATCTGATCTTGTCACTTCAGATGGCGTGCCTTGGAGGAATGGAAGAAGAATTCAGCCTCACCATCTTGTATGAACTCCAACACTCCTTCATCAATCATGTTTTGAATCTTATATTTCAACATCCAACAATCATCAGTATCATGCCCCAGACTATTGGAGTGATATGCACACCTTGCATCAGGATTGTAGTTAGGGGAAGAAGTCTTGAGATTCAGATGAGGCCCTATCAACATAACCAGATTCATCCTCAACATGTGTTGTAAAGCTTGAGACAACGGCATGTTGAGTTTGGTAAACTGCCTCTTGGGTGTATGCGACTTACTCTGATTAACCTGTTGTTTTTGGCAAGGTTGTTGTTGGACCCGTGATGTGGTAGCAATTTGGAAAGTTCGAATTTTCACCAAACCAACCTCTTGCCTTCTCGGAGGTTGATCAATGACTCGGTCCCCAACCTCGAGTGTTTGCTTCATACGGTTGCAGCCGTCTTGATGAAGTTTGTTGATAATGGCTCTCAGCTCTTCTTGTCCCTAGGCTAGGCCTTGGATAAGAGCCATCTGCCCCAGCATTTGGGTTCTCATTGCTTCAACTTCAGCTTGCAGTTGTTTCAACCGTTCGTACTTATTGTCTTCAGGATTTTTCTTGGCCAGGTTCCCAGTGAGGAGTGCTTTCAACTCTTCCTTCCCCTTGGATAGGTTTAGGAACATTTTCATGAACTGAGCCTCTTGAGTTTGGAGATCTCTGTTGTCTTGTTTGAGAACCATTGCTGAAATAAAAAGTGAGAACATGAGAGACCTGCTTTGAAACCTGCTTATGCAATGATATGTATGATATATGTATGCAATGTTTTCAAGGATTTCTAAGACTTAAAATTTCTTAAACAGAAAGAGAGAAAATATTAATTGCATTAAGAAGTTTTATCGGTGACCATGATGCCTCTTGGGCTTACAAGGGAAGTAACAAAGCCAAAAATATAAACTCTCCAAGCAAAGAAAGACTCAAGCTTCCCACAGGCGCATTGTAACGCCCGTAATTTAATTAATTATTTAATTAAATTATTTTTGGAATATTTTTGAAGTTGTGTTGCTATGTTAGTTGATGTGTTGTGATTAGTTGGACTTATTTATTATATAAAGTTGTGGAATAATATGAGAAGGATACTATTATTTGATGTGGGCTTGTTTTATAGGATAGAAGTAGTAATAAGAGGGTGTAGTAGTCTTAAGCCCATTAAGGAATAAAGAGAATAATAGGGTTATTTTATTATTGTTAGAAATAATAAGGAGAAAGAAGAAGCAGCAAGAAGAATAAGGGTTGGAAGAATAGAACGTGAAAGCTGTTGGAAAGGAGGAAAAGAGGCAGAACAGAAATCAACCGGAAAAGTTATAGAGCAACCTTCAATCCAAGGTAAGGGTGGGGTTCTGACTCTATAATAGGGTTTATGATGATTGCTTTATGGTATTAGATGTGAAAATGTTGGCTTGTTCATGATTTGAATGTATATGTGTTGTATGATGGGAATCGATGATTGAAAGTTGAATAACGATGTCCTAATGCTGTGTAAATGATGTAGAATTATAGGATAATTATAATTTATGATTATCTATGATTAGATGATGTTTTTAGGGCCTAAAGTATAGAACCCGTAGTGAAAACGCATAGAAAATCATAGAAATTATTCATGACAGAGCAGTATGTGTCGACCCCAAACGTTATGTGTCGATGCAAGAAGGCCTTTAGACTCAGGATGAGTCGATACGAAGGGGTCCTACGTCGATACATGAGGGCTTTTAGACTCAGGATGAGTCGATACTTAGGGGCATGTGTTGATACATGTAGTGTTGCAAACTCAGTATGAGTCTATATAAGAGAGTATGCATCAACTCATGTAGCGTGTTCAGTTCAGTACACGTCGACCCAAGGCATTACGCGTCGATCCATGATGTCTGGTTTTTGACAGATTCGTTTTCCAAAGCTGTAACTTGAATTTTCGGACTCCGTTTGAGGTGCCGTTCGAAGCGTTGAATAACTAAGCGATGAGCTTAATTATTAAGGATTAAAATGAAGAATAGGAAGCATAATCCTATTATCCAAATTAGGACTAGAGTTAATTCCCGCGTTAATCGCTATGCTGATTTTTGGGAAGAATGATGAGGATGATATGATTATAGATTGTTGTTTGGGTTGTAACAGTAGGATTAATGATGAGAATGATACAGTATTATAGAATAGTAATATGTAGAGGTTTGGCTATTTAGAAGTAAGCCTTATATGATTAATTAATTATAGGAAATATCATGTTGTATGCCTATGGCCAACGTTGCGAAATTGACGAGTTACTGTCATATTATTGTATGGCTGAATTGTCGATGAAATGATGTTTGTTGAATTATGATAATAAATGATGTTGATGAATGATGTTGGTGAAAGATGTTGAGATGCCTCTAATAATTGGCAGCTATTAAGATGTAGGCTTATGGCCAACGATGATGTTGTGTTGAGATGTTGTTGATTTTTGGTGTCGTCATTACATTCATGATTGTGTCGCATACATTGCATTTCAAGATGGAGCTTATGCTCATTAAGATGGCCTGTATTGGCGAATATTAAGATGAAGGCTTATGCCTTGTTGATGCCTCTATTTATTGTTAGATTTTTAAAATAGGAGTTCCGCTCCAATGGTACCACATGAATTTGCATAGTATTGAGTCGCATTATATGATTGCATAAAGAAGTTATGTATTGATGCTGTGAATGTGTGTTATTGTTGCGATTATCGTTGTTCATAAGATGAGAAGTGGTGATGTTATGTGATCTAACTTAATATTTTAATTATCATACTTTTTATTATATTTTTAGATATCTCACCCCTTCTGTTTGAATGTTACCCTTACGTTGGTAACGTGCAGGTAATCGAGAGTGAAGGTTGTATACCTTCAGTAGTTCGAGTCGGTGTCATTGGTCTGATATGTAACACTCAAGGGGATGAACGCTTGTTGCTTTTAATTGTTGATCATTTCAGTTGTTGAACTTTAATTTGACTGTTATTAAGTATGTGTAGTTCTGAAGTTGCTGTATCGATGGATAAAGATGTTATTAAGAATTATGTTGCATAGATGTTTAAATTGTTGAATTAAGAGATTAAATTGCTATGCTGATAGTTCATCCGAAGTTTTAAAGTGTTATGTATCCACGATGAATGCAATGTGCTTTTAAAGATGAATTTGTGGCGTCCTGATTCGTTTGCATGAATTTTTATAACTCTGATTATATTTGCATTTATAATTGCTGGGTAGAATTGGGGTGTTACAAAGTTGGTGTCAGAGAAAAAGGTTGGTCCGACCTTGTTGTCGAGTCGTAGTTGTCTAACAATCGAGTATTGTTAATTTGAGTTCTAACTGTTGTTTATGTTGTAGTGATAAGTTGAGATGGCTGGAAGGAATGATGCTACACTTGCTGTTTCTTTAGAAGCAATGGCTCATGCGATGAAGAATCAGCCGAATGCTGACAGGAATGCTGGATCCTGTAGCTTGGCGACTTTCCAGAGAAAGAATCCGCCTACGTTCAAGGGAAAGTATGATCCTGACGGAGCATTGGATTGGTTGAAAGAGATTGAGAGAATCTTCCGAGTGATGGATTGCACTCGAGCGCAGAAGGTTCGATATGGTACTCATATGCTAGCAGTCGAGGCTGATGACTGGTGGCTAGAGACTTGTCAGAGATTGGAAGCTGCAGGTGAGAATGTCACTTGGGCTGTGTTCCGTAGGTTTTTTTTGAGGAAGTACTTTCCTGAAGATGTCCGTGTTAAGAAGGAAATTGAATTCCTTGAGCTGAAGAAAGGGAATATGTCGGTTGTTGAGTATGCTGCAAAGTTCTCTGAGTTGTCTAAGTTTTATCTGCACTACACTGAGGCAGATCCTTAGTTTTCGAAGTGTATCAAGTTTGAGAACGGGTTACGCTCGGAGATCAAGAAGGCAGTTGGATACCAGAAGATCCGTGTCATTGCTGATTTGATTGATAGTTGCAGGATTTATGAGGAGGATAATAATGTTCATTACAATATTATCAGTGAGAAGAGGGGTAAGCACCAACAGAATCGTGGTAAGCCTTATGATACCCCAGCTGGTAAAGGTAAACAAAAAGGTGCTCAGGGTCAGAGGACTAGTGGAGGAGATACTCCTGCTGGCGTGGTTTGTTTTAAATGTGGGAAACCTGGGCATAAGAGTAATGTGTGTACTACTGAAGTAAAGAGGTGTTTCTGTTGTGGTAAGAACAAACATGTTGTATCTGAGTGCCAACATAAGGATGTGATTTGTTTCAATTGTAGCGAAGAAGGACACATCGGTAGTCAGTGTGAGAAACCGAAGAGGGCGTAAACAAGTGGTAAAGTGTTCGCTTTGGTTGAGGATCAAACAGCTGCTGAGGACATACTTATCATAGGTACATGTTTCATTAATAGTACTCCTTTAATTACTATTATTGATACTGGTGCTACTCATTGTTTTATTGCTGCTGATTGTGTTGAAAGATTGGGTCTTATGTTGTCTTCTATGAATGTAGAAATGGTCGTCGATACTCCATCCAAGGATTCGGTGACTACTTCTTTTGTGTGTTTAAAGTGTCCCTTGTCAATCTTCGACAGAGACTTCACTGTTGATTTGGTTTGTTTACCGTTAAGAGGTTTGGATGTGATTTTGGGTATGAACTGGTTAGAGCATAACTATGTCCATATTAACTATTATGACAAGTCTGTGAGGTTTTCTACTCCTGAAGAAGAGGGGGATAGTCTGTTTTCTACTAAATAGTTGAGGAAGTTGATGCAAGAGGAAGCAAAAATGTTCTCATTGATGGCGTCGCTATCTGTGGAGACTCGAGCTATAATTGAGGAATTGTAGGTGGTGTGTGAATTTCCTGAAGTTTTCCCCGGTGAAATTCCTGATGTACTGCCAGAGAGGGGAGTTGAATTTGCAATTGATCTTGTACCTGGCACCAGACATGTGTCTATGGCACCATACAAGATGTATGCATCTGAATTGTCAGAGTTAAAGAAGCAATTGGAAGAGTTACTTGAGAAGAAGTTTATAAGACCAAGTGTATCGCCGCGGGGAGCTCTAGTCTTGTTAGTAAAGAAGAAAGAGGGAAGTATGAGGCTTTGTGTTGATTATAGACAGTTGAATAAAGTGATGATTAAGAACAAGTATCCGCTTCCAAGAATAGATGACTTGATGGATCAATTGGTGGATGCTCGTGTGTTTAATAAGATTGATTTGAGGTCGGGTTACCATCAGATTAAAGTGAAGGATGAAGATATCAAGAAGACGGCTTTCAGAATGCGTTATGGACATTATGAGAATTCAATGATACTATTTGGTGTTACTAATGTGTCGGGAGTATTCATGGAACATATGAATCGTATCTTTCATACTTATTTGGATCAGTTCATAGTGGTGTTCATTGATGATATTTTGATTTACTCTAAGTCAGAAGAAGAGCATGCAGAACACTTAAGAGTAGTATTTCAAGTTTAGAAAGAGAAGCAGTTGTATGCAAAGTTGTCCAAGTGTGACTTCTGGTTAAAGGAGGGGAGTTTTCTTGGTCATGTGATCTCAGGTAGTGGCATTGTTGTAGATCCATCGAAGGTTGACGTTGTGTTGCAATGGGAAACTCTGAAGTCAGCTACTGAGATTAGAACCTTTTTGGGATTAGCTAGTTATTATAGAAGGTTCATCGAAGGTTTTTCTAAGTTGGCACTTCCGTTGACTAAGTTGACTTGTAAAGGTAGAGCTTTTTTATGGGATGTTTAGTGCGAAGAAAGTTTTACAGAATTAAAGAAGAGGTTGACGTCGGCTCGATTTTGACATTGCCTAATCCAAGAGAGCCTTTTGTAGTGTATTGTGATGCTTCTAAGATGAGTTTAGGAGGTGTGCTTATGCCGAATGATAAGGTAGTTGCTTATGCGTCAAGGAAGTTAGGGACTCATGAGAAGAACTATCCTATGCATGATTTGGAGCTTGCTGCAGTTGTCTTTGTGCTGAAGATTTGGAGGCATTATCTTTATGGTTCTAGATTCGAAGTGTTTAGTGACCATAAGAGCTTAAAGTATTTATTCAATCAGAAGGAGTTGAATATGAGGCAACGAAGATCGTTGGAACTGTTAAAGGATTATGATTTTGGTTTGAATTATCATCCAGGAAAAGCGAATGTGGTAGCTGATGCATTGAGTCGAAAGACTTTACATATGTCGGCAATGATGGTTAAAGAGTTGGAATTAATTGAGCAATTCAGAGATATGAGCTTAGTTTACGAGGTGACACCACAGAGTGTTATGTTGGGTATGTTGAAGATTAATAATGAATTTCTAGACGGTATCAGAGAAGCTCAGAAGTTGGATGTGAAACTGGTAGATTCAATGGTTGGGATCGATCAGTCTGAGAATAGTGATTTTAAGTTAGATGCGCAAGGTGTGTTAAGATTTTGTAACCGAATTTGTATTCTTGATGATGCTGAGATGAAGAAAGTGATACTTGAAGAGAGTAATAGAAGTAAGTTGAGTATTCATCCAGGAGCTATAAAGATGTATCAAGATTTGAAAGGGTTGTTTTGGTGGCCTGGAATGAAGAGTGATGTGGCTCGGTTTGTGTATGCATGTTTGACTTGTCAGAAGTCGAAAGTTGAACATCAGAAACCTGCAGGGTTGATGCAACCGTTAGAAGTTCCAGAATGGAAATGGGATATCATTTCAATGGACTTTGTGACGGGGTTGCCTAATACTATAAGAGGATATGATTCGATTTGGGTGATTGTTGATAGGCTTACAAAGTCGGCTCATTTTATTCCTATTAACATCAGTTTTCCAGTGTCAAAGTTGGCTGAGATTTACACTAGTGTGATTGTGAAGCTGCATGGTGTTCCTTTGTGCATTGTGTCAGATAGAGATCCAAGATTTACTTCTAATTTTTGGAAGAGTTTGCAAGAAGCGTTGGGTTCTAAGTTGAGGTTTAGTTCAGCGTACCATCCTCAGACAGATGCTCAGACTAAGCGGACTATTCAATCGTTGGAAGACTTATTGAGGGCATGTGTTCTTGAGCAGGGAGGTTCGTGGGATACTTATCTTCCGTTGATAGAGTTCACTTATAACAATTGAAGCGTTGTATGGTCGAAGATTTATAACTCCTTTATGTTGGCATGAATCTGGTGAAAGTGTAGTACTTGGACCTGAACTTATTTGTGAGACTACTGAGAAGGTGAAGTTTATTCGAGAAAAGATGAAAGCTTCCAAAAGCAGACATAAGAGCTATCATGACAAGCGAAGGAAAGATTTAGAATTTCAAGCGGGTGACCATGTGTTTTTAAGAGTTACACCTGTGACTAGTGTTAGGCGAGCATTGAAGTCTAAGAAGCTCACTTCTCGTTTTATTGGACCATATCAGATTTCAGAGAGAGTCGGGAATGTCGCTTATAGAGTGGCATTACCGCCTAATCTTTCGAATTTGCATGACGTCTTTCATGTGTCGCAACTCCGGAAGTATATTTCAGATCCATTTCATGTGATTCATATGGATGATGTGCAAGTACGGGATAATCTTACGGTGGAGACAATGCCTGTACGGATCGCGGATCGTCAAATAAAGACTCTGAGGGGTAAAGAGATTGCTTTGGTTAAAGTGGTTTGTCTAGGAGATGCCGGAGAAAGCATGACTTAGGAGTTGGAGAGCAAGATGCGAGACTCCTATCCTGAGTTGTTTGATTAAGGTAAATTTTTGAGAATGAAAATATTCTACGTGGAGGAGACTTGTAACGCCTGTAATTTAATTAATTATTTAATTAAATTATTTTTGGAATATTTGTGAAGTTGTGTTGTTATGTTAGTTGATGTGTTGTGATTATTTAGATTTATTTATTTTATTAAGTTGTGGAATAATATAAGAAGGATAATATTATTAGATGTGGGCTTGTTTTAAAGGATAGAAGTAGTAATAAGGGGGTGTTGTAGTCTTAAGCCCATTAAGGAATAAAGAGAATAATAGGTTTATTTTATTATTGTTAGAAATAATAAGGAGAAAGAAGAAGCAGCAAGAAGAATAAGGGTTGGAAGAATAGAACGTGAAAGTTGTTGGAAAGGAGAAAAAGAGGAAGAACGGAAATCAACCGGAAAAGTTATAGAGCAACCTTCAATCCAAGGTAAGGGTGGGGTTCTGACTCTATAATAGGTTTTATGATGATTGGTTTATGGGATTAGATGTGAAAATGTTGTCTTGTTCAGGATTTGAATGTATATGTGTTGTATGATGAGAATCGACGATTGAAAGTTGAATAACGATGTCCTAATGTTGTGTAAATGATGTAGAATTATAGGATAATTATAATTGACGGTTATTTATGATTAGATGATGTTTTTAGGGCCTAAAGCATGGAACCCGTAGTGAAAACGTAGAGAAAATCGCAGAAATTATTCATGACAGAGCAGTATGTGTCGACCCCAAATATTATGTGTCGATGCAAGAAGGCCTTTAGACTCAGGATGAGTCGATACGAAGGGGTCCTGCGTCGATACATGAGGGATTTTAGACTCAGGATGAGTCGATACATAGGGGCATGTGTCGATACATGCAGTGTTGTAGACTCAGTATGAGTCGATACAAGAGAGTATGCATCGACTCATGTAGCATGTTCAGTTCAATACGCGTCGACCCAAGGCATTACGCGTCGATCTATGAAGTCTGGTTTTTGACAGATTCGTTTTCCAAAGTTGTAACTTGAATTTTCGGACTCCGTTTGAGGTGTCGTTTGAAGCGTTGAATAGCTAATGCGATGAGCTTCATTCTTAAGGATTAAAATGAAGAATAGGAAGGATAATCCTGGTATCCAAATTAGGACTAGAGTTAATTCCTGCGTTAATCGCTATGTTGATTTTTGTGAAGAATAATGAGGATGATATGATTATAGATTGATGTTTGGGCTGTAACAGTAGGATTAATGATGAGAATGATGAAGTATTACAGAATAGTAATATGTAGAGGTTTGGTGATTTATAAGTAAGCCTTAGATGATTAATTAATTATATGCAATATCATGTGTAGGCCTATGGCCAATGTTGCGAAATTGACGAGTTACTGTCGTATTGTTGTATGGCTGAATTGTCGATGAAATGATGTTTGTTGAATTATGATGATAAATGATGTTTGATGCATGAAGATAATAAATCATGTTGATGAATGATGTTGATGAATGATTTTGAGATGCCTATAATAATTCGCAGCTATTAAGATGTAGGCTTATGGCCAACGATGATGTTGTGTTGAGATGTTGTTGATTTTGGTGTCGTCATTACATTCATGATTGTGTCGCATACATTGCATTTCAAGATGGAGCTTATGCTTGTTAAGATGACTTGTATTAGCGAATATTAAGATGAAGGCTTATGCCTTGTTGATTCCTCTATTTATTGGCAGACTTTTAAGATGGGAGTTCTGCTCCAATGGTGCCACATGCATTTGCATAGTATTGAGTCGCATTATATGATTGCATAAAGAAGTTGTGTATTGATGTTGCGAATGTGTATTATTGTTGCGATTATTGTTGTTCATAAGATGACAAGTGGTGATGTTATGTAATCTAACTTAATATATTAATTATCATACGTTTTATTATATTGTTAGATATCCCATCCCTTCTGTTTGAATGTTACCCTTACGTTGGTAACGTGCAGGTAATCGTGAGTGAAGGCTGTATACCTTCAGTAGTTTAAGTCGGTGTCATTCCTCTGATATGTAACACTCAGGGGGATGAACGCTTGTTGATTTTAATTGTTGATAATTTCAGTTGTTGAACTTTAATTTGACTGTTGTTAAGTATGTGTTATTTTGAAGTTGCTGTATCGATGGATAAAGATGTTATTAAGAATTCCGCTGCGTAGATGTTTAAATTGTTGAATTAAAAGATTAAATTGCTATGCTGATAGTTCATATGATGTTTTAAAGTGTTATGTATCCATGATGAATGCAATGTGTTTTTAAAGATGAATTTGTGGCATCCTGATTCGTTTGCATGAATGTTTATTACTCTGATTATATTTGCATTTATAATTGCCGGGTAGAATTGGGGTGTTACACGCATCCTCTTTGGTGCAATGTAAGCATTTTTACTCTTTTCTTCGTGAAGTAACCTGGTGAGCTCTAAAACCTTCTTCTCGCTGGTGTAGAATTGGGTCTCAAAGGTATCATGTTCTTCTTTGAGTTAGATCCAGGATTTCCGTAGCTCCTCAAAATCAGTTGGCAATATCAGGATGAAGAACAATGTAAGGAGTGTCTACCTCAGCAATTGGCTCCGTAATCATAGGTAAGATGGCGGGGTAAGGCATCATAATACATTGAGCACGAGATCGCACCCATTTGAGGTAAGGCTCAAGAGGGATGGAATTCTTGTGCCCTAGTGTCTTGCTATCAACTCTGTTTATCATGCCCCAAGCTCAAATGAACCTCTTACGATAACCATGAATGTCATTGTCATAGTTAAATGTGATTCCTTGGATGAGTTTGTTGTGAGGACCATCCCTTCTAGCATAACCAAACTGTCGCAACGCCAAACAAGGATTATAAGTGATTACTCCCCTAATTCGTAAGAGAGGGACATTAGGGAATTCCCCACAGCGATCAATGATGGTTACATTCTCCAATAATCGAGAACACCAATGAATATCCGAATGTGTGAGGGACATCAGCCTATAAGACCATCTCATACCCTACTCATTCTTCAAAACAGACCGAGGTAAGTGCGAAATAAACCAGCTAGCCAATAGAGGAGTGCAACACAGAATGGTCCCTCTTCTCTTTAGAGTGCGAGTATGCAGAGAGTGTAGAATATCCCCAAGTAAAGTAGGCACCGAATTATGAGACAGAAAAACCTTAACCGCATTCACATCTACGAAGTGGTTCGTGTTAGGGAGTAGTACCACTACATAGATGAGAAGGGCCAATGCTTATTCAAAAGCTTGTAAATCCAGGGTATCCCAAAAATAGTGAGTTTCTCAAATAGAAACTTAGCTGGAAATCCTTGGACACCTCTTCTAGTTTCCCAATTTTCCACTACATCGGACCGTTGTAAAGACAGGGCTTGAGCAATCTCTTCGGGCTTTGGGCATCTTTCCACACCGTTGAATGGTAACTAATTAAGGATAGGCACCTCCAATAACTGGTAGTCAGGAAAAGTGAAGCAGTGATGTAACGGGTCAAAGAACTGAAAAAGCATCTTTAACATTTCTTCATCAGGGTTTGAAGTGACCAAGTTGAGAAGTAGACCATGTTTTTTAGTGAAGGGGGAGCTTTCAGGAATCCTTGATGCTAATTCCTTGAGTTGAGGATGTACTTTCACAAGTTTGACTTGGATAGTGTTCCTGCAAGCGGATGTCATGTCCTACAAAACAATACAAAGATAAGCCCTAGAAAATCCTTGAAATGGTTAGTATGATATGCCATGTTATGATGTCATGATTATGCTAAGAAATCACAGAGCAAGCCCAAGAAAATCACATAAAGACCTTAGGTTTAAGGCTTGAATGAGTTTTAAGGTAATACCCTCTTGAAGTTTGGATTGGTCCAACCAGTCCTATAAATAGTAACCGGGTTCTAAGGGATCTCAATTATCACTGATCTTTCCCACAAGTTTTGTTCCGATATACAACCGACTTGCAACCAAACAAAACTCGGGAGTCAAATCTCAATGAGTGTAGTATCGAGTATCAACTGACTTTGGGAATACACCAAAGACAGTTATCTCACTACATCCTAATAGCCAAGTTGTTCAATTAAGGTTCTAAGGTTAGTTGACGCTTTATGACACCATGCATCGGCCCCTTATTCTCCTTGATTAACTCAAGGGCTACCGGTACCAACCAAAGTGTCGCATCAACATAGCCATCGCTTTAACCGTGTCGGTATACCCTGCACAGTTTCCATGATCTATTTCTACTTACCTAAAAGGTTTCCCCAGATCTGGGTGTAGGATCTATACTAACCCAAACAATACCCTTAAAAATAAAAGCAATCAAAACAAACAAAGCAAACAGAAATGAACTAGTCCCTAAGGTAAACCCCACTTTATTAGTCCCCAGCAGAGTCGTCAGTTCTGTGATACAGTAGCAGAACCGATTGTTAATATTGGTTTGTGTTTTTTGTTCGCAAACGTTGTGGTAAGTAAGAGTCGCCATTAACTTTTCTTTTATCCAACAAAGGAAAGGGTGAAAAGAACAGAAAAAGACCTTTTTCGAGATTTTCTTGGTAAGGGGGGTAGATTATGGAAAGGGACGGTGTTAGCACCCTTTCCATATGTGGTTTTCCACGGGCTCTTAGGTACTTGCTCATTTTGAAAACTGTTTTCGTGTTTGTGTGTTTTGAAAAAGTTTTGTTGGCTTTTATGATAACTCTTGTATCATTCCTCAAGAGTGAGATAAAGAGTTTTTGAAAAGAAGTTTGAAATGTGTGTAAGTGTTAAAGAATCTGATTTGAGCAAGTACTTAAGAAATGTCTACCTACTCGAAAAAGGACGTTCTTTTCCTCCTTTCACTTAGATAGTGCTATCCTACTATTAGTGAGTAGGTAGCCCTATCGTTGGATGTTGAGGGACTATCTAAAGGGACATTTATGGTTATTGAAGGCAACATGTAAGGATACCTTAGCATTTGGAAGGAACTGTCATCATATAGGCAACATTGACGGACACGATCATTTATCGTAGGTAACTCGAGGGACATTAATGGACCATGATCTTTTATGATGACTTTTAAATCGAGGGTCTTTTCTAAGATATCCCTAGGTTCGAGGGACATGACCATTTCCGAAAGCAACCGAAGTGGGAAGTACCCTAAGGGTGCAAGTGTGCAACAATGTGCTATTTTCAGATATTTTATCTTCAAGTTAATGACCTAATGATTGATTGATTAATTCTTGTCATGCACGCCTAACTAACAATTTATATACAAGCATATAAGAAATATAAAGAGAGAAATAAAGTTCCTACAACTGTTACAAGGCTTTGGTGTAGTTACATAAATAAGGACTGAAATGTAAAAATGCAAAAATTGAAAACCCTAATTAAACTATTACAAACCGGGCACAATTACATAATAAAATAATCGTATGAAAAATAATAACGCGCAAAAAATTAAGACTAGCCTAATTTTGAAACCCTAAAAATGTAATTGCTTATTAAAAATAATTTTTGGTATTTTATGAAAAAATTAGAAATTTAACCTAATTTGTAACTAATTTTAATTAATGAAGTAAGTCAAAATAATTAAATCAAATTAATTAATTTACCAAAAATTAAATTTAATTAGAAAAACCTAAGTCTATTTTTTTTTGTGATTTTATGATTTTTATGATTTTATGATTAAAATAAAATTGGTTTACAAAACATAAAACAATGAAATAAAATAAAATAAAGTAAAGAAAATAGAAAATGGGCCTGAGGGGGGGGGGTGAGAAACCCAATAGTAGGGGTATGCTAGAATTTTTGCTAAGGGCCCAGATCTGTTTGCCCATAGCTGTGCTGGATCCAGTGGGAGGCATGCTTGGGAGGTCCACCATGAGGAAGCATCATTGGGTGCTGGATCTGGAGTACGAATGATCCGATGGCTGGATCTGAGGGTGCAAGGTATACACATGGGATGGAAATGCATTGGATCTGAAAGAAACTGGTTAGAAAATATAAAATTCAAGACTTGGGAATCGAACCCAGGTCTCTTCCCTTTGCACACGTCCCTTCTACCATTTGGCCAGCCTGTTAATTCATGTATATAATGACACAAAAAATATTATAATGATAACATCAGTCAATGGTCAATTTGTCAAAATGTGCTAAGTCAGATCTCGCTTGAACCAATGAATGCACGCCATTTCATCCACCCGAGTCTGGACTCGTCAACAGTGTCGGAGCCCAGCTCCGGTCACCTTCTCTGGTTGACTCAAATTTTGAACCTGCCAAAACATTGTGAATAAAATCATAAATGATTCCCTACCCCCATGTTTTGAGGGTTGCGATCACGCTGGTGATCTTCTTTTTGGCAGAAACGTCCTGTAAACATAGATGCGAAGAAAAAGAAAAATCGTGCCCTAACAATTGCACTTCTTAATTTTGGGGTCCAAGTTTGCATGTAACGGTTCAAAACACACATAAATATGATATTAAACTCAAATATGTGCAGAGATGTTATTTAAATTCCATGAATTGAAAGTTTGAAGTTTGAGAATTTTGTAAACCGTGAGTTATTGTTGTACCCCAATTTTTGACCTAAGATCCCATTTTTATTTTTGCATTTTTTAAAGATAAGTCAAGGTCACGAAATACGGTCGGTTTTAACGTCTCACCTTTGAGCTTTGACTATGCGAAGATTTTCAAGTGTTTTGAACATTTTTAGCATATGTATCACTAATTTCTAATCGCATACAAAGGTGTATGTTCATGTTTTCTTTTGTGTCATGTGCAGAGACAGGTCTGAATCAAGAGCATCAGGTGTCGCGCCTCAAGTAAGGTTTTGAGTCTCCCAAGCCAGAAGTACGGTTGATTGTGGATTCTCGAAGACTGATTCATCAAGGCACACTGTTGCACCCTAAATTTCGCCCCTAATATGTTTTAGTCGCACTTTCATATCATATTTTGTTATTTGGTCACAATCGTAAGTAAATATCTTCATTCATCACATTTTGCATCATTAGTCGTATTTAAGTTGACCAGAAAAAGTCAGTTTAAATCAAAGTTTGCATCGTCTTTCAGTTGTAAAATACCCGACATTTCACTTCATTCATTTTTATCTATTTACTATTTTCTTGCATTGCTCCAAATTGTTTATATGTCGATAATAAAATATTTCGGTTTTATAGACAGACTGTTAAAAGCGATTCGACACTATGCGGGAAATTAGCGAGAAAATATTTCAAGTTTTCACCTTTTACCGATCATTTTATGAATCTGCGTTTCGCGTAGATTATGACGGTATGCTCGCTTTATTTTTTCGGTACAGTTCGAAGTCTCGTTTTTAATCCTAAACGTCTGTTTAGCCTGATATTTTTATTATCATTTTATTTTGACTTTGACTTTTAAATATTTTTTCTTTAATCTTTTTTACATGTAGTTTATTTTAATGTGTTCATATTAATTTTTCGGATAAATTTTCTTCCGTTTTTTATTGTTTTTAGTCATTTTGGGTCTTTATTTTTTATTCAGAAAAGATTCAAAAAAATTATTTTAAATGGAGTTAATTTTAATATTCTTACTCTTTTTGGTTATTTTTATCATTTAAGGGTTATTTGGTCACAAAAAATATTATTTACACTGCTTGATTCTTATTGGCTGTTAGCAAAAATAACGGATAGATGCAGATTTAATAATTTTGGACGGATTGGATTAAACCTGAAAACAATATTCCTCTTTATTTTCTTATTTAAGTAGCATCTTTATCACTTTGTACAGGGAGAAAAAAAAAGAAGAAAAATCAATACAGTAATCTCTCTTCCTAACCCAATGGCCAAAAATCCAATCTTCAATTATCTCTCTCCACCCTTTTCTCTCCTCACGCCCATACCACCTCACAAACCCACCTAATTCCCTTTTCTTCTCCTATTCGCTTCCTCACATCACAGCAACAACCTTCAATTAATGTTTACCTTCCATCACCGTAACGCAACCCTTCCTCATCAATATAACCCTTCATCTCGCCACTGTTAAACCCAACCTTCACCGCACCACCTAACCTCTACTGTTAACAGTAGTCCGTTCCTCCTTTATCCCAACTTCCATCACCACAATTCTGCAAACGTCAAATAGCATCCATTGAATCTGTGTTCAATTTCCGCAAGCACCGCCACAGTTAACGCAAAACACCTCCTTCATGCTATCACACAACAAGCTTCGCCTCTATCCCAAACCGTAACCCCCTGGTACATCCATCCATCCCAGCTCTGTCAATGAACATCAATCATCAATTTCCAGACCGTCACCAACAACAACTTTTGTGATTGCAGCAACTTCGGCTAGCTCATCGGGATTAACTTTCGGTAAGCTTTTGATTACTAACTCATTTGTTCGTATAATTGCGGTAATGAGAAATTTTCTGCGTGACATTGTTGTTAATTCATGCTTGATTAATGGTGATTGTTGTTGAAGTTGTTAAAATTAGTTTGAGGTGATAATGATTATTGATTGTGAAATTGAAACTTTGTTGTTTATTGAAATGAAGAACATGTAGTGGTGATAGTGAAAAAGTTTGGTTACTGTCACACAGAGAAGAGAAAATTGTCATCTCTTTCTTTTTTTTACTTTAAGTTTTTTTAATTAATTTATTTCACCCTTATTTTCTTTTACATTCTTTTGTTTGTTTTATAATTCTAGATTTATATTTGCTTTATTAATGTTGATTATACTGTTTTGTTTAATTTTAAAAAAAACAAAACAAAACAATATCAATTAAGTAGTCTAGTAGATTTTGGTAAAGTTTTAGTAGTTAATCATTTTTTAAATAACTTCAAATTAATAGTTAATCTTTCTTTGTTTTAATTTTTTTAGTGTTTATCTTTTTAATAATTTTTTTTTAGAATTATTTCTTGTGAACTTTCCTCTTCTTGATAGTTTGTTTAAATGTGTGTTGTTTTGTGTTAAATTTGTGACTTTTGATTCAATTCATCTTGGTTCTTATTTGTGTAAATATTCATGTCCATTCATACAATTTCATTTCAATTCTTTAATTTGTGATTTATAACATAGATTTTAATTGTTGCAATTTCATTCACTTTCATTTCTGTACCGCTTATGCTATTAACAAGTTTGTTTATTGTGAAGGTTTTCGAGAACTGTTTCAAGTGTTCGTTCTCGCATAGCGCATTTATACTTTTTTATTATTTCTTTTTTACCTTACTATTTTGATTTAATATTTGGTACTGTAAATATATACTTGTACATAATATTTTGACTGTATATTTTATTCACTTCACTTGTAAATAAATTCAGGTTTTGAAAATATTATTTTCACCGCCTTGTCATTTTATTTTTCCAACTAACTTCTGAAAATTGTGCGGACGCACATAAGTTTCCCCGTGCTGTTAGATTTGTCGGTATATCTCTTGTGATGCAGGGGTTCTTATCTGATACCGTGAGCTTTATTGATCGCCCTTTGCGCTTTATCTGATGCTTGGAGTATTATCTCACATTAGGTTTTTTATGCTGTCGGCTTGTGATTTATTTTCACCTAAGGTTTGATATACTCTTAGCTTATTTATCCGTCTGTGGCTTTAAATCCAAGGGAAAGAATTAATTTGTTGACTTCATGTCATCGAATATCTAATACGATTATGTGAAATCCCTTCATACTTTTTTTTAGTTTTATTACTCTTAAGACAAATCTCCTACAAATCAATTTTTAAACTCACACCCCTTTTAAATCAAAACTTCAACACTAGGTCGTCGTATCTTCAAAATCTCATCCATACCCATTTAATCAAACAAACAATTTTAACCAAAAAACAGATATTTCAAAAGGTTCCTGCGGAGTACCGCAGATGCATTGGGTGCTAATACCTTCCCATTGTATAATCAACCCCCGAACTCTCGATCTCTTTCAAAAATGCATTGTACTTTCATTACTTTCAAGTATTATTTTACATTGCATATTTCAGGGTTTTATTTCTCACTTTTCCCTTTTCCCTTGGAAATAATAAAGCGCGGTGGCGACTCTTGCTTTTGCGAGTCAAGTTAATTAATAGCTTGATCTCCGATTTTCACGGCTACAGAATTGGCGACTCTGCTGGGGAAAGATTGACCTTTTGCTGGTCCATCTCTAAGTGGGTTAAGCCTAATTTGTTTTATCTGTTATTATTATTTGATTGTTTAATTACATGTATATATTGTGATTATTTGGGTGTTGGTGATACTTACAAAGGACAAGTCCTATACCCGGACTAAGTTACACTTAGGAATAGGATGGGCAGTATAGTCATGTTAACTTTGAGGGAGTAATCCCGAAGAAGGAGGCATGAGATCCCCTACTCAGTGGAAGGCCCTTTTGAACGTAATATTTGTTTACCGAGTAATCGGGAAGACATTATTACTTTCGACCTGGGAGCCAGAGAAGCTGAGAACTGTAGAACCCTAACCCATCTTGGCCGTTTAGGTGTAGCGCGGAGATTATAACGGAGTAATCCGGAAGTAATTGTTACGCGATGCTACGCTCGGATGAGTTTCTCTTGAGAATATTGCTGATTACCGAGTAATTGGGATGTTGGTAATATCCGAAGGAGGAATGCAGACTCCGGGAACTCTTAGAACCTTGTTCTACAGGTGTGATTAAACCGTTAGTACATACCTTGGGGATGTTCTTTACCTTTGAATCCATGCTCGTGACGT
Source organism: Vicia faba (assembly GCA_948472305.1). NCBI lineage: Eukaryota > Viridiplantae > Streptophyta > Magnoliopsida > Fabales > Fabaceae > Vicia > Vicia faba. Next base: position 1,242,642,191 of record OX451737.1, read on the forward strand.
TGAACCTTTCAACTTTATTTGTGACCTTGCTTGTAATTGTTGCATAGCCATGCATTCATGCATCCATGAAACCCTTTTCACTTGATTTTCAAGGAATTTGGAGGTCTTTCTTTGTAAACATCACAAGTTTCGTCAAGCTCAATGGATCTTGGGTGTTGATAGGGCGAAAACCCTAATCCACCAAAATGGATGATTGATCTTGATGATAACTTGATCAATGTTTGGAGCCAATTTAAAATTTATCTTCTATCTTCATACTTTGATGTTTACAACTTAATATCTTGAGTTCCTTGAAAATCAAATAAAAACTCTCTTTTGCATATCATACATCATTCTACATTTTTTGTTTCACTTTCAAAGGTCTTTTTCCGAGTCTTATTTTTCTTTGGTCTCACCAGTACAACACTCGCGCTAAGAGAACAACGGAGAATATCAAGCAAGAGGTTTCTGAACTCCGTAGAGAGATGACTATTTTGAAAGCTGGTATGGATCACTCAATTGTTTTGGTTGAAATTTTGGTTGCTGTCCAAGTCAATCCTTCTAAGAAGGAGGAAGCGATGATAAAAGTATTCACTGATTGTCATTCAAGGACGTTGGTTTTGAAGTTCAAATCAAGCATGTGCCGAAGAGTAAACACGATTGATGGTCACTTTGAGTTTTGAAGGATGTTTTCGGTGATTTAAGTCCAGATGGAAAGCCTTCCCCGATCATTAACTTATTTCTGCTTGTTGCAAATTTTCTTGTTTATCAAAACATTGTTTGCATGTAAGAACTTGTTTGCATTTGAATGATTATCTTAATACAATGAGTATGTTTGTCTTGAAGAAATTCATTCGTTTCACTCATATTTGTTTTCAAAATTTAAATTGCTTTTGCACTATGATACCAAATTGTTGCTCATTCTCTTGCCTAGGCAGAGATTGAAGGGAGGATGATGATCTGAAAAACACAAAATCTTTGGTTGTATGCTTTTGAATAAAATCTTGCTGACGATGTACAGGCATTGTTTCAAATCCCTAAACACTGGATATATAAGGAAGATAATCACTTGCTAACCCCTTTTGAGCCTCGAAGTAGGAGTTTCTTTTTCTATACGAAAAAACCCTCAAAATTTAACCTGGGGCAGGGTAGTTTTCAGTTAATCTGATTGAGTGTTCAAAATTCATAAGGAAGATATTTATGAAGAGGAACTACGAGGGTTATCCTTCATGTATAGTGAATCCAGAAGATGTGGAACCACAATGTTATCCCTCATTCATCAAGAAACGAGGCAGTCACAATTCTCTCAAGAAGTAAAGACAAGCTAATGTCACACATTTTGTTCAAAAGTCAAAAATCAAGGAAAAAGCCTGCTAAGTTGAAAACTTGAAAACATGCGGCTTAGGCAAAAATTAGGGTATCCCGCTGGACTATCGATTCAAAAGAATTAGTTCAGGAAAAAGTTAGGGAAAATAAAAAAAAAATTGAAAAGAAAGGAATACAAAGAAAAATTCCTCAGCAAAGAACAAATTGGTGACTACAAACACGAAGACATGAGGGTGGTTTCTACTCCGAAAACCTCGTCGTTTCCTTAACCGTCACAAAATCCTTTTGAGAGATGAACGCTCATGTTTGAATTAACTGAACATAGGATTGGAGAACATCATGAAGGGGGTGGGCACCAAATATTTTGAGCCTTAAATCTTTTTTTCTAAAACCATGAACCAGACCACATTACAACCTTCAAAAGTTCTAATTGAAGCAAGGTTATTTTGAAAGCATACTTCAATGAGATAGTGTTCCTGACTCCCATGAATGTTCTAAATAGTTATGTTGGTATCATATGTTTTTCCTATACAAAAATAAATGGTGCTTTAACTCGCAAAATTTGTGCGATATCTTTCAAAATCTTCAAGACTTACATAACTGTTGCATTAGAATTTTCATTCTCATTGTAAACTTTTTCTAACTGCAAAACATTTGTTTGATATCAAGGAAGCTCACATAAGCACCAGTGATGAGTTTATTCTTTTAAGGCCTGAAACTATGTTGAGTAATTGGCGGATCATGTCAAGAAAAAATCATATCCATGGGCATGTCACCTAAAGACCGTAAGCACGAACATGTTGCTTCTCCCAGTTAATGCTTTCCCAACTTGTTTACCCTTTATTGGGGCAAAATTTGAAGACTTTGTTGTGCCAACTACAGTCAATCCGGGGCAATCACATAGAGATTTGATGAATCTCTCTAAGAGTTTGAAGACACCAGAGCATGGTGAATGCCAGGTCTTTTGTAAAATCCTCTTGAGACGATTTCTCCTCATCAACCATATAGCTCGGGGCATTTTAGAGGTGAAGCTATTCACAAGAATTGTCGTGCAACATGCAGCTCATCAGCAGTAAACTTGGGGCATCCAAAATTGGTCCCAGGGGCAATCTAGATTTGTCAAGATATGTGATATGTATTGCACACATTATCAGAGGGGGTGTTCCCAGTATCTCCAGCTAAGCATGACTTTTTCCAGCTGAATCATTGTTCGTGTTGTTATCCTTTCAATGGATTGTCGACAATAGAAGACTGGACTTTGGGTTTTCTACCTGAAAATATCTTCCTCTCCAAAGAGATTTAAGCCTTGTAAAATGACTTTGCTCCAATGATGGCTTTTGTTTTTATCTCCAGTAATGTTACCATCTTATTGAGATTAGCTGAGTGCCGGGTTGTGCTGTGATGTCTTATCATCTTCTGTCCATCTCCTCTATTTGTTTTGTCAGCATATACATGACATTAATTTATTCATTCACACTTGCATCATGCACACACATTGATATTTGTTGATGTTCTTGATTTGTATACTTTGGTTATCATATTTCCTCTCCCCAAATAGAGTGTCAACTTAAGCATAAAGTGCGCCTCCTTTCTAATTCCCCACTGAGTTAAATCTCGTGGAAGAATCTTGCTTTAGCTTTCCTTTTCCATCTCTGGATAGGATAAATCCCCATTTGAGTTGTTTCCTCATTGGATGGAGTCTTGTTTGACTGTTTTCTCTCCAGTTTATTCCTGGATTGAGCTTTGTCTCTTGTGAACGATACCCTGTGGATCTCTCTAGGCTGGGAAACCTAGATGGAGAGTGCATTGATCTTGCGTATGTAAATACTTGGTCTCCTCAGGAAGGATTTATTCATAGTTCCCCATTGAAGAAGAACTTTATTCCCTAGTAGTGTTATCATAACCTTCTTCTGGAATATCGACATGACAACAAGCGACTGACTCTTTATTTGAGCAGTTTGATTATTTCTGAATTTCTTTATGTTATGACAAATGGCGGTCTCTTCATGAGCAGTTTGTCCATCCCCGATGAAATTATTGATTCTCACCTCCAGCAATATCTTCATGATATTTTATGGGTATCTTTGAGAAAACAGCAAGCGACAGTCTCTTCATGGACAACTTGTATGTTATCAACACTTTTAAAAACAGCAAGCGGCAGTCTCTTCATGGACAACTTGTATGTTATCAACACTTTTTGAAAACGGCAAGTGGCGGTCTCTTCATGAGCAGCTTGTACGGAAAATGGCAAGTGGCAGCTTCTTCATGAGCAGCTTGTACGTTAGTATTTTTGGAAGACAGCAAGTGGCAGCTTCTTCATGAGCAGCTTGTACGTTAGTATTTTTGGAAGACAGCAAGTGGCAGCTTCTTCATGAGCAGCTTGTACGTTAGTATTTTTGGAAGACAGCAAGTGGCAGCTTCTTCATGAGCAGCTTGTATGTTAGTATTTTGGAAGACAGCAAGTGGCAGCTTATCTATTTGAGCAACTTGTGTGTTATTGTTCCCTTGAAAACGGCAAGTGGCAGCTTCTTTATGAGCAGCTTGTGGGTTATTGGCAGCAAGTGGCAGCTTCCTTATGAGCAGCTTGTGGGTTTTTGGCAACAAGTGGCGGACTCTTCATGAGCAGCTTGTGTGCTTTAATATTCTTTGAGGACAGCAAGTGGCGGTCTCTTCATGAGCAGCTTGTATGTTATTGACACCTTTGAAAGGAAGCAAGTGGCGGCCTCTTTATTTGAGCAGCTTGTGTATCCCCAACAATAATGTCTACTCAGCAAATGGCATCCCTTTCGGAAAAGTCCCGTGGGGAAGTTTGTTATTTTATCCTTTTCAAGCGATATCTTGGTTAGAGAAGAAATGTGTTACCGTTCTTGGTAAAATTCAGAAAATCAGAGATGTTTATCTCCAGCCACAGTGCTGATGTCAATCATTTTCCAGTCACAGTACTGATGTAAATCATTACCTTTTCCAGTCTCAACACTGATGTAAATCATTCAAGAGTCTCTCATCTGAAGTCTATGACTCTGTTTCCCCAGTGGAGTTACAACCTCTTCCTCTGTGGGATTACTGTATAATGTGCTTGGTTTCTCCAGCATAGTCTGTCTCATATGGCGTCATTCCCCATAAAATTCAGAGCATTACATTCATATCATATCATGAACATAATCGCGGTATCTTAAGGCTAAGAATTGTGTATTCTATATTTAAGTCCCTTCAATCTCGTCGAAATGAAGCTCCCAATCTTCATATCTCCAGATAGAAGTAACTTAAATAGGGGCAGCTGTTGTACCCCAATTTTTGACCTAAGATCCCATTTTTATTTTTGCATTTTTTAAAGATAAGTCAAGGTCACAAAATACGGTCGGTTTTAACGTCTCACCTTCGAGCTTTGACTATGCGAAGATTGTCAAGTGTTTTGAACATTTTTAGCATATGTATCACTAATTTCTAATCGCATACAAAGGTGTATGTTCATGTTTTCTTTTGTGTCATGTGCAGAGACAGGTCTGAATCAAGAGCATCAGGTGTCGCGCCTCAATTAAGGTTTTGAGTCTCCCAAGCCAGAAGTACGGTTGATTGTGGATTCTCGAAGACTGATTCATCAAGGCACACTGTTGCACCCTAAATTTCGCCCCTAATATGTTTTAGTCACACTTTCATATCATATTTTGTTATTTGGTCACAATCGTTAGTAAATATCTTCATTCATCACATTTTGCATCATTAGTCGTATTTAAGTTGACCAGAAAAAGTCAGTTTAAATCAAAGTTTGCATCGTCTTTCAGTTGTAAAATACCCGACATTTCACTTCATTCATTTTTATCTGTTTACTATTTTCTTGCATTGCTCCAAGTTGTTTATATGTCGATAATAAAATATTTTGGTTTTATAGACAGACTGTTAAAAGCGATTCGACACTATGCGGGAAATTAGCGAGAAAATATTTCAAGTTTTCACCTTTTACCGATCATTTTATGAATCTGCGTTTCGCGTAGATTATGACGGTATGCTCGCTTTATATTTTCGGTACAGTTCGAAGTCTCGTTTTTAATCCTAAACGTCTGTTTAGCCTGATATTTTTATTATCATTTTATTTTGACTTTGACTTTTAAATATTTTTTCTTTAATCTTTTTTACATGTAGTTTATTTTAATGTGTTCATATTAATTTTTCGGATAAATTTTCTTCCGTTTTTTATTGTTTTTAGTCATTTTGGGTCTTTATTTTTTATTCAGAAAAGATTCAAAAAAATTATTTTAAATGGAGTTAATTTTAATATTCTTAGTCTTTTTGGTTATTTTTATCATTTAAGGGTTATTTGGTCACAAAAAATATTATTTACACTGTGCTTGATTCTTATTGGCTGTTAGCAAAAATAACGGATAGATGCAAATTTAATAATTTTGGACGGATTGGATTAAACCTGAAAACAATATTCCTCTTTATTTTCTTATTTATGTAGCATCTTTATCACTTTGTACAGGGAGAAAAAAAAAGAAGAAAAATCAATACAGTAATCTCTCTTCCTAACCCAATGGCCAAAAATCCAATCTTCAATTATCTCTCTCCACCCTTTTCTCTCCTCACGCCCATACCACCTCACAAACCCACCTAATTCCCTTTTCTTCTCATATTCGCTTCCTCACATCACAGCAACAACCTTCAATTAATGTTTACCTTCCATCACCGTAACGCAACCCTTCCTCATCAATATAACCCTTCATCTCGCCACTGTTAAACCCAACCTTCACCGCACCACCTAACCTCCACTGTTAACAGTAGTCCGTTCCTCCTTTATCCCAACTTCCATCACCACAATTCTGCAACTGTCAAATAGCATCCATTGAATCTCTGTTCAATTTCCGCAAGCACCGCCACAGTTAACGCAAAACACCTCCTTCATGCTATCACACAGCAAGCTTCCCCTCTATCCCAAACCGTAACCCCCTGGTACATCCATCCATCCCAGCTCTGTCAATGAACATCAATCATCAATTTCCAGACCGTCACCAACAACAACTTTTGTGATTGCAGCAACTTCGGCTAGCTCATCGGGATTAACTTTCGGTAAGCTTTTGATTACTAACTCATTTGTTCGTATAATTGCGGTAATGAGAAATTTTCTGCGTGACATTGTTGTTAATTCATGCTTGATTAATGGTGATTGTTGTTGAAGTTGTTAAAATTAGTTTGAGGTGATAATGATTATTGATTGTGAAATTGAAACTTTGTTGTTTATTGAAATGAAGAACATGTAGTGGTGATAGTGAAAAAGTTTGGTTACTGTCACACAGAGAAGAGAAAATTGTCATCTCTTTCTTTTTTTTACTTTAAGTTTTTTTAATTAATTTATTTCACCCTTATTTTCTTTTACATTCTTTTGTTTGTTTTATAATTCTAGATTTATATTTGCTTTATTAATGTTGATTATACTGTTTTGTTTAATTTTAAAAAAAACAAAACAAAACAATATCAATTAAGTAGTCTAGTAGATTTTGGTAAAGTTTTAGTAGTTAATCATTTTTTAAATAACTTCAAATTAATAGTTAATCTTTCTTTGTTTTAATTTTTTTAGTGTTTATCTTTTTAATAATTTTTGTTTAGAATTATTTCTTGTGAACTTTCCTCTTCTTGATAGTTTGTTTAAATGTGTGTTGTTTTCTGTTAAATTTGTGACTTTTGATTCAATTCATCTTGGTTCTTATTTGTGTAAATATTCATGTCCATTCATACAATTTCATTTCAATTCTTTAATTTGTGATTTATAACATAGATTTTAATTGTTGCAATTTCATTCACTTTCATTTCTGTACCGCTTATGCTATTAACAAGTTTGTTTATTGTGAAGGTTTTCGAGAACTGTTTCAAGTGTTCGTTCTCGCATAGCGCATTTATACTTTTTTATTATTTCTTTTTTACCTTACTATTTTGATTTAATATTTGGTACTGTAAATATATACTTGTACATAATATTTTGACTGTATATTTTATTCACTTCACTTGTAAATAAATTCAGGTTTTGAAAATATTATTTTCACCGCCTTGTCATTTTATTTTTCCAACTAACTTCTGAAAATTGTGCGGACGCACATAAGTTTCCCCGTGCTGTTAGATTTGTCGGTATATCTCTTGTGATGCAGGGGTTCTTATCTGATACCGTGAGCTTTATCGATCGCCCTTTGCGCTTTATCTGATGCTTGGAGTATTATCTCACATTAGGTTTTTTATGCTGTCGACTTGTGATTTATTTTCACCTAAGGTTTGATATACTCTTAGCTTATTTATCCGTCTGTGGCTTTAAATCCAAGGGAAAGAATTAATTTGTTGACTTCATGTCATCGAATATCTAATACGATTATGTGAAATCCCTTCATACTTTTTTTTTAGTTTTGTTACTCTTAAGACAAATCTCCTACAAATCAATTTTTAAACTCACACCCCTTTTAAGTCAAAACTTCAACACTAGGTCGTCGTATCTTCAAAATCTCATCCATACCCATTTAATCAAACAAACAATTTTAACCAAAAAACAGATATTTCAAAAGGTTCCTGCGGAGTACCGCAGATGCATTGTACTTTCATTACTTTCAAGTATTATTTTACATTGCATATTTCAGGGTTTTATTTCGCACTTTTCCCTTTTCCCTTGGAAATAATAAAGCGCGGTGGAGACTCTTGCTTTTGCGAGTCAAGTTAATTAATAGCTTGATCTCCAATTTTCACCGCTACAGTTATCGTAGGGAGTGGTTTTGTATGCTTTAGCCTTCAGGAAGGGGTTGGTTCTACTCCAGGGATACTCAGAAGGATGATGGAACGCCTGATTCTGATTGGTATTGGCTAGAGCGTGAGATCTTGAATTGCACCACACTTGAATAATTTTGTAACTTTGTTCGTGGTTTGGAGGCAGCTTTTTTCGTGTCCTTTTGATCTAGGGTTGTAGTGTGTATGTAGTAAATCAAATTAGGGTAAAAATATGGAAAAAAATCCAATGCTTTGATGAGAAATATCCTTCTTTCAATAATTTGATTTTTGGCTTATTTTGGAACAAATCCAATGTTTCTTCCCTACACGATTTCCCTTTGATTTGCCAACATATTTTATTCCTCATTTGATGAGAAAAAGATTCCCTAATCATATCTTACATATTTTGATTATTTACTTTATTTAATTTTGCATTTTAATGGATAAAATATCAAAATAAATAGTATAAGTTATAAAATAAGGTGTGACTTAGATCAAAGGTCGTGGTCCATGTTAGAAACAAGTTTCAAGCGTGAAAACATGGGCCCATTTGAAAAAAAATTCAAGTTTGGTCAATATTGGCTTCATGCATATTTCCAAAAATTGGTCTACTTTAGCAATGCATATATCTCTCAATTTAAACCCTAAGAGGGTGTTCTTGGACTTTTTAGAGAGCTTAGGATGTCCTCTAAACAACCTTTTTGATTTCATCTCAATTGGATCTTCCATGTTCATGTAAGGAGCTTTGACCTAAGAGGTGTTTTTGTTGACTTTTTGAAAGGACCTATAATGTATGAGCTTGTATCTTTCCAATGGTGCATTTCTTGAACTTGAGGGATGAAGAGAAGTTGTATGGAATTGGATTATCTTCAAAATGAGCCTTGGTGGAAAAATTTCTTATAAAGTATGAGAAAGTTATGCCTCGTCAAAGGTTGGTTGACTTTTCCTATAGAAACCCTAATTTGCCATTTTTTTTACTTTTGATGAGTTAGGGGAATTTCTTGAGGAATAATGATCAAACCTTGATCAAATGATGGATATTACTTAAAAATATTGATGTTGACCAAAAATCTTGAAGTTTGACTTTATTTGGGCCACAATTGACTTTTGACCTAATATAGTTGATTTTCAGGCATTTGAGCAGTTGACTAAGAAAACTTGTTATACAAGGCATGCAATTTGGCATGGATGATTTTTTTGACATATTAGGACAATGGAGAACATTTTGGATCCTTGGGAATCACACATCTTGATGAAAACTGAAAACCTAGTTAGAGGTTTATTGCCTTAGGAGGAGAATTTGTCTGGTCAATTCTTGGTCATCTTAGGGCAAGTTGGAGACCTCTAGAGGCATGTCTTAAGTGAAATGAGAGGGGAAATTTTAGGGTTTAACAGCGTCCATGTTCAATCTTCTTAAACCTGAGGATGTAGATTGGCTGGTCTGCCTTTCGTGATCTGAAGGTGGAAGATGATTGAACACTAGAGTGCCCAAAAATTTGCACTCGTCTAAAATGATACTTGACTGTGTAGATAGTATCGGGAATGGGATTATAGATTCCATTTGGAGAAGATAACGAAATATTGTCGGAGATGGGCTTAAATATGCCATCCGGAGAGTCGTCGGAGATGGGCTTAAAGATTCCATCTAGAACAATGTTAATTTCATGAGATATTCCTTTGTGGGAATTCCTATGCACGTCGTCAGGGAGGACTCCATTGAGGAATGTTGGTATTTGTCTTGGGAAATAGTGCTTAGGAGCTTCAGTTGTCCATTACTCTACTGGGGAGTCATTTCTTGATTGGAGAGACGGAAGTGAACTACTATCTGGTCAGGATCCAGGCTTCACAAAGACTTGTTGGGGATAATAAGGCTGATTGTTATCTAGTCGTATTCTAGGCTTCACACCAACTTACTGGGGAAATGAGATTAAACTGTTATTTGGTCGTATTCCAGGCTTTAGAGTAACTTAAACTGTTATCTGGTCGGAATCCAGGTTTCAGTGACTTGAACTGTTATCTGGTCGTGTCCAGGCTTCAGTTTGAAGAAATTAAGTTGTTATCTGGTCGGATCCAGGCTTCAACTTAAATTTGAGGTATACTATTATCTGGTCGAGTCCAAGCTTCATAGTAATTGATAGAATAAACAACTATTTGGTCAGATTCCAGACTTCGTAGTGTCTGAAGAAGTTAACTGTTATCTGGTCATATTCCAGGCTTCACAACAACTTAAACTGTTATCTGGTCGAAATCAAGGCTTCACAGTAATTGAAGAAGTGAACTAATATCTGGTCGGATTCAAGGCTTCACAGCACCTTATACTGTTATCTGGTTGGATTCCAGGATTCACAGTGTCTTGAGTTGTTGGTTGACTATTATCCGGTCAGGTTTCGGGCTTCATAGTAATTGATAGAGTAAACTGCTATCTGGTCGGATTCCAAGCTTCACAGCACCTTATACTATTATCTGGTCGGATTCCAGGCTTCACAGTGTCTTGAATTATTGATTAACTATTATCCGGTCGGGTTCCGAGCTACATAGTAATTGAATTGTTGATTGACTATTATCCGGTTGGGTTTCGAGCTTCATAGTGACTTATACTGTTATCTGGTCGAAATCCAGGCTTCACAGAGATTGAAGAAATTAACTACTCTCTATTCAGATTCCAGGCTTCATAGAAACTTACTGGGGAAATGTGAAATTAGCTGCTATCTGGTCGGACTCCAGGCTTTGCAGTTTTTTCAACTAGAATAGAAATCAGAGATCTTAGTTTCGATCTAACTAAACCAGAGAAAAGTCTTTAATTAACTTTGACTGGAATGGAAATCAGAAGAATCTTAGTATCGATTCAACTGAACCAGACAAAAGTCTCGGGGTATCTTCAACTGGAATGGAAATCAGAGAGATATTAGTATCGATCTAACTGAACCAGAGAAGGTCTTGAGTTGTCTTCGACTGGAATGGAAATCAAGAAAATCTTAGTATTAATTTTGTTGAACCAAAGAAGGTCTCAAGTTAACTTTGACTGGAATGGAAATCAGAAAAATCATAGTATCGATTTAACTAAACCAGACAAAAGTCTTGGAATATCTTCAAATGGAATAGAAATCAGAGAGATCTTAGTATCGATCTAACTGAACCAGACAAAAGTCTTGGAATATCTTCAACTGGAATAGAAATAAGAGAGATCTTAGTATCGATCTAACTGAACAAGAGAAGGTCTTGAAAACATCTTTCTGAGGAAAATACTGAAATGGCCCTTCATCATACGTAACTTTTGAGAAGACTATCGGGTCACGTAAGTAGTCAACAATGTTTTTTGATTTGATCTTTTCCCTGAAAATCGTAAAGAGTTAGTCGTATGCAATGTCATGATGTATGAAATGCATTGTGATAATGGTCTCAAAATAAATGAGACTATGTTGTATGAATGTGTATGTGCATGCCATGATGTATGAATATGGGATGCTATTGCATATTTGCTAGTTTGGGAAACTAAATCCCTGACTGATGCTGAAGAGTATTGGGAAGTTGAATCCTTCATTTCCGCTGGGGATGATGAATGGTTATGGTTTTCCAGGGATTTCCTCTTTCCGTTTGAGGATATTTTTCCGGGGATTGACTCTTTGGAGAGAGATAATACTTTGTTGGAAGGTTTTACCGATGTGGAGAGATAATCTCTGTTGGGGAATAGACTTCCGCAGTTTGAGAAACAAACTCTACCCGCGGAGGAGGTTTTATAAACTGTTTAAGGTTATAAAGCTCAGCTGGGGAACACAGATTTTAGCTCTCTGAAGGAACTTGGCTAGAGGAGGTAATTCCTGCTTGGGGAAGAAGAGGTCAAAACTTTGGTTATTTCTATTCTGTGGGGAACATAGATGTCACGGGGTCATATGTAGCGGTGACTTCGTCTCAGAATGTCTCTTCCCATGTACCTGCCGGAGAAAGTACCTGCGGAGACTCTGTGGATGGTTTGAGTTTCATCCCAACTCCTGGGGTGCTTGGTAAATGCTGATCAGGATAATAAGTCTTCTACTGATTGACAAGTGACAAGATGACGGGATATAGTTGTACACTTTAATCCCTAACTTTTTCCTGGACCGCCCTTTCGGATTTTCAGTCCACCGGGATACTCTTTTTTTCCCCAGCCGCCTTTTCAGGTTTTCGACTTGTCGGGTGTACAATTTTTTTGTTTTCATCCCTAATTTTTGCCTAGGCCACTCAACCTAGCGGGTTTTTGTTCATGCGTAGTCTTTTCTAACTATGTCCATGTTCACCGGGTGCAGAGAATTGTCACTGCCCTTAGTAGTAAATATTGTCACACTGCCAGAATATGTTTGTTTTCTCGTATAGGATTCGTTGCTGGAATTCATGTCCAATGCCTCAAGTGATTCATATGGAGATCTATCCCTGGCTATTTGTCATTTTTGAGATATTCCTTGAACCTTGACTTGACTTCCCCAGATCAGTTGTGGACATCATGCTATGCCCCTTGATTATGAAAGGCCTATCGCTAGAATGTCTTTCCATCTGAGGTGATTCTGTCCACTGAGAAGATTTCTGTTTATCGAATATCCGTCGTACGAGTTTCTCTTTTGTTGAACAAATAGTCATATGCAAACAATGGTATTTGAAGAATGCAAAGCTTATGTTTGTCTTGAATTTTTTTTAAATGCGGTTTTTTTGTAGTAAAACAAAATTTGCAAGAATGTGACATCAACTCATAATTTATAGCAAACCTTACAGGAGTTAGGATACCTTTTGTAACAGTATGCTTTCGAACTAACCCCTGCTTCAGCTAGGACTTTTAAGGGTTATAATGTGGCTTGGTTCACGGTTCAATAAACAAAGGATAAAGGCTCAAATTTTATTTGTACCCAACCCATTCTTCGTGATATTCTTCGATCCTTTATTCAGTTAATTGCGTGTTTAGATCCCGATTGAGTCTGGAATCTTTACTCTGATACTCGGTGATGGTTCAGAAATTGAACATTTGTTTTGAAGAGGCAGTCATTTTTGTAATCTTTTCTTTTGTTGAGGATTTGTAAGACCTCCTTTTTTGATTTTGTTATCCCTATTTTTTCCTGAACTGTTTCTTTTGTGATTACAGTCAGCGGGATGCCCCAGTTTTTTGTTAAGTCTCCTTCATAGGTTTTTACTTAGCGGGATTTTCTTTTGAAAAATAATGATTCCCTGCTTTGATGATTATGTGAAACCATCACCATCTTTTGGAAGGTATCTTCTACATGATTTATCGTGTATGAAGGATGAGCTTACGACTGAATGTGCCTTTGAATTAACTGAGAAAAATACCCTGCCCCAGGTTATGATTAAGGGTTTTAATTTGTGTGAAAATAAAACTCCTACTTCTTAGGCTCAAAGGGGTTTACTAGGGATTATCTTCCTTATAACTCCACTGTTTAGGATTTGAAACAACGCCTGTACATCGTCAGTGGGGTCTGTTCAAAAGACTACTGTAGAGATTGTGGTATCATTTTCGTCATCCTCCCTCTAAAGGCTTAGAGCTTTTGATCGAGATTTGAATATCACAAATAGGAATCAGTTTAAATATAGTGAATACGAATGAATTGATTCAAAACAGACATATGTAATACGTTGATAAAATAACAAAGTTTGACATGAAAAAAATGTTCGAACAATCAACAGAAAATTACAAATTAAGAATTCAAATGAACAAAAATCCTTTTTGTCTGATCTTGTCACTTCATATGGCATGCCTTGGAGGGATGGCAGAAGAATTCAGCCTGACCATCTTGTGTGAACTCCAAAACTCCTTCATCAATCAAGTTTTGAATCTTATATTTCAACATCCAACAATCATCAGTATCATGCCCCAGACTGTTTAAGTGATATGCACACCTTGCATCAAGATTGTAGTTAGGCGAAGAAGTCTTGAGATTCGGATGAGGCCCTATCAGCGTAACCAAATTCATCCTCAACTTGTGTTGTAAATCTTGAGACAGTGGCATGTTGAGTTTGGTAAACTGCCTCTTGGGTGTATCCGCTTACTCTGATTAACCCATTGTTTTTGGCGAGGTTGTTGTTAGACCCGTGATGTGGTGGGAATTTGAAAAGGTTCACTCTTCACCAAACCAACCTCTTGCCTTTTCAGAGGTTGATCAATGACTCGGTCCCCAACCTCGACTTTTTGCTTCATACGGATGCAGCCGTCTTGATGAAGTTTGTTGATAATGGCTCTCATCTCTTCTTGTCCCTGGGCTAGGCCTTGGATAAGAGCCATCTGCCCCAGCATTTGGGTTCTCATTGCTTCAAATTCAGCTTGCAATTGTTTCAACCATTCGTACTTATTGTCTTCAGGATTTTACTTGGCCAGGTTCTCAGCGAGGAGTGCTTTCAACTCTTCCTGCCCCTTGGATAGGTTTAGGAACATTTCCATGAACTGAGCCTCTTGAGTTTGGAGATCTCTGTTGTCTTGTTTGAGAGCCATTGCTGAAATAAAAAGTGAGAACATGAGAGACCTGCTTTGAAACCTGCTTATGCAATGATATGTATGATATATGTATGCAATGTTTTCAAGGATTTATAAGACTTAAAATTTCTTAAACAGAAAGAGAGAAAATATTAATTGCATTAAGAAGGTTTATCAGTGACCATGATGCCTCTCGGGCTTACAAGGGAAGTAACAAAGCCAAAAATATAAACTCTCCAAGCAAAGAAACACTCAAGCTTCCCACAGGTGCATCCTCTTTGGTGCAATGTAAGCATTTATACTCTTTTCTTCGTGAAGTAACCCGATGAGCTCTAAAACCTTCTTCTCGCTGGTGTAGAATTGGATCTCAAAGGTATCCCGTTCTTATTTGAGTTGGATCCACGATTTCCGTAGCTCCTCAAAATCAGTTGGCATGTCAGGATGAAGAATAATGTAAGGAGTGTCTCCCTCAGCAATTGGCTCCATAATCATAGGTAAGATGGCGGGGTAATACATCATAAGACATTGAGCACGAGCTCGCACCCATTTGAAGTAAGGCTCAAGAGGGATGGAATTATTGTTCCCCAGTGTCTTGCTATCAACTCTACTTAACATACCCCAAGCTCGAATGAACCTCTTACGATAACCCTGGACATCATTCTCATAGTTAAATGTGATTCCTTGGATGAGTGTGTCATGAGGACCATCTCTTCTAGCATAACCAAACTGTCGCAATGCTAAACAAGGATTATAAGTGATTCCTCCCCTAATTCCTAAGAGAGGGACATTAGGGAATTCCCCACAGCGATCAATGATGGTAACATTCTCCAAGGATCGAGAACACCAATGAATATCTGAATGTGTGAGGGAAATCAGCCTATAAGACCATCTCATACCCTGCTCATTCGTCAAACAGACTAAGGTAGGTGTGAAATAAACCACCTAGCCAATAAAGGAGTGCAACACAAAATGGTCCCTTTTCTCTTTAGAGTGCGAGTATGCTGAGAGTGTAGAATATCCCCAAGTAAAGTAGGAACCGGATTATGAGACAGAAAAACCTTAACCGCATTCACATCTATGATGTGGTCCGTGTTAGGGAATAGTACCATCCCATAGATGAGAAGGGCCAACACTTCTTCAAAAGCTTGTAAATCCAGGGTATCCCAAAATTAGTGAGCTTTCTCAAATAGAAACTTAGCTAGAAATCCTTGGACACCTCTTCTGGTTTCCCAATTTTCCAATACATCAGACCGTTGTAAAGACAGGGCTTGAGCAATCTCTTCGGGCTTCGGCTCTCTTTCCATACTGTTGAATGGTAACTGATTAAGGATAGGCACCCCCAATAACTGAGAAAACTCCTCCATAGTAGGCACTAACTGGTAGCCAGGAAAAGTTAAGCAGTGATGTAATGGGTCAAAAAACTGAAAAAGCACCTTTAACATTTATTCATCAGGGTTTGAAGTGACCAAGTTGAGAAGCCGACCATGTTTTTCAGTGAAGGGAGAGCTTTCAGGAATCCTTGATGCTAATTCCTTGAGTTGAGGATGTACTTTCACAAGGTTGACTTGGATAGTGTTCCTGCGAGTGGATGTCATGTTCTACAAAACAAGACAAAGATAAGCCCTAGAAAATCCTTTAAATGGTTATTATGATATGCCATGTTACGATGTCATGATTATGCTAAGAAATCACAGAGAAAGCACAAGCAAATCACACAAAGACCTTAGGTTTAAGGCTTGCATGGGTTTTAAGGTAATACCCTATTGAAGTTTGGATTGGTTCAACCTATCCTATAAATAGTAACCGGGTTCTAAGGGATCTCAATTATCACTGATCTTTCCCACAAGTTTCGTTTCGATATACAATTGACTTGAAATCAAACAAAACTCGAGAATCTTGAATTTGTGGGGAATGATTACCCTCAGAACCAAACCCAAGTCACCGAAGTCCAAGCCAGGCACAACTTGGATTTCTACAGCCTTTAATCTGTCTTCTAATTGCTTATACTTGTCATTAGCCGATGGATATTTCTCGTCAAAATAATCCTCTTCTTCAGAAATTTGATTGTTTCCACTCCCAACACGAGTGCTCCTAACATCTTTGTCTTGATTTTCATCCTCTTCGGAGGAATCCTCTTCAACTTAGACTTGTCTGACAGACCCTTTAAACCTCTTCCCCATGTTGATTACATCTTTCTTCTTTGTCTTCTTCTTCTTCGTAACAAGAAGTGTCATCATTTCTTGCTGCCCCTTTGCTAAGTTAAGCAGAGTCTCTTGGAATTGAGAGTGTTGAGTCTGCAATTCCTTGACAGTTTTCTCAGGATCCATCTTATACTGAAATAAACAGTAAAAGGATGAGGAAAGATGTGTTGAAAAACCTGCTTATGATATGATGCATGTTATGCGAATGTAATGTTTTCAAGGATTTTAAGATATTTAAATTTGCTAGACAAAGAGAAGACAACAAACATTAATTGCATTAATAAGTTCATGAATTACAAATGCCTCTTGGACTTACAATGGAAAAACACAAATGATATAAAATAAACTCCTAAAATAGAAAGGACTCAAGATTCCCATGGGCGCATCCTCTTTGGTGCAATGTAGGAATTCAAACTTTTCTCTTCATGAAGTTGCCTCGTGAGCTCCAAAACCTTCTTCTCACTTGCATAGAATTGTGCTTCAAAGGTATCACATTCCCCTTTGAGTTGAATCTATGATCTTTGCAATTCCTCGAAGTCGGTAGGCATGTCAGGATGAAGAAGAGTGTAAGGAATGTCTTCCTCAACGACGAGCTCCATAATCATAGGTAGGATGGTTGGGTAAGGCATCATAAGATTTTGGACACGAGTTCATACCCACTTGAGGTAAAGTTCCAAAGGAATGGAGTTCTTATGCCCCAAAGTTTTGCTATCAACTTATTTTACCATGCCCCAGGCTCGTATAAATTTTTTACGATAACCTTGGACATCGTTCTCATAGTCAAATATAATACCTTGGATGAGTGCGTCATGAGGACCATCCCTCTGAGCATACCTAAACTGTCGTAGAGCCAAGCAAGGATTATAATTTATTCCTCCCCTAATTCCAAGTAGTGGGACATTAGGGAATTCCCCACAGCGATCAATAATGGTAACATCCTCCAAATATCGAGAACACCAATGAATATCTGAATGCGAGAGTGACATCAACCTTTGAGACCATGTCAAGCCTTTTTCATTCTTCAATGTTGATAGAGGTAGGTGCGAAATAAACCACCTAGACAGCAATGGGATGCAACACAAAAGAGTCCCTCTCTTCTTCATGGTGCGAGTATGAAAATAATGTAGGATGTCTCCGAGTAGCATAGGAACGGGATTATGAGAGAGAAAAACCTTGACGACATTCACATTTTATGAGTTGGTATGGGTTGGGGAATAGAACCAAACCATAGATTAGAAGGTCCAAGAAGTCTTCAAAATCTTGAAAATCCATATCTTCCCAAAACAATCGAGCCTTCTCCAACAGAAACTTAGCTAGAAAACCCTTAACTCCACTCCTTGTTTCCCAATTTGCCATAATGTCAGATCTCTTCAAATGCAAAGCTTTGGCAATAACTTCATATTTTAGAGTTTTCTCTGAACAGGTGAATGGTATTTGATCAAGCACGGGCACTCCTAGCAGTTGAGAGAATTCTTTCAATGTAGGCACTAATTGGTAATCGGGAAAGGTAAAGCAATGATACATAGGATCAAAGAATTGAAAGAGCCCACACATCATTTCTTCTTGGAATTTTGAAGTAGCCAAGTTCAAAAGTCGACCATATTTCTTGGTGAAGGGAGAATCTCCAGGTACCCTTGATGCTAACTCTTTAAGTTGAGGAGATACTTTCACAAAGTTGACTCATATGGTATTTCTAAGAGTGGAAGCCATGTCCTACAAAACAGAACAAAGATAAATTCCCAAATCCTTGAAATGGTTAGTGATGTTATGATGTCATGAATAATAATCACAAGTAAAGCACACAAGGACCTTAGGTTTAGGCTTGAATATATTTCATAGGTAAGTACCCTCTTGAAGTTTAGTTAGTTCAACCTGTCCTAGAAAGTAACTAGGGAATCTCAATATCATTGATCTTTCTTCATCAGGCATTGTTTTAGCATAATCAATCTTTTCTTGTGGCCAAAATATCCTGAAATTCTGATCTCAATGAGCGTAGTATCGAGTATCAACCAATCTCTAGCTTTGCACCAAAGCCGACTATCTCACTACTTCTTAATGGACAAGTTGTCCAACTAAAGGTTCTACGGTCAGTTAGTGCTTCATGACACCACGCAGCGTTCTCGTATTCTCCTAGATTCAACACAAGGGATACCGGTACCAACAAATGTGTCACACTAATGTAGCTATTGTCTCAACCATATCGGTCTACACCGTACAATCTCCATAATCTATTGCTACTTACCTAATAATGTTCCCAGATCCGGGTAGAGGATAGATACAAGAAACCCAAACATAGGCCCATAATGTAAAGCAAGCAAGTCAAACAATGAAATTATTTAAAGGTGATCGATCTAGTCTCTAAGGTAAACCCACTTTTAAGTATTTTCCCCAGTAGAGTCGCCAGTTCTGTAATACGGTGGGAGAACTGACTTGGGTATTTTGTGTTTTATCGTAATTGTTGCGGATAGAAAGAGTCGCCATTGACTTTACTTTTATCCAATAAAGGAAATGGTGAAAATAACATGAAAGAACTTTTGAGAATTTTCTTGAGTTTGGGGGGGTAGGTTATGAAAAGGGAAGGTCTTAGAACCCTTTTCATCCGTAGTTATCTACGGGCTCTTAGTTTCTAGCTCACTTTGAAAAGCTTTATGGAATGTGTTTATGATTTATTTTTGAAAGTATTTTTGAAAAGTTCCTTTTGTTTAGGAGAACTTTGTAATGATTTTCGTCTCTATAAGAATGTATACAAAGTATTGACTTTTGAAAATATTTCTTGAAGATGTTTGTTTTAGGAAAGATGTTTTGAAAGTGTAAGTGTGAAGATGGTTTCATTTGTGAGCAAGCAACTACGAACATTCTACCTACTCAAAAAAGTCTTTGTTCTTTTCTTCCTCCTTTAGATAGTGTTGTCTTACCATTAGTTGGAAAAGAACCTTATCATTGGATGTAAAGGGACAGACGTGGGTCATCGCACAGTCATAGAAGGAAACGTTTGTAGGATACTTAGCAATTTGTCATAAAGGACGAAGATCGTTTACCAAAGGCAACATCGAAGGGTCATCGAGGGACTACGATCTTGTAATCGAGGGTCTTTGCTAAGTATTCCACATTCGAGGGACATGCCTGTTTTATTTCTAAGGAAACAAGTATGGGTTAACCCTAGAGGTGCAAGTGTGCGAAGTGTGTTGTTTTCATTTAAATTTTCTTGAATTAGGATTGTCTACTTGTTGATTTTAAGTCTTACCATACAAACCCTAATTACTAGCAATAATATTGAAAGCGGTAAATGATAAGTTATGGTGATTTTAGAGAAATTTCTGGTTTAAGGGAGTTTCAATGCTTGTTCCTCCGCGTCCTAGGTTGCATAATAGTGTCTCAATTTATTGGAAAAGGTTTTGAGAGCTTGAGATGATCAGAAGTACAAGTTCATATTTTTTGGCTCTTTGGCTTGTTTTTGAAGCAAGCTTGATACACATGGTCCCAATGAATAGTACAAGGCTATCTGAAGTGGTTACAAGCTTTAAACATGTTTATCTGACTTTGTATGTTGAGTGTGTGCTGAACAAACAATTTAGAAGCTCAAGACAAGTTGACTTTGTGATTAAAGTAACTTTTCAAGAATGGAATGGTAACTTTGTGCCATAAATGGAAATGCAACTTGGATAATGGATCAAATGCTTGGATAATGGCTCTATCAGTTGTGTAACTAATTAATTATGGAGTGAAACACAAGTTAGAAGCCTGAAAAGTAAGATTATGCAGCATGGCTATGAGATTGGATCAAATGTTCATCAAGAAAATGACCTATAATTCATGTTTATGAGGCCATCTTTATCTCTTCGAAACTTCTAGCTCAAACATGATCTATTCAAGTTCTTGGACATTTTTGAAAGCTTAAAACATCCTCTACAACCTTCATGTTGAACATTTTGAAAAAAATCATCTTGGAGCTATATGAAAAATGGCCAAGAAGTTGGGACAAAAATCTGCCTAAGCTAGGTCAAATTTTCACTAAATGTTTTTAGAAAAAGTGCATGACTACATGGGCTTATAACTCAAAATATAACAAATTTTTTGGATATGAGACCTCTAATACAAAGTTTTAGGTCTCATTAAAATCTACAACTTCCATGTTGAAATTTTCTTTTTAATCATCTTGCATCTTGGTGAAAAATTAGCATGAAGTGGTGAGATTATCATGTATAAAAACACAAAAAATATTTCTAAGTCTTGAAAAGTTTGAATTTTCAAATTTACTTTTGAATTTATTGATTTCTTGATGATCAAGCTTCATATTTTTGAATGTCTTGATTAATTGTGATCTTTGAAATCAAATCTTGATCAAAAATTCAATGTTTGACTTTTTATGCATTTGTTGACTTTTCATTAGTTGACCCAAAATTCAACTATCAATCCATTGATTTTGAAGGTTGATTTGAGCCATGAGATTAGGTAAACATGTTTTATTTGAGTCCTTGATATTGTGCTTCAAGCCATTGGATCATTTATTAGGTCAAAAGTCAGTGATTAGTCAATTTACAATCAAAACTCTAATTTTGACCATTTTACCCTTTTGGTAAATTGAGTGCTTTTCTTGAGGAATTGTGATCAATACTTGATAAAATAATGAATATGACCTTAAAATGTTGATGTTGGCTAGAAATCATGAAGTTCGACTGTAGATTGACCATAGTTGACCTTTTACCCAATACAGCTTATTTTCAGTCATCTAGTCAATTGACTGAGCACAAATATGATTCAAAACTTGAAACTTGACATGAGTATTCTTGGAGGTCTATAATGATCCATTAAATCCAATTATCCTTGTGAAAATCAAACCCTAATTTGAGGTATCACTGTTTAGTAAGTGGTTTGACCTAGTCAACACTTTGTGCAAACTTGAGCCATTAGAGATCTTGTGAGAAATGTCTTGAGAAAAGAGAGGGAAAATTTTGGGGTACAACAACGGGAAACAAATAAAAGGGCACCACTAGGAATCGAACCAGGTCCCTATAGATCAATGCCTTACGCGCGCTTCCTCTGCCACTAGGGTGGCTGTTTCATTCGTTAATAATACAACATGCACTATGCCAAAAAGGGTTTTAGGAAGCGCACCTTAGACAATGCTTTTTTCCAAAAGCCCTGCTATAACTTAAATAAAAAATAAAACATGGAAATTATAAACGAAATTATGTAAAAGCGCTGCTAAAAGGCCCACTTTAGATAGCGCTTCTCCAAAGCGCTGCTAAAAGGCCCACTTTAGAAAGCCCTTCTCCAAAGCGCTGCTAAAAGGCCCACCTTAGACAATGCTTATTAAAAGCGCTGCTAAGGGACTACGTATGAAGCACATCTAAAGGCCCATATTAGAAAGTGCTTTATCAAAGTGTTGCTAAAAGGCCCACTTTAGACAGCGCTGCTAAAAGGCCCACCTTAGACAACGCTTCTTAAAAGCGCTGCTAAAGGCCTACGTATGAAGAGCTACTAAATGCCATATTATAAAGTGATTTATTAAAGCGTTGCTAAAGAAAGAGAAAGCGCTGCTAAAGGCCCACATTCGACAGCGCTTCCCAAAAGCATTGTCTAAAGTCATTTATAATTAAAATCAAAAAATAGATTTCACTGTTTCTCTTCTATTATGTTCATAGAAGCATTGTTTATCTCACAAAAAACCCTAAAACCAGAAGCACCTCCGTCCTCCGTCCTCCTTCATCCGTCCTCATGCACCTCCTTCCTCGTCTCTGTCCATTCCTTCGCCGTTGATTTCTTCGTCCATTCCATCGTTGTCGATTTCTCTGTCCATTCCTTCGCCATTGATTTTGCCATTCAGACGTTACTACTGTTGTTGTTCGCATAACAGGTTAGTAAATACTGATTCATCTACTGATTAAAATATGATGAAATTGATAAAACATTGTCTAGCACAACCATATTTGGGAATAAAAAGAAAAATACCATATTTGGCTCACACATTGTCTAGCAGAACCAGATTTGGGAATAAAAAGAAAAATACCATATTTGATAAAACATTGTCTAGCATATTGTCTAGCTACAGACGTTGGCTCACACCCATTGTCAGCACATTGAGGCTAGTAGCCCAACATTGCTTTATTAGAACATAAGTTAGATTATGAAGGATATATTAGACATGAAAACTATAACAAAATGGGTTCTTAAATTAACTAAGTAAATTATTAGTCCCTTCCACATGGACTCACAATATTATGCTAGCTCCCCTTGCACGTTCTATCTATATCAATTAAAAAGAATAATTAATTTTATATAGAAATAATTAATTTTAGACTATATCGATCTAGAACTAATCCAATTAAATCTTACGAAATATTTCTAAAAGTTTGTATTAATATTATTTTTGTGTCGCGAACGTGTTTTTCTTTATGTTCTTTGGAAATGGTTGCGTGAATAATTATAGTGTTTTTATTTACCTTAATTAGTAGTAATTCCATGGATATAAAATGGATGACTGTCGATCGATTGTCAAAATAGTACGAGAATAGGGTATTAGAATCGTTAAGTTTCCTCTTGAACACGTCAAAGATTCCAGTCGAATGAAATGTCCTTGCTTGGGTTGTTGTTATGTGGGTTGGGTTGATGCAAATAGATTGAAATTGCATTTACTGATGCGTGGGATTGATCGAAGTCATAAGTGTTGGATATATCATGGTGAGAAAATTAACGAGAATGTTGAACCAGGGGAGAAAAGTAATACGATGACCTATGCTCTAGACGACAATGACACAAATACATACGATTGTGATCGAGTCGAAGAGATTGCAGAAGCACTTGAAAAATATCTTAAGGATTGTCCCAAAATGTTTTAGAGGTTGGTAAGTGATGCAGAGAAACCATTACATAAAGGTTGCACTAAATTCACAAGACTTTCTGGGGTATTAAAGTTGTACAACTTAAAGGCGGGCAATGGATGGTCAGATAAAAGTTTCACAGAGTTGTTAGCCCTTATGAGAGATATGCTTCTGGAGGATAATGTTCTTCCTAATCGAACCTATGAGGCCAAAAAAATGTTGTGCTCTATTGGCATGAGCTATGATAAGATACATGTTTGTCCAAACGATTGTGTTTTGTTTCGAAATGAATATGCATCGTTAAATGAGTTCCCTAAATGCGTTTTATCTCGATATAAGAAAAAATTGTCTCCAGCAAAAGTCTTATGGTATTTTCCTATAATTCTGAGATTTAGGCTCATGTTTCGTAGTGAAACCGATGCAAGACACTTGACTTGGCATGCAGATGAAAGAATTATTGATGGAAAGTATCGACATCCGAAAGATTCACCACAGTGGTTACAAATTGATGATGATTATCCTGATTTTGGAGAAGAAGCAAGAAACCTTCGCTTGGCATTATCTACTGATGGAATGAACCCACATGGTCTTAAAAGTATCTCACATACCACATGGCTTGTGATTCTTATGATTTAAAACCTACCTCCATGGCTATGTATGAAGCGTAAGTATATGATGTTATCTATGTTAATTTCTGGGCCTAAACAACCAGGGAATGACATAGACGTATACTTGACACCTTTGATCGAAGATTTAAATACTTTTTGGGAGAATGGTGTGGAGGTTTATGATGGATATAGGAAAGAAAGTTTCAACTTGAGGGTGTGATACGATGGGAGAGCTGACTTGGTTGTTTTGCGTTTGATCGCAAATGCTGCAGTTAGCAAGAGTCGCCACCGACTTTTCTTTTATCCAAAATGAAAGGTGAAAAAGCACAGGAAAGACCTTTGAGATTGTTTCTTGAGTTCGGGGGGTAGATTATGAAAAGGGAAGGTATTAGCACCATTTTAATCCACGGTTTTCCATGGGCTCTTAGTTACTTGCTAGATCACTTGCTTTTGTTTGAAAATGTGCTTTGTGTGGTTTTTGAAAGTAATTTGAAAAGGTGTCATCGTTTAGGCAAACTTTGTAATGATTCTCATTCGTAAGAATGTATACAAAGTGTTTGATCTTTTGAAAATGTTTTCAAGTTTGAAAGATGTTTTTGAAAGTGTTGGTGTGATGTTTTGAAAAATAGAAAGGATGTTTTTGGTTTTGAAATTGAGCAAGTAACTAGGAACATTCTACCTACTCAAAAGTATTTCATGTTCATTTCCTCTTTCCTTTGACATTGTTATCTTACCATTGATTTGGTAAGTAACCCTATCTTTTGATGTAAAAGGGACGGGCGCGGATCATCGTATAATCATGATTAGCAATGTTATAATATATCTTAGCATTTTCTTTAGGGACTAATATCATTTTGAAAGGCAACAATGGATAGCGTCATCGAGGGACTATGATCTTGTATTTTGTATGTTTTTGCTAAGATACCTCACATGCATAATATGACCATTTTTGTAAGGCAACAAAGTGAATTTACCGTAGGGGTGTGTGTGTGTGCAAGTGTATTGGTTTACATGCTTGGTTTGTCTTGATTAGGGTTTGCTATTTGTTGGTTTTAATCTTTCCATACAAAACCCTAATTACTAGCATTTGTATATAAAGCATTTAAACTGCGGAAAATAAAAATACTAAGATATTACATGATTTAGGGGAGGGGGTGTACAAATTACAAATGGAGAATTGTAAGAAATTAAATCTAAATAATTATTACAACCATATTGAATTTGAATAAATATACAAAATTAAATAAGTAAAAATGCTAGAATGTAAATGTAAAAAGAGATGTGATTTTTGTTTGGTTTTCAATGAAAAGGTTTTTTTGACTTAGTTAACTAAAAAATAAAATAAAATAATTAACTAAGAAGAAGATTAAGATCAAGTTTATTAAATAAAACAAGTTTTTTAGGGTTTTTGTGAATTTAATTAAACTAGTAAATAAAATTAATTAAATAAAAGTCCTAAGTTCTAAATTGATTTTAATTTACAAGAAAGTAATATAATAATAATTAAAACTAATTATCTAAATATTTTACAAAAAATAGGAAATTGATTTATTAAAGAATTTTTTTTTTATTCTTTTGTTTTATGAAGAAAAATGAACTAAATAAATATAAATATTTTTTTGGATTTTTATTAATAACCAAAAGAAATATTAATAGTAATAATAATAATAATAACAATAGTAATAATAATAATAATAAAGAAAAATAAAAAATAAAAAAATATTAAAGTCAGGGGTTAGAAAGTAAAACAGGGAGTATGAAATAAGCAAAAAAAGTTAGGCCCGGGGGATTGAGGCCCAAGCGCCTGATTCAGCCAAAAAAATGAAGAAAAATGTGAAAAAAGCAAAAGGTCACGCTGGGGCTCGAACTCAGGACCTTCCTAATACACGCGCGCTTGTTGTACCACTGGGGTGGCCTGTTTCATCCGTTCATTATACAACAATCAATAAACTTAAAACAAAACAAGTCCATGTTATAACTTCATCTTCAATCTCCAACCGGAATATCTGCAACTTTCTCATTTCTCATCCATTTGAAAAAATGTAAACATCAAACTTGTTCCAAATTTCACAACGATTCCAGAAATATAAATTACTAAAACTATAAATCAAAGATGAGCATGAATTATGAATGGTACCAATTTCTGACCTGACTTTTCTAGGATGTTCAGATTCAAAATTCTAACTACTCAAGCAATATAAGTGTAATCTAAAAACATGGTTAGTTTCAGGATAATGATATCCATATTTTATCTTCATAAATGAATCAATAATGATGCTTGTAGAGAGAGTTCAAAGTTAAGGAAACTTGCCTCAAAACTGGAAATCATATTATGAGTTTGAGCACTTATAAAGGTTTGTGATGATCTGAATAGCTTCAGTGACCCTCCAGGATGCTAATGCAATGTTTAGATTTTACTGGAGATGGCTGAATCGTGCTGGAGAAGTCCAAGTGCAAAGCTCTATTTTTGAAAATGGAAGATGGTGTTAATGGTGTTACAATCTTGTAACAGGGTGTGGGATGAGTTCTAAATGATGCTTATAAGCTTTACGAACCAAAAGGCTTGAAAACACACGAGGGAGATGCGAGTTTCAAGTTTTTGGTCAGGTTATGCAAGAATGGAAGTATGTGTTATAGCTGAGTTCTTGAGAGTTTTTGGGATTGTGCATGCGTGTGTTTTGATGCAAATAACTTGTGTATAAGTAAGGAGAAGGCTTGACTGCTTGAGAGGGTCAGGAGTACAAGATATAGGCTGATTGCTATGTTACTTGATTTTGAAGAAAAGTGAAAGTAATGTTCCAAGATGAAGTACAAGCATGGGCTGAGTGGTTGTGAGGCTTGAGGATACCTTATTTTGAGTTATAGGTCATGTATGATCAGAAGAAATCAATTGCAAAGCTCAAGAACAAGTTTTGTGCATAAAGTTACTTTTTCAAAATGGCATTGTGCACTTTCTTCCTAAAATGGACATAAAGCATGGGCAATGCATTGGATGCTTGAGTTGAAGCCTCTAACAGTTGTGCAAGAATTTAATTATGGAGTTCCAAACAAGTTTGTGGTCTGCAAAGCAAAGATTGTGCATCATAGGTTTGAGATTTGAATTCTTGTTCATCACAAAGTGACCTTTAATTCCAATTTGAAACCCTAACTTCCTCTCTTCGATTATCCTTGTTCAAGAATGATCTCAAGGAGTTATCCGACATTTTGGAAAGCTTATAATGTTATCTATAAACCCTCTTTTAATCACTTTTGAAAATTACCCTTGGAACTATATGAAAAAATGCCATGAAGTTAGGTCAAAATCCTGCCTAAACTAGGGCAAAATTTCACTAAGTGTTTAGTTTCATGACCATGACTTCATGGATTAATAACTTGAGATCCAAGAATTTCTAGGAGAAGTTGTGTAAATCAATGTTGTAGATCTCATGGATATCTACAACTTTCATGTTGAAAGTTTCTCTTGAATCATCTTGCATCATGGTGAAAAATTGGCTCAAAGTTGTGAAAAAACATGAAGTTTTCAACACTTAGAAAAATTTCTAAGTTTGAAAACTTTGACTTTTCAAAATGAAATCTAGACTTTTTGATTTCTTGATGAACAAGTTTCAGATTTTGACAAGTTTTGATGAATTATTATTTTTGACACTTGATTTTGACCAAAAAGTCAAAGTTTGACTTTTCAATGTACAGTTGACTTTTGATCAGTTGACTGAAAATTAACTATCAATCAAATGACCTTGAGCAATGTTTTGAGTCATGCCATTAGGTAAAAATGATTTAATTTAACTCTTGAAATCATGCCTCAAACCAATTAACCATTTTCTAGGCCAAAAAAAGTCATAAATTTCCCTTTCTCAGTCAAAACCCTAATTTTGACCATTTTGCTGTTTTGATTATTTGGTCAAATTTCTTGAGGAATTGTGGTCCAAACTTGATCAAATTATACATATGAGTTTATAATGTTTAAGTGGATAAAAAATTATTAAGTTTGACTGTAAATTGGCCACAATTGACTTTTTCCCCAATACAATTGATTTTTAGGTCAACTGCTCAATTGACAGAGCAAAAATGTGATCCAAGGCTTGAAACTTGACATGAGTAACCTTGGGGGTCCATAATGATCCATGAAAGTCATATTAGGGATTGAAAGTTCAAATATCCTTGTGCAATATCAAACCCTAATTTCAGTCATCAGTGCTTAAGGAGGTGTCTTGAGCTGATCAATCCTTGTGCAGTCTTGAACCCAAAGAGATCTTATGAGAAAATATTTGATAAATGAGAGGGAAAATTTTGGGGTACAATAGAGGCGATGTTGTTTGGCACAATTAATGATTTTCCAGCATACGAGAATCTATCTGGGCATAGCATTAAAGGTTAACGTGCGTTGCTTGTTTGTGAACATGGAACTGATACGACGCAATTGGAACTTTGTCAGAAGAATGTGTTTCTCGGTCATCGTAGTTTCTTACATTGTAAACGTAACTACCGTGGGTGGAGAAAAGCATTCAATGGAGACATCGAACAACGTAAAGCTCCACCTGCATTGTCAGGTGACCAAATTTTTGAAAAGGTGAAAGATGTGTGTACTCAGTTTGGCAAGCCTTTTGCACATAAGGTTGTCAAAGGTGGGTGGAAGAAGAGGTCAATTTTTTTTGAATTGCCATATTGGAAGTCTTTGTATGTGAGACATTTTATCGATGTTATACATATTGAAAAAAATGTATTCGAAAGTGTTATTGGTACGTTACTCAATATAAAAGGAAAGTATAAGGATGGCCATAAAGCAAGGGATGACATGTTAAAGATGGGAATAAGAACTGAATTAGGACCTGTGAAGAAAGGAAGATGAACATATCTACCACCTGCTGCTTTTACTCTATCTAGAAAGGAGAAAAAAACATTGTGCAAGTTTTTAAGTGAAGTTAAAGTTCCAGAAGGATACTCTTCAGATATTAGAAGACTTGTGTCTATGAAATACCTCAAGTTGAAGAGTTTAAAGACACATGATTGTCATGTTATAATGGAGCATTTTATACCCATAGGTATACGTTCTATTTTTCCAGAAAAAGTAAGAAGTGCCATGACTAAATTGTGTTTTTTCTTTAGGTCAATTTATAGTAAGGTGATCGATCCTGAGGTCTTACCAACAGAAGCAAGTGCATTTGTATGTTCATCAAAGAGATGAACAGAAGAAAGTGCATTTTTATGTTCTTCACAATGACAGTGAGGTTGAGCCATATGTTGAAATGCACAAGGCTGTACTCCAAGGGTTAAATCCGAACAAAAATGAAAATTGGATAGTACGAGAGCACAATCAAAGTTTTATAAAATGGTTTAAGGATCATATTTATTTAAAGCGCTCTTCAGATCCCGCTTTAATAACAAAAAGGTTGATATGTTTGGCATATGGTCCAAGTTTGCATGTGTTTTCTCATAGCACATACGCAATAATGGATACAAATTTTATACCAAAGAACAAGATGATAAAAGTACTCTGCAAAATAGTGGTGTCACCGTGCTAGCTGAAGCAATGCACATATCAAGTATGAAGGACTTAAACCCCAAATATGCAAATCTGTCATATTTTGGGGTTATTGAGCACATTTGGGTGTTTGAATACGAGAAGTTTCAGATTCCTATCTTTGGTTGCAAGTGGGTCAATAGTAGTGGCATACGAATTGATAAGTCAGGATTTCTGTAAGTTGATCTTAATAGGGTGGAGTACAAAGACAAGCCTTTTATTTTATCATCTCAATCTAAACAAGTGTTCTATGTCACTGACCCGAAGAGTACAAAATGGTCTATAGTGCTTTTATCTAACAAAGTGATTGACGATACTGGTGTAATCAAGGTGATATTGATGTTGAGAATCAGTCATGTATTATACGGAATGATCAAGATAGGAACATTATAGCGGATGAATCATATATTAGAAACGATCATAACGAGGGAATTTGGATCAATTCTGACGTCCGCATTGCTAAGAAACAAGTAATTCATATTCCAACTAAGAAAAGAAAGAGATGTTAGTGAAAGAGGTAATATAGTAAAATGTTATATATTATGTCATTTTCAATAAATTTATATGCTCTTCTTTATTTTTCATTTGTTATATATTCAATTGATTATTGATTTTTATATTGGGTTTATGTTTTTCTTTATTACAGGTTAAATGGATAGTAACGAGGATCACCCACATGATGATGCTATTGATGATGGAGATCATCAGACCGTTATTGATCAGGAAGCGGAAATTAGACGGGGAATAACAGTCATGAAGAAAGTCATTCGTGATAGAGACCGAGGCATAAAATTAGATGCGCATTGGAGCCAAAGTGGCCAACTAATTGAGCATAACGGTTCAAAGGTGACAAGTTTTATTGGTGCACTTGTAAGGAATGAAGTCCTAATTACTTGTGATGATTGGAGAAAACTAGAGTTGAAAGAAGCTAAAGAAATTTTTTGGAGTGAGATACAGGTACCATATTTAATGACGTTCCAATTTGTTTTTAATGACGATTATGTCTTTAAATTACTTGTACTAACGCACTCTGTATACGTTTTTTGTAGACGTCTTTCAACAACATTGATGATACTGGAAGAACTTTTTGTCTCCGATTGGTCGGAAAACTACTAAGAGGGTTTAGGACTTTTTTAAATATCAAGTTTCTTAGGGATGCGGATAAAAAATTTGTTAAGGCAGAGCTTCTATCTATATATGCAAGTTTGGTTTCACCTAAAGAATGGGAAATGTTTAAAGCCAAATGAAAAACCCAAAAATTTCAGAGTGTAAGTGAAACAAATCGGCAAAGAACATCAAATCCCGCGTATCCATACAAAAAAGAGCGTATTGGATATAGACGCTTAGAACAGTCTATCGTAAGTATCTATAAATTGCAATGATATACTTGTTCATCATGAATTATATTTTATCATATTATTTGGCTTAATGTGTAGTTAACAAAGGAGAATAGTTCTGAAACATCTCTTCTGGCACATGTTTTATGGAAGGAAGCCCGTGTGGGTAAGGATGGAGTTATCAAAGAAGATGTTCAATTTTTTTTTGAGAAATGTGTAAGTATAAAATTATTTCTTTGATTAAATCAAAAGTTTAGTAACATATAATTAAGATAAATTTTCAATATTCATATGAATTTCAGGAGACTTTATCTCAGTTTATATGTTCAGATGAAGACAATGATTGCAGGAGCATACTTTGTCGAGCATTAGATGTTCCTGAGTATTCTGGTCGGGTAAGGGGTAAGGAATTTGGAATCACTCCAAAATCCTTGGAGATGAAAACACAAAAGACTCCTAGAAATAAATAACTGCAAGAAACCTTGGAAGCACTACAAGTTGAAGTCCGTGAATTGAGAAGGGAAAAAGAATTAAGAGAGAAAGCTTCAGGTTTTAAAGCTACTAATGACAAAGGTAGCATCAGTTGTAATTTTCAACCGAATCTTCCAGAGGTAATTATATATATATATATATATATATATATATATATATATATATATATATATATATATATATATATATATATATATATATATATATATATATATATCATTATGAAATTAAAGTAAATTAATTTATTTAATTGAAATATATACACAATATCAATTTGAAATTTATTATTGGTTTTAGGGAATTTCACCTTGCCAACTCTACTTATCGTCACCGACTTATCAAATGGTTGGCAAGGGAAAAGTGCATAACACTTTTGGAGACTTACTTCACACTAAACCGCTCCCTACTGGCTGTTTGAAAGTATCAGTTGGCATTTCTTTGGAGAAGGATGCGTTATTACCACATCCTGACAATTTTTCGGATGCCACACTGGTGGGAGATGCAATATGTTCGTTTGTTGCATGGCCGTCAAGCCTCATTAGTGTAGATGATGAGGTATGCTTAAAACCATATATATGAACCTTTGAATATTCAAAGTTTTTACGCGCATTTTACGTACATTTGTTTTTACATGGTTATGTTAATTAGACTCCAACAAAATCCAAACTAAAAGACAAGGGGATTCTGCAGCAAACCGAGTCAGTTGCATCAATAAAAGAAGTACATCATAATTATATGAAAGTTATGCATGAAAATGTTAATTCGTGATCTTATACTTCACATAACTAATTATATGATCTTTAGATTCATGCTAAAAAGAATGAAGATGTCGGTAGGGGTAAGAATCCTGAAATTAGCAACATTTTCACACAAAAAAAGGTTGTTTCTAAGAAGACCGCGGCAAAAAAAAAACCTACTTCCAAGTTTAGGTCGTTCCTTGGGACATTTTTAGAAATGTCTGATATTCCGGAAGGAAATACTCATCTTCTACCTATGGAGTTTGGAATATTTGGTTTTGAATATTCCGAAACAGTTGGTATGGAGGATTTTGATCAAGTTTTACAACATACGCAATTAGGCCTCGGTGTTGTTAATACATACATAAGGTATATCCGATCTATTTTGTCTAATTAATTGATCAATTCATTTACTCATTTCAAATGTTAATGAGGTCTTTTATTTAAGGTTTTTGTATGAAAAATTGATGCGCCCGAGTGGAATGGAGAAAAGATTCACTTTCTTATCTCCTTTCAGTACCAACTTAGGGTTAATCATTCATAAACCAGATGAAGTCATGGTGTATGTATTCGAGCGCTTTATGGCCAACAAAGATACCGAAAAGTTGTTCTTTTTACCGCTTAATACTGACAACGAGTTAGATTTTCATTCTAAATTCATCTATTATAATTTTTCATATTTTGACATTGTGTAAAAAGTTTTCATCTCACATTTGTTTAATCTTACAGTGGATATTGGTTGTTGGTCGCGATTAATCCTATCAGAGAATTTGTATATTATCTGGATTCTTTATGCAATGATCCAAGTACATACCAAGATATGAAGAATATGGTTGATACGTAAGTGAGATTGTTCTAAATATTCGTATGTACGTTTACTTATTTATTTATTAATGTGAATTGTTCTAAATATGCGTTTATGTTTTATTAGCATTATACAAGTTTTTTGAGCACAAAGAGGTGTTCAAGTACCAAAGAGTAAAGCCAACAATATTACATGGATTATAGTGGAGGTATATTAATTAATTATCACAATTTTGATTATATTAATAGTGATGATACTTGATAAAACATAACGTCAAAACATAACGCCTTATCCATATTTTATTTTCATGTGTAGTGTCCTCGGCAGCGTAATGAAGTAGATTGCGGTTTTTACATGTTGAGGTTTATGAGAAAAATCCTTATTTTGGATCGAATAGAGATTCCATCTAAGGTATGGATTTCTAACTTAGGAGTTATTTTAAAATTTAACACATATTTCTCATATAATTAAATAGTTTTAACTTAAACATGCTATGTTATATTATTATGTAGTACTTTGATGAATTCAAGTGTGATTATTACTCAAGTTCTTAGTTGGATGAACTTAAGGAGGATTAGTGTCAATATATTATTGAGACGAAAGTTATATAAGATATATTGTAATCTTACTTTAATTGATGAGAATTTTGAGTATATTCAAGTGTTGCAATTTTATTGTTGTTTGACATGTGGTAAATTATATATATTTTGTTTGTATCATGGTATGAATTACGATATTTTGGTGTTGTTTCAGGTTATATGTGCATATGTAGAAGATAGAGATGAATAGATTTTGTAATGGTATATAATGGTGTTGTTTTGGTGTTGTTTTTTTGTAAAAGTATATATGTATAAGAGTAATAGTATATATAAGTACATTGGTGCAAATGTATAGTATCTTTTTGTATTATTTTTTATTGGATTGAAACTCCAATATTAGTGAAAATCTGGTGAAATTTGTAATGGTTTATACAAGTGCAAATATGGTGAAAACCTTGTGCAAATATGGTTAAAGTATGTGCATATAAAATTGTATATATCAAACAGTACTTTTTTTTCCAAAAAGGTTATATAAAAAAATTCATGGACATTAGACAACGATTTAAAAAATGCTGTCTAAAGCCCCCTTTAGACAATGTTTTTACTGTAAAAGCGCTTCGTAAAGGGGCTTTTTTTAATAATTTTTTTAGTTTTAGAAAAAGTGCTGGCTAAAGGGGGCCTTTAGCAGGGCTTTAAAAAAAGCGCTGCCTAAAGGGGGCCTTTAGCAGGGCTTTAAAAAAAGCGTTACCTAAAGGGGGCTTTAGACAACGTTTTAACATTAAAAGCGCTTCCTAAAGGGGCTTTTTTTTTAAAATTTCAGAAAAAGCGCTGGCTAAAGGGGGTCTTTAGCAGCGCTTTAAAAAAAGAGTTGCCTAAAGGGGGCTTTAGACAGCGCTTTAACATTAAAAGCGCTGCCTAAAGGGGATTCTTTAAAAAAATTGTTTCAAAAAAAGCGCTGGCTAAAGGGGGCCTTTATAAGCGCTTTAAAAGTAAAAGCGCTGGCTAAAGGGGGGATTTAGCAGCGCTTTTACTTTTAACAAAGCGTTGTCTTTACCTGCAGTAGCGCTGGAATAGACAGCGCTTTAAAACATTGTCTAAAGCCAAAAAAAAGTATTGTCTAATGTCTTGTTTGGCGTAGTGATGCAATAAACTTAAAATAAACTTCGTCCTAAATGTTTGAAATGGCTTCATCTTCAACCTTGCACGTGCAGAGTAACAACATCATTGCTATGAATTCTGATCTTGCTCATTTCTTAACCATTTTCAAAATTGTAAACATGAAAAATGTTCCATTTTTCACAACAAATCCAACCATATAAATAACTAAAGCTATAAATCAAAGATGAACATGAATTTTGTTTGGTACCAAATAAAACCTAATTTTTCCAGAAAGTTCAAACTTAAAATTCACATCACTCATGCAACATAAATGAAAACTAAGGGCATGGTTAGCTTCAGGGCTATGATGTCTACATTTTTTATTCATAAAGCAACCATTAATGATGCTTGTAGAGATAGTTTAAAGTTGAGAAAACTTACCTCAAAACTGGAAATCGTGTATGGAGTTTGAGAACCCATAGAAGTGTGATGATGATCTGGATAGCTTCACTGGACTCCTAGGAAGCTAATGCAACTCTTGCTTTGTGCTGAAAGTGTTTGAATCATGCTGGAGAAGTCAAGTTGCAGATTTGAATATTTTGAAATGGAGGATGATGAAGATGAAGTTACAGTGCTGAAACAGGGATGAGGATGAGTTATATATGTGGTATGGAAGCTTTATGATCGATTAAAAGTGAAAACTCACAAGTGAATTGTGAGATTGGTGTTCAAAGTCAGATATGACAAGTTATGGAGATTTTTGTGCAAATTCTAGTTTGAGGGAGTTTTAGAGGGTCAGAGGGCTTGTAAACTCGTGTTTGGCTTGCAAAATAGTGTCTCTATTTATAGGGAAAGGTTGGAGGGGAGGAGAACATCAGGTTTGTAAGTTACAAAGTTATGGCTAGGTGACTTAGTTTTGAAGCAACATTGAGATAACCTTGTTCCAATGCATAGTACAAGGATAATATGGTGGTTGACAGGCTTATAGATGTGTTACTTCTGGCTTTGAGATTGTGTAAGCTCAGAAGAAACAAGTGCAAGGCTCAAGGAGAGTGGACTTTATGATTAAAGCCACTTTTCAAAAATGGAAGTGTGAACTTTCTTCCTTAAATGGCAAGTCAACTTGGACAATGCTTGAATCACTTGGACAATGGATCAAATAGTTGTGTAAACATTAAATTATTTAGTTATTTTCAAGTTTAAAGGCCTGCAAAGTAATATTGTGCAGCATGCTTGAAGATTGATCATAATGTTCATCATAAAAATGACCTAAAATTCAAGAATGGATGTCCAACTTCTTCTCTTCGATTCTCCTAGCTCAAAAATGATCTCTTCAAGTTCTTGGAAATTTTGGAAAGCTTGAAGCATTGTCTACAACCTTAATGTTGACCACTTTGTCTAAATAAACTTGGATCTTGGTGAAAAATTACCAAGAAGTTGGGACAAAATTTTTGCCTAACTTGATGAAAATTTCACTGTGTTTTAGTAAAAATGTCATGACTTCATGGGCCTATATCTTCAAATCTAAGCATTTTTTGGACATCAACCATAAGGGAGAAAGCTGTAGAATTCATCAATATCTACAACTTTCATGTTGAAAGTTTTCCTTGAATCATCTTGCATCATGGTGAACAATTGTCATGAAGTAGTGAAATTATCAAGGTTAAAAACACTTAGAATTTTTCTAAGTATTATAAACTTTGACTTTTTATGGACTTTCTTGATTTTCTTGATTCTTGATGAGAAAGTTTTATATTTTTGAATGTCTTGATGAATTTTTATCTTTGAAATTCAATGTTGACCAAAAAGTCAAAGTTTGACTTTTTGTGTATTAGTTGACTTTTCATCAATTGATCCAAATTTAACCTATCAATCTATTGATCTTGAGAAATGATTTTAGCCATGAAATTAGGTCAATATGTTGTGTTTGAGTCCTTGAGATCATGATTCAAGCCATTAGGTCATGTACTAGGTCAAGAG
Source organism: Vicia faba (assembly GCA_948472305.1). Classification (NCBI taxonomy): domain Eukaryota; kingdom Viridiplantae; phylum Streptophyta; class Magnoliopsida; order Fabales; family Fabaceae; genus Vicia; species Vicia faba. The sequence goes on from OX451737.1 coordinate 1,242,678,821, forward strand.
TCACTGGTCAGTCATTCTTAGTCAAAACCCTAATTTTGACAATTTTGACCTTTTGGTTATTTGAGTGCTTTTCTTGAGGCATTGTGATCAACCCTTGATCAATTGATGAATATGACCTCAAAATGTTCATGTTGGCCAAAAATCATGAAGTTTAACTGTATATTGACCACAATTGACTTTTTACCCAATACAGTTGATTTTCAATCATTTGAGCAATTGACTGAGTAAATTTGTGATGCAAGGCTTGAAACTTGGTATGAGAAATATTGAAGACCTATAATGAACCATGAAAGTAAATTGAAGCATCAAAATTCAAATTGTCCTTGATAAAACAAAAACCCTAATTTGGGGGCTTAGTGCTTAGGAGGTGAGCTTGCATGATCAACCCTTGAGTATTTGAGATCTTTTGATGAGAGATGTCTTGAGAAAAGAGAGGGAAATTTTGGGGTACAACAACTTCCCGTGTTCAATATTCTTAAACCTGAAGATTTAGATTGGCGTGTTCTCCATTCGTGACTTAAAGTTAGAAGAGGACTGAACACTTAAGTTCCCAGAAATTTGCACTCGCCTGTTTGTTGATTATATCAGGAATGTGCTTAAAGATGCCATTTGGAGAGGTGATGGAGAGTCATCAAATATGGGCTTATAGATTCCATCCAACGGTAATTGTTGATAGATAAATTAGACTAAGTCTACGCTCGACTTTAACTGGGAGTAGTGTTAGAATAAATCTTTGGTCGATTTAATCTGAGCCAGCAGAGGTCCACTGAGAGAAGTATCAGAATAAATATTTGGTTTATTTAATCTAAGTCATAAAAAGGTCTACTGAGAGAGGTGTTAGAACAAATATTTGGTCGATTTAATTTTATCCAGTAGAGGTCTTTAAATCTTTAACTGAGAGAAGTATTAGAATAAATCTTTAGTCGATTTAATCTGAGCCAGAAAAAAGGATCTACTATGAGAAGTATCAGAACAAATCTTTGGTCGATTTAATTTGAGCCAACAGAGGTCTTTAAATATTTAACTGAGAGAAGTATCAGAATAAATCTTTGGTCGATTTAATCTGAGCTAGAAAAAGGTCTACTGAGAGAAGTATCAAAACAAATCTTTGGTCTATTTGTTCTGAGCCAACAGAGGTCTTTAAATATTTAACTGAGAGAAGTATCTAAATAAATCTTTGGTTGATTTAATATGAGCCAGAAAAAGGTCTACTGAGAGAAGTATCAGAATAAATCTTTGGTTGATTTAATATGAGCCAACAGATGTTTGAAGGGAGTGTTCATTGTTTAGGGAATGACCTACAATCTGTTTTGAGGATTTGTTGATGATACCGGTTTGTCAATTGATCTTTCCTGAAAAGGTAAAAAGTTTGTTGTATGCAATGTAATGATGTATGAAATGTATTGCGTAATGATGTTCTCAAAATAAATGAGATTGTGCTATATGTGTTTCGTATGCATATGAGATGATGTATGAATGTAAAATGTTGTTGAAGTGTATTTGTAAACCCGTGTAGAATATTCTCTGGGAAAATAAATACCTGACCATTGTTGGGGATGAAGAGTATGTGTATCTTCAATCTTGTCTAGAATGCTTCCGTTGAGGAGCCTTGTTTACTTGTTTGAGGAAACTCTGCAGGAGATGTATTGATTTCTGTTTGGGGAGTAGAGTTTAGGAACCTTGGTTGTTTGTTGCTCTGCTGGGGAATTTAATTTTTATATACCCTGACTGGGGATAAAATAGATGGATAACCTTCTGACTCATTCGGGGAGGATAATTCTTACATACCCTGACTGGGGATAAAAGATATGGATAACCTTATGACTCGTCTCGGGAAGATAATTCTTATATACCCTAACTGGGGATAAAAGAGATGGATACCCTTCTAATTCTTCCGGGGAAGATAAAATTTAACTAGCATCTGGTCGGATTCCATGTTTTGCAGCAACTTTCTTGTGGATAGTGATGACTTCACTAAGGAGAGGAATTTTGTCAGTGATATTTAGTAGACTGAGGAGTAGACTCTAGTTGGGGAATTTGTAGGTTGTTGGGGAAATAAACCCGGTTAGGGAAATAAACCCTGTTTTTCGAAGAAGTGCTCTTACTGAGGAAACAAACTTTCCTGGGGAACTTGAATTTTGCTAGAGAGAAAAAACTCTGCAAGGTTTCTTTTTCAGTTTTGGAGGACCAAACTCAGTCGGGGAATACAATTTCCAGGAAGTGTACTGATTGAAACTCCATAAGGAAATTACGGGAAGGAGATTAAACTCCTTTATTTTCTAGAGCAATCTGCCGGGGAGATTATGGGTAATGTACCCTTATTTATGAAGACTACTCTATGGGGATAGTCTCTTTGAAGTATCTCTGTGGGGATTTATGGACAGCTTGAGCGTAATCCCAGCTTCTAGAATCTTGATTAAATGCTTATTCATGTTCTTATGCATAAATTTGGTAACAGTTAATCATGTTCATATGCATATGCTCATTCAATTTTAGTTATTGGACATTTTTGCAAGCAAAACAGAAAAAAGTTTGAACTTTAAAGTATATTTGTATTGATAATTAGCCTATAAATAGACGATTTTGTACAAAGAGACAGAAATCCTAGTAAGAGGAATTCGTCGTGAAATGAAAAGAGTACAAAGTGAAAACAAAATGTATAGCCATATGGAAGTGATCTCATTGGGTTCCAAACTTTATTGTTGCCCCTATGTCTTCGAATATCTTGTCCTTTGCCATCATAATAAGTTGATTGAACCATTTGAACTTTAGACTTTTGTAATAAAGCTTGCATGTAAGTGATCTAATGGGACATAGTCGTACGCTTTTAATCCCTAATTTTTGCCTGGACCGCCCTTTCAGGTTTTCAGTCCACTAGGATACCCTTTTTTGCCCAAGCCGCTCTTTCAGGTTTTCGACTTTCCAGGTGTACAATATTTCATATATATCCCTAATTCTTGCCCAAACCCTTTTGGTTCATCGGGATGCCCTTATTTTTGCCTAGGTTTGTCAACGTAGCGTGTCATTCTTATGTGTAGTATTTTTTGACTATGTCTTCATTCAAAGGGTGCGGGAAATCTTCATCGTCCATGATGGTTAATATCATAGCACCGCCTGAGAATACTTTCTTGACTATAAATGGGCCTTCATAAGTGGTAGTCCATTTTCCCCTGGGATCGCATTGTGGTATAATGATATGCTATATTACCAAGTCACCAGCCTGGTATACATGATGCTTGATCTTCTTGTTGTATGCCTTGATCATACGTTTTTGATACATCTGACCATGACAAGCAGCAACCAGCCTTTTTTTGTCAATCAAATTCAATTGATCCAACCTTGTCTGAATCCATTCGTCTTCTTCTAAGTCTTCTTCTTTCATAATCCTTAGAGAAGGGATTTGAACTTCGACAGACAGGATAACATCCATGCCATAAACAAAAGAGAAAGGGGTTGCCCCAGTTAATGTTTGCGCCGAAGTACGATAGCCATGAAGAACAAATGGTAACATATCATGCTAGTCTTTGTAGGTTACCACCATCTTTTGCATAATCTTCTTTATGTTCTTGTTGGCGGCTTCCACTGTGCCATTCATTTTAGGTCTCTATGGAGAAGAGTTATGATGCTTGATTTTGAACTGCATGCAGAGTTCAATGATCATGGCATTGTTGAGGTTGGTACCATTGTTAGTGATTATCCTCTCAGGGATGCCATACCGGAAGATGAGGTTATACTTGATGAACTGAGACATGACGTTCTTGGTAACTGAGGCAAATGAAGCTGCTTCAACCCACTTAGTAAAGTAGTCAATGGCGACAAGAATGAAACGATGTCCATTAGAGGAAGTAGGTTTGATTTCTCCAATCATATTGATTCCCCATATTGCAAATGGCCAAGGGGAATTCATGATATCCAAAGGTATTGGAGGCACGTGAACCTTATCAGCATAAATTTGGCACTTATAGCAAGTCCTCGAGTGGAGGTGACAATCAGTTTCCATGGTCGACCAATAGTAACCAACTCTCAAAATCTTATTGGCCATAGTATGTCCACTTGAGTGAGTACCAAAGATGCCTTCGTGCATGTCCTCCATAATTTTCTTTGCTTCCTTCTTGTCCATACAATGAAGAAGGTTTGAATCATGATTGCGTTTGTATAAAATACCATTGCTCAGGAAGAACTTAGCAGAGAACCTCCGCAGGAATTTCTTATCATTTATTGATGCCCCTTCAGGATACTCTTGAACTTCAAGATATCTTCTCACTTCATGAAATCAAGGCTTCTCCTCTACTTCATCAATGTCAATCTCATTGTCGTGTGCAGGTTCATTAAATATTTCGACAGTAATTCCGGGAGCTTCGTTTTCCCACTTGACCTTGAACATGGATGACATGTTAGCTAAAGCATCTGCCAACTGATTTTCTTCCCTCGAAATGTGTTCAAAGGTAACCTCTTCAAAGTACGAGATCAAGGTTAGCACCAGTTGTTTGTAAGGGATAAGATTGTGATGCTTTGTATCCCACTCTCCTTTAAATTGACTGATTACTAAAGCTGAGTCTCCATATACACTTAAGAATTTGATTCTTAGGTCAATATAAGCTTTAAGACCCAAGATGCATGCTTCGTACTCAGCCATGTTATTGGTACAATCAAAGAAGAGTATGGCAGTGAAAGGTATATGGCAACCTTCGGAAGAAATGATCACATCACCAATTCTGTTACCTATTGCGTTGGAAGCTCTGTCAAAAAACCATAGTCCATCAGGATCCTTGCTCAGGTTCTTCATACGGTTCAGGATTCTCACAGTCTGTAATCAGCATGATATTCTCGTCTGGGAATTCAAAGTTCATAGATTAGTAGTCATCCACAGCTTGATGCGCCAAATGATCTTCCAATACATTTCCTTTTATTTCTTTTTGAGTAGTGTACTAGATATCGTATTCAGTTAAAATCATTTTCCATCGAGCTATTCTTCTGGAGAGAGCTGACTTCTCGAAGATGTACTTGATGGGATCCATCTTAGAGATCAATAGAGTAGTATTAGTCAACATATACTATCTTAGTCGGCGAGCAGCCCATGCCAAAGCACAACAAGTTTTCTCGAGCAGTGAATATCTTGTTTCACAGTCGGTAAACTTTTTGCTAAGGTAGTATATTGCATGCTCTTTTCGACCTGACTCGTCATGTTTCCTCAGCACACACCCCATTGAACTATCTAACATGGTTAAGTACATAATTAGAGGTCTTCCTTCAACTGGTGGCACAGGATTGGAGGATCTTGTAAGTATTCTTTGATCTTGTCAAAATCTATTTGGCAGTCGTCATTCCATTTTACTACTTGATCTTTCTTCATCAACTTGAAGAGTGGTTCACAAGTAGTAGTCAAGTCAGAGATGAATCGAGCAATGTAGTTGAGTCATCCCAAAAAACCTCTGACCTCCTTCTCAGTACAGAGAGTTGGAATTTCTTGGATAGCTTTGACTTTGGCAGGATCGACCTCAATTCCTTTGCCACTGACGATGAAGCCTAAAAGCTTTCCAGACCTTACCCCGAAGATGCATTTGCTTGGATTCAGTATCAGCTTGTATTTCTTCAACCTTTCAAACAGTTTTTGCAAATGAGTAAGGTGCACTTCTTCAGTTTGGGATCTTGCTATCACGTTATCTACATAGACTTCTATCTCGTGATGAATCATATCATGAAATAAAGCCATCATAGCCAGTTGATAAGTTACGCCTGCGTTCTTCAGCCCAAAAGGCATGACCTTATAATAGAAGGTGCCCTACTCTGTGACAAAGGTTGTTTTCTCCATGTCTTTAGGCGCCATTTTGATTTGTTTATAACCTGAGAAGCCATCCATGAAGTAGAACACCTTGTGTTGAGCAGTGTTGTCAACCAAGACATCAATATGTGGTAATGGGAAGTCATCTTTGGGGATCGCCCTATTTAAATCCTTGTAGTCTACGCATATACGGACTTTACTGTCTTTCTTCGGCACTAGAACAACATTCACAACCCATTGGGGATACGACGTCACTGCCAAGAAACCTGCATGAACCATTTCATTACCTCAGCCTTGATCTTCTCATACATATCAAAACGCATGTGACGAACCTTTTGTTTGATTGGAGAAAGGCCTTCTTTCATTGGCAGGCGATGAACCACGATATCAGTATCGATCCCTAGCATGTCTTCGTATAACCAAGCGAATACCTCAACATATTCGTGCAACATCTGAACCAATTTGATCTTGACATTGTCTTCCAGGTTGGCGCCAATCTTGACTTCTTTCTTATCTGCCTCAGTACCCAAGTTTATCACTTCGACCGGTTCTTTGTTCATTTGGATAGCCTTTTCCTCTTGTATCAGGAGTCTGGCGAGTTCTCCAGGTATCTCACAATCTTCTTCACCTTCGTCTGCGGCTGGATAGACTGGATTTTCAAAGTCATAAATGACAATAGCATAATTATTGTCAATGAGATCCGAAGTGGATGTGGATCTGCAAATGTGTGTGTGCATATAAGGTCACATGGCTATTTTGAAAATAAAGTAAAGTAAAAGAAAGACAATGTAATATGGTGGTAGAAATGACTTGTTTGTTTTGCGTTTGATCGTAATTGTTGCATATAGCAAGAGTCGCCACTGACTTTTCTTTTATCCAATAAGGAAAGGGTGAAAAGAACAGGAAAGACCTTTGAGATATTTTCTTGAGTTCGGGGGGTAGGTTTTGAAAAGGGAAGGTGTTAGCACCCTTTTCACCCGTAGTTATCTACGGGCTCTTAGTTGCTTGCTAGATCACTTTTGAAATTGCTTTGTTTGAAATGTGTTTGTGGTGGGTTTTGAAAGTATTTTTGAAAAGCTAATTCGTTTAGGAAAACTTTGTAATGATTCTCGTCTCTATAAGAATGCATACAAAGTGTTGGACTTTTGAAAATATTTCATGTTTTGAAAGTGTTTGGTGTGTTTGAAAAGATGTTTGTTTTTAAAGATGGGTTGTGAATAAGCAACTAAGAACGTTCTACCTACTCAAAAGTATTTTATTCATTTCTCTCTTCCTTTGATATTTCTATCTTACCATTGATTGGTAAGAAGCCCCATCTTTGGATGTGAAGGGATGGGCGCGGGTCATCGTATAGTCATAAGATGCAATGTTGCGAGATACCTTAGCATTTTTCCTTAAGGGACTAAGATCATTTGTAAGGCAACATTCGTAGCGTCATCGAGGGAGTATGATCTTTTTATTATTATTTTTGCTAAGGCATCTCACATGCATAACACGACCATTTTCTCAAGGAAACAAGTGGGATTATCCCTAGAGGTGCAAAGTGTGCAAGTGTTTATTTTTCATCCATTATTTTATCTTGGATTAGGATTGTCTAATATTGATTTTAGTCTTACCATACACACCCTAGTTACTACCAATTATATGGAAAACAAGAAATTTGCGGAAATTAAAATCCTACACTATTACATCATTAGGGGGATGGGGGTACAATTTACAAACGGCGATGAAATAGGAGCTTAAACATTACAACCATATTGAACTGCGTAAAAAGGAAGAAATTGTATTTTTGAATATTATGTGTCGACATATGCTCTTTTGCATCGACACATAACCTACCCTTGCCCCTGTATTACCAAATCAACTCAGTATGAGTCGATGCATATGGGTATGTGTCGACTCATTCCCTACATGTGTCAACTCATACGTGTTTTGCATCAACTCATGAGCCTTTTTCTTTTTGTTTTGTGCCTGTTATAGCAGTATGTGTCGGCTCATGATGCTTTGTGTCATAACCTATTTTTTCACTAAGATGTGTCGACTCATACAGGTATGTGTCGACTTATACTGTAGCTTTTTCACTCCAACATTGTTTTAATGTATGCAAGGGTTAGTTCTCAACACATAAATGACAAGAAATTAAGACAAAACAAAGGTTAGCTTCAAGGGGAATGGTTATTACATTTTATCTTCAAAGATGAATCAACTAATGATGCTTGAAATGAAGGGATTAAAGTCAAGGAGACTTTCCTTGAAGCTGGAATTTGTGCTTTGAGCTTGAGTTGCTGCCTTGAGTATTCTTGATCTTAGAGAAATAGAGATGTTACAGAAGTTGTGTTTGAGTTTGAGTTGTTGTCTATATGATGTATGTGAATGGTTTGTTCAATAAATGCACGAGGGAATTATGAGTTGGGTATTCGAAATCAGAAATGACACAAAGATGAAGGTTTTGTGCAATTTCTAGTTTGAGGGTGTTTTTATGCTTGTAAATCTCTCCTTCATCTTGCAAATAGTGTGTGTATTTATATGCAAGGGATTTTGAGTGTTACAACAACACAGAATTTGAATTTCCATGTTTTGGCAACTTTACTTGTTTTTGAAGCAAAGTGACAATTTTCCCAAAGCTTGTACCATGTTATCATAGAGTGGTTGAACTTTTAACATGCTTGCTTCTGATCTTATATATGAAGTTTTTGCAGAAAGAAACAAGTCCAATGCTCAAGGAGAGTGGACTTTGTGATTAAATCCACTTTTCCAAAATAGAAGTGTGAACTTTCTTCCAAAAATGGAATGATCAATTGGATAATGGTTCAAACACTTGGATTATAGCTCAATCATTTATGTAAGCATTAAATTATAGAGTGAAATGCAAGTTAGAAGCCTACAAAGTAGGATTTGTACAGCATGCTTGAAGATTGAATCAAGTGTTCTTCAAAACTTTGCCTTGTAAATCAAGAATGAATGCCAACTTCAGATCCTTGAATCTCCTAGCTCAAGTATGATAAATTCATGTTCTTGGATGTTTTGGAAAGCTTGTAAAATCCTCTACAACTTTCATGCTTTTCACTTTTATTAAATCAAACTGGAACTTAATGAAAACTGGACAAGAAGTTGGGATAAAAACCTGACTAAACCTATTGAAAATTTCTCCAAGTGTTTAATAAAAAATGCCATGACTTCATGAATTTATAACTTAAAATCCAAGCTTTTCTAGAAAAAGTCCTATCCTACAATTTTTTAGATCTCATTGAGATTTACAACTTTCATGTTGGAAGTTTTCCTGGAATCATCTTGCATCATGGTGAAAATTTGGCACAAAGTCATGGAAAAAGTTAACTTTCTAACACTTAGAAAAATTTCCAAGTCTTAGAATTTTGACTTTTCAAAGATAATTTTGACTTTTTGATTTCCTGATGAACAATCTTCACATTTTGATATGTCTTGATGAAATATGATTTTTGAAACTTGATTTTGATCAAAATAATCAAAGTTTTACTTTTCAGCATATAATTGACTTTTTGCCTAATACAGTTAATTTTAGGTCAACTGATAAATTGATTGAGCAAAAATGTGATGCAATGCCTGAAACTTGACATAAGAAATATTGAGAAATGAGAGGGAAAATTTTGAGGTACAACATCTTTCCCTGTTCAATCTTCTTAACCCTGAAGATTTAGATTGGCGGATCCGCCATTCGTGGCTTGAAGGTGAAAGATGATTGAACACTAAAGTGCCCAAAAATTTGCACTCGATGATGTATTAATTGGGGAATGGGCTTATAGATGTAATTTGGAGAGATGATTGTAGAATCTGGGAGAAACATCAGCATAAATCTTTGGTCGATTCGTGCTGAAAACTAGGTGTCTTGCCTGTCTTTAACTAGAGGAATTAATTCTGATCCAGAAGAGGTCTTTGGATCAATGATTTTTTTCTGCATGAAACAAAAGGGTTAGTTGTATGTGAATGTATGCCTGGTGTAATTATATTCTCAAAATAAATGAGATTATGTTGTATGTATATGTTATGTATGTTATATGATGTATGAATATGACATATTGTCGAAGCGTATCCTTGACAGATACTGGGGAGTTTTGAGAAGTTAAACATCAGATTATTGTTGGAGATTATGAGTATATGTATCTTCCGATTTTGTTAAAAATTCTTCCGTTGGGGATTCATGTTTTGTTGAGAAGAAACTCCGCTAAGGAACATTGACTTTGCTTGAGAAGACTCTGTGTAGAGTGTTGATTTCTACTTGGGAACCAGAATTCAGGAGTTTTAGTTGTCCATTTCTCTAGTGGGGAATTATCTCTTGAAAGTTAGTTGTTATCTGGTCGGATTCCAGGCTTCACAATAACTTGTTGGGGATAAAGAAGTCAATTGTTATCTGGTCGGATTCCAGGCTTAGCAGCAACTCGCTGGGATAGTGGTAAACTCTACTAGGGAAGAGGAGTTTTATTAATGATTTGTAAGAATTAAATTGTTATCTGGTTGGGTCCAGGTTTCAGTAACTCGAACTGTTAACTGTTTGGGTTCCAGGCTTTGCAGTAGATGGAGAAGTTAAGTTACTATCTGGTCGAGTCTAGGCTCTAGCCACTTGAAATGGAAATTTACTATTATCCAATTGGGTCTAGGTTTTAGATATTGGAACTGTTATTTGGTCGGGTCTAGGCTTCAGAATTTTAAATTGTTAACTGGTCGGGTCCAGGCTTCAGCAATTTAAGAAGTTAAACTAATATCTTGTTAGATCCAAGCCTTAGCAACTTGGAATTAAGATTTACTGTTATCTGGTCGGGTCCAGGATTTAGAAATTGGAAATGTTATCTGGTCTGGTCCAGGCTTCAGAATTTTAAATTGTTAACTAGTCGGGTCCAGGCTTCAGCAATTTATACTTGAGGTTAACTAGTATTTGGTCGGATTCAGGCTTGAACTATTGACTACTCGGGTCTAGGCTTAAGCAATTTGAGAAGTTAAAATATTATCTGGTCGGGTCCAGGCTTTAGTAACTTGGATTTGAGATTCACTGTTATCTGGTCGGATCCAGGTTTCAATAATGATTTGAGAAGTTGAAATATTATCTGGCCGGGTCCAGGCTTTAGTAGCTTGCAAATGAGATTAACTGTTATCTGGTCGGGTCTAGTCTTCCAGTAATTTTTTAATGTATGAAGTTGAATTGTTATCTGGTCGGGTCTAGGCTTTGCAGTAACTTGCTTTGGAGGAATGGATTCAACTGTTATCTGGTTGGGTTCCAGGCTTCATAGTCACTTTCGGGGATAGTAACGACTCTGTTGCGACTTCACTAGTGATTAGGGATTGTGATTGCTTGATTTGTAATAGTCTGAGAGGCAAACTCAAGTTGGGGAATCTGTAGTTCGTTTGGGAAATAAACCCTGTTGGAGAGGATATTTGACGAACTGTTGGGGAGGATATTTTTTAGGAAGAATTCCATAAGGCTTCCTTTTAAGACCAACTCAGTTGGGGAGAGGATTTTCCATATATTGAAACTTTGGCTGGGGATTTTACGAATCCAAATAATGTTTTCAAATAACTCTGTGGGGATATCTCAAATGCGTTTAAGGAGATGCTTGTCGCTCTTTTTAAGCATACATTTGTTAAAAGTTTAATCATATTCATATGCATATGTTCATTCAATTTTATCATTGAACACTTTTGCACTCAAAACAGAAAAAACATAAAGTCTTCACTTCAAAGTATATTTGTATTTATGTTTTGCCCATGAATAGGCGTTTTTATACAAAGAGACGGAGATTCTAGTAAGAGGAAATCGTCGAAAGGAATACGAAATGGAAAAAATAAATAGCCATGTGGAAGTGATCTCATTGTGTTCCAACTTTGCTATTTCCCCTATGTTTTCGAACATTATTCCTTGTCGTTGAATAGGAGTTGATTGGATTGATCTTGGACCATTTGAACTTGGGGCTTTGGTAATAAAGCTGGCTATAAAGATCCCACGAGACATAGTCATACGCTTTAATCCTTAACTTTTTCCTGGACCACCCTTTTGGGTTTTCAGTCCACCAGGATACCCTTTTTTCCCAAGCCGCCCTTTCGGGTTTTCAACTTGGCGGGTGTACAATCTTTTGCATGTATCCCTAAATTTTTCCCGAACCTCTTTGGTTCGTCAGGATGCCCTTATTTTTTTCTAGGTGTGTCAACCTAGAGGGTCATTTTATGCGTAGTATTTTTTAACTATGTCCGCGTTCACAGGATGTGGGAAGTCTTCGCCATCCATATTAGTAAGCATCATGGCACCGCTAGAGAAAACTTTCTTTACCAAGTCGCCAGTCTGATATACTCGAGGCTTGATTTTTTTATTGAAAGCCTTGATCATACGTTTTTGATACATTTGACTGTGACAGACATAATCCAATATCTTCTCATCAATCAAGTTCAACTGATCCAACCTAGTCTAAATCCATTTGTCTTCGCCTAAATATTCTTCCTTCATAATCCTTAGAGAAGGGATTTGAACTTTGATAGGTAGGACAACCTCCAAGCCATAGACCAAGGAGAACGGGGTTTTCCCAGTTGATGTTCGAGCTGAAGTACGGTAGCCATGGAGAGCAAACAGTAACATCTCATGCCAGTCTGTATATGTCACCACCATCTTTTGCATAATCTTCTTGATATTTTTGTTGGTAGCTTCCACTGCGCCATTCATCTTGGGTCTGTACGGAGAAGAGTTGTGATGCTTGATTTTGACTTGAGTACCAATTTCCGTAATCATATCATTGTTGAGGTTGGTTCCATTGTCAGTGATGATCCTTTCGGGGATACCATAACGGCAGATGAGGTTATGCTTGATAAACCTGGCTACAACATTCTTGGTGACTGAGGCATATGAGGCAGCTTCGACCCATTTGGTGAAGTAATCAATGGCAACAAGGATGAAAAGGTGTCCATTGGAAGCGGTAGGTTTGATCTCTCCAATCATATCAATGCCCCACATTGCAAACGGCCACGGAGCAGTCATGACATTTAGAGGAATAGGAGGTACATGGACCTTGTCAGCATAGATTTGACACTTATGGCAATTCCTTGAGTGATGATGACAATCAGTTTCCATTATGGACCAATAGTAACCAGCCCTAAAGATTTTCCTGTCCATAGTGTATGCACTAGAGTAGGTCCCAAAGAGGCCATCATGTATGTCTTCCATAATTTTCTCTGCCTCCTTCTTGTCCATACACCAGAGTAGAGTAGAATCATGGTTGCGCTTGTACAGGATTTTGTTGCTTAGAAAGAATTTGGATGAAAATCTTTGCAAGAACTTCTTATCATTTATGGAAGATCCTTCAGGATACTCTTGTGCTTCAAGATATCTCCTCACCTCATGGTACCATGGTTTCTCTTCTTCAATGTCAAGCTCATAGCAGTGTGCAGGTTCGTCGAATCTTTTGATTGTAATCATGGGTGCTTCGTTGTCCCATTTGACCTTCAACATGGAAGACATTGTTGCCAAGGCGTCAGCCAACTGATTTTCTTCTCTAGGGAAATGTTCAAAGGTGATCTCTTTGAAGCATGGAATCAGAGTTAACACAAGCTCCTTGTAAGGAATCAGGTTAGGATGCTTAGTGTCCCGTTCTCTATTTACTTGGCTAATCACTAGAGAAGAGTCTCCGAATACATCCAAATGCTTGATCCTTAAGTCAATGGCAGCATTCAAACCCAAGATGCACGCCTCGTACTCAGCCATGTTATTCGTACAATCGAAGCACAGTCTAGTATTGAAAGGAGTGTGAAAACCTTTGGGAGAAATAATCACAACGCTAATTCCATTACCCAAAGTGTTGGAAGCCCCATCAAAAACCATAGTCCATCGGGATCCTTGTTTAGGTCTGTCATACGGTCCAGGTTTTGCACAGTTAGTCACTAACATGATATTCTCATCCGGGAAGTCAAAGTTCATAGATTTATAATCATCAATAGCTTGATGGGCCAGATGATCTGCCAATACACTTCCTTTGATGGCCTTTCGTGTTGTATATTGAATATTGTATTCAGTCATAATCATTTTCCATCTAGCTATTCATCTAGAGAGAGTAGGCTTCTCAAAGATGTACTTGATAGGGTCCATCTTAGAAATCAATAAAGTGGTGTGAGTCAACATATATTGTCTTAGCCGGCGAGTAGCCCATGCCAGAGCGCAACAAGTTTTCTCGAGCAACGAATATCTGGTTTCACAGTGGGTAAACTTTTTTCTCAGGTAGTATATTGCATGCTCTTTTCGGCCAGACTCGTCATGTTGTCCCAACACACACCTCATAGAATTCTCTAGCACAGTCAAGTACATGATCAATGTTCTTCCTTCCACTGGAGGCATAAGGATATGAGGTTCCTGCAAATATTCCTTGATCTTATCAAAGGCAGCTTGGCAGTCGTCATTCCATTTGACTACTTGATCTTTCTTCAGAAGTTTGAAGATTGGCTCACAAGTAGCAGTTAGATGAGATATGAAACGGGAAATGTAGTTAAGACGAACCAAGAATCCTCTAACCTCCTTTTCAGAATGGGGAACTGGCATTTCTTGAATGGCTTTCACCTTTTCAGAATCAACTTCGATGCCTTTACCACTGACGACAAAACCTAGAAGCTTTCCAGACCTTACTCCGAATGTGCAGTTATTAGGGTTCAACCTAAACTTGTACTTCTTCAGCCTCTCAAATAACTTTTGTAGGTGATCGAGATGCTCTTCTTCAGTTTGCGACCTTGCAATCATATCATCCACATATACCTCTATTTCATGATGGATCATATCATGAAATAAAGCTATCATAGCTCTTTGATATGTTTTCCCTGCATTATTTAATCTGAACGGCATGACCCTGTAACAAAATGTGCCCCATTGTGTAACAAAGGTGGTCTTTTCCATGTCTTTGGGAGCCATCTTGATTTGGGTGTAGCCAGAAAATCCATCCATGAAGGAGAAGACTTTATGTTTAGCAGTGTTATCAACCAAGACATCAATATGAGGTAGAGGGAAATCATCTTTGGGACTTGCCCTATTTAAATCCCTATAGTCTACACACATACGAACCTTCCCATCTTTCTTTGGTATGGGAACCACGTTTGCAACCTTTTGAGGATAAGATGTTACAGCTAGGAACTTGCATCGAATTATTTCATCACTTCAGCTTTTATCCTTTCAGACATATCAGGCCGCATGCAACGAACCTTTTGCTTAACAAGAGGACAATCTTCCTTCGTTGGCAGACGATGAACCACAATATCGGTATCCAAAATTGGCATGTCTTCATATGACCAAGAAAACACTTCAACATAGTCATGTAACATCTGAACCAATCTGCTATTGATACCATCTTCTAGGTTAGCGTTGATCATGACTTCTTTCCTGTCTGTCCCAGTACCTAGGTTGATAACTTCGATTGGATCTTCATGAGGTTGAATAGCTTTCTCCTCGCCTTCGTCTTTGGCTTGGTTAATTGGATGTTCAAAGTCATAACTGGCAATAATGGAGTCGTTGGTAATGTGATCTGGAATGGATGAAGATCTTCAAATGTGTGTGTGTGTGTGTGTGTGTGTGTGTGTGTGTGTGTGTGTGTTCATGTAAGATACATGGCTATTGAAACAAAAAGAAAATGCAGTAAAGAAAAAAAGAAAGACAATGAATACAAAATTTGAATGCAAAAGGTCCAATGGTTTATATTGAATGATCATATGATAAATGAACATGAACAAAAACCTCAACAAACGGACCATAGTGCCCCGAGAAAGGCACACAGCTTAAAAGTCATTGTTTGGAATTTAAAAATTACAGACAAAAGTTCTTGAATTGACAAAAAATAGTAAACAGTAATTACTCCTCAATGAAGGAGATGGGAGTGAAATCCTTTGCATTCCAGTTGTTGAGCTTTCCTCCGGCAGTAGGGTAGATCTATTCTTCAAAAGTGCATTCATCATCAGAGTCTTCCACGGTGTTTACTTAATGATTTACGATGCGAAGAGGTGGCTTTCCCACGCGAGCGCGCCTAACCTCTCTTTGATCCTTTATGGTGAAACCTAGTCCAAATTTATCCGCTTTAAACAGAATCTCGGGGAGTTACCCCCGGGTAGCAAAGCTTCCATCTTTGACCGCAGCACGGGCATCCTTAAGAGAAACCATTCTTGGTACAACCTTATCAGCTTTTGGTATGTCAGAGGAGATTTTAGTGGCGACAACCATAGGAGGAACAACTTCGAAAGCCTTGCACGGAGTCTCTATTAACTCACCATCCATTTCCATATACTTGGAGGAATTGAGGTGGCTCACCATAAATTCTTATTCGCTGCAAATAGTAATGACCTTCCCTTTGACTGGATACTTTAATTTTTGATGAAGGGTGGATGTTACTGCCCCTGCCCCATGGATCCAAGGGCGCCTAAGAAAACAAGAGTAGGCGGGACGTATGTCCATTATATAAAATGTAGAGTTGAAAATTTGTGATCCAACTTTAATTGGGAGATCCACCTCTCCATGAACCATCCATTTAGACCCATCAAAATCCCTTACAACAACATCGCTTGGCTTCAATACCAGTCCTTCACAATCTAGTCGGTCCAAAGCACCTTTGGGTAACACATTTAGAGGTGTGCCAATATCAATTAAGACATGTTCCAGCGTAGTTCCCTTGCATTTAATAGAGATATGAAAGGATTTGTTGTGGTTCTTTCCCATAGGAGTCAAATCAGCGTCAGAGAAACCTAATCCATTATCATCCGTTAAGCTTGCTACACAGTTCTCGAACTGGTAAGCTATGGTTTCTTGGGGCACCTGGGCTTTCTTTAAGAACTTGATTAGAGCCTGGGCATGAGCATTCGAACAGAGTAGCAATGACAACATGGAGATTTTGGAGGGGGTTTCCCCAGTTTCTCGACTATTTTGAAGTCACTCTTCTTTATGATTTTCAGGATTTCCTCCATCTCTCGAATGGAGGGTTCTTTAGAATCAGTAACTTTGGTAGGTGCCTCTATCCCAGCAGGCTCAACTTATTTCTCTTTGCCTATAGTGTTGGCACTAGGCTTGTCTTTGGTTATGCATACGGGAGTTTTTGTAGTAGTGGGTGGTGAAATATCAGGGGGAAAGTTACTCCCCGTTCTTGTTACTTTACTAGAACCTACAATATTAGTAACATCAACTTCGTTTTCATTGATCCAAGAATCTTGTCTTATCCCATGATAATAAACCTAGGCACCATATTGTTTTACCCCAAAATTTTCCCTCTCATATTTCTTAAAACATTGCAAGAAAAATCTCCAAGTTGCTCAAGTTTGCTCAAAAGTTGGACAGTCAAGCTATCTCCTAAGGCAGTCAACCCCAAATTAGGGTTTTGTGTTGCATCAAGATCCTTGAGTAAAAATGACCTCAAATTATCCCTAATGTCCTAATATGTTCTCAAGTTCATCCATGTCAAATTTCAAGCCTTGCAGAGTAAGTTTGCTCAGTCAATTGCTCAAAGGGTCCAAAAATCGACTATGCTAGGGCAAAAGTCAACTGTGAGCCAAATGCTATCAAACCTCGAGATTTTTTGTCAACATTCTTATTTTGAAGGATATTTCATCATTTTATCAAGGGTTGATCATGATTCATCAAGGATTGCTCAAAATTCATCAAGACTCAAAAGTTGTTAAATTAGGGTTTTGTAGGAAAAGTCAACTCAACTTTGACCAAACATAACTTTCTCATAATTTATGATAAAGGAGCCATCCAAAGCTCATTTTTAAGAGGATTCAATTTCCTACAATCCATCTTCACACCCCAAGATCAGAAAATGCAATCACAAGAAGTTATGAATTTGGACATTATAGGTCATTTTTGAAAGTCAACAAAAACACCTTTTTTTCCAAAGCTTATAACTTGAACATGGAATATCAAAATTAGATGAAACCAAAAGGGTTGGTTAGAGGACATCACAAGATTTCTAAAAAGTCCAAGAACACTTCCAAAAGTTCAAAATTGAAGAAGTTATGCATTGTTGAAGTTGGGCATTTTTGCAAAATTGCCAAAAGTCAACTATCCCCAAAAATTCAAATTTTGTCAAATGGGCCTATTCGTTTCCACTTGATTTAGACTTGCCACATTGCACACGTGTTCTAGCTTCAGCCTTGTGTCCATTTATCAATTTTATTATTTTATTTGATTTTTTATTGAATTATTTCATTTTAAATCAAATTAAATCAAATTAAATCCCAAAACTTGATTACATGAGATCTTTTGCTATCTTTGGGACTTAATCATCATCATGGTCAGCATCAAATTCGTATCTCACCATATCATGTACAAAAAGATGGATTTTTGACAAATTAGGCAAGTTTTCAATGGTGGATCAAATCAAATCCCATGGCATTGATGTGCAAAGATTCAATCCACAAATGTTAACCTAACACATTCCATGATACATATACAAGGCAAGGCACACGAAAACAGGGCTGGAGGCTGCAAGAACACTAAAAACAAAAACTTGAAAAAAAGTGGAAAAAGTGTGAAACCAAAATCACACTTAGACGCAAATTCAGAAGCCAAGAACGATCTCAGTCGTTTCCTTGACAATCACTGAAGCAGAACCAACCCCTAGCAAGCTCTCATATCCATCAAAACGTGTTGTAAGTGTCCCGTTTCTTGGCCCTGTTTTCAAAATCGTAACTCTCTATTTTGGCATCATTTTGGAAAATCATGAACATATTCATAATCCTCATCAAACTTCCAAGCTTTCTGTATTATCCAATTTCATTTATCTGATCTGTGAGGCCAAGTTCCATATCTAGGGTTTCGTGGTTGGTTTTTGGGCATTTCTTTTACAGGTAAAATCCGCCCCAATAATGGCCATGGACATGACCGAAAGAGAAGGACGAACTCAACCATGTGCTTGGAATTGATTTCCATGGACTGGAATGAGTTTTAGAGTGAGCCTATGCATTTAGCTGCAGATCTAAATCCGCATGTAAAGTTACAGCGTTCGAAGGTCAGGGACGACAAACGTGTCTCCCTCTGATTGGACCATTCAAACTTTCGCGCATTTTTTTTATTTTTTGGAAATATAACGTGTTTTGTCTTATTATTATTTTTGTTTAATATACTAACAAGTAACACACAATGGCCTAGTGGTGAACGCGTGCATCCAAACTCCTTCAGAACCTGGGTTCAAATCCCAGGTCCTCCAAATTGCATTTTTTATTTTTCTACAGGTTATCCAGTGCAAATCCAAGCGCATGGCCTATCATACATCCTCAAATATCAAAGCGCCAGATGACCCAAGGTCAAATCTGGTGATCCAAGATGATGGTCTACCATGGGACCAAGTCAAAAGGTGCACATGGAATTCACAATGTCAACCAGGCCTGCGCCAATTGGGCCATGGAATTGCTACTCTGACCCCCAAAACAGGTCCAAACCTCTAACTCTTCCTATTTCATTTTTTATTTTATTTAATTATTTGTTTAATTATTTTTATTATTAACTAACCAATCAAATTTTTTCTTTACAAAAATAAAACCAAAAAAATAGTTTTCTTCATTAAAACCAAATTTTAATTTTTATTAATAAATACTAATTATATTAATTTAGTTTTAATTAGAATAACTTCAATATATTTTGTAAAATAGTTAAAATTAAACTTAGACACAATTAGGTTTTTATTAACATTGATTAAATTTATTTTTATTTCTTTAAATACCAAAAACCCAAAAAATATTTATTTTTATTAATTAGTTTAATTAATTTAGTTTAATAATTAATTTAGGATAGTTTAATTTCTTTCTTAATTCAAAAATAACAAAAAAAATCTTTTCTTTAAATAAAAGGGTCAAAACCCTAGAACTTGCGCCCGATTTAATTTCCCGCACGTGATCCATTTTATTCAATATTGTACTTGTTCCCGGAATATAATAGATAATTAGGACTATTTTTATCGCTTTATTTATTTTCCGCATTTAAATTTCAAAGGGTTTGTCTTTGGCGATGTAAATACCCGACGCCTTGTAATTTAATTTCCACAATTTATTTTCTGCAAAATATAATTGTTAGATGTTTGATAATAGGTATGTATGACAAGAATGGATGTTTAACCTAAAATCAACTTAGATAACCATTAACATGTACAAAGACAAAATTAACTGAAAACGACACACTCGCACATGCGCACTCTTAGGGTACACCCCACTTGGTTGCCTTCGTACGTGGTCATTGAGTATAGGAAGTTTTAGAGGTCGCCCTCTTGTCCAAAGATCATAGTTGCCTCAAAATGGTTGCCTCGGATAAAATGATCTAAGACATTAGGGTTACGGCTAAGGCATTCTAACATTGCTTTAGTGACCGCACGCCCCTTAATCGAATTGACCCTTAAACTCCAACGACGGTGCTACCTACTCATCAATAGTTGGATAGCATTATCTAAAGGAAGATAGCATAGAACGATTCCTTTTTCGAGTAGGTAGATGGTTCTTAAGTACTTGCTCTTTCAAAAAACGAAATCTTTTTCACACTTACACTTTTCAAACAAAATAAATAAATAAAACTTCTTCAAACCCACAAACACAAAGAAAGCAATTTTTGAAAACAATATGAGCAAGCACCTAAGAGCCCGTGGATAACCATGAATAGAAAGGGTGCTAACACCTTCCCTTTCTATAACCTACCCCCCGAACCCGAGAAATATCTCGAAAAAGGAATTTTTCTTTGCTTTTTTCCTTTCCTTGTTGGATAAAATAAAAGCCGGTGGAGACTCTTACTTACCGCGACATTTTGCAAAAACAAACGCAAAACGCAAACCAGCATTCAAAAAAACAGTCAGTTCTTTCCCACCGTATCACAGAACTGGCGACTCTGCTGGGGATATCTTCTATAAGTGGGGTGTACCTTAGGAATAGTTCATAATGTTTTAAATTTCTTGATTTGTATGCTTTATATTTATGGGCTTGTATCAGAGTTACTATAGATCCTAACTCAGATCTGGGGGATACCCTTTAGGTAAGTAGCAATAAACTGTGAGGGAACTGTACAACATAGACCGATACGGTTGAAGCAGTAGCTACGTTGGTGTGGAACTTTAGTTTGTACCGATATCCCTTATGTTGGAACAAGGAGAATATGGGTCTTCTAAGGGGTCATTAAGCACCAACCGACCTTAGAACCTTTAAATTGACCAACTTGGCCATAAAACAGTAGCAGTATGCTACACTCATTGAGACTAAACTCTCGCGATGATTCCGGATGCAAGAAAAGGTTGCTAAACTGGAATTATGACCGATCGAGGGTAGTCAGTGATATTGAGATCCTCTAGAACCCGGTTACTATTTTTAGGATAGGTTTGAACCAACTGAACTGAAAGAGGGTAGTATCTAAGCTCCTTGCCAGCCTGAAATCTAAGGGCTCTCTGTGTGACTTGTGTGCCTTTACCACGTTTGCTATTTGTGGATACTTGTGGTGTGCTTTCTATCATGACATCATGACATCATAACATTGCATACATCTTGCATTGGACTAACCTATTTCAAAGACAAGAGGGATTCATCTTTGTTCTGTTTTGTAGGTCATGGCACCCATGCGTAGGAACACCATCTGGATCAACTTTGTCCGGGTTCCCACTATGCTTAAAGATTTGGTTGCAAAGATGTCTGATACTACCTCATTCATCAGAAGACATGGGCATCTTCTTAGTTTGGTCACCTCCAAATTGGACGAGCAGATGATGTGTGTCCTAGTCCAGTTCTATGATCCACTGTACCATTGCTTTACTTTTCAAGACTACCAGTTGGTCCCCACCTTAGAAGAGTTCTCTGATCTGCTTGGCATTCCTATCTTGGAGCAGACCCCGTTTACTGGTTGGGAGAAGATTCTTAGGCCAGAAAAAATTGCTTCATCCCTCCATCTGACAAAGGCTGAGGTAATGGCTAATTGGGAGACTAGAAGTGGAGCAAAGGGCTTTCTGACTAAGTTCTTGGTTGGTAAGGCTAATTATTTCTGGGATAGTCTAGGCTTCAAGGCATTTGAAGATATTCTGGCTCTTCTGATATATGGCTTGGTATTGTTTCCGAACTCTGACTCCTTTGTTGATGTGAATGTGGTGAAAATCTTCATCTCTCATAATCCTGTACCCACTCTCTTGGGTGACATTCTTCATCAGCTTTATGCCCGTACTGCTCGGAAGCGGAGAACTTTGATGTGCTATGCTCCACTATTGGCGAGGTGGTTTATTTCGCACCTCCCCAAATCAGTGTTGAAGAACAAAGAAGGCATGGGCTGGGCTTATAGAGTTATGTCTCTCTCTCATAATGACATCATTTGGACTATTAAAGGTATGGATGAGGTGGCTATTATTGATTGTTGTGGGGAGTACCCCAATGTTCCACTAATAGGAACCAATGGAGGGATCACTTATAATTCGTACTTGGCCTTACGTCAGTTTGGGCGAGCTAGAAGAGAAGGACCTCATGAATTGCTAATGCCTAGCATAATATTTGATTTTCAAGGGGATAGCGATGGGCAACGCCACAGATTCATAAGGGCTTGGGATAGAGTTCACATATCCGATCCACACGAGCTGGGTCTAAAGACTTCTCTTCCAATAGAGCCATATCTCAGATGGGTTCGTACCCGTGCCCAAAAGCTAGGAATGCCGTATGAAGCCGTCTTGCCTATCATTGTTGAAGTTGCTAATGAAGAGGGGGTTCTTCCTACCATCCTCCATCCTTATATGCCCACTGACATTGGATGCAGCTGAGAGAAGAACAGGATACTTACCGAGAAAAGTTTAACAAGTAAGAGCAGAAGATTCAGAAGTTGACAAGACAACTGGAGAAAGAGCAGATCATCAATGACTATGTCAGCACTAAAGGCAAACGACCATGGGAGCATTGATTGTCCTTTGATTATTTCCTTTCCAGTTTTTATTTACTTTTCAGTATTTCCTTTCTTGTAACGCCTTAAGGGCAATTTGTTGAAAAATTAATTTCAAGTTTATCTAATAAAAGTGTGTTTCATTTCTTGTTTACGAATTTGAATCTCTCGACGTCTTTGAAATCATAGCATACGCATTTCATTCCATGCACCTCATAACAGGTACCCCTACAGGTTTTCTCATCTTCTTCGCTGTTTATTTCAGCATCATGTCTTCCGAACCATCAATTGAACAAGCAATCAAGGCTCTACAGGCTCAAAACGCCCAGTTCGAAGAATTGTTCATAAATCTAGCTAAGGGTCAGCAAGATCTGAAGACCCTTATTCTGAAAGAGAAGAAGAAGAAGAAGAAGAAGAAGAAGAAGAAGAAGAAGAAGACGGTCCTGTTTAACACAGGTCACAGGTTTGGAAACAGGCTACGAGATGAAGTTAATTTGACCACCTCATTTGGAGGGAAAGATAGCCAGGAAGAAAGGAGGGCTCCTAGCCCTGTGGTTTCAGACAACGAGATGGACTTCGACGAAGACCAGTATCCTCCGGCTGAGGATAGATACAAGCAACTGGAAGACCATTTGAGTGCGATGGAAGTTCAGAAAGTACCTGGTCTGGACTTTGGTGATCTGGGTCTATCATCTGGGGTGGTGATTCCCCACAAATTCAAAGCACCAGCCTTTGCTAAGTACGACGGAGTTTCTTGCCCGAAACTTCACCTCTGGTCGTATGTAAGAAAGATTCAGCCGTACACCGCTGATAAGAACCTATGTATCCACTTCTTTCAAGACAGTATCTCAGGGACTCAGCTTGAATGGTTTTACCAGTTAGAAGGAGCCAGTATCCGCAATTGGGAAGATTTGGCTGCTGCTTTCTACATGCAGTACCAATACAATGCCGACCTCGCTCCCACGCGTACCCAGCTTCAGGGTATGTCAATGGGTGCGGGCGAAGGTTTCAAAGATTATGCTCAGAAGTGGAGGGATCTCGCTGGAAGAGTGCAACCACCCTTGGCTGATAGGGAGCTAGTTGATATGTTTCTGGGGACCTTGTCTGGTCTGTTTTTCAACCATCTGATCGGAAGTTCTTCATCTGGGTTTACAGAGCTAATTATGACCGGTGAAAGGATTGAGGCTGGTATTAAGTCTGGTAAAATACAGAAGGGTGCTTCATCAGGCTTCGAGAAGAAGCCTTTTAAGAAAGAGTCCAGTGTTGTTTACAGTTCGAAAAGTCAGAATAGACCTGAACGCCGCCAAGCTGTTAATGCGGTTGTTATTTCAAGACCTGTTGGGGCTCCTCAACGCAACAATCATCCAAAGGCCGAGAGACCTCGAAGGCAATTCACCCATCTCAACATGACTTTGTCTCAGATTCTGCCGCAATTATTGAAAACCAATCTAGTAACTCCAAGGGAGGCTCCGCAGAATCCCAACACTGCATCACCTAAGTACAACCCTAATGCCCGCTGTGCTTTTCACTCTGATAGCCCGAGACATGATACAGATGATTGTTGGGCTTTGAAGAACAAAATATAGGACTTAATTGATGCTAAGGAGATTGAGTTCGAGGCGCCCGAAAGACCTAATGTTGTGATTGCTCCTATGCCCAATCATGGAGTGAATTCCGTAGAGGAAGACTCGTTTGTGGTTTCTGTGAAATATATTGCTACTACCTTGATGACTGTGAAGAAGAATCTTTTGTCAGCCGGTTTATTTCTGGGTTGTGACGAAGGTTGTCGTATGTGTTCTGCCCTACCAACCGGTTGCCATCTTTTGAAATCAGGTGTCCAACGCCTGATGGATAGTAAAGAAATTTTGTTTGAGAAGATTGTTGTTCCTTTAGTTCATACTGAACAAATTGCTATAATCACCATTTTCGACAATTCTTCCAAGGCTTCCTCGAGAAATCCTGTTAGAATTACATCTGTTCCAAGAATCGCACCATTGATCATCACTGTTCCTGGGCCTATCCCCTATACATCTGATAAAGTTGTCCCTTGGCACTACGGGGCTGATGTTTATTTTCATGGAGTTAAACAAGAGTTGGATGTTGATACTGACGTCAACAATATTGTTGGACCTGCTAAAGTCACCCGCAGTAGAAGACTTTTCTCCCCTGATATCTCTCCACCAATTGTTCGGAAACCTGTTGTTATTACACTTGCCAGTGTACCTGCTGCTATTCCTGTTCAAGTTCCTATTCTTACCCCTGTCGCCGAGTCATCTGACACTCGGGGCAAAGGGACCACTGATGAGCCTGCCCAGACGGAGGAACCAAAGATGATTACTGTTGAAGCTTCTAGACAAGAGATGGAAGAGATTTTAAAGATCATCAAAAAGAGTGACTACAATGTAGTCGAGCAGCTGGGGCAGACCCCATCCAAAATCTCTATGTTGTCACTTGTGCTATGCTCAGAGGCCCATGCCAAAGCTCTGATTGCATTCCTGAAGACTGCACATGTACCTCAAGAAACATCAGCTGATCAGTTTAAAGATTGCGTGGCCAGTCTGACTGCTGATAATGGGTTGGGTTTCTCTGACGCCAACTTGACTGCTAAAGGGAAGAATCACAATGATGCCCTGCATGTCTCCATTGAATGCAGGGGGACTACTCTTGCTCATGTATTGGTCAATACTGGTTCCTCATTGAATTTTCTGCCAAAGAAAGCTCTAGACCGGTTGGACTGTGAAGGTTTAGAGTTGAAGCCAAGTAACATTGTTGTTAGGGCCTTTGATGGGTCAAAGAGAATGGTACATGGAGAAGTTGATATCCCGATTAAGGTTGGTTCTCAGTTTTTCGTATCTACATTCTATGTGATGGACATTCGGCCATCTTATTCTTGTTTGCTGGGTCATTCATGGATCCACAAAGTTGGGGCAGTGACGTCGACGCTCCACCAGAAGCTAAAGTACCCAGTGAAAGGGAAAATTGTGGCAGTGCAAGGAGAAGAGGAGTACATGGTGAGCCACCTCAACTCTTTCCGATATGTAGAGATGGATGGGGATTTCATTGAGACCCCGTTCCAACATTTTGAAGAGGTTCCCCAGACACTGGCGTCAACTGAGACTGTTGTTTAAGATCCTCCTATGAAGATGGCTTCCTTCAAGGATGCCCGGGATGTTGTTGAGAAAGAAGCTCAAAGGGCTGTTCGGAGTGCACGGATCGGAAGACCTCCCTTGTTCG
This sequence comes from Vicia faba, assembly GCA_948472305.1. NCBI lineage: Eukaryota > Viridiplantae > Streptophyta > Magnoliopsida > Fabales > Fabaceae > Vicia > Vicia faba. The sequence continues at coordinate 1,242,704,689 of OX451737.1, forward strand.
TCAGCAATTCAGAAGTGAATGCCATTGAAGACGATATGGAAGAGTCTGAGTTTGACAGCTGGATCTATCCTGCTACTGATGGTGGACTAGGCAACTGGACAACAAAGGACTTCATCCCAATTTCTTTTGTTACCCAGTAATGAGACTTTTTGTTTTTGAATTTTTAACAGACAATGTTTTAAACTTTATGGCCCGGTGTCTTACCCGGGGCACCGTGGCTTCATTTGTGAGGGATTTATGTGTGTCATTTTCATATATCATTAATAAAAGCATTGGATGTTTCTTGCATTTCAAATCTTGCGCTCTTTGTTTTTCTTTTTGCAAAACAACTATTTTACACACACTCACATATACAGGTCTACATCCACTCTGGATCTCACTGGTAACGACTCTGCTACTTCCAGTTATGACTTCGAAAGTCTGATCGGCTTAGCCGAAGACGAAGGTGAAGATGATTGTGATGTGCCTGGTGAACTTGCAAGACTGTTACTTCAGGAAGAGAGGGCTATTCAGCCGCATGAAGAGCTGGTGGAGTCAGTAAATCTAGGTACAGAGATAGACAAGAAAGAGGTCAAGATCGGTGCAAATCTGGAGCTTAGTGTGAAGCAACGGTTGACTCAGATGCTGCGTGACTACGTTGAGATCTTTTCCTGGTCTTATGAAGATATGCCTAGTTTGGATACTGATATTGTGGTTCACCGATTGCCTACCAAGGAAGACTGTCCTCCAGTGAAACAGAAGGTCCGCCGAATGCGCCCAGAGATGTCTGAGAAAATCAAGGCTGAAGTTATGAAACAGTTTGACGCCGATTTTCTATCAGTTACTTCTTACCCACGGTGGGTGGCCAACGTGGTTCCTGTACCGAAGAAGGATGGTAAGGTTTGAATGTGTGTTGACTATAGGGATCTGAACAGGGCGTGTCCCAAGGATGATTTTCCTCTACCTCATATCGACGTTCTGGTTGACAACACCGCTCAACACAAGGTATTCTCCTTTATGGATGGTTTCTCCGGTTATAATCAGATTAAGATGGCTCCCGAAGACATGGAGAAGACAACTTTTGTTACTCAATGGGGTACCTTTTTCTACAAGGTCATGCCTTTTGGATTGAAGAATGTTGGGGCAACGTATCAGCGTGCCATGGTCGCTTTGTTTCATGACATGATCCATCATGAGATTGAGGTATACGTCGATGACATGATTGCGAGATCCCAAACTGAAGAAGAACATCTGGACCACCTTCAGAAGTTGTTTGACAGGTTGAAGTTGTACAAGCTGAGGTTAAATCCGAACAAGTGCACCTTCGGGGTGAGATCTGGTAAGCTGCTGGGTTTCGTCGTAAGTGATAAAGGTATTCAAGTGGACCCTGCAAAGGTGAAAGCCATACAAGAGATGCCAACTCCCCAAATAGAGAAAGAAGTCAGAGGTTTTCTGGGACGTTTGAACTATATTTCCTGATTCATATCGCACCTGACTGCTACTTGTGAGCCAATCTTCAAGTTACTAAAGAAAGATCAAGTAGTACGTTGGAACGATGAATGCCAGGCCGCTTTCGAAAAGATCAAAGAGTATCTCCAAGAGCCACATATTATGATGCCTCTAGTTGAAGGGAGACCTTTGATCTTATACTTGACAGTACTCGACAATTCAATGGGGCGTGTGCTGGGGCAGCATGACGAGTCTGGCCGAAAAGAGCATGCTATTTATTACCTTAGCAAAAAGTTTACCGACTGTGAGACCCGATACTCACTGCTCGAGAAAACTTGTTACGCTTTGGCATGGGCTGCTCACCGGCTGAGACAGTACATGCTGACTCACACTACTCTATTGATATCGAAGATGGATCCAATCAAGTATATCTTCGAAAAGCCTGCTTTGTCTGGAAGAATAGCGAGATGGCAGATGATATTAACTGAGTATGACATCCAATACACGACTCAAAAAGCAATCAAGGGAAGTGTGTTGGCAGATCATTTGGCACATGAGGCAGTGGATGATTACCAGTCTATGAACTTTGAATTCCCGGACGATAATATCATGTTGGTAACTGATTGTGAGACACCTGGACCAGATGAAGGACCTGAGGAAGGATCCCGATGGTCTATGTACTTTGATGGAGCTTCAAACGCTTTGGGTAATGGCATTGGCGCCATGATCATATCTCCTAAAGGCTCTCATACTCTGTTTACCGCCCGACTATGTTTCAACTGCACCAACAATATGGTGGAGTATGAAGCGTGCATCATGGGTCTTCAAGCAGCAATTGACCTAAGGATTAAGTTTCTGAGTGTCTTCGGAAATTCCGCTCTCGTGATCAGTCAGATCAAAGGCGAGTGGGATACGAAACACCCAAATCTTATTCCTTACAAGGAGTATGTACTGACGTTGCTTCCACATTTTTAGGAGATAACCTTTGAACACTTCCCTGGAGAGGAGAATCAGTTGGCGGACGCGCTGGCTACGATGTCTTCTATGTTCAAAGTAAATTGGGACAACGAGGCTCCCCGGATTATCATTGAAAGATTGGACGAACCTGCACATTATTGTGACATTGAGACTGAAGAGGTAACAGAAAAGCCCTAGTTTCACGAAGTAAAAAGGTATCTTGAGGCTCAGGAATACCCTGAGGGTGCATCTGTTAATGACAAGAAGTTTCTGAGGAGGTTCGCAGTAAAGTTCTTCATCAACAATGGCATCCTTTACAAGCGAAACCATGATTCGACCCTACTGCAATGTATGGATAAGAAGGAAGCAGAAAGGATCATGACAGAATTACATGAAGGTACTTTCATAACTCATTCTAGTGGACACACCATGGCAAAGAAGATCCTTCGGGCAGGATATTATTGGTCCACAATGGAAGCCGACTGTTATCAGCATTCTCGGACATGTCACAAATGCCAAGTCTATGCTGATAAGGTGCACATATCTCCAGTTCCTCTGAATGTCTTGACGACACCTTGGCCTTTTGCAATGTGGGGCATTGATATGATCGGCGAGATCAGACCTACGGCAACCAACGGGCACCATTTCATCCTGGTGGATATTGATTACTTTACGAAGTGGGTTGAAGCAGCTTCCTTTGCTACCGTAACCAAGAACGTCGTGGCACGGTTCATTCGGCACAATCTGATCTGTCGGTATGGTGTACCAGAGAGGATCATTACAGACAATGGTACCAACCTCAATAATAAGATGATCACTGAGCTCTGCAAGCAGTTTAAGATACAGCATCACAACTCTTCTCCCTACCGGCCGAAGATGAATGGGGCTGTTGAAGCGCCTAATAAGAACATTAAGAAGATTGTGCAGAAGATGACAGTGACATACAAAGACTGGCATGAGATGTTACCATTTGCTCTTCATGGGTACCGTACCTCAACACGGACGTCAACAAGGGCAACACCCTATTCCTTGGTATATGGTATGGAGGCAGTCTTGCCCATTGAAGTTCAGATACCCTCTCTTCGGATTATAAAGGATGCAGGTTTGAGCGAAGATGACTGGATTCAGACCCGGCTTGATCAGCTGAACCTAATCGACGAAAAGAGACTTACTGCTATTTGTCATGGTCAGACGTATCAAAAATGGATGATCAAGGCATTTAACAAGAAAGTCAGATGACAAGAGTATCAAGCTAGGGACCTAGTTATCAAACGCATTATCTTACCTCAAGGTGATCCCAGGGGCAAATGGACCCCTACTTATGAAGGGCCATTTGTGGTTAAGAACATTTTCTCAAGAGGAGCTATGATTCTAACCACCATGGATGGTGACGACCTTCCTCACCCCGTCAATGCAGACATAGTGAAAATATACTACGCATAATCAAAGACCCGCTAGGTTGACTGGCTTAGGCAAAAATAAGGGCTTCCCGGCGAACCAAAAGGGTTCGGGAAAAAATAAGGGATGAAAATGAAAAAATCTGTACACCCGGCAAGTCGAAAACCTGAAAAGGCGGCTTGGGCAAAAAAGGGTATCCCGGTGGACTGAAAACCCGAAGGGGCGGTCCAGGCAAAAATTAGGGATCAGCGTAACACTATTTCTCATTGGATCATCTCGCATCCATACTTCGGTATCGACTATCAAGCTCGAGTGGCGCTAATCAATCCGATCTACATTCAACCAAGTAGCAAAGTGATGAGATGCTCGAGGACATAAAGGCAATAGCAGAGTTGGAACCCAGTGGGATTGTTCACATGGCTGTTTTGTTTTTCACAATTTGTGTAAATTCTATCTGCTCGGTGGCGTTCTCTTACTAGGACGTCAGCCTCTTGTACAAAAACGCCTATTTACAGGCCAAACTTCAAAATCAATACAATTCATTTTCAAAGAAATTTCAAACTATTTTTTCTTTATCTGTTTTGTTTTGCAAAGAACGTCCAATGTTCATTTTTGATATATGCATTTGACATTAATTGCTGCTCATAAATATTTACATGCGAAACAGACCATTACTCGTAATATCAGAAACAGGGGCAAATCAGAATTGTCCAAGCTGTATAGTTGCTCTGTCCACCAGGTACAAGGTAAATTCAGCTGAAGAACATGGCTAAGATACTTTCACTCCCCGCAGAGTAAGACATTAATGATAGCTCTCCCAAGCTGAGACTTGCAACTGTGAATGAATCGGTAATATTCTCCCCAAGCAGAGTTTATCTACCATCAGCACTAAAAAGGCTCAATATCCCCGACAGTCTCAATATTCCCCAACGGAGTATAAGAATGTTCCCCAACAGGGTAAAGATATCCCCAGTGGAGTTAAAATTTTCCCAGCGCAATCTGAAAAAGCTTCCCCAACGGAGTTGGGAGAATCATCCCGAATAGACTCTGGAAGTTTATCCCCAGCAGAGTACAAAAATAAATCTCCCCAGCCGAGTTCGAAGGATCATTCCCAGTAGAACTCAAAGGATTATCCCTATAAGAGTCTAAAAGGTTATCCCCAGTAAAGTCGCCACTGAGAGATCGTCCCCAGCGGGGTTCTTTCCTTTCACAAACAGGAATTCAATCCCCAATAGGATTCAATATCACCAGCAATGATAATTCATCCCGACGGAATTTATCAGTGGAATCTTCAGTAGAACATCTCTTCCCCACAGAGTAATCTCCTCATCAGTTTATTCCCCCAACGGAGTCATCCTCTCTTGCAGGTTTATTCTCTTTGTTCGCCATCCCCGGCGGAAATGAAGAATCCAGCTCTATTCTTCAGCAGATATTCGGGATTTATTTTCCCCAGCTAGAAACATTACATTTCCATACATCATAATACAGGCATATACGTATCATACCACACAATCTCATTTATTTTGAGAGCATCATTGCTTGATATATATCATGCATTTCATACATCATGACATTGCATATGACTGACTCTTTACCTTTTTAGGGAAAGACGAATCAATAAACACCATTGACTACTTATATGACCTGGTAGTCCCCTTAAAAACTACATCTATTGAGGGCTGTTTCAGCGGATTCCTCAGAAAGATATCACAAGACTTTCGTCTGGTTCAGTTAAATCGATTCAAAGATTTTTCTGATTCTTATCCAGTCAAAGTTAATCCAAGACCTTCTCTGGTTCAGTCAGATCGACGCTAAGATCTCCCTGATTCTCATTCCATTTGAAGATATTCTAAGACTTTCGCCTGGTTCAGTTAAATCGATTCTAAGATTTTTCTGATTCTTATCCAGTCAAAGTTAATCCAAGACCTTCTCTGGTTCAGTCAGATCGATGCTAAGTTCTCCCTGATTCTTATTCCAGTTGAAGATATTCCAAGACTTTCGTCTGGTTCAGTTAAATCGATTCTAAGATTTTTCTGATTCTTATCCAGTCAAAGTTAATCCAAGACCTTCTCTGGTTCAGTCAGATCGACGCTAAGATCTCCCTGATTCTTATCCCAGTTGAAGATATTCCAAGACTTTCGTCTGGTTCAGTTAAATCGATTCTAAGATTTTTCCGATTCTTATCCAATCAAAGTTAATCCAAGACCTTCTCTGGTTCAGTCAGATCGATGCTAAGATCTCCCTGATTCTTATTCCAGTTGAAGATATTCCAAGACTTTCTTCTGGTTCAGTTAAATCGATTCTAAGATTTTTCTGATTCTTATCCAGTCAAAGTTAATCCAAGACCTTCTTTGGTTCAGTCAGATCGACGCTAAGATCTCCCTGATTCTTATTCCAATTGAAGATATTCCAAGATTTTCGTCTGGTTCAGTTAAATAGATTCTAAGATTTTTTTTATTCTTATCCAGTCAAAGTTAATCCAAGACCTTCTCTGGTTCAGTCAGATCGACGCTAAGATCTCCCTGATTCTTATTCCAGTTGAAGATATTCCAAGACTTTCGCCTGGTTCAAGTAAATCGATTTTAAGATTTTTTCTGATTCTTATCCAGTCAAAGTTAATCCAAGACCTTCTCTGGTTCAGTCAGATCGACGCTAAGATCTCCCTGATTCTTATTCCAGTTGAAGATATTCCAAGACTTTCATCCGGTTCAGTTAAATCGAATCTAAGATTTTTCTGATTCTTATCCAGAAAAAGTTAATCCAAGACCTTCTCTGGTTCAGTCAGATCGATGCTAAGATCTCCCTAATTCTTATTCCAGTAAAAGTTCAGACCTCCTATCAACAGTCTCCAAATGGCATCTGTAAGCCCATTCCCGACATCACTAGGCTGATACCACTTCATGCGAGTGCAAATTTCTGGGCACTCTAGTGTTCAATCATCTTCCACCTTCGGATCACGAAAGGCACGAAAGCCAATCTACATCCTCGGGTTTAAGAAGATTGAACAGGGGCAGATGTTGTACCCAAAAATTTTCCCTCTCATATTTCTCAAAACATTGCAAGAAAAATCTCCAAGTTGCTCAAGTTTGCTCAAAAGTTGGACAGTTAAGCTATCTCCTAAGGCAATCAACCCCAAATTAGGGTTTTGTGTTGCATCAAGATCCTTGAGTCCAAATGACCTAAAATTCTCCCTAATGTCCTAATATGTTCTCAAGGTCATCCATGTCAAATTTCAAGCCTTGCATAGGAAGTTTGCTCAGTCAATTGCTCAAAGGGTCCGAAAATCGACTGTGCTAGGCCAAAAGTCAATTGTGAGCCAAATGCAGTCAAACCTCAAGATTTTTTGTCAACATTCTCATTTTGAAGGATATTTCATCATTTTATCAAGGGTTGATCATGATTCATCAAGGATTGCTCAAAATTCATCAAGACTCAAAAGTTGCTAAATTAGGGTTTTGTAGGAAAAGTCAACTCAACTTTGACCAAGCATAACTTTCTCATACTTTATGCTAAATGACCCATCCAAAGCTCATTTTTAATAGGATGCAATTTCCTACAATCCATATTCATACCCCAAGATCATAAAATGCACTCACAAGAAGTTATGAATTTGGACATTATAGGTCATTTTTGAAAGTCAACAAAAACACCTATTTTTCCAAAGCTTATAACTTGATCATGGAATATCAAAATGATATGATACCAAAAGGGTTGGTTAAAGGACATCTCAAGCTTTCTAAAAAGTCAAAGAACACTTCCAAAGGTTCAAAATTGAAGAAGTTATGCATTGTTGAAGTTGGGCATTTTTGCAAAATTGCCAGAAGTCAACTATCCCCAAAACTTCAAATTTGTCAAATGGGCCTATTCTTTTCCACTTGATTTGGACTTTACACATTGCACACGTGTTCTAGCTTCAGCCTTGTGTCCATTTATCAATTTTATTATTTTATTTGATTTTTTATTGAATTATTTCATTTTAAATCAAATTAAATCAAATTAAATCCCAAAACTTGATTACATGAGATCTTTTGCTATCTTTGGGACTTAATCATCATCATGGTCAGCATCAAATTCGTATCTCACCATATCATGTACAAAAATATGGATTTTTGACAAATTAGGCAAGTTTTCAATGGTGGATCAAATCAAATCCCATGGCATTGATGTGCAAAGATTCAATCCACAAATGTTAACCTAACACATTCCATGATACATATACAAGCCAAGGCACACGAAAACAGGGCTGGAGGCTGCAAGAACACTGAAAACAAAAACTTGAAAAAAAGTGGAAAAAGTGTGAAACCAAAATCACACTTAGAGGCAAATTCAGAAGCCAAGAACGATCTCAATCGTTTCCTTGACAATCACTGAAGCAGAACCAACCCCTAGCAAGCTCTCATATCCATCAAAACGCGCTGTAAGTGTCCCGTTTCTTGGCCCTGTTTTCAAAATCGTAACTCTCTATTTTGGCATCATTCCGGAAAATCATGGATATATTCGTAATCCTCATCAAATTTCCAAGCTTTCTGTATTATACAATTTTATTTATCTGATCTGTGAGGCCAAGTGCCATATCTAGGGTTTCGTGGTTGGTTTTTGGGCATTTCTTTTACAGGTAAAATCCGCCCCAATAATGGCCATGGACATGACCGAAAGAGAAGGACGAACTCAACCATGTGCTTGGAATTAATTTTCATGGACTGGAATGAGTTTTAGAGTGAGCCTACGCATTTAGCTGCGGATCTAAATCCGCAGGTAAAGTTACAGGGTTTGAAGGTCAGGGACGACAAACGTGTCTCCCTCTGATTGGACCATTCAAACTTTCGCGCATTTTTTTTTATTTTCTGGCAATATAACGCGTTTTGTCTTATTATTATTTTTGTTTAATATACTAACAAGTAACACACAATGGCCTCATGGTGAACGCTTGCATCCAAACTCCTTCAGGACCTGGGTTCGAATCCCAGGTCCTCCAAATTGCATTTTTTATTTTTCTACGGGTTATCCAGTGCAAATCCAAGCCCATGGCCTATCATACATCCTCAAATATCAAAGCGCCAGATGGCCCAAGGCCAAATCTGGTGATCCAAGATGATGGTCTACCATGGGACCAAGTCAAAAGGTGCACATGGAATTCACAAAGTCAACCAGGCATGCGCCAATTGGGCCATGGAATTGCTACTCTGACCCCCAAAACAGGCCCAAACCTCTAACTCTTCCTATTTCATTTTTTATTTTATTTAATTATTTGTTTAATTATTTTTATTATTAACTAACCAATCAAATTTTTTCTTTACAAAAATAAAACCAAAAAAATAGTTTTCTTCATTAAAACCAAATTTTAATTTTTATTAATAAATACTAATTATATTAATTTAGTTTTAATTAGAATAACTTTAATATATTTTGTAAAATAGTTAAAATTAAACATAGACACAATTAGGTTTTTATTAACATTGATTAAATTTATTTTTATTTCTTTAAATACCAAAAACCCAAAAAATATTTATTTTTATTAATTAGTTTAATTAATTTAGTTTAATAATTAATTTAGGATAGTTTAATTTCTTTCTTAATTCAAAAATAACAAAAAAATTCTTTTCTTTAAATAAAAGGGTCAAAACCCTAGAACTTGCGCCCGATTTAATTTCCCGCACGTGATCCATTTTATTCAATATTGTACTTGTTCCCGGAATGTAATAGATAATTACGACTATTTTTATCGCTTTATTTATTTTCCACATTTAAATTTCAAAGGGTTTGTCTTTGGCGATGTAAATACCCGACGCCTTGTAATTTAATTTCTGCAATTTATTTTCTGCAAAATATAATTGTTAGATGTTTGATAATAGGTATGCATGACAAGAATGGATGTTTAACCTAAAATCAACTTAGATAACCATTGACATGTACAAAGACAAAATTAACTGAAAACGACACACTCGCACATGCGCACTCTTAGGGTACACCCCACTTGGTTGCCTTCGTACGCGGTCATTGAGTATAGGATGTTTTAGAGGTCGCCCTCTTGTCCAAAGATCATAGTTGCCTCGAAACGGTTGCCTCGGATAAAATGATCTAAGACATTAGGGTTACCGCTAAGGCGTCCTAACATTGCTTTAGTGACCGCACCTCCCTTAATCGAATTGACCCTTAAACTCCAACGACGGTGATACCTACTCATCAATAGTAGGATAGCATTATCTAAAGGAAGATAGCATAGAACGATTCCTTTTTCGAGTAGGTAGATGGTTCTTAAGTACTTGCTTTTTCAAAAAATGAAATATTTTGCACACTTACACTTTTCAAACAAAAAAAAAACTTCTTCAAACCCACAAACACAAAGAAAGCAATTTTTGAAAACAATATGAGCAAGTACCTAAGAGCCCGTGGATAACCACGGATAGAAAGGGTGCTAACACCTTCCCTTTCTATAATCTACCCTCCGAACCCGAGAAATATCTCGAAAAGGGAATTTTTCTGTGCTTTTTTCCTTTCCTTGTTGGATAAAATAAAAGTCGGTGGCGACTCTTGCTTACCGTGACATTTTGCAAAAACAAACGCAAAACGCAAACCAGCATTCCAAAAAACAGTCAGTTCTTTCCCACTGTATCACACATAGTTCCATGGAACTGCTTTGTTAGAGGAGTAGGGAATAGGCCCAGCGGCAGTGATTATTAAAGGAGAAATGGTTGGCTCATTTGAAATTCTGATAGGACCCTTTGAGGGGACCCTAAGTGGCTTATTGGAGATGGTTATTATGGACAGGTCTTCATCTTTGTTGGTTAAAATTTTGATGGTAGGAATCTTCTCAAACATGATCTCGCGGCTATTTATCAGGCGTTGCACACCTTCCTTCATCCGATTGCACCCATTTACTTGTTGATCACAGCAAACACAATCTTTAGAACAGCCAGGGAACACCCCGACTCTCAGCAAATTATCCTTCACAGTAGTTAATGGAGTTGTTAGATCTTCAATGGTGGAAACAAAAGTAGTATCATCAATTGCATTAACACCTTTTCCAAGGTTCGACATTGGTGCCGTTATCACATTTGGAGTAGCAGGTGGATCAAATTCAATTGTTTTATTGTTTATCAGATCTTGAATCTTATTCTTCAGAGCCTAGCATTGATCAGTTTCATGCCCAGGGCTGTTGGAATGATACGCGCACTTGGCATTTGGATTGTACTTAGGTGATGAAATGTCAGCATTGGATGGTGGATTGGGCAATGTCACTAAGTTGGCCTTAAATAGATGTTGTAAGGCTTGGGACAGTGACATGTTAATCCTCGTGAACTGTCTTCGAGGAACTTCAGATCGTTGATTGTTGGATTATTGTCTTTGAGAAAATGGAGGGTTGGAGATTAACACAACATTAATAGAGGATCGGGGACCCTTCTTGGTACATGCCCTTTCCCCATACACATCATTTGTTTCCTTCTTTCCAGTGAATGGCTTCTTTACAGTGTTGGATGCGGAAGCAAATGTCATGGGAATTTTCCCACTCTTAATGCCACTTTCTTTCTGTTCACCAGTTAGTATCAACTCGGCGAAATCAGACGAAGAACTCCCAATAATTAGGTTAAAAAATGGGCCACTTAATGTACCCATGAACATGTCTACTAATTTTATGTCAGTAAATGGTGGTTGGACCCAACCAGCAAGATCCCTTCACTTTTGTGCATACTCTTTAAACCCCTAATTAGTACCCATCGTCATACCTTGAAGTTGGACTCTGGTTGGTGCCAGATCGACATTGTATTAATACTGATGATAAAAATTAGTGGCTAGATCTTCCCATGTGTGAATGTGGGAACCCTCTAATTGATAGAACCATTCTAGTTGAGTCTCAGCCAGACTCTCTTGGAAGAAATGGACCCAAAGCTTCTTGTCGGTAGTGTGCAGCTGTATCTTGCACACGTAAGACCTTATATGAAGTTTTGGGCAGGAAATCCTGTCATACTTGGCAAAGACTGGTATCTTAAACTTATGGGGAATGAAGACCCCAGGTACTAAGCCCAACTCACCAAAATCCAAACCAGGCACGACTTGAATTTCGACAACCTTTAGTCTATCCTCCAACTGCTTGTATTTATCCTCAGCCGGAGGATATTGCTCATCAAAGTAATATTTGTCTTTGGAAGCTTGATTAATGGCACCCCTAGAACGGGTGCTCCTTGCCTATTCGTCTTGATTTTCGTCCTCCTCAGACGACTCTTCGACTATCTGTACCTGACGAACCGGACCTTTGAACCTCTTACCCATGTTGATAAAGGCCTTCTTTTTGGTTTTCTTCTTGGCTACTTGCATAGTCACCAGCTCTTGTTTCCCCTTAGCCAGGGTCAGCAAGGTCTCTTGGAACTGGGAATTCTGTGCTTGTAAATCCTTCACTATTTGTTCGATATCCATCTTATTGAAATAAATAGTAGAAAGATAAGGAAACTTATTGTGGAAAACCTGTTTATGTTATGATGCATGAAAATGAAAATGCAAATGATTTCAAGGACTTAGAAGATTTAAATTTGTTTAGACAAAAGGGAACAAACATTAATTGTATTAATAAATTCAAATTGATTACAACATGCCTCTTGGGCCTACATTGAAACAAAAGAAACAAAATGAACTAAAATACAATAACAATGGCTCAAATTTCCTATGGATGCTTCCTCTTTGGAGCGATATAGGCATTCAGGCTCCTCTCCTCATGAAGTTGTCTCGTGAGCTCTAATGTCTTCTTGTCGCTTGCATAAAACTAGGCTCCAAAGGTGCCTCGCTCCCCCTTGAGCTGAATCCAAACTCTTTGCAAATCTTCAAGAGAAGTAGGCATATTAGGATAAAGGAAATTATATGGAACATCTCCTTCGGTAATAGGCTCCATGATGATTGGTAAGATGGAGGGGTAAGGCATCATGAGACTTTGAGCACGAGTTTGTACCCACTTAAGGTAAGGCTCAAGGGGGATGGAATTCTTATGTCCCAATGTCTTACTATCCACTTTGTTTATCATTCTCCAATATCGTATGAACCTTTGATGATAGCCTTGGTCGTCTCCCTCGTAGTCGAATACAACACCTTGAATAAGCGTAGTATGGGGACCGTCTCTTCATGCATACCCAAACTGCTGTAATGTGAGAGAAGGGTTATAGGTGATACCTCCCCTAATTCCTAAGAGTGAAACATTAGGGAATTCCCCACAACAGTCAATAACGGTAATATCCTCCAAAGATCGAAAACACCAATGGATATCAGAATGTGTGAGTGACATTAACCTTTAAGATCATGTCAAGCCTTGCTCATTCTTCAATGTTGATCGAGTTAGGTGTGAAATAAACCACCTAGAGAGTAATAGAATGCAACACACAAGAGTACCCATTTTCTTCGTGGTTGGAGTGTGGAAACAATGTAGAATGTCTCCAAGCAAAGTAGGTATGGGATTACGAGGGAGAAAAACCTTGATGGCATTCACATCTATGAATTGGTCTGGATTGGTAAATAAAACCAAACCATAGATTAGAAGGGCCAAGACATCCTCAAAATCTTGAAAATCCATATCTTCCCAGAACAAACGAGCATTCTCCAACAGAAATTTGGCTAAGAAACCCTTCACTCCACTTCTTGTCTCCCAATTTTCCAAAATATCGGATCTCTTCAAATGCAATGCTTTGGCAATAACTTCAAGTTTTGGAGTCTCTTCTAAATCGGTGGATTGCATTTGATCAAGAACAAGCACTCCTAGCAATTAAGAGAATTCTTCTAGTGTAGGCACCAATTGGTAGTCAGGAAAGGTGAAGCAATGATGCATAGGATCAAAGAATTGGAAAAGCACAGAGATCACTTCTTTTTAGAAGTTTGAGGTAGCCAAGTTGAGAAGTCGACCATATTTCTTGGTGAAGGGAGAATCTCCAGGCACTCTTGATGCTAATTCTTGAAGTTGAGGATGCACTTTCATGAAGTTAACTCGGATGGTATTCCTACAAGTGGAAGTCATGACCTAAAAAATAGAACAAAGATAAATTCCTAAATCCTTGAAATGGTTAGTGAGAATGCTTATGATGTTATGATGTTTATGATGACATGAATAATAATCACAAGAAAAGCACACAAAAACCTTAGGTTTAGGCTTGCATGGGTTTCATAGGTAATTACCCTCTTGAAGTTTAGTTGGTTCAACCTGTCCTACAAAGTAATCGGGTTCTAGGAAATCTCAATATCATTGATCTTTCTTCATTGGGAAATGTTTTAGCACAATCAATCTTTTCTTGCAGCCAAAATATCCCAAAAGTCCAGTCTCAATGAGCGTAGTATCGAGTATCAACCAAATTTCAGCTTTCCACCGAAACCGGCTATGTCACTACTTCCTAATGGCTAAGTTGTTCAATTAAAGGTTCTAAGGTCAGTTAGTGCTTCATGACACTGCTCAGCGGCCCCGTGTTCTCCTTGATTCAACACAGGGGATACAAGTACCAACAAATGCGTCACACTAACATAGTCATTTCTTCAACAATATCGGTTTATGCCATACAATTTCCACAATCTATTGCTACTTACCTAATGATGTTCCCAGATCTGGGTAGAGGATCAATACAAACCCAAACAAGGACCCATAAATGTAAAGAAAACAAATCAAACAATGAAAGCAATTTAAATGTGATCTAGCTCTAAGGTAACCCCATATTTAAATTTCATGTCCCCAGCGGAGTCGTCAGTTATGTAATACGGTGGGAGAATTGACTTGGTTGTTTTGCGTTTGATCATAATCGTTGCGGATAGCAAGAGTTGCCACAGACATTTCTTTTATCCAATAAGGAAAGGGTGAAAAGAACAGGAAAGACCTTTGAGATATTTTCTTGAGTTCGGGGGGTAAGTTATGAAAAGGGAACGTGTTAGCACCCTTTTCATCTGTAGTCATCTATGGGCTCTTAGTTGCTTGCTAGATCACTTTTGAAATTGATTTGTTTGAAATGTGTTTGTGGTGGGTTTTGAAAGTATTTTTGAAAAGCGCCTTCGTTTAGGAAAACTTTGTAATGATTCCCGTCTCTATAAGAATGCATACAAAGTGTTGGACTTTTGAAATTATTTCATGTTTTGAAAGTTTTTGGTGTGTTTGAAAAGATGTTTGTTTTTGAAGATGGATTGTGAGCAAGCAACTAAGAACGTTTTACCTACTCAAAAGTCTTTTATTCATTTCTCTCTTCCTTTGATATTTCTATCTTACCATTGATTAGTAAGAAGCCCCATCTTTGGATGTGAAGGGACGGGTGCGGGTCATCGTATAGTCATAAGATGCAATGTTACGAGATACCTTAGCGTTTTTTCTTAAGGGACTAAGATCATTTGTAAGGAAACATTCGTAGCGTCATCGAGGGACTATGATCTTATTTTTTATTGTTTTTTCTAAGGCATCTCACATGCATAACACGACTATTTTCTCAAGGCAACAAGTGGAATTATCCCTAGAGGTGCAAAGTGTGCAAGTGTTTATTTTTCATGCATTGTTTTGTCTTGGATTAGGGTTGTCTGAGATTCATTTTAGTCTTACCATACACACCCTAGTTACTAAAATTATATGGAAAACGATAAATTTGTGGAAATTAAAATCCTACACTATTACATCATTAGGGGTTGCGGGTACAATTTACAAATGGGGATGAAATAAGATCTTACATATTACAACCATATTGAATAGCCATGAAGAAAATATGTAGAAAGTATAAAAGCACGTAAAAAGGAAGAAAATTTCATTTTTGAATGTATGTGTCGACACATGCTCTTTTGCATCGACATATAACCTTCCCTTACCCTTGTATTGCTAAATCAACTCAGTATGAGTCGATGCATATGGGTATGTGTCGACTCATTCCCTGCATGTGTCGACTCATACGTGTTTTGTGTCGACTCATGAGCCTTTTTTCTTTCTGTTTTGTGCCTGTTATAGTAGTATGTGTTGACTCATAGCCTTTTTTCACTAAGATGTGTCGACTCATACAGGTATGTGTTGACTCGTACTATAATTTTTTCACTCCAACATTGTTTTGTTGCACGCAGGGGTTAGTTCTCAACACATAAATGACATGAAATGAAGAAAAAACAAAGGTTAGCTTCAAAGGGAATGGTTATTACATTTTATCTTCAAAGATGAATCAACTAATGATGCTTGAAATGAAGGGCTTAAAGTCAAGGAGACTTACCTTGAAGCTGGAATTTGTGCTTTGAGCTTGAGTTGTTGCCTTGAGTATTCTTGAGCTTGGAGAAATAGAGATGTTACATAAGTTGTGCTTAAGTTTGAGTTGTTATCTATACGATGTATGTGAAGGGTTTGTTCAATAAACGCACGAGGGAATTATGAGTTTGGTATTCAAAATCAGAAATGACACAAAGATGAAGGTTTTGTGCAATTTCTGGCTTGAGGGAGTTTTAGGGTGTTTTTATGCTTGTAAATCTCTCCTTCATCTTGCAAATAGTGTGTGTATTTATAGGAAAGGGATTTTGAGTGTTACAACATCTCATAATTTGAATTTTCATGTTTTGGCAACTTTACTTGTTTTTTAAGCAAAGTGATAAACATTTTCCCAAAGCTTGTACTATGCTATTGTAGAGTGGTTGAACTTTTAACATGATTTCTTCCGATCTTGTATATGAAGTTTATGCAGAACAAAAGAGGTCCAATGCTCAAGGAGAGTGGACTTTGTGATTAAAGCCACTTTTCCAAAATGGAAGTGTGAACTTTATTCTAAAAATTGAATGATCAATTGGATAATAGTTCAAACACTTGGATTATAGCTCAATCAGTTATGTAAGCATTCAATTATGGAGTGAAATGCAAGTTTGAAGTATGAAAAGTAGGATTTGTACAACATGCTTGAAGATTGAATCAAGTGTTCTTCACAAATTTTCCTTGTAAATCAAGAATGAATGCCCAACTTTAGATCCTTGAATCTCCTAGCTCAAGTATGATAAATTCATGCTCTTGGATGTTTTGGATAGCTTGAAACATCCTCTACAACTTTCATGTTTTTCACTTTTATTAAATCAAAGTGGAACTTAATGAAAACTGACCAAGAAGTTGGGATAAAAACCTGACCAAACCTGCTGAAAATTTCTCTAAGTGTTTAATAAAAAATGCCATGACTTCATGAATTTATAACTTAAAATCCAAGCATTTCTAGAAAAAGTCATGTCCTACAATATTTTAGATCTCATTGATATTTACAACTTTTGTGTTTGAAGTTTTCCTAGAATCATCTTGCATCATAGTGAAAATTTGGCACAAAGTCATGGAAAAAGTTAACTTTCTAACCCTTAGAAAAATTTCCAAGCCTTGGGATTTTGACTTTTCAAAGATAATTTTGACTTTTTGATTTCTTGATGAAAAATCTTCACATTTTGGTATGTCTTGATGAAATATGATTTTTGAAACTTGATTTTGATCAAAAAATCAAAGTTTGACTTTTCAGCATACAATTGACTTGTTTGCCTAATACGGTTGATTTTAGGTCAACTGATCAATTGAATGAGCAAAAATATGATTCAAAGCCTGAAACTTGACAGGAGCAATCTTGAGAAAATGAGAGAGCAAATTTTGGGGTACAACATACAAGGAGCATAAAATTTGAATGCAAATTCGTCCAATATTTTCATTAAATGAGCATATGATATATGAAATGACAACCCTTAACAAATGGACCATTGTGCCCCGGTCAAGGCATAAGGTTTAAAGTCATTGTTTTAAACATAAATTATACACACAAACTTCTTAAAGCAATAAAAATAGGAAATATCAATTACTCCGGGATGAAGGAGACTAAGATGAAGTCTTTGGACTTCCACTTGTTGATTCCGCCATCAATAGTTGGGAATATCCAGTTGTCCAAGTCACCATCACTGTCAGTGTCTTCTAGAGCATTGACTTCACTATTGTTAATACAGAGAAGTGGTCCACCAACACGAGCACGTCGAACCTCTTTCTAAGCCTTTGAAGTAAAACCCAATCCAAATTTGTCAAATTTGTAGGAGATATCAGGAAGTTGTCTCCATATAGTGCAACCTCCATCTTCTAGAACAACCCTAGCATCTTTCCGAGAGGCCATTTTTGGTGTGCCCTTAGAGATCTCAGGAATAGTAGCTTTAGCAATAGCAACCATCGGAGGAATTACTTCAAATGTTTGGCAAGGGGTTTCAATTTATTCGCCATCCATTTCAACATATTTAAAATAATTCAAATCGACTTACCATATATTCTTCCTCTCCACAGACTATGACAATCTTCCCTTTCACTGGGTATTTTAGCTTTTGATGCAATGTAAAGGTAACCGCACCTGCCCCATGAATCCATGGGCACCCTAGCAAGAAATAATATGTCGGACGGATATCCATTACATAAAATGTTAAATTGAAAACATGAGATCCCACCTTGATCAGAAGATCACCTCTCTGTGGACCATCCTCTTTGACCCATCGAAGGCTCTTACCACAATATTGTTGGGTTTCAGCACCAGCCCTTTACAGTCCAGTCTATCCAGATCACCTTTGGGTAAAACATTTAGGGAGGACCCAATATCTACTAACACATGCGCCAAAGTAGCGCCTTTGCATTCAATATACATATGGAGAGCCTTGTTATGATTCTTCCCTGCTGGAGTTAAATCTACATCAGAAAATCCTAAACCATTATCAATAGTTAGGCTTGCAACACAATTCTCAAATTGATCAGCAGTAGTCTCTTGTGGTACATGGACATTCTTTAGAAATTTCAACAAGGCTTGGGTATGTGCTTTGGAGCATAATAACAAGGACAACATGGATATTTTTGAGGGTGTCTACCCCAGTTGTTCAACTATTTTGTAGTTACTTTTTCAGATGATCTTCAGAGTTTCTTCCATCTATTGTCTAGACGGGTCTTCAATTGTAACTTCTTTTGAGGGTTCCCCCGTCAGGGAAGGCTTAGTTACTTTATCTTTACCCCGGGCATTGGCAGTTGGCCCGATAACAGGAATGCAAACAGGTGTTATTATAGTTGTTGGAGGAGAGATCTTCGGAGAGAAGATCCTTCTTGTCCTAATGACCTTACTAGTTTTGGCAATGTTTGTAATTTCAGGCTCTTCATTTTCAGTAATCCATGGCTCTTTCTTGACACCATGATAGTAAACTTTTGCCCCATAGTTCCAAGGCACAACTTTGTTAGAGGAATATGGGACTGGCCCCGGTGTAGTGATAATCAGGGGAGCCACTCTTGGCTCAGCAGGAATCCTTATAGGGCCTTTAGAGGTGATCATATTAGGAGTATTTGAAATGGTGATTACGGAAACATCTTTAGGTCTCAGCTCTTGGAAAGTACTTTCAGGAAAACTCTTCATGGACGGAGTTTTCTCGAACAGAATTTAATGGCTATCAATCAGGCGTTGGATACCTTTATTCAACCACACACGGCCATTAGTTTGAGAATCCCAATGGTAACAAATTTCAAGGCAGCCCGAAAATAAACCGGCTCTTAACAGATTCTTCTTACCGGTCATCATGGGAGTAGTAAAATCACTGATGGAGGAGACATATGAAACATCATCAACAACATTAATACTTTTACCATGATTGGGAATGGGTGCGATAATCACATTTGGGGTCTATGGAGGGTCAAACTCAATCACTTTGTTGTCAATCCAATCTTGGATTTTGCTTTTTAGGGCTCAACAATCATTTGTGTCGTGCCCAGGACTATTGGAATGGTATGCACACCTTGCATTTGCGTTATACTTAGAAGATGATGTGTTGGGATATTGAGGAGGATCCTGCAATGTTACCAAATCTGCCTTCAACAAATGTTGTAAAGCTTGAGACAATGGCATGTTGATCCTAGTGAACTGCCTCCTCGGGGCATTTCACCTTTGTTGATTTTTTTGTCGTTGTGGTCGTTGAACTAGGGTTGGGTTAGAAATAAATACTGCTTCTACCGACTAATGATGATCATTCTTGATACGAATCCTTTGTCCATAAACAACATTAGTTTCCTTCTTACCAACAAATGGTTTCATTACATCATTAGAGGTTGAGGCCATTGGGATCTTTCCACTTTTGATTCCACTTTCAACATGTTAACCAGTCAAAATCAACTCAGTAAACCCTTACGAAGAACTCCCAATCAGCAAATTAAATAATGGACCAGTCAAGGTGCCCATGAACATGTCCACTAATTCTCTGTCAGTCAAAGGGGGTTGCACCCTTCCATCCAAGTCCCTCCATTTTTGAACATACTCCTTAAAGCCTTTGTTCGAGCCCATAGTCATATTTTTTAATTGCACGCGAGTTGGTGCAAGATCATCATTGTATTGGTATTGTCTGTAGAAGGCAACAGCCAGATTCTCCCATGTATGGATATTAGTCCCCTCTAGTTGATAGAACCATTCCAACTTTGTCCCAAATAATCTCTCTTGGAAGAAATTAACCCATAACTTCCTATCAATGGTGTGTGGTTGAATCTTGCGGACATAAGACCTCAGATGCATTTTGGGACAGGAGATTCCATCATACTTGGCAAAGACAAGAACCTTGAATTTGTGGGGAATGACCATCCCATGGAATAAATATAAATCTCCAAAGTCCAAAGTAGGCACTGTTTGGATCTCTACAGCCTTAAGTTGATCTTCTAGTTGTTTGTATTTGTCCTCTGCCGATGGGTACTGCTCATTGGAGTAGTCTTCGTCCTCAAAAATATGATTATTTCCACCCTCATCCCTGGTACTTCTAACATCCTCGTCTTGATTGTCTTCCTCACCAGAATAAGCCTCTTCTATTTGAGCCAGACGGGCGGGCCCCTTGAACCTTCTTCCCATGTTAAGAATAACATCCAATTTCTTGGTCTTCTTTTTGGTGGCAAGGAGCGCTGTCATTTCTTACTGTCCTTTAGCTAAGTTGAGGAGAGTCTCTTGGAACTGTGTGTGTTGAGTTTGCAGATCTTTGACGGTTTTCTCTAGAGCCATCTTATACTGAAATAAACAGTAAAAAGATGAGGAAACCTGTATCGGAAAACCTGCTTATGATATGATGTGTGCTATGTGGATGCAATATTTTTAAGGACCTCAAGAGATTTAAATTTGCTAGCCAAAAAGGAAACAAAAACAACAGTTGTATTAATAAGTTCAAAAGTTACAATTACCACTTGGGCTTACAATAGAAAAGAAAAAAGGTCTCAAAGAGACAACAAAATAAAATCCCAAAATAAAAGACTCAAGTCTCCCATGGGCGTTTCCTCTTTGTGTCAAGGTAGGCATTCAGGCTTTGCTCCTCGTGAAGTTGCTTGGTGAGCTCCAACACTTTCTTCTCGCTTGCGTAGAATCGAGCTTCAAACGTGTCTCGTTCCCCCTTGAGTTGAATCCAAGATCTCTACAATTCTTCAAGGTCGGTATGAATGCCAGGATCGAGATTGGTAAAGTGTATATTCCTCTCAGCAACAGGCTCCATAACTATTGGTAGGATATCTGGATATGGCATCTTGAGACTTTGAGCACGAGCTCGTACCCATTTGAAATATGGCTCAAGAGGGATGGAATTCTTATGCCCCAAAGTCTTGCTATCAACCTTGCTTACCATGCCCCAAGCTCGTACTAAACTTTCACGATAACCTTGGACATCGTTCTCGTAGTCGAATATAATACCATGGATAAGCACATCATGAGGACCATATCTTTGAGTGTAACAAAATTGTCGTAGATCTAGAGAAGGTTTATAAGTAATACCTCTCCTAATGCCCAAGAGTCGAACATTAGGGAACTCGCCACAACGTTCAATGATAGTAATGTCCTCTTGAGATCGATAGCACCAATGGATATCTGTATGAGAAAGCGACATCATTCTTTGCAACCACCTCACACCTTGCTCATTCTTCAATACTGATCAGGGAAGATGCTAAATAAACCACCTAGCCAGCAAAGGCAAGCAACACATGAGAGTCCCTCGCTTCCTTATAGTGCGAGTATGAAGAGAATGCAAAATGTCTCCAAGCAATGTGGGCACATGGTTGCGAGTAAGGAATATTTTGACAGCATTCACATCTATGTGTTGGTCAGGGTTAGGAAAAAGCACTAACCCATAGATTAGAAGAGCCAAGACTTCTTAAAAAGCTTGCAAATACATAGCCTCCCAAAATAGTCGAGCCTTCTCTAACAGAAGTTTAGCTAGAAAGCCTTTGACCCCACTTCTTGTCTCCCAATTAGCTACAATGTCAGAACTCTTCAAATGTAAGGTTGTGGCAATAACTTCAGGTCTTGGAGATTCCACTAAATCGGTGAAGCGTATTTGATTAAGAACAGACACTCCTAGTATTTGAGAGAATTCTTCCATTGTGGGCACCAATTGATAATCGGGAAAGATGAAACAATGATATACAAGGTCAAAGAACTGAAAGAGCACCCTCATCATGTCTTCTTCAAAACTTGAGGCAAACAGATTGAAAAATTGACCATATCTTTTGGTGAATGGAGAATTTTCAGGAACCCTTGATGTTAACACTTTGAGTTGAGGAGGCACCCTTACGAAGTTGATTCTGATGGTATTTCTGCAAGCGGAAGCCATAACCTACAAAACAGAACAAAGATAAATCCCTAGGTCCTTGAAATGGTTAGTGAAAATGCTATAGCATGATGTTATGATGTCATGAACAAATAATCATACACAAACAAAGCACACAAGGTCTTAGGTTTAGGCTTGCATGGGGTTTATAGGTAAGTACCCTCTTGAAGTTTTAGTTGGTTCAACATGTCCTAAAAGAAGTAATCGGGTTCTAGGAGCCTCAATATCACTGATCTTTCTTCATGAGGCATTGTTTTAGCTCAAGCATCCAAACTGCGACCAAAATATCCTAAAAGTACGATCTTAATGAGTGTAGTATCGAGTATCAACCAACTTTAGTCTTGCACCAAAGCCAATTGTGATACGGTGGCAGAACCGGACTGTTTTGAAATGCTGGTTTGCGTTTTGCGTTTGTGTTTGCAAAATGCCGCGGTAAGCAAGAGTCGCCACCGAATTTTATTTTATCAAACTGGAAAGGACAAAAGCACAGAAAAATTCCTTTTTTGAGATTTTGAGTACGGGGGGTAGATTATAGAAAGGGAAGGTATTAGCACCCTTTCTATCCGTAGTTTTCTACGGGCTCTTAGGTACTTGCTCATCATTTTAAAAATTGCTTCTGTGTTTGTGTGTTTTGAAATTTTTTTGTTTTACTTCGTTTTAACCCTTGTATCAGTCCTCAAGAGTGTTACGAAGTCATTTTGAAAACTTTGTTTGAAAAGAGTGTAAGTGTGAAAAAGTTTGTTTTTGAGCCAGTACCTACGAGCATCTACCTACTCGAAAAAAGAATGTTTCTGTTCTTTTTCCTTTAGACAGCACTATCCTACTATTAATGAGTAGGTAGCACAGTCGTTGGAGTTGTAAGGGTCAATTCGAAAGGGACGTACAATCACTAAAGCAATGTTAGGACGTCTTAGTAATAACCCTAATGTCTTAAGATCATATTCGAGGCAACATTTCCGAGGCAACCTTTCTGAGGCAACATTTCTGAACGGGACATTTGATCTTTGTTTAGACAAGAGGGCAACGACTAAGACACCCTATACTTAATGATTGTTTTACCGAAGGCAACCAAAGTGAGAGTATACCCTAGGAGTGCGCATGTGCGAGTGATTTGATTTCAAGTTATTATCTTTCCATATTTAGGGTTTGCTAACCATTTTAAAATTGACATATAGTCTTGTCATGCCATCCTATTATCATACATCTAACAGTTAATATTTGCGATAATTAAAATGCGAGAAATAAAACTATGCTATTACAAGGCTTCGGGGAGGGGGATTAATTACATAGCCAAAAACACGTAAAACGATAAATAAAAGAAAAAAATACTAATTAAACTATTACATACCATGAGCAGTTACATTAATATCGTAAAAAAAATGATAAATGCGCGCGATGAATCGAGAACAAGGAAAAATTAGGGTTTTGACCCCGTCTAAACCTAATTGAAAGACAAATCATTTTTTGTGTTTTTTTGATTATTTAGAGAAACTAGGGTTTAAATTAAATAAGTACAAACCTAATTACTAATTAATTTAAATTAAGAAAAATAATTAATTTGACCTATTTTTACATTTTTGTTATTTTAAGAAAAGAAAATAAAAATTAAATCAAACAAATCCTAATTTTCTAATTGATTTTAATTTATTTACAAAAAAGGTTAAAATTGCCCTAAAATTAAATTAACCTAATATTGAATTAATTTTGATAAAAATAAAACCTAAATCTAAATTTTTGAAAATTGATTTTATGAGTTTTTGTGTAAAAAAGAATTAATTTTTGTGTGAGAAAATAATTAATCTAAATAAGTAACCAAAAGAAAAATGTAAAAGAAATAAGAAATGGGCCTGGTATCAAAGAAAAGGGGGTTGTCAAAAGCAGTTATGAGCCCAATAAGCCTTAGTCCATGTTTGATCTCTCAGATCCCATGCATTGGCTTGAATAAGGTGCATCATGGTCCTCGCTTGCTGGAGTGCACATCTGGCTGCGTGATGGATCCATTGGCTGGAGATGAGGGTGTATGGAAGACACTTGGATAGGAGGCGTGTTGTATCTGAAAAGAAAAATAAACAAATAAAGGTTTGCTGGGACCTGGGATCGAACCCAGGTCCTTATGCTTCAAACCACCACCTTGTTGCCATATGTGCCACACTGCTTCTTTGTTCATAAAATAACAACAATTAATAATATATGTTAACGTGAGTTAGTGGATGAAAACAGAAAAAAGCGCGCGCTAGTTTGAATGGCCCGATAGTGACTGAACACCTCATCATCTTCTCCAGCGTCCGTCGTCTTAGGTAAAATGAATTTTACCTACAGACGTTCTCTGTTGGTATAGCCCCTGCGTATTTCCAGAATCTCATACAAGCATGATAAATGAAAACTAATGGTATAGGTCAGTTCGTACTGACCTTGTGAACACCATGGTACCCCTCTTTTGGGCCAATTTTACCTGCACGAGAAAACCCTAAAATGATCAAGGAAAACCTAGCAATGGTGGATCTCCGTATGTGCATCAAAAACTCAATTGAGTATAACCAGAATATTGCAAATACATTAACAAACACATATATGTCATTGAAACGTGCTAACATTGTGTAAATTGCAAGAATGGATTTTGAGTTTGAAGTGCAAACCGTGGGTCTGTAGTTTGAGTTTATTGCCATATGGATGCTTGCAAACGATCGTATATGCTTCAGAGAAGGTCCAGGATACGAATGGTGATCTTGGAATGGCCTGAATTTCCTTCTCACTGCAAGAATGATTTCACACTTTTTAATGACTTTTTTGAATCTGGTTATGCTCTCTCACGCCTCCAACCCTCATGCTTTTGCTTTGGATTTGTTCAATATATATCATAGAATCAATTAGGGTGAAAACTTGCATCAAATCTTTGCCATTTATGAAGATTTGATCATTGATTCACTCTTGCATCAAATCTTTCCAAAACAAACAAATTCCAATCTTTTCTGTCCAAACAAGCCTTGCACGATTTCATCTCATTGCCAGCTATTCATGGACCTAAAATATGCACAAAATCTCAAGCTTTGATTAGTTTTGATATTTTCATGATTTTATTTTGATTTAATTTAATTTAATTGAAATAAAAATAAAAATAAATGACAAAAATAAGATAAATGCAAGTGGAAAGGATCATGTATCGTGGATCATGTTACAAACTCAATACAAGCACAAAAAGTTGGGCCCATTTGACAAAAATTGCAATTTTGGCCACTTTTGACTTTTGGCAATTTTGCAAAAAGTGTCAACTTCACCAATGCATAACTCCTTCAATTTTGACCCTAGAGGTGTGTTCTTGGACTTTTTAGAAAGCTTGAGATGTCCTCTAAGCAACCCTTTTGGTATCATCTCAATTGAGTCTTCCATGTTCATGTATGAAGCTTTGACAAAAAAGGTGTTTTGTTGACTTTTCAAAATGACCTATAATGTCCAAATTTATATCTTCTTGTGAGTGCATATTTTGAACTAGGGAGATGAAGATGAATTGTAGGGCATTGAACTCTCTTCAAAATGAGATTTGTATGGGTCATTCTTGATAAAGTATGAGAAAGTTATGCTTGGCCAAAATTGAGTTGACTTTTCCTACAAAACCCTAATTTAGCAACTTTTGGGTTTTGATGAATTGTGAGCAATCCTTGAAGAATCATGATCAACCCTTGATCAAATTATGAATAATACTTCAAAATTAGGATGTTGACCAAAAATCTTGAAGTTTGACTGTATGTGGGCCATAGTTGACTTTTGCCCTAGCACGGTCGATTTTCAGGCCTTTGAGCAATTGACTGAGCAGACTTCCTCTGCATGGCTTGAAACTTGACATGGATGATTTTGAGAACATATTAGGACAATGTTGAGAATTTGAGACCCTTTGGACTCAAGTATCTTGATGCAACATGAAACCCTAATTTGAGGTAGACTGCCTTAGGAGAGAGTTTGTCTGGTCAACTCTTGGACTTCCCTGAGCAATTTAAGGACCTCACTTGAAATGTATTGAGAAATAGGGGAGGGTAAATTTTGGGGTACAACAGCTGCCCCTATTCAATCTTCTTAAACCTGAGGATGTAGATTGGCTTGCTTGCCTTTCGTGATCCGATGGTGGAAGATGATTGAACACTAGAGTGCCCAGAAATTTGCACTCGCATGAAGTGGTGTTGTACCCCAAAATTTGCCCTCCCATATTCATCAAGAAATTACCAAGTCAAGGTCACAAAATTCCCCCAGGGTTGTGCAGCTCAACTGTCTCCTATACAGTCAAAACTAGGGTTTGAGTTCTGGTCAAGCAAATGAACTTTTCAAAGGCCCAATCAAGTCTCATATGCCTACAAAGATGGTCAAGTATCCTCATGTCAAGTTTCAAGGCATTCAGCTCAAGATTGCACAGTCAAAACCCTAGATTGCACTACAGTCAACTGTAGGGGCAAAATGGTCATTTGACAGTCAAAAGTTCAAATTTTTGGTCAACATATCATTTTGAAGCCACAAACATCATTTGATCAATGCTTGATCATGATTCTCAAAGTTTGGCTCAGAAATCATCAAAGATGCAAAAGTTGCTATATTTGGACAGCTGAAAAAGTCAACTGAAATTGACCAGGGCATAACTTTCACATGGATTATCAGAAAAATTCCATCCAAAGCTCATTTTGAAGAGAAAGACATTTCCTACAACTCATCTTCATATTCCAAGTCCAAGAAATGCTCTCACAAAAAGTTATCAATTTCAACATTATAGGTCATTTTCAAAAGTCAACAAAAAGTGACTTTAAGTCAAAGGCCATAACTTGAGATTGGTAAATCAAAATGACATGGGACCAAAGGCATTGGTTAAAGGACTCAAAGACCTTTCCAAAATGTCCAAGAACATGTGAAAAGCTTAAAAATTGACCAAGTTATGCCTTGTGGAAGTTGGGAAATTTTTGGAAATTTTTGAAAGTCAACATTGATGCAAATGATCCAAAAATGCAAATGGGCCCATTTTTCTTCCAAGTTTCTTCATGCCAAGCCTATGCACGACCACTAGGCCCAAAGGGAAGTATTTTCATATTTTTTGATTATTTATTTGAATTTATATTAATTTATATTCATTTAAATCATTTTAATACATGAAAAATATAAACCTAACCTAAACAAATCTTTTTATGCATGATTTGAACTTAATATTTCGTGCACATGCTAATATAGAAGGTTTTGGCTTGATTGAAACCTAATTGACACAAAAACCATGAAAAAAGATTCAAAAAGATTTCATAAAATCAAATATGTAAAACAATGAATGCTTGAGATTTTGTGTAGTTTTATTGACCTAACATGCTCTATACATACTCAGAATCATAACCCTAATGGCTGAAGACTACAAGCTGCGCCCAAAACAAGCATTGCATATTGAAATTTCTCTTAAAAACTCAAACACTGAAAACCAGTTTCAAGCTCGATTCAGACCCCAATTCTTGTCCTATTAGCATCCTGAGACATCCTTGAACGTTTCTCAATCATTAACATCAATCAAAAGGCCCTGAATTGGTACCCCTAAGTCCAACTGTGAAACAAAAATTCTGAAATCGCATAGCATGAATTAAGCATCCTCTTGCATTTTTATTTATGGATTATTGCTTACAATGATGTTTCTGAGCTAACCATTACATTCAATTGCTTTTTTGTGCCATATATATGAATTCTCCATGTTTGAATATTAGGGTTGCAGGTTTCTTAAAATAGGGATTTTGCGTAGAGGAAAAATCAGGACCAATGAATGCCATGGTTGGATTCAGCACCTTAAGACGAAGATGTCTGAACCCTCGCGATGAATTTATGAGGCCCATGGTTCTAATCGCTATTTTCCAATAGGTCCCTTTCTACAACGCTTCAAAAAACCGTTGCCAATGTGTTTTAGTTACAGGGACGACGAAGGCGAAGGCATCGTGTCAGCTGGTGATTGATCCATTCAAATTTCGCGCGAATTTCCAAAACCATTGACGTTTTCTTTTATAATATTTATTTGCTATTATATATTAATTGAAAGTGAAGTGGTTCAGTGGCAGAGGGAAGCGCTTGCAATGCTTATGGCCTGGGTTCGAATCCCAGGCCTTGCAACATTTCAATATTATTTTTCAATATTCATTCCCATGCAGGCACGCTCTTAAGGACCACCATACGTCCTCCCCATCTATTGTCCACGCGTCCTAAACGATCAGATCCATGGCCAAGATTCAAGGTGCATCATACACCAGGTCAATGCGCTGACATAGGATCCAGAAAGTTCAAACGAATGGCATGCTTATTGGGCCAGATTACCAGGCTTATACCTCCTAATTTGGGGCCTGAACCCCCCCCTGGTTTGCTTTTCTTTTCTTTTTATTATTTTAATTATTGTATTATTTATTTGTATTGCTTTAATTAATTAATTTTCTCTCTTTTTACAAAATATAAAAAAACATCATAAAAATCCAAAAAATACAAAAAATATGATATTCATTTTATTATGATTATTTTCAAATAAACATGTAAATAATTTAGGTTAATTAGGTTATAGTTTTAATCTTTTTATAAAAAATCCAAAAAAATAGAATTTAGGTTTAAATAACTTTTTATTTTCTTTTTTTTTAATTTTCCCTTTTTTTCAGAATAACAATATTATTTATTTATTATTTTATTTTCATAAATTAAAAATTGTACATAAGTTAATTTAGAGTTTAATTTAGGTTTTAATTTAAATCTTTCATAATAAACTTAAAAAAATATTAGAACTAGGGTTTAGCATTTTAATTTTAATTAATTTTTTCCTTTTTTTCTTTTAAATCTAAAAAAACACAAAATACCAAAAAACATTTAATCATTTAATTTTTAATTCTCATTAATTTTAATTGTTTGCAAAAGGGTCCAACGCCCTAGTTTTGTTTTGATTATTTTCTTTTGCGCATTTACTTTATTGCCTAATATAATTCTGTAAATCTCCCAAAGCCATGTACATTTATTTATCGCACTTTTATTGCTTTATTTATTTTCCGCTAAATCGGGTCCGGTTTATTTTGGCGATGTGGACCCGCGCCATTCGTAATAGCCATAGATTTATTTTTTCCCGCAAATTTTATAACTGTTAAATATGCATGCAAGAATGAATGACCTAATTAAAATCAAGCGTAGAACACGACAAACATGACAAGACAAATAACTGAAACATGACACACAATTCGCACACACCACCCCTAGGGTACGCCTCACTGTTTCCTTGCCTCGAAAAGTGGTCGTCGAGTAGAGGATGTCTTAGTAAGTCCTCATGATCCGGGAACCTGGCATGAGGGTAGCTTCTAAGGTGTCTTCCCATTGCTCTGGTGATCACCATGTCCCTAAAATCGAATTGACCCGAACACCTCCAACGGTGGTGCTACCTACCTCTCAATGGTGGGATGGCATTACTTTAAAGGACATCTACACAGACGAATTCCTTAGGGTAGGTAGGTTCTCAAGGATACTTGCTCTAATTTCAAACAAATCAAAAAGACTTTTCACACTGACACATTTTCAAAAGCTTTCAAAAGCAAATTTTTCAAACACTCTGACGTATGAGTCGATCTGAAATTTTTTCCAAGAAACTTTTTAAACCCACATTGAAAAGCAAACAACACAATTTTGAAAACACAAGTGAGCAAGTATCTAAGAGCCCATGGATAACCATGGATAGAAAGGGTGCTAACACCTTCCCTTTCTATAACCTACCTCCCGAACCGAGAGCAATCTCTTTAAGGAATTTTTCTGTGCTTTTGTCCTTTCCATTTGGAGAAAATAAAAGACGGTGGCGACTCTTGCTTCCGCGACATTTCGCGAACCAGCGTTAAACAGTCAGTTCCAGATCCACCGATCACAGAACTGGCGACTCTGCTGGGGATTTAACTTAAAGTGAGGTGTACCTTAGGACTAAGATCACTGTGTTTTCAATTGCTTTCCTTGCTTGCTTTATTATTGTGGGTTGCTTGGGAGTTCTATAGATCCTAACCCGGATCTGGGGGATACCTTCTTAGAAAGCAGCAACAAGGTTGTGAGGGAACTGTGCGGGGTATACCGACATGGTTGAAACAGTCTGCTACGTTGATGTGGCACTTTGGTGTGTACCGGTAACCCTTGAGTTCAGTCAAGGAGAGTACGGGGCCTCCGCGTGGTGTCGTGAAGCATCAACAGACCTTAGGAACCTTAATTGAACTATCTTGGCCTCTTTAGGGTAGTGAGATAACTGACTTTGGTGCAGTCCGAGGTTGGTTGATACTCGATACTACACTCAATTGAGGGTTACTTTCCTGGAATATTTCGGTCGCCAGTTCAGTGGCTAAATCGAAACGATGAACAACGAAAGCAATCCCGTGATATTGGGAACCTTAGAACCCGGTTACTTTGATTAGGACAGGTTGAACCCACCAACTTCAAGAGGGTACTACCCAGACTCCATGCCGGCCTGAACCCTAAGGGCTCTTTTGTGTGACTTGTGTGCCTTCGTACTTGACTATCTGCGTGCTTGTTACCTGACACTTGTTTCTTGCAGGTCTTGTTTATAGTCCTTAATTGGGACTCATGACAGGTTTTACTTAGGTTTCTTGCAGGTTTTGTTCATAGTCCTTAATTGGGACTTATAACAGGGTGTACTAACTACTTGCAGGTCTTGTTTATAGTCCTTAATTGGGACTCATAACAGGGTACTAATTTTCTTGCAGGTCTTGTTTATAGTCCTTAACTAGGACTCATGACAGGGTTTACCAAATTTCTTGCAGGTGTTGTTTATAGTCCTTAACTGGGACTCATAACAGGGTTTACTAGATCTCTTGCAGGTTTTGTTTATAGTCCTTAATTAGGACTCATAACAAAGTATACTGAATTTCTTGCAGGGTCTGTTTATAGTCATTAATTAGGACTCATAGCAGGGTTTACCTACATCACCCCATGCATAGCATGACATCATACCATTGCATACCATTGCATACATCCTAACCCATTTCAAGGATCTCAAGGGCTTGTGATGCAGGTCATGATGAACAGTTATCCCAGCAAGGGGCAAAGAGGATTTATTTTCCTCTAGCCAAGGTTGTCAGGGGCTATGACCCACTGGATATGGTGAGCCTTTGACCCTTGGAGAAGAATTCTCAACAACATGGGTTTCTTTCCACCAAGCTACAAATTCAAATGCTAACAAATTTTCTTGTTTATCCCGCGAGGTCCTTGAAATCATTGCATGCATATCATACATCTCATTGCATTGCAGGTATCCCTTTGACAGGTTGCTTACCCTTCTTCGCTGTTTATTTCAGCCGATCGTCATGAATCCTGAATCATCAGCCGAGCAGACTATCAAGGACCTCCAGGCTCAGAACGCCCAGTTCCAAGAGCTGATCATGAATTTGACCCAGGGGCAACAAGACCTGAAGGCTCTGCTCCTGAAGAAGGACAAGAAGAAGAAGAGGACTGTCTTGTTCAGCCCTAGGCGCAGATCTGGGAATACACCGCAGATTGAAACTGAGAGGACAACCCCATCTGTGGGAAAAAGCAGTCATCAAGAGGAAAGGGTGCCCAGTCCAGAGGTCTCTGACAATGAAACAGATTTCGACGACGAACAGTACCCTCCGGCTGAGGACAAGTACAAACAGTTGGAGGATAGGCTGAATGCTATGGAGACCCAACAAATACCTGGGCTGGATCTTGGAGATTTGGGTTTGTCAACTGGTGTGGTTATTCCCCGCAAGTTCAAAGCACCATCCTTCTCAAAGTATGACGGGGCATCTTGTCCCAAGCTGCATTTGAGGTCCTATGTTCGGAAAATTCAGCCGTACTCGGTGGACAAGAATTTATGGATCCACTTCTTCCAGGAGAGTCTTTCAGGGACTCATCTCGAATGGTTCTATCAGCTGGATGGGACCAAAGTTCGTAACTGGGAGGAGTTGGCTACTGCTTTCTACAAGCAGTATCAATATAATGCCGACCTTGCCCCCACGCGTACTCAACTCCAGGGTATGTCGTTAGGCGCAAGCGAAGGTTTTAAGGAGTACGCTCAGAAATGGAGGGATCTCGCTGGAAGGGTACAACCACCCCTGACTGATCGGGAACTTGTGGACATGTTCTTGGGGACCTTGTCTGGTCCATTTTATAACCACCTGATTGGGAATTCATCTGCTGGATTCACAGATCTTATCTTGACTGGAGAGCGAATAGAAGCTGGCATCCGGTCTGGGAAAATTCAAGAGGCTGCACCTGCTGATAAAAAGCCTCATCATGGAAAGAAAGAGTCCAATGCCGTGCACGGTAAAAAGAGCCGTCATGAGGCAGGGGCAATCCAAATCTCCAATCCCGGACCTGCTCAACAAGGACAGGGGCAACAGCGAAAGGAGAAACGACAGTATACCAAACTCAACATGTCGCTGGATCAGGCACTGCAACAACTGTTGAAGACAGGGCTGATCACCTTAAGGGCTCCTCTCCGGAATCCGAACACTTCTGCACCCAACTATCATCCCAACGATAGGTGCGCATATCATTCAGATAGCCCGGGGCATACTACAGACAACTGCTGGCCTCTCAAGAACAAAATTCAAGATATGATCGACGCCGGGGAGATTCAGTTTGAAGTGTCTGAGACTCCGAACATAATCACTGCTCCGTTGCCCAACCATTGAAGACCTTTTGTTTATTAGAATTTTTGAACTGTGCTTTTCTTTGCTTATACAAACAATTAATGTCATAGCAAACTCTTTTATTCTATTAATGCATCGCATATGTCTGTTTTGGAAATTAATTCAATTATTTTCATTATGTGCAAATATCTTTTCATATTTTTTCTAATGTCAACTCTCGGTTAATAATTCTAAGCCTCTTGAGGGAGGATGACGAAAACGATACCGCGATCATTACAGTATGCTTTTGAACAGACCCCGCTGATGAGGTACAGGCATTGTTTCAACCCCTAAACACTGGAGTTATAAGGATGATAATCCCTCGTCAACCCATCAGAGCCAAAGAAGTAGGAGTTTTTATTTTCAAAAATCAAAACCCTTAATCATAACCTGGGGCAGGGTAGTTCTCTCAGTTGGTCCAAGTGCATCTTTACAAAACGAACAAAGACAGTGATGGTTCAGAATAATCAAAAGGACAGGCAGTCATCATCAAAATTCATGAATGAAAAGCCCAAAAAGTCTAAACTTATGAAAAGAGACTTATGAAACTGGGGCATCCCGCTGACTGTAATTCCAAAAAAGGAAACAGTTCAGGCAAAAAAGAAAGGGATAACAAAATCAAGAAAGAGGTCTCACAAATCCTCAACAAAAACAAAGGAGGACTGCCTATTCAAAATAAGTTATCAACATCCGAATCATCACCGGAATATCAGAGCAAAGACTCAAACAAGGTCTAACGCATGATCAACTGAGTTTAGGTTTGGAGAACATCACGAAGAGCGGGTGGGTACAAATAAAATTTGAGCCTTTATCCTTTGTTTCTTAAACCGTGAACCGAGCCACGTTATAACCCTCAAAAGTCCTAGCTGAAGCATGGGTTAGTTCGAAAGCATACTGTTACGAAAGGTATCCTGACTCCTGAAGGCCTACGGTAAAATACGGAGTTGACATCACGTTTTACAAACAATCACTTGTTTTATGAAAAAGAATGCATTTTCAAAATTTTCAAGACAGACATAGGCTTTGCATTTTTAACATAGCTTTGTTTGCATATGACTTGTTGTTTGAACAGCATAGAAATTCGCACGACGAAGCCTAATGAACAGAAGCACTTCCAATCAAGGGGCACGACAGGATCATGGTCCACCATCTGGGGCAATCCAATCAAGATTCGGAGAATCTCTCAAAGGCCAAATAGCCTGGGGCAAATCTCCGCCTGAGTCACTTGGGGCATTCCAGCAACAAATCTTGCACGATCAGACATCTTCTGGTAATATGGCAACACAAACAGCCAGGGGCCACTCCCTACATTCTAAGAGAACGGACATAGTCGAAAAGAATACTACGCAAAATCAAAGACCCGCTAGGCTGACATGCTTAGGCAAAAATTAGGGCTTCCCGGCGAACCAAAAGGGTTCGGGCAAAAGGAAGGGATGAAATGAAAAAATCTGTACACCCGGCAAGTCGAAAACCTGAAAAGGCGGCTTGGGCAAAAATGGGTATCCCGGTGGACTGAAAACCCGAAAGGGCGGTCCAGGCAAAAGTTAGGGATTAAAGCGTACGACTATGTCCTGTCACCTGCCTACCAGAAGAAGGTTGGCCCATCAACAACTATCAGCACCTCATAGGTCTTCCTCTCCCACATCAGAAACAGGGGCAATAAAGAGTTGTCTAAGCAATCTGATTGTTCGGTCCTCCAAGGTATCAAGGTAGGTTCCGTTGAAGAACATAACCAATACAGTTCAATACTTCCCCAGGAGAGTCCAATCCAGTTTCCCCAAGAAAGTTGGAATCCATCTCCCCAAGCAGTAAGCTTATCCCCAGTAGATTCTGGAAGCTTATCCTCGCAGAGCACGAATGCGTCTCCCGGCTTTATTCAAAGAGTTATTTCCCTACCAGGATGTAACTGGGTTATCCTCAGCCAAAAGCCACGGAAAGAGCGTCCTCGGCAAAGTCTTCTTACCCCCAGCGAAGTCCATCAACACTTCCAACACAACAATGGTATCCCCAGCGAAGTTACTATCAAACTCAACAAAGTATCTCTCTCCCCACAGAGTATTGCTCCTCAGCAAGATTATTGGAGTACTTTTCTCCCCGCAGAGTAATCCATTCGCCAAGTTTATTCCCCAACGGAGTTATCTTCTCCTACCGGTATACTTGCAACTATCATCCCCAGCGGAAGCAAAAGCTATTCTTCCACATCAGCCCAGGATGCGACTTCCCGGCACCCGTCAAGGATTTATTTTCTTAGACAAACATACATTCATAAAACGTCACATACATCATTATAGCATGCATATGCATCATATTACACGAATCTCATTGATCTTGAAAACATACAGTTCATGCATCATGATTTTGCATACAATTATGTTCTACCTTTTCAGGAAAAAGATCAATACCAAAATGACTACTACCAACTAATCGCATCTCCTTCTAGATATAGTTTCAGATGTAAACCCAGCGATGGTGACGTTCTGATACTGCTTCCAGAATTCCTTCTCGATATAGTTTCAGATGTAAACCCAGCGATGGTGACGTTTTGATACTGCTTCCAGAATTCCTTCTCGATATAGTTTCAGATGTAAACCCAGATATGGTGACGTTCTGATACTGCTTCCAGAATTCCTTCTCGATATAGTTTCGGATGTAAACCCAGCGATGGTGACGTTCTGATACTGCTTCCAGAATTCCTTCTCGATATAGTTTCGGATGTAAACCCAGCGATGGTGACGTTCTGATACTGCTTCCAGATTTCCTTCTAGATATAGTTTCAGATGTAAACCCAGCGATGGTGACGTTCTGATACTGCTTCCAGGTATCCTTCAGATATAGTTTCAGATATGATCCAGATATGGTGACGTTCTGATACTGCTTCCAGGTATCCTTCAGATATAGCTTCAGATATGATCCAGCGATGGTGACATTCTGATACTGCTTCCAGGTATCCTTCAGATATAGTTTCAGATATGATCCAGATATGGTGACGTTCTGATGCTGCTTCCAGATCTCCTTCCAGATATAGTCCAGATGTAAACCAGATATGGCAACATTCTGTCACTTATTCCAGTTGAACATATTTCAAAGACTTCTCTAGTCCAGTTAAATCGACTCCAAACAGATTTTTCTGATAAAGACTCAGTAGAAGTTCTCTTATGTTCCCCTCTCCGGCATGAGCGTGAGGTGATATTCTCTGATGGTCCCCTCTCCAACGGCGTGTGAGGTGGTAATTCCTTTTTCAGATGTTTCCCTCTCCGGCATGAGCGTGAGGTGATATTCTCTTATGGTCCCCTCTCCAACGGCGTGTGAGGTGGTAATTCCTTCTTCAGATGTTTCCCTCTCCGGCATGAGCGTGAGGTGATATTCTCTGATGGTCCCCTCTCCAACGGCGTGTGAGGTGGTAATTCCTTCTTCAGATGTTCCCCTCTCCGGCATGAGCGTGAGGTGATATTCTCTTATGGTCCCCTCTCCAACGGCGTGTGAGGTGGTAATTCCTTCTTCAGATGTTTCCCTCTCCGGCATGAGCGTGAGGTGATATTCTCTGATGGTCCCCTCTCCAACGGCGTGTGAGGTGGTAATTCCTTTTTCAGATGTTTCCCTCTCCGGCATGAGCGTGAGGTGATATTCTCTTATGGTCCCCTCTCCAACGGCGTGTGAGGTGGTAATTCCTTCTTCAGATGTTCCCCTCTCCGGCATGAGCGTGAGGTGATATTCTCTTATGGTCCCCTCTCCAACGGCGTGTGAGGTGGTAATTCCTTCTTCAGATGTTCCCCTCTCCGGCATGAGCGTGAGGTGATATTCTCTTATGGTCCCCTCCCCAACGGCGTGTGAGGTGGTAATTCCTTCTTCAGATGTTTCCCTCTCCGGCATAAGCGTGAGGTGATATTCTCTTATGGTCCCCTCTCCAACAGCGAGTGAGGTGATATTTCCTTCCAGATTATAATTTCCTATAGTTCCCTCTCCAACGGTGAGTGAGGTGACTCCCTTTGAGATTATAATGTCCTTCGGTTCTCGTCCTGACACTACGAAGATGGTAATTCTCACCAAGATTTTCTCAACGAGCGTTGTTGAGGTTGAAATCATTCAGGATTCTCTTACCATTCACGCTAAGGCAGTAACCATCCCTGGTTCATTCATCAGCGTTTGAAGCTCCAGACCCAGCTCCTGTAACCAGTCAGGACATATCTATATCAAGCATCTAAAATCAGCTCCTGCGACGTGTCAGGTACTCATTTTTCTGTTTTGCAGGTATGCAGGTTCTCGCTAAAGAATCTCCTACGCGATCAACGTCCAGATGGCATCTATAAGCCCATCATCCTATCCAAGCAACATCCAAATGGCATCTATAAGCCCATTCCCTCATCATCATTGCTACTATGTGAGCGCAAATTTCTGGGCACTCTAGTGTCCAATCATCTTCTACCCTCGGATTACGAAAGGCACGTCAGCCAATCTGCATCCTCAGGTCTAAGAAGATTGAACAGGGGCAACTGTTGTACCCCAAAATTTGCCCTCCCATATTCATCAAGAAATTACCAAGTCAAGGTCACAAAATTCCCCCAGGGTTGTGCAGCTCAACTGTCTCCTATACAGTCAAAACTAGGGTTTGAGTTCTGGTCAAGCAAATGAACTTTTCAAAGGCCCAATCAAGTCTCATATGCCTACAAAGATGGTCAAGTATCCTCATGTCAAGTTTCAAGGCATTCAGCTCAAGATTGCACAGTCAAAACCCTAGATTGCACTACAGTCAACTGTAGGGGCAAAATGGTCATTTGACAGTCAAAAGTTCAAATTTTTGGTCAACATATCATTTTGAAGCCACAAACATCATTTGATCAATGCTTGATCATGATTCTCAAAGTTTGGCTCAGAAATCATCAAAGATGCAAAAGTTGCTATATTTGGACAGCTGAAAAAGTCAACTGAAATTAACCAGGGCATAACTTTCACATGGATTATCAGAAAAATTCCATCCAAAGCTCATTTTGAAGAGAAAGACATTTCCTACAACTCATCTTCATATTCCAAGTCCAAGAAATGCTCTCACAAAAAGTTATCAATTTCAACATTATAGGTCATTTTCAAAAGTCAACAAAAAGTGACTTTAAGTCAAAGGCCATAACTTGAGATTGGTAAATCAAAATGACATGGGACCAAAGGCATTGGTTAAAGGACTCAAAGACCTTTCCAAAATGTCCAAGAACATGTGAAAAGCTTAAAAATTGACCAAGTTATGCCTTGTGGAAGTTGGGAAATTTTTGGAAATTTTTGAAAGTCAACATTGATGCAAATGATCCAAAAATGCAAATGGGCCCATTTTTCTTCCAAGTTTCTTCATGCCAAGCCTATGCACGACCACTAGGCCCAAAGGGAAGTATTTTCATATTTTTTGATTATTTATTTGAATTTATATTAATTTATATTCATTTAAATCATTTTAATACATGAAAAATATAAACCTAACCTAAACAAATCTTTTTATGCATGATTTGAACTTAATATTTCGTGCACATGCTAATATAGAAGGTTTTGGCTTGATTGAAACCTAATTGACACAAAAACCATGAAAAAAGATTCAAAAAGATTTCATAAAATCAAATATGTAAAACAATGAATGCTTGAGATTTTGTGTAGTTTTATTGACCTAACATGCTCTATACATACTCAGAATCATAACCCTAATGGCTGAAGACTACAAGCTGCGCCCAAAACAAGCATTGCATATTGAAATTTCTCTTAAAAACTCAAACACTGAAAACCAGTTTCAAGCTCGATTCAGACCCCAATTCTTGTCCTATTAGCATCCTGAGACATCCTTGAACGTTTCTCAATCATTAACATCAATCAAAAGGCCCTGAATTGGTACCCCTAAGTCCAACTGTGAAACAAAAATTCTGAAATCGCATAGCATGAATTAAGCATCCTCTTGCATTTTTATTTATGGATTATTGCTTACAATGATGTTTCTGAGCTAACCATTACATTCAATTGCTTTTTTGTGCCATATATATGAATTCGCCATGTTTGAATATTAGGGTTGCAGGTTTCTTAAAATAGGGATTTTGCGTAGAGGAAAAATCAGGACCAATGAATGCCATGGTTGGATTCAGCACCTTAAGACGAAGATGTCTGAACCCTCGCGATGAATTTATGAGGCCCATGGTTCTAATCGCTATTTTCCAATAGGTCCCTTTCTACAACGCTTCAAAAAACCGTTGCCAATGTGTTTTAGTTACAGGGACGACGAAGGCGAAGGCATCGTGTCAGCTGGTGATTGATCCATTCAAATTTCGCGCGAATTTCCAAAACCATTGACGTTTTCTTTTATAATATTTATTTGCTATTATATATTAATTGAAAGTGAAGTGGTTCAGTGGCAGAGGGAAGCGCTTGCAATGCTTATGGCCTGGGTTCGAATCCCAGGCCTTGCAACATTTCAATATTATTTTTCAATATTCATTCCCATGCAGGCACGCTCTTAAGGACCACCATACGTCCTCCCCATCTATTGTCCACGCGTCCTAAACGATCAGATCCATGGCCAAGATTCAAGGTGCATCATACACCAGGTCAATGCGCTGACATAGGATCCAGAAAGTTCAAACGAATGGCATGCTTATTGGGCCAGATTACCAGGCTTATACCTCCTAATTTGGGGCCTGAACCCCCCCCCTGGTTTGCTTTTCTTTTCTTTTTATTATTTTAATTATTGTATTATTTATTTTTATTGCTTTAATTAATTAATTTTCTCTCTTTTTACAAAATATAAAAAAACATCATAAAAATCCAAAAAATCCAAAAAATATGATATTTATTTTATTATGATTATTTTCAAATAAACATGTAAATAATTTAGGTTAATTAGGTTATAGTTTTAATCTTTTTATAAAAAATCCAAAAAAATAGAATTTAGGTTTAAATAACTTTTTATTTTCTTTTTTTTTAATTTTCCCTTTTTTTCAGAATAACAATATTATTTATTTATTATTTTATTTTCATAAATTAAAAATTGTACATAAGTTAATTTAGAGTTTAATTTAGGTTTTAATTT
This sequence comes from Vicia faba, assembly GCA_948472305.1. Lineage (NCBI taxonomy): Eukaryota > Viridiplantae > Streptophyta > Magnoliopsida > Fabales > Fabaceae > Vicia > Vicia faba. Next base: position 1,242,744,751 of record OX451737.1, read on the forward strand.
AAATCTTTCATAATAAACTTAAAAAAATATTAGAACTAGGGTTTAGCATTTTAATTTTAATTAATTTTTTCCTTTTTTTCTTTTAAATCTAAAAAAACACAAAATACCAAAAAACATTTAATCATTTAATTTTTAATTCTCATTAATTTTAATTGTTTGCAAAAGGGTCCAACGCCCTAGTTTTGTTTTGATTATTTTCTTTTGCGCATTTACTTTATTGCCTAATATAATTCTGTAAATCTCCCAAAGCCATGTACATTTATTTATCGCACTTTTATTGCTTTATTTATTTTCCGCTAAATCGGGTCCGGTTTATTTTGGCGATGTGGACCCGCGCCATTCGTAATAGCCATAGATTTATTTTTTCCCGCAAATTTTATAACTGTTAAATATGCATGCAAGAATGAATGACCTAATTAAAATCAAGCGTAGAACACGACAAACATGACAAGACAAATAACTGAAACATGACACACAATTCGCACACACCACCCCTAGGGTACGCCTCACTGTTGCCTTGCCTCGAAAAGTGGTCGTCGAGTAGAGGATGTCTTAGTAAGTCCTCATGATCCGGGAACCTGGCATGAGGGTAGCTTCTAAGGTGTCTTCCCATTGCTCTGGTGATCACCATGTCCCTAAAATCGAATTGACCCGAACACCTCCAACGGTGGTGCTACCTACCTCTCAATGGTGGGATGGCATTACTTTAAAGGACATCTACACAGACGAATTCCTTAGGGTAGGTAGGTTCTCAAGGATACTTGCTCTAATTTCAAACAAATCAAAAAGACTTTTCACACTGACACATTTTCAAAAGCTTTCAAAAGCAAATTTTTCAAACACTCTGACGTATGAGTCGATCTGAAATTTTTTCCAAGAAACTTTTTAAACCCACATTGAAAAGCAAACAACACAATTTTGAAAACACAAGTGAGCAAGTATCTAAGAGCCCATGGATAACCATGGATAGAAAGGGTGCTAACACCTTCCCTTTCTATAACCTACCTCCCGAACCGAGAGCAATCTCTTTAAGGAATTTTTCTGTGCTTTTGTCCTTTCCATTTGGAGAAAATAAAAGACGGTGGCGACTCTTGCTTCCGCGACATTTCGCGAACCAGCGTTAAACAGTCAGTTCCAGATCCACCGATCACAAGTGGTATCTGTCTTGCGATATCGGGAATGGGCTTATAGATGCCATTTGGAGATTGATGATGGAAGATGGGCTTAAAGATGCCATCAGAAGAAGTGTCGATCGCATAAGAGATTCCTTTGCGAGAGCCCGTATACTTGTTGTTGAGGAGGATTTCGCTGGGGAATGTTGGTCTCTGTCTTGGTAGAAGTAGAATTTTAGGAGCTTCAGTCGTCCGTTATTCTACTGGGGAATCGTCTCCGGGTCGAAGAGGAGAAAATGAACTACTATCTGGTCGTGATCCAGGCTTCATCGTGATAAGATCGACTGCTATCTGGTCATGCTTCAGGCTTTACAGTGACTTAATGGGGAGATGAGATTAAACTTGCTATCCGGTCATTCTCCAGGCTTCGCAATTTCTCAATTCTTATCTGGTCCTACTCCAGGCTTCAGAAGGAATTAAGTTGTTATCCGGTCGCATTCGGGCTTCAACTTGAATTTAGGGCACACTAATATCTGGTTGATTCTGGGCTTCTTAGTAATTGTCCAAGTAAACTGCTATTTGGTCGAAATCCAAGCTTCGCAGTGTCTTATACAATTATTTGGTCGATTCAAGGCTTCAGTGTCTTTTGTCGCTATCTGGTTGTAATCCAAGCTTCGCAACTTCTTACTTCTTATCTGGTCATGTCCCAGGCTTTAGAAGGAATCAAGTGGTTATTCGGTCGCATTCGGGCTTCCATTTTAAAGCCTACTAATATCCAGTCAATTTCCGGGATTCTTAGTAATTGGCCAGGTAGACTGCTATTTGGTCGAAATCCAAGCTTCGCAGTGTCCCTTACTGTTATCTGGTCGGAGTCTCAGGCTTCAGTGTCTTTTACCGCTATCTGGTTGTAATCCAGGCTTCACGATGTCTTATACCATTATCTAGTCGAATCCAGGCTTCATGGTTTCCTGTATTATTATCTGGTTGATTTCCAGGCTTTACAAAACCTTGTTAAGCTATTTTCTGGTCGATCTTTAGACTTCACCGCTTGTGTTTATGATATACCACTATCTGGTCGATTCCAGGCTTCATGGTGTCTTTGTACTACTATCTGGTCATAATCCAGGCTTCACAGTAACTTGCATTGTTATCTGGTCGTTCTTCAGGCTTCACAATAACTTGCTGGGGATTCAACTATTTTCCGGTCGATTTTCGGGCTTCATAGCTCGAATTTCAGATAAACCACTATCTGGTCGATTCCAGGCTTTGCGGTATTTTGGTACTGTTATCCGGTCGTTCTCCGGGCTTCATATTATGATGGAGAAATCAAGATATTATCCGGTCGGATCCGGGCTTCATAGCTTGAATTGGAATAGAAATCTTAGCATCGGTTTAACTGAACCAGAGAAACTTGTGAGAATTTTATTGTATCTTTCCCTGAAAGGTAAAGAGTTAGTCGTATGTAATGTCATGATGCATGACAGGTATCGAATAACGATGTTCTCAAAATAAATGAGATTGTACTGCATGATGTATATGCGTATGCCATGATGTAAGGATATGCAATATTCTTATGATATTCTCTAGTTGGGGAGAATAAATCTCGGACTGCTGTTAGAGAGTGCAAGGAGTTGAATTCTTCGTTCCCGTTGGGGATAACGACCAAAGATGATTTGAGAATAAATTTGCGGGAGAATAACTCTGTTGGAGAATAAACTGGCGAGAGAATAACTCTGTGGGGAATAGAGATACTCTACCAGAAAATCTGCTGATTTGAAAAATAACCTCGGTTGGAGATGAATTACCGTTGTCGGTGATAACGAAACCTGTTGGGGATTGAGTTTCTGCTTGTGGAAGAAATAAACTCCACTGAGGATAGTCTTCCATTGTTGGTGATAGATGAACTCTGCTTGGGGAGAATTTTTCCACCTTATTTGTGATTAAGAACCTCGGCTGGGGAGAGCCAACACCACTGTTTTTAGACATTTCCTACTCTACGGGGAGTGTATGCATTTTTAGTCATATTCTCAAGCGACTCTATCTTGAACCTACTGGGTAGAGCAACTATCAGGTTTGGGCACTTCTATTTGCCCCTGTTCCTGAAATTACCAATAATTGTCTTTTGTCTCGCATGTAAATATTTATGAGCAGCAATTATTATCAAATGCATATATCAAAAATGAATCATTGGACATTCTTGCAAAACAAAACAGAAAAAGAAAAACATTTTTTTTGAATTTTATTGTGAAAATGAATTGTATTGATTTTGAAGTTGGCCTGTAATAGGCGTTTTGTACAAGAGGTTGACGTCCTAGTAAGAGAACGCCGCCGAAAGATAGAAAATATACAATTTGTGAAAAACAAAGAAAAACAGCTATGTGAACAATCCCACTAGGTTCCAACTCTGCTATTGCCTTTATATCTTCGAGCGTCTCATCACTTTGCTACTTGGTTGAAGGTAGATCAGATTGATTGGCGCCGTCCGAGCTTGATAGTCGATACTGAAGTCTAGTTGCAAGATGATCCAACGAGACATAGTGTTACGCTTAAATCCCTAATTTTTTCTTGGACCGCCCTTTCGAGTTTTCAGTCCACCGGGATACCCTTTTTTGCACAAGCCGTCTTTTCAGGTTTTCGACTTGCCGGGTGTACACATTTTTTTCATTTTCATCCCTTACTTTTGCCCGAACCCTTTTGGTTCGCCGGGAAGCCGTTATTTTTTCCTAGGACAATCGACCTAGCGGGTCTTTGATCATGCGTAGTATCTTTTCACTATGTCTGCATTGACGGGGTGAGGAAGGTCGTCACCATCCATGGTGGTCAGAATCATAGCTCCTCCTGAGAAAATGTTCTTAACCACAAATGGCCCTTCGTATGTGGGGGTCCATTTGCCCCTGGGATCACCTTGTAGCAGTATGATGCGTTTGATCACCAGATCCCCGACTTGATACTCTTCACGTCTGACTTTCTTGTTAAATGCCTTAATCATTCTCTTTTGATACGTCTGACCATGACAGATAGCAGTAAGTCTCTTTTCGTCGATTAAATTCAGTTGATCAAGCCGAGTCTGGATCCATTCATCTTCGCTTAAACCTGCATCTTTCATAACTCAGAGAGAGGGTATCTGGACCTCAATTGGTAAGACTGCCTCCATGCCATACACCAAGGAATAAGGAGTTTCCCCTGTTGATGTTTGTGCTGAGGTGCGATACCCATGAAGAGCGAATGGTAGCATCCCGTGCCAGTCTTTGTATGTCACTATCATCTTCTCCACAATCTTCTTGATGTTCTTATTAGTTGCTTCAACAGCCCCATTCATCTTCGGCCGGTAAGGAGAAGAGTTATGGTGCTGTATCTTGAACTATTTGCAGAGCTCGGTGATCATTGTATTGTTGAGATTTGTACCATTGTCCGTAATGATTCTCTCTGGTACACCATATCGACAAATCAGATTATGTCGGATGAACCGCTCCACGACGTTCTTGGTTACTGTAGCAAAGGAAGTTGCTTCAACCCACTTCGTGAAATAATCAATTGCTACCAGAATGAAACGATGCATGTTGGACGCAGTAGGTCTGATCTCGCCGATCATATCGATGCCCCACATTGCAAAAGGCCAAGGAGCTGTTAAGACGTTCAGAGGAACCATATATACATGCACCTTATCAGCATAGACTTGGCACTTATGACAGGTCCGAGAATGCTGATAACAATCGGCTTCCATAGTAGACCAATAATATCCTTCCCGTAGGATTTTCTTTGACATCTCAGGGCGCATACGACGAACCTTCTGCTTTACCGGAGGACAGTCTTCTATAATTGGTAGGCGGTTGTGATCGGTGGGAATGAGAACTGACTGTTTTGGAATGCTGGTTCGCGTTTGCGTTTGTTTTTGCAAAATGTCGCGGTAAGCAAGAGTCGCCACCGTCTTTTATTTTATCCAACAAGGAAAGGACAAAAGCACAGAAAAATTCCTTTTTGAGATATTTCTCGGGTTCGGGAGGTAGATTATAGAAAGGGAAGGTATTAGCACCCTTTCTATCTATGGTTATCCATGGGCTCTTAGGTACTTGCTCATTATGTTTTCAAAAGTTTGCTTTTCTTTGTGTTTGTGGGTTTGAAAAGAGTTTTTGTTTGAAAGAGAGTGTAAGTGAGAAAAGTTTTGTTTTGTTTTAAAAAGGAGCAAGTACTTAAGAACATATACCTACTCAAAAAGGAATTAAACCGTGCAAATGTCCTTTAGACAGTGTTATCCCACTATTGAGGAGTAAGTAGCATCGTCGTTGGAGTTTTCGGGTCAATTTGATTAAGGGACATGTGGTCACTAAAGCAATGTTAGGATGCCTTAGCGGTAACCCTAATGTCCTAGATCATTTTTCCGAGGCAACCGTTTCGAGGCAACTATGATCTTGGGACAAGAGGGCGACCTCTAAAACTTCCTATACTCAATGACCATATTCAAGGAAACCAAGTGAGGTGTACCCTAAGAGTGCATATATGCAAAGTGTGTTTTATTGCTTGTATTTGTCTTTGATTTTTAGGTTGTCTACTTGTTGGTTTTATCTTGCTATACACACCTAGTTACTAGAATTTGTACAAAAGTAATAAAAAGTGCAAAAAATAAATCCTACACTATTACAACCATATTGAAGTGCATAGAAATGTAAAGGAAAAAATAAGATAAAAAGAAGTAAAAAATGAGCTCCTTCGATTTGGGCAGGAGCAACCTTCGATTTGCATTTTGTTGGCCTCCTTCGATTGGGGCTGGAAACAGCAAAGTCACGTCTTTCAATTAGGCTTTGGCACCAGTCAGGTCATGTACTTCGATTGGAGGCTGGCACCAACATGGGAGTGCCTTTCGTCTCAGCCTGGACTTAGTGCAAGTGTGCCTCTGGCTGGGCCTTTCTACCTTGTTGCCTTCTTCGATTGGGCCAGTGAAATCAGTGTGAGCGTGTGTCTGGTTGGGCCTGGAAGTCAGTGTGGAAACCAAAGGCTTCATTTCATACTCCTGGTTGTCTCTTTCGTTCGACCTGGAGAAAGAGGATAGAAGCCAGAAGCTTCGTTTCCTATTTCCTGTTTCCTGTTTCTTTCATTTAAAGCATTAAATGGCAACATGGCCTGAGGCCATGCTAGTATTTATCTTTCAAACAATTTAATAATTAAAGCTGGTTCAGGTAAACAAAAAGTAAAATGAAAGGGTTAACTTTTAAAAAACATGTTAACAGGGTGGAAACGAAAAGAACCAAAGTGTTATGTACATGTTTTGAAATGAAAGGGAAGATTATTCACATACTATGCCATGAAACGAAAGGTTCAAGGGTAAGAGTGACTTACCTTGCTGGAGGCTTTGAATGGGTGTGGGACCTTGAGTGGAGGCCCAGGGTTCTGGATTTGAAAGAGGGGGCCAACAGTTGCGATTGGAATGCTGGATTCGAAGGAAGGAAAGAAACAAGTCTTATGTTTCTTTCCAAACTGGATTCGAAGGATACTGAAGAGTATTTGTTCTTCAGAATCGAAGGAAGTAAGTATGTGATTCTGGGTTTTTTCTCACAAGTGTTGAAGGGACTTGAGAGATTTATTGTGTTTGAGAAAATTTGGGGGATTCGTTCCTATGGTCCAAAGATCCTCTCTTAGCTTTGCATAAATTCCTCTATTTATAGAGAAAGAATGGACATGTTGTCCAAAGCCATCCTTGCAAATAAATAATAAAATAATGTAACATGACAGTACATGTGGGGGGCCTCCTGGCAGTTGGGGTGTAGAAGATGTGACTTAGGCCTCTCACGTTGCTTGTGCTCAGACCAAATTCAGGTTGAAAGCTGCTTTTGTGATAAAGTACTCTCTATGAAAAGAAACAGTATGTAGCCTTTAACCCAGAATAGTAGTATCTAAAAGACAAAGTTTAAAACCTTTGTACAAGCTTCTGACTATGTAAAGATTTGGATGCAACATAGCCTGTCAAACGAGATTTGGTCTTGAGTCAAATGCAGGAGTGAGATCGAAGCACACCTGTTTGAAGGAAGCCTTTGCCTCAGTCGAAGCTTGTGGTCGAAACAAGCTAACTCGAAGGAAGCTATTGCCCAATCGAAAGCTCACGCTCGAAGGAAGCATATTGCCCAATCGAAAGCTCATGCTCAAAGGAAGCATATTGGCCAATCGAAGCCTGGGTCGAAGAAAACATATTTCCCAATCGAAAGTTCGTGTTCGAAGGAAGCAATGTTGCCCATTCGAAGCATGTGGATCAAAACAAACATAAAGGGAGTCATTGTCTTTTAGCGTTAGGGAGGTTCCTGGCTTCTGAGTCGAAGGGTATTCCCAAGTTGCATTCGAAGGAGGCTCCTGCTCAAAACGAAGGATGTACCTAAACTTGCATTCGAAGGAGGCTCTTGCTCAACTGAAGTTTTCTTCCAGGAACACAGAAGGTGAGTGCCCAAACGAAGACTTGCCTTGCAGGGGGTACATGTGACCAGTAGGTCATGGCCTTCGATTGCAAGCATGCAGGCAGCAAAAGACACAAACGAAACCTGCAACAAGAAGTCACATGCCCAGGCGAAAGAGGCACGCTAGCATCCATTTTGAACAATCGAAGGAGGCCAAGAGTCAATCAAAGGATTCTGATCGAAAGAGGCCTAAAGGCCAATCGAAAGAGCTGAAACGAAGAACACTTGTATTTCTCCAATTTTTGTCAAAATAATATTTTTATCTGTTTTCTCCCTTTTTGACAATTTCCTTTTAATTTTGGTACTGGAAAATTCCAAAGTACTTGTGCAAGCTTGAACCTTGAGAATCCTTGTGAGAAAGGCCTTGATAATTGGGAGGGCAAATTTTGAGGTACAACAGTTGTCCCTTTTCAATTTTCTTAAACCTGAGGATATAGATTGGCTTTCAAGCCTTTCGTGATCTGAAGGTGGAAGATAATTGAACACTAGAGTGCCCAAAAATTTGCACTTGTATGGTGTAGTATCAGCATTGTGATGTCGGGAATGGGCTTACAGATGCCATTTGGAGATTGTTGGTAGGAGGATGGGCTTATAGATGCCATCTGGAGATGTGACAGAATCTTGTCGGAGATGGGCTTAAAGATGCCATCCGAGAATGTTTGTTGTAAGTGCAATGTTGTAGGTCAGAAGAATGAGCATCAAAATGGTATCCATGTCTGGAATGCATTTGAACTGTATCTGGAGACTGAGTCTATATGAGCCAAAGAATGGAGTCCATGTCTGGAGCGTATCTGAGATGTATTTGAATGAGTCACAGAATGACATCCAAATCTGGATCGTATCTGGACTGTATTTTGAATGAGTGACAGAATGACATTCGAATTTGGATCGTATCTGGACTGTATTTTGAATGAGTGACAGAATGACATCCGAATCTGGATCGTATCTGGACTGTATTTTGAATGAGTGACAGAATGACATCCGAATCTGGATCGTATATGGATTGTATTTTGAAGGAAATTAGAATAAGTATCAGAATGTCAGCCATATCTGGATCGCATCTGAACTGTCTCTAGAAGGAATCTGGAATAAGTATCAGAATGTCAGCCATATCTGGATCGCATTTGAACTGTCTCTAGAAGGAATCTGGAATAAGTATCAGAATGACATCCATATCTGGATCGCATCTGAACTGTCTCTAGAAGGAATATGGAATAAGTATCAGAATGTCAGCCATATCTGGATCGCATCTGAACTGTCTCTAGAAGGAATCTGGAATAAGTATCAGAATGTCATCCATATCTGGATCGCATCTGAACTGTCTCTAGAAGGAATCTAGAATAAGTATCAGAATGTCAGCCATATCTGGATCGCATCTGAATTGTCTCTAGAAGGAATCTAGAATAAGTATCATAATGTCAGCCATATCTGGATCGCATCTGAACTGTCTCTAGAAGGAATCTCAGAAGATGATGATCTTTGCCTGTTGATTGATCTTTCCTGAAAAGGTAAAGAGTTAGTTGTATGCAATGTCATGATGTATGCATTGTGTAATGATGTTCTCAAAATAAAATGAGATTTGTGTCATATGTATTTTGTATGCATATGTTATGAATGTTGTTGAAGTGTAATTTTGTTTTGGACTTTGCTCAAAATGTTTCCACCGGGGATCCCTGCTTTGTTGTTTGAGGAGAACTCCGCTGGGGGATATTGAAAACTCTGTGGGGAGTATGTTTATTTCTGCTTGGGAAAAGAGTTTAGGAGTCTTAGTCGTCTGTTGCTCTACTGGGGAGTCGAAGTTGAACTGATATCTGGTCGGGTCCAGGTTTCACAGTAACTTGCTGGGGATTGTAGAGTAGTCTACTGAGGAAGAGGAGTTGTGGTCCTTTGATTTGTAGTGGTCGGAGAGGCAAACTCAAGTTTGGGAATCATACCGTTTGTTGGGGAAATAAACCCTGTTGCTGGTCTGCTAGAGAGGTGACGACTTCGTTGGGGGAAGTCCTCGAGGATTCTTGAGGTTGATTCAGCTGGGGAAAGGGGGGTCAGAGATTATACTCTTGCTGGGGAATCATCCTATGAGAAGGACTTTGGGGAGACTTGTCATTGCCCCTAGTAGCAAATGTTCGTGGAATTGCCAAAAATGTCTAGTTGTACGTAACTCCTTGCTGAGATTTGACGTTTAATGCCCCGAGTGACGGAGATGGAGGCCTGCCCCTGGTTACTCTGCAATTCTTGAGAGATTTCTTGGAATCTTGACTGGACTGCCCCAGGTGTGCTGGATAGTGACATGTCAAGTCCCCCTGTTGATAGGAGATTCGTCAAGGGAAGTGTCATCCTTCTTGAATTGATTTTGTTCACTGAGAGAGCTTTTGTTCACTGGATATTCATTGTGTGAATTTCTCCGCTATTAAACAAATAGCCATATGCAAACAATGATATTCAAGTAATGCAAAGTTTATGTTTGTCTTGAAGTTTTTTGAAAATGCGTTTTGGCGAGTAAAGAAATTTTGCTAAGAAAATTCAAACTCAGGATTTATAGCAGAGCCTTACAGGAGTCAGGATACCTTTTGTAACAGTATGCTTTTGAACTAACCCATGCTTCAGTTAGGACTTTTGAAGGGTTGTAACGTGGCTTGGTTCACGGTTTAAGAAACAAAGGATAAAGGCTCAAAGTATATTTGTACCCACCCGCTCTTCGTGATGTTCTTCAATCCTAAACTCGGTTAATTGTGCATTTGAACTCCAAATGAGTCTGGAACGACGTTTTTGGTGATGGTTCACACAAGTTGAATTTGTTGGAAGGCAGTCATTTTTGCAACATTTTTCATGTTGTTGAGGATTTGTAGCGACCTCGTTCTTTTGATTTGTTATCCCTAACTTTTGCCTGACTGTTCATGTTTTCGAGATTACAGTCAGCGGGATGCCCCAGCTTTCTTAAGCCTCCTTTATAGGTTTTGGCTTAGTGGGCTTTTCTTTTTTTGAGAGATAATGACTGCCTATGAGATAAGGAACCACCACTGTCTTTTGATTCCAGAGGAATGCTTTTGATGTTGTTCGTTGTATTACGAACTGAGAGTTTGCGACTTCAATGCGCATTTGAATTAACTGAGAGACTACCCTGCCCCAGGTTTTGATTAAAGGTTTCAATTTGTGTTAAAATAGAAAACTTCTACTTCTTTGGCTCGAAGGGGTTGACTAGGGATTATCTTCCTTATAACTCCAGTGTTTAGGATTTGAAAGAAACGCCTGTACATCGTCAGCAAGGTTTGTTCAAAAGCATACTGTATGAGATTATGGTATCGTTTCGTCATCCTCCCTTTAAAGGCTTGTAGATTTTTATCAAGAGTTAAATATCAAAAGTAGAAAGCATAATTATAATGAAAACGAATGGATGAATTCAAGACAAACATATGCAATGTATTAATGAAACAGAGTTTGACATTAATAGATAATTGTTTGAATAACAAAGAGATTACAATTTGAAAATTCAAATGAACAAAAGCTTTTAATGATTCGTCATAGGAGAAGTGATTATGTTTGGAGTCTCCGGAGGGTCAAACTCGATCTCCTTGGCATCAATCATGTCTTGGACCTTGTTCTTCAGAGCCCAACAGTTGTTTGTGTCATGTCCCGAACTGTCAGAGTGGTATGCACACCTTTCATTGGGATGATAGGTAGGAGCGGAAGTATTTGGGTTCCGGAGAGGAGTCTTTAATGTAATCAGCTATGCCTTCAACATGCGTTGTAGCGCTTGAGTCAGTGACATGTTGATCTTAGTGAAATGTCTTTTAGGCGCGGCCTCCTTACGCTGATGCCCCTGTCTTTGTTGAGCAGGCGTAGGATTGGAGATCAAGATTTCCCCTACGTGTTGGTCGTGACGACTCTTTTGACCATACACAACATTGGACTCTTTCTTCCCATTGTAGGGATTTTTCTGAGCATCAGAAGGTGTAGCTTCTTGAATCTTCCCACTTTTGATGCCAGCTTCGACCCTTTCGACGGTCAGTATTAGCTCGGTGAACCCGGCTGAAGAGCTTCCGATCAAGTGTCTGAAGAAAGGCCCTGTCAATGTTCCCATGAAGATGTCAATCAGCTCCCTGTCAGTTAAAGGGGGTTGCAACCTACCAGCCAGATCTCTCCACCTTTGGGCGTATCCTTCGAAGCTTTCGTTGGAACCCATGGTCATGTTCTGCAATTGCACACGAGTTGGTGCAAGATCAGCATTGTACTGATACTGCTTATAGAAAGCAGCAGCTAAATCCTCCCAGGTGTGGATGCGGGAACTCTCCAATTGATAAAACCACTCGAGCTGAGTCCCTACCAGGCTTTCTTGGAAGAAATGGATCCAAATCTTTGGATCAGTTCTGTATGGTTGAATCTTACGGACATAAGACTTTAAGTGCATCTTAGGGCAAGAGACTCCATCGTATAGGGCAAAGGTAGGGACTTTGAACTTTGGCGGGATGACCAATCCAGAAACTAAACCCATGTCTCCTAAATCCAAGCCAGGTATTTGTTGAATCTCCATAGCACTGAGGCGATCCTCCAACTGTTTGTACTTGTCATCAGCGGGAGGATATTGTTCCTCAGAGTAGTCAGCTTCAACTTCATCAATCTCCAAATTGTGGTCTTCTTCAAGACTATCCCTTATGTTGGATGGAGTTGAAAGATCTAGAGCTCTCTTGACTGGTCCTCCAGGTCTTCTTCTCAAGTTCAAGACGCCTACTACCTTCTTGGACTTCTTTTTCTTGTCTTTGAGAAGGAGAGCTTTCAGATCCTCTTGCCCTTTACCCATAGCCAGAAGCATTTGTTGGAACTGAGCGTTTTGAGCTTGGAGATCTTTCATCGTTTGTTCCATATCCATCTTACTGAAATAAACAGTAGGAAGATAAGGAGACCTGTATGGGAGAAACCTGTCATGATGCAATGCATGATATGTGGATGCATGTTTCCAAGAATCTCGCGGGGTAAACACAAGAAAATGTTAGAGGTTGAACTTCAATCAACATCTTTGATTGGAGAACTTTGTACCGGTGGATGTCTTTCCACGAGAATCAAGCTCACCATGTCAAGTGGGTCATAGCCCCTGATTCAAGTTGTTGCACTTGATTTTTGACGGCGTTTGTTTAGAGGATAACCCTCTTGCCCCTTGGTAGACATCTGGTTCAACGTGACCCTGCATCGAAAGACCCTCGAGATCCTTGAAATGGTTATTGAAAATGCTATGGTATGATGTTATGATGTTATGTACATGTATGCAAAAGTAAGCAAGTGTATATACAGACAGTCATATTCACACAGAGCAAACAAGTCCTTAGGTTTAGGCTTGCGTGGAGTTTAGGCATTACCCTCTTTCAGTTTAGTTGGTTTAAACCTGTCTTAAAAATAGTAATCGGGTTCTAGAGGATCTCAATATCACTGACTACCCTCAATCGGTCATAATTCCAGTTTAGCAACCTTTTCTTGCGGTCAGAATCATCGCGAGAGTTTAGTCTCAATGAGTGTAGCATACTGCTACTCTTCTATGGCCAAGTTGGTCAATTTAAGGTTCTAAGGTCAGTTGGTGCTTAATGACTCCTTAGAAGACCCATATTCTCCTCGTTCCAACACAAGGGATATCGGTACAGACCAAGGTGTCACACCAACGTAGCTACTGCTTCATCCGTGTCGGTCTACGCCGAACAAATCCCTCACAGTTTATTGCTACTTACCTAAAGGGTATCCCCAGATCCGGGTTAGGATCTATAGAACTCCGATACAAGCCCACAAAATTTAAAGCATACAAAGCATACAATTGAAAACACAAGTGATCTAATCCTAAGGTACACCTCACTTATACAAACATAATCCCCAGCAGAGTCGCCAGTTCTGTGATCGGTGGGAATAAGAACTGACTGTTTTGGAATGCTGGTTCGCGTTTGCGTTTGTTTTTGCAAAATGTCGCGGTAAGCAAGAGTCGCCACCGTCTTTTATTTTATCCAACAAGGAAAGGACAAAAGCACAGAAAAATTCCTTTTTGAGATATTTCTCGGGTTCGGGAGGTAGATTATAGAAAGGGAAGGTATTAGCACCCTTTCTATGCGTGGTTATCCACGGGCTCTTAGGTACTTGCTCATTGTGTTTTCAAAAGTTTGCTTTTCTTTGTGTTTGTGGGTTTGAAAAGAGTTTTTGTTTGAAAGAGAGTGTAAGTGCGAAAAGTTTTGTTTTGTTTTAAAAAGGAGCAAGTACTTAAGAACATCTACCTACTCAAAAAGGAATTAAACTGTGCAAATGTCCTTTAGACAGTGCTATCCCACTATTGAGGAGTAAGTAGCATCGTCGTTGGAGTTTTCGGGTCAATTCGATTAAGGGACATGTGGTCACTAAAGCAAAGTTAGGATGCCTTAGTGGTAACCCTAATGTCCTAGATCATTTTTCCGAGGCAACCGTTTCGAGGAAACTATGATCTTGGGACAAGAGGACGACCTCTAAAACTTCCTATACTCAATGACCATATTCGAGGCAACCAAGTGAGGTGTACCCTAAGAGTGCATATGTGCAAAGTGTGTTTTATTGCATGCATTTGTCTTTGATTTTTAGGTTGTCTACTTGTTGGTTTTATCTTGCCATACAGACCTAGTTACTAGCATTTGTATAAAAGTAATAAAAAGTGCAAAAAATAAATCCTACACTATTACAACCATATTGAAGTGCATAGAAATGTAAAGGAAAAAATAAGATAAAAAGAAGTAAAAAATGAGCTCCTTCGATTTGGGCAGGAGCAGCCTTCGATTTGCATTATGTTGGCCTCCTTTGATTGGGGCTGGAAACAACAAAGTCACGTCTTTCGATTAGGCTTTGGCACCAGTCAGGTCATGTACTTTGATTGGAGGCTGGCACCAGCATGGGAGTGCCTTTCGTCTGAGCCTGGACTTAGTGCAAGTGTGCCTCTGGCTGGGCCTTTCTGCCTTGTTGCCTTCTTCGATTGGGCCAGTGAAATTAGTGTGAGCGTGTCTCTGGCTGGGCCTGGAAGTCAGTGTGGAAACCAAAGTCTTCGTTTCGTACTCCTGGTTGTCTCTTTCGTTCGACCTGGAGAAAGAGGATAGAAGCCAGAAGCTTCATTTCCTATTTCCTGTTTCCTGTTTCTTTCATTTAAAGCATTAAATGGCAACATGGCCTGAGGCCATGCTAGTATTTATCTTTCAAACAGTTTAATAATTAAAACTGGTTCAGGTAAACAGAAAGTAAAACGAAAGGGTTAACTTTTAAAAAACATGTTAACAGGGTGGAAACGAAAAGAACCAAAGTGTTATCTACATGTTTTGAAATGAAAGGGAAGATTATTCACATACTATGCCATGAAATGAAAGGTTCAAGGGTAAGAGTGACTTACCTTGCTGGAGGCTTTGAATGGGTGTGGGACCTTGAGTGGAGGCCTTGGGTTCTGGATTTGAAAGAGGGGGCCAAGAGTTGCGCCTGGAATGCTGGATTCGAAGGAAGGAAAGAAACAAGTCTTATGTTTCTTTCCAAACTAGATTCGAAGGATACTGAAGAGTATTTGTTCTTCAGAATCGAAGGAAGTAAGTATGTGATTCTGGGTTTTTTCTCACAAGTGTTGAAGGGACTTGAGAGATTTATTGTGTTTGAGAAAATTTGGGGGATTCGTTCCTCTGGTCAAAAGATCCTCTATTAGCTTTGCATAAATTCCTCTATTTATAGAGAAAGAATGGACATGTTGTCCAAAGCCAGCCTTGCAAATAAATAATAAAATAATGTAACGTGACAGTACATGTGGGGGGCCTCTTGGCAGTTGGGGTGCAGAAGATGTGACTTAGTCCTCTGACGTTGCGTGTGCTCAGACCAAATTCAGGTTGAAAGCTGCTTTTGTGATAAAGTAGTCTCTATGAAAAGAAATAGTATGTAGCCTTTAACCCAGAATAGTAGTATCTAAAAGACAAAGTTTAAAACCTTTGTACAAGCTTCTGACTATGTAAAGATTTGGACGCAACATAGCCTGGAAAACGAGATTTGATCTTGAGTCAAATGCAGGAGTGAGATCGAAGCACACCTGTTTGAAGGAAGCCTTTGCCTCAGTCGAAGCTTGTGGTCGAAACAATCTAACTCGAAGGAAGCTATTGCCCAATCGAAAGCTCATGCTCGAAGGAAGCATATTGCCCAATCGAAAGCTCATGCTCGAAGGAAGCATATTGCCCAATCGAAGCCTGGGTCGAAGCAAACATATTTCCCAATCGAAATTCCGTGTTCTAAGGAAGCAATGTTGCCCATTCGAAGCATGTGGATCGAAACAAACATAAAGGGAGTTATTGCCTTTTAGCGTGAGGGAGGTTCCTGGCTTCTGAGTCGAAGGGTATTCCCAAGTTGCATTCAAAGGAGGCTCCTGCTCAAAATGAAGGATGTACCTAAACTTGCATTCGAAGGAGGCTATTGCTCAACTGAAGTTTTCATCCAGGCACACAGAAGGTGAGTGCCCAAACGAAAACTTGCCTTGCAGGGGGTACATGTGACCAGTAGGTCATGGCCTTCGATTGCAAGCATGCAGGCAGCAAAAGACACAAACGAAACCTGCAACAAGAAGTCACATGCCCAGGCGAAAGAGGCACGCTAGCATCCATTTTGAGCAATCGAAGGAGGCCAAGAGTCAATCGAAGGATTCTGATCGAAAGAGGCCTAAAGGCCAATCGAAAGAGCTGAAACGAAGAACACTTGTATTTCTCCAATTTTTGTCAAAATAATATTTTTATCTGTTTTCTCCCTTTTTGACAGTTTCCTTTTAATTTTGGTACTGGAAAATTCCAAAGTACTTTTGCAAGCTTGAACCTTGAGAATCCTTGTGAGAAAGGCCTTGATAATTGGGAGGGAAAATTTTGGGGTACAACAGCGGTGTACCACAATATCAGCGTCTAAACTAGGCATATCTTCATAAGACCAAGCGCAGATCTCAACATAGTCGCGTAGCATCTGTATCAACCGTTGTTTGAAACTAGGCTCCAGATTCGCACCTATCTTGACCTCTTTCTTGTCTTCCTCTGTACCCAAATTTACTGATTCCACTGGCTCTTCATGAGGTTGTATGGCCCTCTCTTCCTGTAGCAACAGTCTAGCAAGTTCCCCAGGCACCTCACAATCATCCTCACCTTCGTCCTCGGCTTGGTTGATTGGATTTTCGAAGCTATAACTGGCAGTAGCAGAGTCGTTATCAATGGGATCCAGAGTGGATGTGGATCTGCATTATGATATGTGAGTGTGTGTAAGAGAAAAATTGTTTTGATAAAGTGCGAGATAGAAAAGAAAAACAAGGAGCGCAAAATTTGTAATGCAAGAAACGTCCAATGCTTTATTGATGATATATGAAAATGACAAATAATAAACCCTCACAAGCAAATCCAAGGTGCCTCGGGCAAGGCACCGGGCCGTAAAGTTTCAAACTGTTTACTACAACTTTCAAAACAAAAGTCAATTATTGTGTAATAAAAGAAATGGGTACGAAGTCCTTCGCCGTCCAGTTGTTCAATCCACGGTTGGTAGTCGGGTAGAGCCAGCTGTCGATATCTGACTCTTCTTCATCATCCTCAATTGCATTCACTCCCTGATCATGTTTTGGCATGGGTGCAGTTATGATGTTGGGCTTCTCCGGAGCGTCAAACTCAATCTCTTTGGCTTCGATCAAGTCTTGCACCTTATTTTTCAAGGCCCAACCGTTGTTTGTATCATGACCTAGACCATCAGAGTGATAGGCGCAGTGGGCATTCAGGTTATATAGCGGAGATGTGGTGTTGGGATTCTTCGGGGCTTCCCTCAGAGTTACCAGGTTGGTCTTCAATAACTGTGGTAGAATTTGAGAAAGGTCATATTGAGCCGAGTGAATTGCCTTTGTGGTCTTTCCACCCTTTGCTGATTGTTGCATTGTGGAGCAACTGTGGGTCTTGATATCACTACTACATTTACTGCTTGGCGGTGTTCAGGTCTGCTTTGGCCTCTCGGGCCGTAGACTGCACTAGCTTCTTTCTTATCGGTGAAAGGCTTCTTCACTGTACTTGATGAAGTATCCTTCTGTATCTTACCACTTCGGATACCAGCTTATACTCTCTCCCCAGTCAAAATCAATTCAGTAAACCCAGATGACGAACTGCCGATCAGATGATTGAAAAATGGACCAGATAGCATCCCAGAAATGTCAACCAACTCCCTGTCAGACAATGGGGGTTGGACTCTTCCAGCCAAATCTCTCCACTTATGAGCATAGTCCTTAAAACCTTCACTTGCACCCATAGACATACCCTGAAGCTGAGTATGAGTAGGAGCAAGGTCGGTGTTATACTGATACTGCCTGTAGAAAGAAGCAGCAAGGTCCTCCCAGTTTCGGACATTAGCTCCTTCCAATTGATAAAACCATTCAAGCTGAGTCCCTGACAGACTATCTTGAAAGAAATGTACCCACAAATTTCTATCAGCAGTGTAAGGTTGGATTTTTCAGACATACGAGCGGAGATGGAGTTTTGGACAGGATACTCCATCGTACTTAGCAAAAACCAGAGCTTTAAACTTATGAGGGATCACCACCCCAGATGCTAGTCCCAGTTCTTCAAAATCCAAACCAGGGATCTTCTGACACTCCATAGAACTCAGTTGGTCTTCAAGTTGTTTGTACCTATCCTCAGCGGGAGGATATTGTTCTTCATCATAATCTGTATCATTATCAGAAACTACAGGACTGGGGCCCTTTTCTTCTTCTTGGTCCTCCTCTCCTTTGGATGAAAGAGACATATCAACTTGTTGTTTCAGCCTATCCCCAAACCTTTTTCCCATACTCAGTAGAACAACCTTCTTCTTCTTCTCTTTCTCTTTCAGAATGAGAGCTTTCAAATCCTCTTGCCCTTTAGCCAAGCTCAAGAACAACTCTTGGAATTGGGCATTTTGTGCCTGAAGATCTTTGATAGCTTGATCGGAAGACATTTCTGCTGAAATAAACAGCGAAGAAGATGAGAAACCTATAATGGTACATGTAATGATGTGTATGATAATGGGATGCGTATGTAATGATTTCAAAAACTTTGGGAGATTTAAATTTGTAAAACAAAAATAAAACAAACTTTATTAGATTAACTGGTAAAAATGTTTAACGATGCCTTAGAGGCGTTACATAAGAAATAAATGGAAAACAAATTTAAACTAGAAAAAGCAAAATCAGAAATCCCATGGACGCTTCCCCTTCGTGCTGACGTAGTCATTGATCGTTATTTCATTCTCGAGTTGCCCGGTGAGCTTCAAGATCTTCCTCTCTTGCTCATGGTACTTCTCCCGGTAGGTATCCCTCTCCTCTTTCAACTGAATCCAGGATCTCTTCAATGCCTCACAGTTTATTGCTACTTACCTAAAAGGTGTCCCCCAGTTCCGGGTTAGGATCTATAGTAACTCCCAATACAAAAACCTCAAAAATAAAGCAACCAAAACAAACAAAAGAAGCAATTTATGATGAACTAATCCTAAGGTATACCCCACTTATTACTCCCCAGCAGAGTCGCCAGTTCTGTGATACGGTGGCAGAACCAGACTGTTTTGAAATGATGGTTTGCGTTTTGCGTTTGTGTTTGCAAAATGTCGCAGTAAGCAAGAGTCGCCACCGACTTTTATTTTATCCAACTGGAAAGGATAAAAGCACAGAAAAATTCCTTTTTTGATATTTTGAGTACGGGGGATAGATTATAGAAAGGGAAGGTATTAGCACCCTTTATATCCGTAGTTTTCTACGGGCTCTTAGGTACTTGCTCATCATTTTAAAAATTGCTTCCGTGTTTGTGTGTTTTGAAAAGTTTTTGTTTTACTTCGTTTTAACCCTTGTATCAGTCCTCAAGAGTGTTACGAAGTCATTTTGAAAACTTTGTTTGAAAAGAGTGTAAGTGTGAAAAAGTTTGTTTTTGAGCAAGTACCTACTAGCATCTACCTACTCGAAAAAAGAATGTTTATGTTCTTGTTTCCTTTAGACAATGCTATCCTACTATTAATGAGTAGGTAGCACCATCGTTGGAGTTGTAAGGGTCAATTCGAAAGGGATGTACGATCACTAAAGCAATGTTAGGACGTCTTAGTAATAACCCTAATGTCTTAAGATCATATTCGAGGCAACATTTCCGAGGCAACCTTTCTGAGGAAAAATTTCCGAATGGGACATTTGATCTTTGTTTAGACAAGAGGGCAACCACTAAGACACCCTATACTTAATGATCATTTTACCGAAGGCAACCAAAGTGAGAGTATACCCTAGGAGTGCGCATGTGCGAGTGATTTGATTTCAAGTTATTATCTTTTCACATTTAGGGTTTGCTAACCATTTTAAAATTGACATACATTCTTGTCATGCCATCATATTATCATACATCTAACAGTTAATATTTGTGAAAATTAAATTGCGAGAAATAAAACTACGCTATTACAAGGCTTCGGGGAGGGGGATTAATTACATAGCCAAAAACCCGTAAAACGATAAATAAAAGAAAAAATCCTAATTAAACTATTACATACCATGAGAATTTACATTAATATCGTAAAAAAAAGATAAATGCGCGCGATGAATCGAGAACGAGGAAAAAATAGGGTTTTGACCCCGTCTAAACCTAATTGAAAGACAAATCTTTTTTTTTTGTTTTTTTGATTATTTAGAGAAACTAGGGTTTAAATTAAATAAGTACAAACCTAATTACTAATTAATTTAAATTAAGAAAAATAATTAATTTGACCTATTTTTACATTTTTGTTATTTTAAGAAAATAAAATAAAAATTAAATCAAACAAATCCTAATTTTCTAATTGATTTTAATTTATTTACAAAAAAGGTTAAAATTGCCCTAAAATTAAATTAACCTAATATTGAATTAATTTTGATAAAAATAAAACCTAAATCTAAATTTTTGAAAATTGATTTTATGAGTTTTTGTGTAAAAAAGAATTAATTTTTGTGTGAGAAAATAATTAATCTAAATAAGTAACCAAAAGAAAAATGTAAAAGAAATAAGAAATGGGCCTGGTATCAAAGAAAAGGGGGTTGTCAAAAGCAGTTATGAGCCCAATAAGCCTTAGTCCATGTTTGATCTCTCAGATCCCATGCATTGGCTTGAATAAGGTGCATCATGGTCCTCGCTTGCTGGAGTGCACATCTGGCTGCGTGATGGATCCATTGGCTGGAGATGAGGGTGTATGGAAGACACTTGGATAGGAGGCGTGTTGTATCTGAAAAGAAAAATAAACAAATAAAGGTTTGCTGGGACCTGGGATCGAACCCAGGTCCTTATGCTTCAAACCACCACCTTGTTGCCATATGTGCCACACTGCTTCTTTGTTCATAAAATAACAACAATTAATAATATATGTTAACGTGAGTTAGTGGATGAAAACAAAAAAAAGCGCGCGCCAGTTTGAATGGACCAATAGTGACTGAACACCTCATCATCTTCTCCAGCGTCCGTCGTCTTAGGTAAAACGACTTTTACCTACAGACGTTCTCTGTAGGTATAGCCCCTGCGTATTTCCAGAATCTCATACAAACATGATAAATGAAAACTAATGGTATAGTTCAGTTCGTCATGGCCTTGTGAACACCATGGTACCCCTCTTTTGGGCCAATTTTACATGCATGAGAAAACCCTAAAACGAGCAAGGAAAACCTAGCAATGGTGGATCTCAGTATATGCATCAAAAACTCAATTGAGTATAACCAGAATATTGCAAATACATTAACAAACACATATATGTCATTAAAACGTGTTAATGCTGCATAAATTGCAAGAATGGATTGAGTTTGAAGGGCAAACCGTGGGTCTGTAGTTTGAGTTTCTGGCCGTATGGATGCTTGTAAACGATCATATCTGCATTAGAGAAGGTCCAGGATACGAATGGTGATCTTGGAATGGCCTGAATTTCCTTCTCACTGCAAGAATGATTTCACACTTTTTAATGACTTTTTTGAATCTGGTTATGCTCTCTCACGCCTCCAACCCTCATGCTTTTGCTTTGGATTTGTTCAATATATATCATAGAATCAATTAGGGTGAAAACTTGCATCAAATCTTGTCCATTCATGAAGATTTGATCATTGATTCAATCTTGCATCAAATCTTTCCAAAACAAACAAATTCCAATCTTTTTCTGTCCAAACAAGCCTTGCACGATTTCATCTCATTGCAAGCTATTCATGGACCTGAAATATGCACAAAATCTCAAGCTTTGATTAGTTTTGATATTTTTATGATTTTATTTTGATTTAATTTGATTTAATTGAAATAAAAATAAAAATAAATGAAAAACATAATATAAAGGCAAGTGGGAAGGATCATGGGTCGTGGATCATATTACAAACTCAATACAAGCACAAAAAGTTGGGCCCATTTGACAAAAAATGCAATTTTGGCCACTTTTGGCTTTTGGCAATTTTGCAAAAAGGGTCAACTTCACCAATGCATAACTCCTTAAATTTTGACCCTAGAGGTGTGTTCTTGGACTTTTTAGAAATCTTGAGATGTCCTATAAGCAACCCTTTTGGTCTCATCTCAATTGAGTCTTCCATGTTCATGTATGAAGCTTTGACAAAAAAAAGGTGTTTTTGTTGACTTTTCAAAATGACCTATAATGTCCAAATTTATATCTTCTTGTGAGTGCATATTTTGAACTTGGGAGTTGTAGATGAATTGCAGGGCATTGCACTATCTTCATAATTAGATTTGGATGGGTCATTCTTGATAAAGTATGAGAAAGTTATGCTTGGTCAAAATTGAGTTGACTTTTCCTACAAAACCCTAATTTAGCAACTTTTGGATTTTGATGAATTGTGAGCAATCCTTGAAGAATCATGATCAACCCTTGATCAAATGATGAATAATACTCCAAAATGAGGATGTTGACCAAAAATATTTAAGTTTGACTGTATGTGGGCCACCGTTGACTTTTGCCCTAGCACAGTCGATTTTTAGGCCTTTGAGCAATTGACTGAGCAGACTTCCTCTGCAAGGATTGAAACTTGACATGGATGATTTTGAGAACATATTAGGACAATGGTGAGCATTAGAGACCCTTTAGACTCAATTATCTTGATGCAACATGAAACCCTAATTTGAGGTAGACTGCCTTAGGAGAGAGTTTGTCTGGTCAACTCTTGGACTTCCCTGAGCAATTTTAGGACCTCACTTGAAATGTATTGAGAAATAGGGGAGGGAAAATTTTGGGGTACAACACCAACTATCTCACTACTTTCTAATGGCCAAGTTGTTTAACTAAGGTTCTACGATCAGTTAGTGCTTCATGACACCACACATCGGCCCCGTATTCTCCTTGACTGGACTCAAGGGACACCGGTACCAACAAATGTGTCACACTAACGTAGCCATAACTTCAACCATGTCGGTATTATGCCGCATAATCCCCACGGTCTATTTCTACTTACCTAATATACCCCAGATCTGGGTATAGGATTTATACAAGAAATAAACCCAAGCATAACCCACAAATGTAAAGCAAACAAGTAAAGCAAATAAAGGTGATCTAGCTCTTATGGTAACCCCACTTTTAGTAATCTCCCCAGCAGAGTTGTCAGTGCTATGATACGGTGGGAGAACTGACTTGGTTGTTTTGCATTTGATTGCAAGTGTTGCGGATAGAAAGAATCACCATCGAATTTTCTTTTATCCAATAAAGGAAAGGGTGAAAAGAACAGGAAAGACCTTTTGAGAATTTTTCTTGAGTTCGGGAGGTAGGTTATGAAAAAGGAAGGTGTTAGCATCCTTTTCATCTATAGTTATATATGGACTCTTAATTGCTAGTTCACTTTGAAATGCTTTGTGTTTGTGTAAATTTGAAAATATTTTGAAAATGCCTTCATACGACAAACATTGCAATGATTCTTGTATCGTTGAGAATGTATACAAAGTGTTGGTTTTAAAAATATTTGTTGAAAGGGAGTGTTTGGAAAGATGTTTTGAAGGTGCCAATGTAAGGCGATTTTGTAATGATTCTCGTATCGTTGAGAATGTATACAAAATGTTTGTTTTGAAAAGTGTTTTGAAAGCGTGAAGTATGGGAATGGTTTTGTTTGTGAGCAAGCAATTACAAGTAATCTACATACTCAAAAAGTATATGTTTTTTCCTCCTCCTTTAGATAGTTCTATTTTACCATTGGTTGGTAAGGATCCATAACATTGGATGTGAGGGACAGGCGTAGGTCATTGTACAGTCATAGAAGACAACTTGTAATATGTTTTAGCAACTTGTTGTAAGGGACTAAGATCGTTTATTGAGGGCAACATTGAAAGGTCATTGAGGGACTATGATCTTTTAATCGAGGGTCTTTTCTAAAACACCCCACATTCGAGGGACATGATTGTTTTTATCCAAGGCAACAAGTGTGGGTTACCCTATAGGTGCATGTGTGCAAAGTGTTTTATTTTCATGTATTTTTTCTTGAATTAGGGTTGTCTAATGTTTGATTTTAAGTCTTGTCATGCAAACCCTAATTACTACCAATAATAAGGAAAGCGATAAATTGTGGAATTTAAAAGTCTTACGCTATTACAACGCTTTGGGAATGGGGGGTAAAAGTTTGTGAATAGGGGGAGGAAAGCAATAAAGCCCTAATTATCTACTACAAACCATTAATCATGAATAAAATGCACAAAATGTAAAGAGGAAAAAAAGAAATTACTTTTTAGGGTTTTTTGATAGAAAGGTTTAAAAGTTAACTTAATCAAAACTAACTAATTTACAAAAGAAATTAATTAATTTTAATTTACAAGAGAGATTAATTATTTAATCAAAATCTAAAATCTAAGTTCATTAAATTTTTAAGAAGAAAAATATAACATAGGTCTAAATAATTTGTTTAGAAAATAATTTGAAAGGTTAATGTTAATTTGGAAAGAATATTTTAAAGTATGGAAAATAAACAAACCCTAATTCTAAATATTAACAAAAATAAAATAAGTGTTTAAATCAAAATATTTAATTATTTAATTATTTAAGAAAATATATATTTGGTATTTTTTGGTTAAATGAAATAAATAAATAAATAAAATATGGGAAAAAATATAAAGAATATAAAAAGTTTTGGGTTGGGTGTTAAAAAGTGAAATGGGGGTTAAAAGTAGCAAACATGCCCAATTTAGTTTTTGTTTTGAATCAGAAAATAATAATTAAAAAAACAAGTGGGGGGTATTAGGAAGAAATTCAGTGAAAGGCCCGGAAACAAAGTCCAAGTGCTTGTTGATCCTATGGGGATGGCCTTCTGAGGTGCATCATGGGCTTGCTTATGTGATGCGTTGGATCTGCTTGTCCAATGATCAGATGGTGTTAATCAGATGGTATTGATATGAAGTCCATGGTAGGCGTGTGTGGCTTGTATGCGTTGAAGCTGAAACAAATAAATGTGAAACAAATAAAAGGGTACTAATGGGGCTCGAACTCAGGTCCCTATAGGTCAATGCCTTACGCGCGCTTCCTCTGCCACTAGGGTGGCTATTTCATTCGTTAATAATAAAACATGCAATAAAATTAACATAAACTTGGTCCTGAATGTTTGAAATGGCTTCATCTCCAACCTTGCGCGCGCAGAGTAACCACACCATTGCTATGAATTCTGATCTTGCTCATTTCTCAACCATTTTCAAAATTGTAAACATGAAAGTTGTTCCATTTTTCACAACGAATCCAACCATATAAATAACTAAAGCTATAAATCAAAGATGAACATGAATTTTGTTTGGTACCAAATAAAACCTAATTTTTCCAGAAAGTTCAAACTTAAAATTCACATCACTCAGGCAACATAAATGAAAACTAAAGGCATGGTTAGCTTCAGGGCTATGATGTCTACATTTTTTATTCATAAAGTAACCATTAATGATGCTTGTAGAGAGAGTTTAAAGTTGAGAAAACTTACCTCAAAACTGGAAATAGTGTATGGAGTTTGAGCACCCCTGGAAGTGTGGTGATGATCTGGATAGCTTCACTGAGCTCCTAGGAAGCTAATGTAACTCTTACTTTGTTCTGAAAGTGTCTGAATCGTGCTGGAGAAGTCAAGTTGCATGTTTGAATATTTGGAAATGGAGGATGATGAAGATGAAGTTACAGTGTTGAAACAGGGATGGGGATGAGTTATATATGAGGTATGGATGCTTTGTGATTGAATAAAAGTGAAAACGCATGAGTGGATTGTGAGATTGGTGTTCGAAGTCAGAAATGACAAGTTATGATGATTTTTGTGCAAATTCTAGTTTGAGGGAGTTTTAGAGTGTTAGAGGGCTTGTAAAATAATGTTTGGATTGTAAAATAGTGTCTCTATTTATAGGTAAAGGTTGGAGAGAAGGAGAACATTAGGTTTGTAAGTTACAAAGTTATGGCTAGGTGACTTAGTTTTGAAGAAACAATGAGATAACCTTGTTCCAATGCATAATACAAAGCTTGTAAGGTGGTTGACAGGCTTGTAGATGTGTTGTTTCTATATTTGAGATTGTGTAAGCTCAGAAGAAACAAGTGCAAGGCTCAAGGAGATTGGACTTTGTGATTAAAGCCACTTTTCTAAAAGGGAAGTGTGAACTTTCTTCCTTAAATGGAAAGTCAACTTGGACAATGCTTGAATAACTTGGACAATGGATCAAACAGTTGTGTAAGCATTAAATTATTGAGTGATTTGCAAGTTTGAAGGCCTGCAAAGCAAGATTGTGCAGCATGCTTGAAGATTGATCATAATGTTCTTCATAAAAATGACCTAAAATTCAAGAATGGATGTCCAACTTCTTCTCTTCGATTCTCCTAGCTCAAAAATGATCTCTTCAAGTTATTTGACATTTTGGAAAGCTTGAAACATTGTATACAACCTTTATGTTGACCAAAAAATCTGCCTAACTTGATGAAAATTTCATTGTGTTTTAGTAAAAATGTCATGACTTTATGAGCCTATATCTTCAAATCTAAGCATTTTTGGACATCAACCCTAAGGTACAAAGTTGTAGAATTCATCAAGATCTACAACTTTCATGTTTAAAGTTTTCCTTGAATCATCTTGCATCATGGTAAAGAATTGTCATGAAGTAGTGAAATTATCAAGGTTAAAAACACTTAGAATTTTTCTAAGTATTAGAAACTTTGACTTTTTGTGGACTTTCTTGATTTTATTGATCAAGTTTGATATTTTTGAATGTCTTGATGAATTTTGATCTTTGAAATTCAATGTTGACCAAAAAGTCAAAGTTTGACTTTTATGTATCAGTTTACTTTTCATCAGTTGATCCAAATTTCAACTATCAATCCATTGATCTTGAGAAATGATTTGAGCTATTAAATTAGGTCAAGATATTGTGTTTGAGTCCTTGAGATTATGCTTCAAGCCATTAGGTCATGTACTAGGTCAAAAGTCACCGATCAGTCATTCTTAGTTAAAACCCTAATTTTGACAATTTTGCCCCTTTGGTGATTTGAGTGCTTTTCTTGAGGCATTGTGATCAAACCTTGATCAATTGACGAATATGACCTCAAAATGTTGATGTTGGCCAAAAATCATGAAGTTTGACTTTATATTGACCATAGTTGACTTTTTACCCAATACAGTTGATTTTCAGTCATTTGAGCAATTGACTGAGCAAATTTGTGATGCAAGGTTTGAAACTTGATATGAGAAATCTTGAAGACCTATAATGAACCATGAAAGTCACTTGAAGCTTCAATAGTCCAATTGTCCTTGAGAAAACCAAAACCTAATTTGTGGGCTTAGTGCTTAGAAGGTGAGCTTGCCTTATCAACCCTTGAGAACCCTTGAGTATTTGAGATCTTTTGATGAGAGATGTCTTGAGAAAAGAGAGGGAAAATTTTGGGGTACAACACAT
The DNA here is from genome assembly GCA_948472305.1 of Vicia faba. Taxonomy (NCBI): domain Eukaryota; kingdom Viridiplantae; phylum Streptophyta; class Magnoliopsida; order Fabales; family Fabaceae; genus Vicia; species Vicia faba. Next base: position 1,242,772,162 of record OX451737.1, read on the forward strand.
GCCTAGCAAGATTCTAGAAGAATTCCTTAAACAATTTGATGCAGGGTTCTTAGCGGCTGTAGATTAACCACCTTGGATAAATAACATCGTTCCAGTGACCAAGAAGGACGGCAAAGTCTGCATGTGTGTAGGTTATCCAGATCTGAACAAATAAAGTCCCAAAGACGATTTCCTATTACCTCATATAGATATTTTGGTAGATAATACAGCTCAAGCTTCAGTATTCTTATTCAGGAATGGTTTCTCAGGTTATAATCATATTAAAATGGCACCCGAGGATATGGAAAAGACTACTTTCATGACTCTTTGGGGCACTTTTTGTTACAAGGTGATTCCTTTCGGTCTAAAGAACACAGAGGCAAATTATCAATGAGCTATGGTCACACTATTTCACGATATGATCCACAAATAAGTTGAGATATACGTAGATGATATGATTGCCAAATCTCATACAGAGGAGGATCACATCATACATTTATAAAAGTTATTCCAATGTATGCGAAAGTTCAAACTGAGGTTGAATCCGAACAAACGTACATTTGGTGTCATGTCAGGCAAGTTATTAGGTTTTATTATAAGTTAGCATGATATTGAGGTGGATCCCGACAAAGTAAAAGCCATACAAGAAATGTCAGCTCTAAGAACAGAAAACGAGGTCAGTGGTTTTTTAGGACGATTGAACTACATTTAAAGGTTCACATTGCACCTAGCTGATGCGTGCGAGCCTATATTCAAATTAATTCGAAAAGATCAGACAATGGTGTGGAATGGTGATTATCAGACATCATTCAAGACAATAAAGCAATATTTACAAGAGCCACCAATCTTCATGCCACCAGTTCCTGGAAGACCGTTCATCATGTACTTAACTGTGCTTGAAGGGTCAATGTGATGTGTACCTCAGTAAGAAATTCACCTACTTTAAAACCAGGTACTCACTTCTCGAGAAGACTAGTTTGGCATTAGCTTGGGCTATGAAACGATTAAGGCAGTATATGTTAACTCACACCACTTGGTTAATAGCAAGAATGGATCCTTTGAAGTATGTGTTTGAAAAAATAGCTCTTATAGGAAGGATAGGCAGATGGCATATGTTATTATCCGAGTACGAAATCCAATATGTTACTCAAAAGGACATTAAGGGTAGTGTACTAGCTGATCACCTGGCTCATCAGCCATTTCCAGAATATCATCCAATGAAGTTCGACTTTCTAGACGAATATGTCATGGTCATAGGTGACTGCGAAATACCAGGACCCGAGGAAGGACCTGAACCAAGGGCACGTTGGACACTCATGTTTGGTGGTGCTTCAAACACACTAAGGCATGGTATTGGGGTAGTGTTGACTTCTCCAAAGAATTTTCATAACTTATATTGCAAGCGCATGTTTTGACTACACCAATAATATCACTGAATATGAAGCTTGTATCTTGGGACTAGAAGCTGCTATTGATCTAAGAATTGAGCACCTCGAGGTGTATGGAGACTCAAAATTAGTCATATACCAAGTCAACAGTGAATGGGACACTAAACATCCCTAATTGATTCCATATAGGGATCATGTTTTGAAGCTAGCAACGGAATTTACTGAGATAACATTTAGTCATATTTCGCGAGAAGAAAATCAGATGGCAGACGCCTTGGCAAATTTATCAACCATGTTCAAAGTGACCTTGCCAAATCACGAACCATGCATTACAATTAGACATTTTGAGAACTTGCACATTGCCTTGCCATTGAAGAAGGGCTAGATAACAAGCCTTGGTTTTATGACATCAAAAGGTATCTCGAGAAGCAAGAATATCCAGAAAATACCTCTACGATTGACAAATGAACGCTGAGGAAGCTAGCTTCAAAGTTCTTTTCAATGGTGATGTATTGTACAAAAGAAAATACAACATGGTGTTAATCAAGTGCATAGAGAAACATGAAGCAGATATACTTATGAGAGAAATCCATGAAGGTACTTTTGGGACTCATACAAATGGACACGCAATGGCTAGAAAGATCTTACGAGCATGTTATTATTGGTTGACGGTGGAAGCTAATTTCTACCATTATACAAAGACATGTCACAAATGCCAAATCTACACCGACAAAATGCATGTACCACCGACTCCTTTGAATGTCTTGAGTTCTCCTTGGCCATTTTCGGTGTGGGGAATTGATATGATAGGAATGATCAAACTGAAAGCCTCTAATGGACACCGATTCATACTAGTTACCATCGATTAATTCACCAAATGGGTGGAAGCGACGTCTTACACAAACGTGACAAGACAAGTGGTTACTCGGTTCATCAAGCAGAATCTTATATGTGAATACGGGGTTCACAGAAGAACCATTACAGACAACGGGTTCAATTTGAACAAAAAAATAATGAAGGAGTTATGTGATGACTTCAAGATCGAGCATCCGAAATCCTCACCATATCGACCCAAGATGAATGGGGTCGTTAAAGCTTCCAAAAAGAATATCAAGAAAATCATTCAGAAAATGGTGAAGACATACAAATATTGGCACGAAATGCTCTTGTACGCTCTACATGTCTATCGTACTTCTGTATGTACGTCAATAGGTGCAAGTCATTTCTCTCTAGTATACAACATGGAGGCAGTCCTCCCTGTTGAAGTAGAGATTCCATCACTACGGGTTCTGATGGAAACAAAGCTTAAAGAGTCAAAATGGGTTCATACGTGACTTGATCAGTTTAACCTCATTGAAGAAAAATGCTTGACAGCTCTGTGCCACGGTCAGTTATACCAAAAGTGGATGAAGAAGGAATTCGACAAAAAGGTTCGTCCTCGAGTGTTCAAAGAAGGAGATTTGATGCTCAAAAATATTATACTACCTTGCCTTGATTCATGTGGTAAGTGGAAACCTAACTAAAAAGGTCCGTATATGTTAAAACAACATTTTCGGATGGTGGTCTTATCCTCACAACAATGGATGGGGAAGAACTGCCACATCCGACGAACTCCGACACAGTAAAAAAAACTATGTATAAAAAGCTCGCTAAGTTCGAACCATAAACGGGAGACTTAGGAAAAAAGGAGCATCCTGGTGGATTAAACACCCTAAAGGGAGATCCAGGAAAAAATTAGGGACATAAACAAAAATATTATCCCGGTGGATTGAAAACCCGAAAGGGCGGTCCAGGAAAAAGTTAGGGATCTTATTCAAAATAAAGAACAAAAAGACTGTAATCTAAGAACCACGACTACGACCATGAAGGAAAAGGATTAATCCAAATCATTTGACTCAGGAGCAAAGGAGATTGGAGCTATTAAAAGGATATGGGAGAAACAGCAGTAGCAATTATCATTTTCATTGCCATTTTATAGTTTTTGTTAAAACTTTCTATATTACCTCTTTCTAGGAATTTCATCTTGTACTCTCCCTTATTCAAAGACATGTTTATCAATAAAACATTTACTTTTTCAATCTTTTCAATTTCTGTTTTTTCCTTTTTGACTTGTGTGCAAAGTACTATGATTATTTCTTGTGAATACTACGTTGAAAACATTTTATGGACTTGACAAACAAATAGAAGCGTTTAATAAAACATCAAAGAGCATTTTGGTTATAAAAAAAATTGAAAGAAAATCTGCGCCTACGTCCACGCCTGCGTCCATGGCTACGTCCATGCCTACGCATGTGCTTGCGATACAATTATCAAAATCTTGCTGACATTATTCAGATTGCTCAAATTAACTTCAAGATACCACGATAAAGCAACATAAAACATTGGAGAGTCAGTAACACAAAACCAATGGTTTAAAAGGAGAGAATATTATAACCCTTATATACAAATATTTGGTGCATATACAAACATTTGGTGCATATATAAACATTTGGTGCATATACAAACATTTGGCGCGTATACAAACATTTGGTACATATACAAAATACTCAGTGCATATACATTTTGGATTCCATATCAATCTAGGGCATTATGCATATACATCATGCCCGACATTTTTTTCAAATCCATTTTGGTTAAACTACGAACTTTTCTTGGAACCCATTGTTGAACTATCTTATCCGCAAAACAAACAAACACCTTAGTTGAGAACAAACTCAACTGGTAAACTCCAATATTATCTTTGGTTTAGTTATCTAAGATTTTATTATCAAAACATTATTCAAATATCTATCCTCTAGGTTGTGATAGATAGGAAAATCATATGGATTACATTATTTATCCTTTAGGTCGGGATAAATACGTAAGCCCACCCTCTTGTCATTTATCCTATAGGTCATGGTAAATGCACAAGTTCATCCTTGAATTATCTATCCTCTAGGTTGTGGTAGGTATGCGATTTATCGGGTTTATGTCATTCATCCTCTAGGTCGTGATGAATACATAAATCTATCCTTGTGTTATTTATCCTCTAGGTCGTGATAAATGCACAAGGGAATCCTCATTTTATCTATCCTCTAGGTTGTGGTATGTATGTGAATTATCATGATTTTGTTGTTCATCCTCTAGGTTTTGATAAATACATAAGCCTATCCTCGTGTCGTTCATCCTCTAGGTCGTGATAAATGCGCAAGTTCATCCTCGTATTATTTACTCTCTAGGTTGTAGTAAATATACGAAATCTGCAATATAATTCATTGTGATAGTCTCCATGCAACAATGAATTATCAAGATCTATTTTATTCGTCCCTAGGTTATGATGAATAGACAAAATCTGTGTTACAAAGCTTACTATGTTAGTCTCGAAGCATTAGTAGGTCAATTTTCAAAATTTTATTATTTACCTCCTAGGTTATGGTAAATACGCAAAAAAATCTACGATCTCTTTTTAAAAATATTGACGAGTTATTTGCGTCGTCTTATCTAAGTCGAATCAAAACTTCTTGTTCAAACTCTAGTAAGATGATACATCATCATTTGTGCCTATTTTTTTCGTACTCTTGGGAACATTGTACAGTGTGTCCTTATAATCTTTTGGTCAAATTTTGGTGTCTTTCATTATTTAATAAACCTTTAATTCGAATGTGCGAGACCTACGTATTCTCGCACTCTTCAATCGAAGGGTAATTAAATAGGGGCAATTTTCATACCCCAAATATTTCCCATCAACTTCAATAGTCATATTATGGGTCTAATTTATAACTATATTGTTTAATTGGCGTAGTTTGAATTTTATTTTAATGGGGGTTTAAAATCTAAAAGAAGGGGTGTATCGTTTAGGGTTTATAGGCCCATTTAAGTTGTTTAGGCTTATTTAATAAAACAAAAGGGGTGTATTGCTTTAATGGACTGTCAAAATTTGATGGCCCGTTAATTTACTTTGAAGGTCTGGTTAAGATGGCAATAGGGGGTGCATTTTTTGTTGTCCTTTTGATTCATTCAGCCCATTAAGGAAATTGAAGGCCCATTAATCCCATTGGGTGTTGACCAGAGTCAACTACTGACTCTTGGTTTTTATTTATATTTTTGTTCAGTTAATACATCAATTATATTTATTATTGTTATTATTATTATTTATTTTATTATCAAGATCATATTATTAATATCAGTATTATTATTAATTACTTTTATTTTGAGATAGTTGACCGAAGGTCAACAAAAGGGTTGAAACTCTAATTTTGCATCTACAACGGCCATGTTCTTCATCTTCATCACTAAGCAACCCACAGAGCCCAAAAACATTTTTTTCAACCGAATCAAATGAAATAAATTTGAAGATTACATGGAAAATGATTTTATATTTACATTGATTGATGAATGTACAAACAGAAATGAGGCTAGAAGCATACAAATCAAAATCCATTTCTAATTTCAAAGAAAATCTAATCAAATCTCAGTAATTTACAACAAATCTAAAATCTTAATCAATTACAACAGTAACGACAATCAACAAATTATTGCCTAATTTATCTAAATCTAAGGCTATAAAAACCCTAAGAATTCTAAGAATTAGGGAGGGAAATTCTTACAGTGAAAAAGAAGAGATTAAGAAGAAGGAGAAGAGGGCTTTGGGTTTCAATTTCGGAAACCCTAGATCTAAGCTACAATGTCGTCGTCTTCAACCCATCACCATTGTCACGCCATCATTCAATGCACCTACAAAACAAGAAAAAGGAGATTAGAAGGGAGAATCAAAAAACCAGAAAAGGACTAATACAAGAAGAACCACTGCAGGAGAGGTAATCCGGTTCACTTAGCTTAGGATTATAATTATTAAATCTTTGCGGTTTGTGTTTTATTTTGGAGTTTTCTGAAGAAAAAAATCATAGGGTTAGGGTTCATAGGGTTCATTCTCTTAGGTTTAGGGTTCTAAGGGTTTTGCCCTAGAGTTTTTAGGGTTAGCCTTGGGTTCATAAGGGTTGGATAAAGTTGTTAGGGTTCATGAGAACCCAGATGAATATCTATGGTGGCTTGGATGATCATTTAAAGATTATGGTTGAACTTCAACTAGAATTTGGGATGGACGGCGTTCCCACGACGGCTAAGGGTTAAGCCTCCAACAAAAGCGATTTCTGGCTGGCGGAGCAATTTCTGATCACCTAAAGAGAAGCGAGAGTTTCTCTCTTTAGAAGTTTGTTCTGTTTGGGACAAAGGCGTGGAGAGAGAAAGAGATCAAGAAAATGAGCCTCAAGCTCAGACGTTTTCTTAAGTACATTTCCTATGTGATTCCATGTGCTACGTTTATCATGTACCCTTAATCCTCACCCTTATGATCAAATCAAACGCCTCAGAGCGCTCACCTCCACCATAATGCATGCACTCGCTCACACGCAGTCCAAATGGACCTGCCAGCGTTTCACAGTTTTGGAACAAGCCCATTGCTAAACCAGCCTCCCATATTACTTCCCAATTACAACAATACACCCCCATGCATCCTGGGCCAAGTCCAACATCTGGACTTGGGCCCTTAGTATTTACATCCCCCCCCAGTTTCACTAGTCTAGTGTAAAACTCACTCCCATACAATTGGGCCTAAATCCAATATCTGGATTTAGGGCCCTGTTATTCACACCCCTAGATTTTATTGCCCAAACATAATTTGCACCCCCCTACATTTTTTAAAATAAAATTAATTTATTTTTACAATTTCATTTATTTATTCATTATCATTTTTTAATTTATCACATTAACATATAATTTTGCATACTTAATAAATAACTATAATATTTTTCCATTAAAAATATATTTTTAATAAATTATAATGGTAGTTGTTAGTTCAAATATATTTTAAAAAAAAATACTAACTCCTTTTTATATATTTGCATTAAATATTTTTCATTCAAAATTGCATCATATATTCGAAAACATCTAACCCATCAAATATTTACTTATTTTCTACTAACATAATCCAAATATATTTATTTTCAAAAAAAGGATTATGGAAACTTCTTTTATCGACTGCGAACTTCTTCTACAAATTTCATTATTCACACTCCCAGACTTGATTCAATGAGAATTCGAGATATTTCCATAATCCATAAAAAAACTAACCAAATAACTACGAACTACGAATTGAGACTCTGATTCCTCATAAGAGGATACGTAGGCATACTACTTAAACAAATCATGGCGAGTTCCCTTAATTAAAACTAAAACCATATTCGTAACCTTTAACCTAAACCATAGTATCCTTGTGAACAAGGTAGATGAAGGGTGCCTAACACCTTTCCTTCGTCTAAAATGAGTCAACAACTTATAATCTCTGATCCAAATTAGGGTTATCTGTTATATTATATTCCTTAGGATAAAAATTAATGGTGGTGACTCTATATTTTCAGCAGTTATTACATAATCCATTTGGGCTTGATGTGATTCATAGGAAAATCCCACAATCCAATTCAAGATACCAAGCCTAATTCTCTGCCTATATAAAGAGAAGCTAGCTAAAGAGAGAGATTTTTGCTACTGAAAGAAGTATTTTACAAATAGTTTGTGTGTTTGAATCATGAAGTGTGAGAGAGTCTTCTTTCCTCATCCATTCTAGTGCTAATTGGCGAGTAGTGGCGTGACTGAAGTTGCCTCTTGAAGACTATCCATCTCAAGGATACCTTCAAGTCCTCTCTTAGGTTTATATCTTTTTTCAATTTTAGTTGTCCTAGGATGTTTATTGTAAGATCTATGTTTGATGTTTGTACTCAACTCACTATGAGCTAAACCTTTTGTAGTTGAGCAATGAGAAGTTAACATTAAGTTACATTTGTGTTATATGTTGTGTGGTTAGTGCTTGCTTTACCATGTTTTTTGTTGCAAAACTTGTTTCTTGGCATGATCAACTTAGAAATAGGTAACATCTTGGTGTTGAGAGATATCTAATAACAAGCGTATTTCATGAGTAAAAATGGTTGAAAAAGTAGGATAAATGTATTTTCTTGACCTAGATTACTTAGATATAAGAAGCTACAACCATTAAGGAAATCAGATTTATTAAAAGACGCATGCTTTGGTTATAAGTGAGGCTTATAGATTTGTTCCCTTTCCCTTGCATGTATGTTTTGAATGTTATATAAATACACCACAAGATCATTCTAACCTTGTCTGTCACGACTCTACACAACATAAATACACAAATGCATAAGTAATATTAATGGATCTATGCTCAACTCTACCTCTCTTAATACACTTCACTCTCATTTGCACTCTTGAAAGTTTTGTTATAAGTAACAATGATCTCATCACCAACAACCTTATTATTATCTCTCACTCATGCTTAAATTTAAAGAATAGAATTTTAGTAAGTCAAATCAAAGTAACTTTACTCCTTGTGGGTATGATACTCTTATATTTATTACTTGCTGCAATCACAACATGTATACTAGCATGTGACAAATTTAGAACGTGATTTCAACCAACAAGAGTTTAATGATAGGATGTCTAACTTAACAGAAGAGTTTTGTCATGACAGGGAGTGTTGGCAATCTAAATAACACACACACAATCAAGATTGATCCTAAGTCTTGAGTAGTATCTATTTTTAAGATAGTCCCTAGGAGGATAACTCTAAGTTTTTTAAAGACTGGATCTGATAAAAGAGGGGGTAGTTGCTTGAAGTTGTTTTGTTTGTCTTTGCCTGTCGCATCACCTGAGGATAGGTAATGATTCAAGTTTAGAGGTGTGTTAACACACATTTTATGAGTTAATCCATGCCTTTAGTATTTGTTATTTTAGTATTCTAATTTCTTTTTAGTTTAATTTATTGCATTTTAGAGTTAGTTCAATGTTTAGTGTGGAGCACAATAGGTGATCCCCCATTTTTTGATTTTATTTTTGTTTTTTCGTGTACAAAGATTAGAAAGGTCGAGCAGAGGCAAGATAGAGATGGGCTACTGCAAGTTACACAAGCTGGAAATATCAAGAAGAGTTATTAGGCAAGAGAATTTTAATGAGGGAAGATGATGGCCTTAAGGAAAGCGTGAGAGGATAATTAAAGGAGGAAAAACTTGATGGTACAGAAAAAGAGAATAAAGTTTTTCAAAATTAAAGATGAAAATTGAGAGCTAAAAGACAAAACAGAGTACATTTGTACTCTGCTTTGGTCAGACCAGCGTCTCCTACGCCTCCTGCAGATTCTGCCACATGCCACCTTGTCTCCCACCATTGTCCCCTCTCATTCGAATCCTTGTGTCGTCTAGCATGTTGTTGGTGTTATGGCGCTAATCCATTTGGGCTTGATGTGATTCATAGGAAAAGCCCATGATCCAATGCAAGATACCAAGCCTAATTTGTTGCCTATATAAAGAGAAGCTAGCTAAAGAGAGATAGAGAGAGTTCTGCTACTAAAAGAAATATTTTACAAAGAGTTTGTGTGCTTGAATCATGAAAGTGTGAGAGAGTCTTCTTTCCTCATCCATTCTAGTGCTAAGTAAGGAGCAGTTGTGTGACTGAAGTTTCCTCTTGAAGACTATCCATATCAAGGAGACCTTCAAGTCCTCTCTTAGGTTTATAACTTTTGTCAATTTCAGTTGTCCTAGGATGTTTATTATAAGAGCTATGCTTTTTGTTTATACTCGACTCACTATGAGCTAAACCTTTTGTAGTTGAGCAATGAGAAGTTATTTTTAAGTTGCATTTGTGTTATATGATGTGTGGTTAGTGCTTGCTTTACCATGTGTTTTTGTTGCAAAACTTGTTTCTTTGCATGATCAACTTAGAAATAGGTAACAACTTGGTGTTGAGAGAGATCTACCAACATGCGTATTTCATGAGGAAAAATGATTAAAAAAGTAGGATAAATGTATTTGCTTGACCTATCTTAATTAGATATAAGAAGGTTCAACCATTAAGGAAATCAGATTTATTAAAAGACGTATGCTTTGGTTATAAGGGAGGCTTAGAGATTTGTTCCCTTGCCCTTGCATGTATGTTTTGAATGTTGTAGAAATACACCACAAGATCATTATGACCTTTCCTGTCACGACTCCACACAACATAAATACACAAATGCATAAGTAATATTAATGGATCTATGCTCTACTTCTTGATCAATTTGTTCCAGTTAGCAAGTTAACACATCTTATCTAACATATTGTTGCTATATTTGTTTTACAAAAATTAATGTCAATCCTTTAAACTAAGGAACTTACAATCTCCCCCCTTTGGCAACTTTTGGCTAAAACTAACACATTAAAAGTACAACCCAATATTATAGAATTAAACAAAAACATCCACCAACAGTAGTTTTCAGAAACTACTGAACACAGCAGCAAAGCAACATTGAGTTAGTCTTGAGATAAAATGTCAGAAATCTTGTTCGATATCTTCTTTCCAACATTTTGAATTAGCTTCATTGCAGTATAAACTTCAGCATCAAAGAACAACAATCTCAGGATAAAAGTAAGGAAAGTCCTGAATATATTTGATGTAATCAATCCAGACAAGGAAGATGATAGGTCTACACTCCCCCTCAACCTAGCAGCCTATTCTTGTCACGGATGAATAGATCTTCCTTTCAAATGGTAGAAAAAGAGGACCATGAAGCATCCAACCACCATCCTGGGTAACTCAGAACACATGTCACAACTGTGTTCATAACTCAGATCAAAAGTCACAAAGCAATGCACCAGACATAAGATGGAATTTCTTATCTAAAATATTTGAAAGATACTTGTGAGAACAGACTCCAAACTATCCATCTGAGTAAACCCACTTTCCCCCATTTTTGGCCAATAATTAACAAAGAAGGCCTTCATAAAACCAGACCCAAGCATAGCTCACCCAAACCTGAACAAAAGCCATAAGAATTATGGACACAACAAATTCTCACAGGGTGAAAGAGGAAAGGAGAACCCTCTATAAATAACTGGTCATTTACTTGGGAAATAACGATCCTTGATTGTAGAAATAATTTTGGTCAAAAGGAAACGTTATTTGAGGAGAAACTTCCACTAAAATCAATGTGCACCGTCCAAAAATAGCTTTGAACGTCTTATCTGCTCTGGATTGTTTCTTCTGAGTAAAACAAGTCCTAATAACTACACATCCTCAGTCAAACATGCTTACTGACTCTTGTTTGATTACACTATCCATGAAACTCCTTTGTTGATCACACAGGAGACATGTCCTGAATAATGTCCTGACATCCAGTCAGACATCATCTTCTTTGCTTGCACATTGACCAATAAATATGTAACCACATTGTCTTCCACTTGATTTTATGTGTTGTCCTCTCACTTAGACTTAGTGACACACACCAAGACATCATAATATCACATTTGTGACATCTCTCAATAATAAATACCCGAGAAAATTAAATTCTCCCAGACTAAACCATTAATCACTCGAGAGATATGTGAACTTTTGATTGATCATCCAGCTTCACATGGCTACAACCCACCATGCCTTGTCAAGATCACCAAAAACTTTACAATGTCACAACATGTTGTCTGACATCACACTCTCATAAGAGGCACAAGATATCCATAAGTTTGAACAACACTCAAACTATATATGTACCATTGCAGCAATAGTCCACAGACAAATACATGACTCCCCTTGTCATGAATAACCAATACTGCAGCTGAAGATGAAAGCTTGAGCACTAGATGAAATACTTCATTCTGTCAAGTTGAAGAACAACACTTCCCGGATATGTTGAACCCCGACTCCATCAGTAGAGTCAAACCAGAGTCAAATTTTCTCCCTCCTTGAGAATACTTTCAAGACCTATGACTCCTTCTTAACACCAGGACACATCTGATCATTGTCCTTTCATAACGACACTTTGTATCATGACCTATTGAATAGGCATAGTGTCATGCATACTAGGTGTAAAGTCACTCACAAACTCCAAAAACTCTTAGTTTTCATAAAATCTTTACTAAGATCCAGATCACCAAACCCATTTCTAGAGTGACTTGAAGCAGAAGAAAAACACTTCCTCAAAACACTCTGCTCAGACCTCAGTATTATTTAGCAACCATATTCCTTTACATCCACTAGTAGTTGTTGATACTAGTGGAGTCTTCAACGAAGTATTCATGCACTCACCAAGCATACTACTATAGACAGGATTAGATTCTCCACATTCTAATCCCCGTAGTCAGAAATGTCACTTTTGACAATAATGCTTGAGCATCCAACTTCACATGCACAATCCCAAGCAAAAAAAACATAACCATCAACAATCACGATGTTGCAACATCATTCGGGACATCAGCCTCTTAACATAGAATCCAAACCACTCTAGTTCTTAATGAATTCAAAGGACTTACGGTGCATAGAAATAATTTAAGAAGATCCCAATAGAACATAGAGTCGGTGCAGCTTACTCAGGTTATGCCAAACACCTGAATGTTATGGAGAGAAATAAACTCTCACATACTCCCTGAAACACAATGTTCAGGATGCAGAATTGCATAACTCTTCAGACAAATACTTAGTCTTCCGTCAAAGTATTCACCATCAGTATCATGTACAGCCTCCTAAGAGGACATACAAATGCTCAACTTTCATCAAAGTATTTATCATAAGTTAGATAAGATTACCTTCTCACATAAGGTAGGACATTTGGTCAGACATCCTTCTTTTGCATACGTCTGGCCCCAACTAATTCATCTTCATGATAGACAGTCATGATATCCATTAATATCCCAAAACATTCCAGATTAGGTCAGTGGATGACCTTAAGCTTCACTCTGGACATTTCCTTGGTTGAAGGAATAAAACACAGTTTTAGACGATGTTCCAACATCAGATCCGACATCAGTCTCAAACACATGGATTTCACCATTAATTATAGTTTAGAGACACCATAGTAATCCACAACTCTTGCAAGGGATACAAGAGGATTAACCATCAGTAGTTGATCAACCTTCAAATTCATACCAATACATGCAGAGCATGCACACCTCAAGAAGATTTATATTTATAAGCACAATGTTCAGACCTCTTGTCTGACTTTGAGGTGTTGGATGCCATCCTTCTGCACTTGAAGAGGAGATTCCCTCTAACAGGTATCTGGAGAAGACTTTAATACTAATGGCATTTAATGGTCATCACGAAACAGATTGTTCATAATAAGTCTGCTTCTCCAACACACAAGGATCCCCTTCATACCTTGCAAAAAACACATTTGTTCCATTATGTAAGGACACCACACAACTGAACCCTAGAAGAGAGAGGAAGTTCCTATATAAATCCTAGGTAACATAGTCTTTTGGTCCCAAAAATAATAACTCCTCCTTAATTAAAACAATTGAAATGTTCATCATAGGTGACTCAGATGACATCTCAATAGTGCAGACACCAATCAACCATAGAATTCTGGTCGACACAACTCCAATGAAGACAATTCTTGAAATACCTTTCCACAACAACAGAACAAGAGTTTCATACTCTCATAGACTTGATAAGAATACCAAGTTAGAGTAAACAACCTCCATACTATTTTTGAAAAGTACCACCAGACATATTGGAAAAAAAATTCTTAATACACAGATGTCAAGACATTATGTCTGACATTTCTTCAAGATCTTCCAGCTTCAGATTAAGGAATCCCCCTTATTAACTGCTAAGAAATCCTTGAGAATCATATAGTAGTTGCGCACCAACTCACTTAGATCAGAAATAAACTAATCTAATGAGTGTTCAATATGTTGATCGTGTCCTGACCAACATACATAATATAAGATATGTTTCTAGAAAAGAAACTTCTTAGACCCACAACACAGATGCCTCCTCTTCTAGATCAGGAGTAGGTTCCAAACATATGTGATCAACACATATTTGTTTAGCCTCTAAAGCATCTGTTAAGCCTTACCTTTATCAAACAAGATTCTACATAATCTGCTGGTTAGATGTTCCAACATCTGGTAGGACATCACTTCCTTTCATAAGGAACACACCAAGAGATCTTGTATCAAAGGCTGGAGATTGGCCTTTTAGGATTAAAAGCAAAAAAAATTACTTCTAACTTTCTCAGATCCCTTTTCAAAAAACTCATATATTACTACCTTTATGAGGGGACTTGGGATAAACCTCAAGTATCTTTAGAAACTCTAATAAGCTAGTTGAACCTCTCCTTAAGTATCACCACACCATGGGATACACACAACCACCAGGAGTTTTCCATCAGATATACATGCAGCGGAACACAAATTAGAAAACTCCTTAACACCCTTCAGGAACAACACAAACCTTTGCACAAACACACCATGCTCCAGGTGCAACAGGTTAACCTAGGTTTGAAAATGAATCAAACCCTTAACACAGTAGCTTGCCACGAAAGCTACACGCCTGAAAACAACACAGATAAGTCCAATACATACTCTGTCATGAACAATCCATCCTCCACTTCTAGGGACCATTCAAACAACAACATGAACTCTCCAAGTTCAAAAAGCTTTTTAGTAGAACCTTCTAACTTGCACATACACCAGAACGTATCCCCCATGGATCTCATCCAAAAATAGACATGATGCCTACTCTGATACTAATTGAAATTCTGGTATGATAGAACTCATATGTCATATGACATATTGGGACATCTGATCCGACGTAAACAAACAGGAAAGGTATCAACAATAAAAATAGTACTAAAAAGCATAAGCAACACACCAGAATTTTTAACCCAATTCGGAGCAACTCTCCTACTCTGGGGACATACCAAGCCAGAGACAAATCCACTATAATAGTATCAATTCAATCCTAAACTTCCCCGTTTATAACTTCTCACTTAATCACTACCCATGCTATAATTATATCTAAGACTAACCTAGATATGAGGCCTTCCTCAATCCCTCTTCAATCACAGACAGTGATTGGACAACAAAAATTCCGAACAAACAGGAAGACACACTTCCATGACAATCTCTAGTCAAGACTCTTGACTAATACCACAACTTGGAGTTGCTTCAAAGCTTCCTCCAAGAATAATACTCAACTCATTACCTACAGGTTTCTGAGTGAGAGCACAATGACCATCTCACAACCCGAGTGATTCACTTACACCAACTCTCCTAGAGAACAGCAAAAAGACAAAGGCTTAGACTTCTACATCTTGAACCCCTGTCTTTCCTAGGTTACAAAGACTTCTATTTATAACCTATACCCAACTGGATTTGGGCCTTCAAATCACATCATATCAGCTGTTATAATCAGCAGTAACTTATGCTACAAACAAGGTCTTCGATCATTTTCCTAAAATATCTCCATATTTAGAAACTGTATATTCTTCAATATTCTGACTTGATTCTTGTTGACCTTTAAATCAGCACCACTTATGATTGCATAATATTCCCACAATATTTTGCATCAGCTAAATCATAACAGAATCTAATTGTCCACTTCAGCTCAGGTGCAATGTCGTATGCTCTTTCATAGGACATCTTATCCGAGATGTTGTTCCAGATATTGAAAACACTTCAACTCAACATGTCCTAACATAAGATAGGACTTCTTACTCAACTTGTTCCTGTTAGAAAGTTAACATGTCCTATACAATATATTGCTGCTATATTTGTTTTACAAAAATTAATGACAATCCTTAAAACTAAGGAGCTTAAACTCAAGACCACTCATGAAGGAACATCTAAGGTGAAAATGTTAAGACTTCAACTTCTCACTACTAAATTTTAGAATCTCGGGATGAAGGATGATGAATCTATTCATGACTTTCACATGAGCATCCTTGATATTGTCAATTCATCTAGTGGCTTAGGAGAAAAGATGTCAAAGGAGAAGTTTGTTAGAAAAATTCTCAGGTCCTTACCTAAGAAGTTTGACATGAAGGTCACAACTATTGAAGAAGCCCGAGACATCTACAACATGAAAGTGGAGGAGCTTATTGGGTCACTTCAAACTTTTGAATTGGCTATTAATAGTATATCTGAAAAGAAGAACAAGAGCATAACTTCTGTCTCCAACATTGTAGATGAAGAGAAGCAATATGACCTGGATACTGATGAAGGGTTATCTAATGCTATTGTGTTACTTGGGAGGCAATTCAACCAGGTGTCATACCCAAAATTTTCCCTATTGATTTCTAACTAAATTATTCTTTATTATTTTTTAATGTTATTATTTTTAGATTGTTGTCAAATTACTATGGGTTTAAGTTTATAAAAGGGGTGTAGTATTTCAGGATGGACCATCAAAATCTGATGGCCAATTAAATTAGTTCTTACAATTAAGGAGGGGGGTGTATTTGTAGGATATATTTCAACCCATTTAGAATTTAATGAATAAATAGAAAGAGGGTGTACTGATTACACAAGGGGTTTATTTTTAATTAGATTGGCCCATTGCGATTTCTCGGGCCCATATTTAATAAGAGGAGAGGGATATTGTTATAAAGAGGGGGTGCATTTTGGAAGAAGATGTGAGCAATACCTTCATATAATTGGTTTTGAATGATAGCAAATATATGTGAAATAATCAATGAATGTTACCTATATGTGTGCATTGTAAAAAATATAGTATAACATGTTTAAAATGAGTTAAGAATGTGTTTTACACATAAAACACTGTTATGAGTCGACACAAACAGCATTGTATCGATGCATACTTAAGCAAAGAATCATAAAAATGATTTTGCTTCAGTATGATTTGACACATCCATGCTATGCATCGACTCATAACATGTTGATACCCCTAGAATATAACCTTCAACCTTTATACATCGATACATAACTTCATGCATCGACACATGATATGTTGATGTCCCTGGAAAACATTTTTGAACTTTTATGCATCGATACATAACATCATGCATCGACTCATAACATGTTTTGTCTTCAAAAATAAAAACAGCAAGAAGCCTGAAAGATACTTCATCTTCATCATCTTCTTAATCATCTTAATTCAACAACAACAATGAAAACCAAACATCTTTGTTCAATTGAATCAAGAGATAACGTTCAGCTGTGCATTCAAGGGATCTCAGTTGGGTTGAAGGTTTGTTAGTCACAGTCGCATAAGTCGGATTCATCCGTAGCGAGGGGTTTGGAAATCAGAGGGATTTTTGTAAACAGGTCATGGAAGTGGAGGATCGGTTGTGGATCTTGCAGGGAATCTTGATAAGACTCATATCAAGTGGAGGTTCTTACAAGAAGAAGAAGATCTTAAGGATTTCTTTCTGTCTTTGTAGTGTAACCTTGTATTCAAACATTCAGCAAAATTATTATAAGAGTTCTCAATTTCAATTTTGGAATTAAAGGGAGACGTGCCCACACGCGAGGACGACGGTGGGGAAAATGAGGCTCAGCCTTGGGCCTGAGCTTTTATAACATTCTCGTGGATCATGTGCTTACGCACCTATGATCTCTGCCATGCGCTTCCCTTTACAACCCTTGGATCTCCATCAAACAATCTCAAACACGCATGCCCATCATAACACGTTGCGTTGTCCCTCAAACTGGTCAACGGATCCAACAATGTTTTGGGCCCGACCCATCTCTAACTACACCCTCCTTGTTTTTATTTTACTACCACACGCGAACATCCACACCCCACTGCCCTATTGGGCCCAGTTCAATATCTAAACGTGGGCCCTTGTTGAGCCAACCCCCTTGATTTTGCTATTGTGTACAAACGGAACCCCTGCATTTTGGACCCAAATTCAATATCTGAATTCAGGGCCCTGATTTCTGCACCCCCTGATTTTACTCAGCCCAAACAAAATACACCTCATACATTTTAATTATTTTTTATTTTTTATTTTATTTTATTATTTTTTTATATTATAATTAATATTTTTTATATTTAACATATTTATAAATTCATAAATCATTTTATTATTATTATTATTATATTTCTTTTTCTAATCCATCCAAATATTTTTAATTGCATTAAAATTATTTCTCTTCATGCATTAAAAAGATTTTTATGTATTAATATATTTAAAAAATACTTAACCAACATCAAATCATCCTTTTTACTAACTTAATTTAAAATTCAAGATTATTTTAAAAAAGGATTATGAAAATATTTCTAATCAACTGCGAACTTCGTCTAACAACTCCGTTATTCACACACCCAGACTTGGTTCTAAGAGAATTCATATATCTTTGTAATCCATAAAAAACTCCAACCAACTACGAACTACAAATTGGGACTCTGATTCCTCATAAGAGGATACATAGGCATACGACTAAAATCGTGGCGAGTTCCCTTAATAAAAAAATAAAACCATATTTCCTAAGTTGTAATTCTAAACCCTAGTATCCTTGTGAACAAGGTAGATGAGCGGTGCTTAACACCTTCCCTTCGTCTAAGAACGAGTCAAACAACTTGGAATCTCTGACCAAAGGGTTATCCTTTATATTCCCTTCCTAAAGATAAAAATTAAGGGTGGAGACTCTCGTTTTAAAATCGGTTATTACAGCAGGCGACTCTGCTAGGGACTCAACTATAGGGTTAGAAGCCTTTCTTTTGGAGATTTAGGGTTTTTCCTATTTTTGTTACTTCTTTACATTTATTTATTATTTTGGTTTATTTATTTTTTATTTAATTTTTGTCATATTATTTTTGTTCGTGTTGGGATTTTATTATTTCAAAAATTATTTTCAAAAACCCTTAGAAAGAAGGTTCATCCATTGGCCAAGGGGATACATCATCCCTATGAGTTTTTGTGACGACTTCGCCTAGAGTCGGTGGAATTCCAAAAATAGAAATACGTCTCAAGAGACATCCTCTTGGGGGGGAGGACTTTGGAATGAAACCTATGACTCTTTAAATAACCCTTAAACCAAAATCTCATGGTGAGACCTTTCATGACCTAGAGACGAAAGTTTCGATCTACAAAGAGGCTCCACTTAAGGGAGGCCCTTATGCCTTTCCCTCTAGTGTTATCCATGATACCCTTAAGGAAACCACCTTATGGGGAGGGTAGAATACACGTAGGCCAAAACTAGGAGCCTACCGTCTAAGGATACCTTTCATGAAATCCCATCCCTAAGCCACACAATCATGCATTCATGCATTTTACATCTCACATATTCATTATTCTCCATTATTTTTGTATGTCTTATTCACAGGATTTAAAAAAAATAATCAAAGGTTTTTGGTGAAGTGTCTTAAAAATGAATGCCAGAGGGAAACAATTTGTCTATATTAATTCCATCAAACCAGATATGACGAAGATTGAGACTGTCAAAGGGAAAATGTCAGAAAGAGATTTGAAGATGTTTACTCGCCGTTACGGGGATACCCTTGAATTGACAAAAGTGGATGTATAATTTGATGATGTTTCTGCCTTAATTAAGTTCTACGATCCTCCATTGAGGTGTTTTACCTTTCAAGACTTTCAGCTAGCATCGACTTTGGAAGAGTTAGATAGACTTTTGAATTTTTCTAAGGGAAAAGCTTATGTGGGGGTTGGGCAGACTATTGACATTAAAGACTTGGCAAATGGTTTAGGGATCCCTTATCCTGAATTGTCATTTAATTACAAAAAGGGAGGTGTTGTACAAGGGATTAAGATATTCTATTTGGAAATTAAAGCTCTTTATTTTTCCGATAACAAAGAATGGGAGTCTTGTGTTGATTTCTTAGGGCTACTTGTTTTTGGTGTAATATTATTTTCGTGGACTTTGGACTTTATTGACCCTGCAGCTATTAGTGTATTTTGGGGCGCAAAAGCCTTGAATGCGGACCCAACTCCTACTTTACTTGCTGATGTTTATTATGCACTTCACACTCGATATGAAAAGGGAAGGGGTACTCTGAATTGTTGCATCCCGCTTCTATATTCTTGGTTTATGAATCACCTCTATAAAGAAGATTACATGATTCCAAATCTGACGAGATACAAGTGGCCTCAAAAATTAAGGTCTCTTACTGCTAATTATGTGTTGTGGTATGCGAGGAAGCATATCATTTATAGTTGATGAGACTTTTTGAATGTTCCATTGATTATATCCCGTGGTTGCATCAACTATAACCCAACCTCGGCTCTATGATTACTAGGGTACCCTTTTGAGAATAAACCCTCAGATCAACTACTTTGAAAATTGATCATTCATGGCATGGGCAAAAACGACCAAGAATTGCTCAACAAGATCATCTGAGCTTAGAGCAGGGTTAATAAAAGAATGGTCGAAAGGAAGAATGATGTGGTGAAAGAACCTTATACTCGATGGGTTTTAGATAGGGTGCAATTTGTTAAGTTACCATTTGACGTCGATCCTAAATACAAGCCAGATGTCCCAGATTCTCCGCCTATGTTCTTGGAAGAAATAGGCAACTTGAAGAAGGTCTTGAATCAAGCTCAAAAAGAGAAAGAATAATTGGAGCTTAACCTCCATAACTTAGCTAAGGAGTAAAGATAGATGTAATATGCTACTAGTGAGATCGAGAAACAGTTGGAATATGCTACTAGTGAGATCGAGAAACTAAATAGGTGG
Source organism: Vicia faba (assembly GCA_948472305.1). Lineage (NCBI taxonomy): Eukaryota > Viridiplantae > Streptophyta > Magnoliopsida > Fabales > Fabaceae > Vicia > Vicia faba. Next base: position 1,242,792,983 of record OX451737.1, read on the forward strand.
TACGAAAAGTTGATACAAAACAAAAAGGTAATGGAAGAAGATTTGAGGGATCAAATCCAAAGCTTTGCGCAAGCTTCTTTATATCAAGAAGAACAAATGAAGTATATTACCACAAGAATCCAATATAGCCAAGAATCGAAGGTGGGGGAACGCCTCAAGAGGATGATGACAGAAAGATTTATCGCCCAAAAGACTGATGAGTACGAACAAGTGTGTCTTGAGGTAGAAGGCCTCTGAAAGGATTTCATAATACAACAGAAACTCTATTCAGAGATAAGGGCTGAAAAGTTATATTGGGAAGCAGTATGTAAATATCGCCAAAGCAGGAGAGGATAATCATAAGAGAACTTCTGACCCCTAGCAAGAATATGGATTCTACAAAGACAAGCATGCATGACTCGCCTTCTTGGCCAACAATCTTATTGGAAACATCCCTAGAAGTTTAAGAGATGTGGAAAATGTGATGGTCCCTCTCACGAAAGATGTTGAAGACTTTCTCAAGCTTTGTAGGACAATGGTCGATGGCTTCAGAGCAGAAATCCACAGGCGCACTTAGAAGACTTTTTGTTTCCCTTTTGATTATTTCTTTCAGCAAGTTTTAATGTTTTAAGTTTGAATATTTTTCAATATATGAATTATATTCTTTTTAAAGACAACTACTATTTCAATAAAGGCATTTGTTTCTGTATCTCATTTGTGTATTTATTTTTAGATGCTCACCAATAAAAATCATAACCTAAAGAAAATTTTAAATACCAAGGAAAAAATATATGGAAAATGCAAGTGAATAAGACATTCAAAAACAAAAACTCTTAGCATATTCTTATGTGTGATACGGTGGTAAGAGAATTGACTGTTTTGGAATGCTGGTTCGTATTTTGCGTTTGTTTTTGCAAAATGTCGCGGTAAGCAAGAGTCGCCACCGACTTTTATTTTATCCAACAAGGAAAGGAAAAATACACAGAAAAATTCCTTTTTGAGATATTTCTCGGGTTCGGGGGGGCGGGGGGGTAGATTATAGAAAGGGAAGGTGTTAGCACCCATTCTATCCTTGGTTATCCACAGGCTCTTAGGTACTTGCTCAAAGTGTTTTCAAAATTTTCTTTTCTTTGTGTTTGTGGGTTTGAAAGAAGTTTTTGTTTGAAAGGTGTAAGTGCGAAAAGTTGAAAAGTTTTTGTTTTTAAAAGGAGCAAGTACTTAAGAACCATCTACCTACTCGAAAAAGGAATCAATTTGTGCTAATGTCCTTTAGACAATGTTATCCCACTATTGAGGAGTAGGTAGCATCGTCATTGGAGTTTTAAGGGTCAATTCGATTAAGGGACGTGTGGTCACTAAAGCAACGTTAGGACGCCTTAGCGGTAACCCTAATGTCTTAGATCATTTTTTCCGAGGCAACCGTTTCGAGGCAATTATGATCTTTGGACAAGAGGGCGACCTCTAAAACTTCCTATACTTAATGACCACATTCAAAGGCAACCAAGTGAGGTGTACCCTAAGAGTGCGCATGTGCGAGTGTGTTATTTTGGTTAATTTTATCTTTGTACATGTCGTGGGTGAGCTATGTTGATTTTAGGTTCATACATTCGATCTTGTCATGCATTCCCTATTACCAAACATCTAACAGTTTATAGATTGCGAAAATTAAATTTGCGGAAATTAAATCTAAACTATTACAAGGCGTCGGGTATTTACATCGCCAAAAACAACCCTTGAAATTAAATTGTGGAAAATAAACGAAAGCGATAAAATAATTAAAGTCCTATTTAAAGCTATTACATTCCAGAAGCAAGTACAATAATATGAAAATATAGATCGCGTGCGAGAAAATTGAATCGGGCGCATTTTTTAGGGTTTTGACCCTTTTTGAAAAGAAAGCATTTTTTTGTTTATTTTTGAATTAAAAGAAATTAATTTAAGTTAATTAAATAAGCTAATTAATTAATTAAGAAAAAGATATTTTTGGATATTTGGATATTTAAAGAAGATAAAATAAATTTGGTCAAAGTTAATAAAAACCTAATTTTCTACATTAATTTTAATTATTGCAAAAATATTGGAATTATACCTAATTAAAACTAAGTTAATTAAATTAGTATTTATTTACAAAAATAAAAGTCATGAATTCAATTTTAATAAATAAAATGTATTTTTGTGTTTTTGATTTTATGAGGAAAACATTTAATTGGTTAGTGATAATAAAAAAAATAATTAACAAAACATTTAAATAAAAGAAATATAAAAAAAAGAATAAAAATAACCAAGGGGTTTGGGCCAGATTTAGAGGGTGAGATTAGCATTTTCCAGGCCCATTTGTTGCAAGCCTGATTGACTTTCAATGATCTCACGTGCGCCTGTTGACTAGAGCACATGGTGGTCTTTCATTCTGGGCCATCAGATTTGGCCTGGAGGCCATCTGGCAAGCATTGGAATGGTGATGTATGGTGAACTGCGCCTTTGGAAGGGTATTGGATAACCTGGAGACAAAATACAACAAATATTGGGGGACCCGGGATTCGAACCCAGGTCCCAATGGATTTTGCACTAGCGCCCTTACCAACTCAACCATCATGTTTAATTGTTAGTATAATAAGAAAAGAATATAATATAAGAAACAACAACAATATGCCAGCAATGCAAAAAACACGCGTGAAGCTTTTGAATGGGCCAGTTGGAAGAGGACACGTCTTCGTCTTCTCCACTGAACCCTGGTTCGTTTTCCTGCGGATTTGAATCCGCAACTAAATCCCTAGGTTGATCCTAAAATCTTCTCTAGGCTATGGAAACGAATTCTGAGACCATCATCATGCTCGCCTCTTCCTCCTGAACACGCTCATGGCCATTGTTTGCATCAATTTTTCCTGAAACTGAAACGCCTAAAAACAAGAACCAAAAACCCTAGTTTCGGGTATGGCATTACAGGCTATGAAAACAAAATCAAATATTGTAGAAAGTTTCGAAACCATTCAAGAATCATGAATATGTCAATGTTTTGTCAAGAAAACGCAAGAATATGGAGTTTCGATTTCACATACAGAGCGAGGTTCTGAGAGACTTACAGTGCGTTTTAGGAGGCGAATGGCTTTTCTTTTGATTGCTACTGCTTCAGTGGATGTCCAGCAAGAGAACCACGTTGAGTTTTAGCCTTGAATTGGACTCTAAGGGTGATTTCAGTTTCAAGCTTTTTCAAGCTTTTTTCAAGTTTTTCTTTTGTGATTTAGCAGCCTCTTGGTCCTGAACTCGTATGCTTTGTGTTGTATATGTAACATGGGATGAATTAGGTCAGGTTTTAGGCTTTGAATCCTTAGGCATTGATGATTGAAGATGTGATATGATCCTCCATTAAAAAGCTTCCAATTCCATTCCAAATCCAATATTTTGTGCATGATATGGCTTGATACGAGTTTGATCCTGTCCATGATGATAATTAAAGCCTGTATCAATAAAAAAGATACCAAGTTATCAAGATTTGGATTTTATTTGGATTTAAATTGATTAAAAATGAATTAATTCAATAAAAATCAAATAAAATAGAAAAATTAATATTTGGAAACAAGACTGAAGATAGGACACGTGTGTAGTGTGACAAGATCAAATCAAGATGAAAAAAGTGGGCCCATTTGTCAAAATTTTAAGTTTTGGGGATAGTTGACTTTTGGCCATTTTGAAAAAATGCCCAACTTAAACAATGCATAACTTCTTCAATTTTGAAATTTTGGGAGTTTTATTGGACTTTTTAGAAACCTTGAGATGTCCTCTAACCAACCTTTTTGGTCTCATCTCATTTTTATATTCCATGCTCAAGTTATAAGCTTTGGAAAAAAAGGTGTTTTTGTTGACTTCCAAAAATGACCTATAATGTCCAAATTTGTAACTTTTTGTGAGTGCATTTATTGATCTTGGGGTGTGAATATGGATTGTAGGAAATTGTATCCTCTTCAAAATGAGATTTGGATGGCTTATTTATCATAAAGTATGAGAAAGTTATGCTTGGTCAAAGTTGAGTTGACTTTTCCTACAAAACCCTAATTTAGCAACTTTTGAATCTTGATGAATTTTGAGAAATAATTGATGAATCATGATCAACCCATGATCAAATGATGAATTATCCTTCAAAATGAGAATGTTGACAAAAAATCTTGAGGTTTGACTATTTGTAGGTCACAGTTGACTTTTGCCCTAGTACAGTCGATTTTTGGACCTCTTGAGCAAATGACTGACCAAACTTCTTCTGCAAAGGCTTGAAATTTGACATGGATGAACTTGAGAACATATTAGGAAATTGGGGAGAACTTGAGGTAATTTGGATGTAAGGACCTTGATGCAACACAAAACCCTAATTTGAGGTTGACTGCCTTAGGAGATGACTTGATTGTCCAACTTTTGAGCAATCTTGAGCCACTTGGAGATTATTCTTGTAATGTCTTGAGAAATATGGGAGGGAAAATTTTGGGGTACAACAGCTGCCCTTGTTCAATTTTCTTAAACCTGAGGATATAGATTGGCTTTCGGGCCTTTCGTGATCCGAAGGTGGAAGATGATTGAACACTAGAGTGCCCAGAAATTTGCACTCGCATGAAGTGGTATCAGCATTGTGATGTCGGGAATGGGCTTACAGATGCCATTTGGAGACTGTTGATAGGTGGTCTGGACTTTGACTGTATATGAATCAGGGAGATCTTGTCGTCGATCTGACTGAACCAGAGGAGGTCTTGTCTTCTTTGACTGGGTTGGCATCAGAAAAATCTTTAGGAATCGATTTAACTGGACCAAAGGAGGTTTTGTCTTCTTTGACTGGATTGGCCTTAGAAAAATATTTAGGAATCGATTTAACTGGTTTTGTCTTCTTTGACTGGATTGGTATCAGAAAAATCTTTAGGAATCGATTTAACTGGTCTTGTCTCTTTTGACTGGATTGGCATCAGAAAAATCTTTAGGAATCGATTTAACTGGTTTTGTCTCCTTTGACTGGGTTGGCCTCAGAAAAAATTTTAGGAATCAATTTAACTGGTTTTGTCTCCTTTGACTGGGTTTGCCTCACAAAAATCTTTAGGAATCGATTTAACTGGTTTTGTCTCTTTTGACTGGATGGCCTCAGAAAAATCTTTAGGAATAAATTTAACTGGTTTTGTCTCTTTTGACTGGATTGGCCTCAGAAAAATCTTTAGGAATCGATTTAACCGGTTTTGTCTCTTTTGACTGGATGGCCTCAAAAAAATCTTTAGGAATCGATTTAACTGGTTTTGTCTCTTTTGACTGAATTGATATCAGAAAAATCTTTAGGAATCAATTTAAATGGACCAGAGAAGGTCTTCCATATAGTTGAGAATTTAACTGCATCTTTCCTGAAAGGTAAAGGTCAGTCATATGCAATGCATGATATGGATCAAGCAATGATGTTCTCAACATAAATGAGATTGTATGGTATGATGCGTATATGAATGTATCATGATGTATGGAAATGTAATGTTTTAGCTGGGGAAAATAAATCTCAGAGCTGCTGGAGAATAGAGTTGAATTCTTCGTTTCCGCTGGGGATGATGAACGAAGGTGATAAACTTGCAGGAGAGGATAACTCCGTTGGGGAATAAACTGATGAGGAGATTACTCCGAGGGGAATTACTCTGTGGGGAAGAGATGCTCTGCTGAAGATTCCAATGATAAGCTCCGCTGGGGATGGATTACTGTTGCTGGTGATATTGGATCTATTGAGGATTGAATTCCTGTTTGTGAAAGGAAAGAACTTTGTTGGGGATGATCTTTCAGTTGTAACTTGCTGGGGATAACCCTGTTAGACTCTTGTGGGGATAATCCTTTGAATCATGGTTGGGGAGACTTATTTTGTACTCCACTGGGGGGTAAACTTCCAAAGTCTACTGGGGATGATGATTCAACTCCGTTGGGGAAGCTTTTCAGACTGCGCTGGGAAAATTGACTCCACTAGAGGTATCTTGTATTCTGTCGGGGAACATTCTTATACTATGCTGAGGAATATTAAGACTGTTGGGGATACTCTTATACTTGCTGAGGAATATTCTTCCACTCCGCTGGGGAATATTAAGACCCTTTTAGTGCTGATGGTAGATAAACTCTGCTTGGGGAGAGTATTGTTGATTTGTTCGTAGTTGCAAGTCTCATCTGGGAGAGTTACCATTATTGTCTTACTCTGCGGGGAGTGAAAGTATCTTAGCCATATTCTTCAGCTGAATCTACCTTTGTACCTGGTGAACAAAGAAACCACACAGCTCGGACAATTCTTATTGCCCCTGTTTCTAATGTTACCTGTAATTCGTCTTTTGTTCCACATGTAAATATTTATGATTAGCAATTAATGTAAAATGCATATATCAAAATGAACATTGGACGTTCTTTGCAAAACAAAACAGATAAAGGAAAAACAGTTTGAAATTTGTCTGAAAATGAATTTGTATTGATTTGGAAGCTTGGCCTGTAAATAGGCGTTTTTTGTACAACAGGCTGACGTCCTAGTAAGAGAACGTCGCCTAACAAAATTTACATAATTTGTGAAAAGAAAACAAAACAGCTATGTGAATAATCCCACTGGGTTCCAACTCTGCTATTGCCTTTATGTGCTCGAGCATCTCATCACTTTGCAAACTGGTTGAAGATGAATCCGATTGATTAGTGTCGTCCGAGCTTGATAGTCGATACCGAAGTCTGGATGCAAGGTGATCCAATGAGACATAGTGTTACGCTTTAATCCCTAATTTTTGCCTGGACCGCCCTTTCATTTTTTCAGTCCACCGGGATACCCGTTTTTGCCCAAGCCGCCTTTTCAGGTTTTCGACTTACCGGGTGTACAAATTTTTCATTTTCATCCCTTATTTTTGCCCGAACCCTTTTGGTTCGCCGGGAAGCCCTTATTTTTGCCCAGGACAGTCAACCTAGCGGGTCTTTGATTATGTCTAGTATCTTTTTACTATGTCTGCATTGACGGGGTGAGGAAGGTCGTCACCATCCATGGTGGTTAGAATCATAGCTCCTCCTGAGAAAATGTTCTTAACCACAAATGGCCCTTCGTAAGTAGGGGTCCATTTGCCCCTGGGATCACCTTGAGGTAGAATGATGCGCTTAATAACTAGGTCCCCAACTTGATACTCTTGTCGTCTGACTTTCTTGTTAAATGTCTTGATCATCCTTTTTTGGTACATCTGACCATGACAAATAGCAGTAAGTCTCTTTTTGTCGATTAGGTTCAGCTGATCAAGTCGGGTCTGAATCCAGTCGTCTTCGCTTAAACCTGCATCCTTCATGATTCGGAGAGAGGGTATCTGAACTTCAATGGGAAAGACTGCCTCCATGCCATATACCAAGGAATAGGGTGTTGCCCCTGTTGACGTTCGCGCTGAGGTACGGTACCCATGGAGAGCAAATGGCAACATCTCGTGCCAATCTTTGTATGTCACTGTCATCTTCTGCACGATCTTCTTAATGTTCTTATTAGCCGCTTCAACAGCCCCATTCATCTTCGGCCGGTAGGGAGAAGAGTTATGATGTTGTATCTTGAATTGCTCGCAGAGCTCAGTGATCATCTTGTTGTTGAGATTGGTACCATTGTCCGTAATGATCCTCTCTGGTACACCGTATCGACAGATCATATTATGCCGAATAAATCATGCCATGACGTTCTTGGTTATTGTAGCAAAGGAAGCTGCTTCAACCCACTTTGTAAAGTAATCAATTGCTACCAGAATTAAATGATGCCCGTTGGATGCCGTAGGTTTGATCTCGCTGATCATATCAATGCCCCACATTGCAAAAGGCCAAGGTGCCGTCAAGATGTTCAGAGGAACTGGAGGTATGTGCACCTTATCAGCATAGACCTGGCACTTGTGACATGTCCGAGAATACTGATAACAGTCGGCTTCCATTGTGGACCAATAATATCCTGCCCGTAGGATTTTCTTTGCCATGGTATGTCCACTGGAATGAGTTTCGAAAGTACCTTTTTGCTTCATTCTTATCCACACAACGCAGTAAGGTCGAATCATGGTTGCGCTTGTAAAGAATGCCATTGCTGATGAAGAACTTCGCCGCGAACCTCCACAAAAACTTCTTGTCATTAACAGATGCACCCTCGGGGTATTCTTGAGCCTCAAGATACCTCTTCACCTCATGAAACCAGGGTTTATCTGCTACCTCTTCAGTCTCAATATCACAGCAATGTGCAGGTTCGTCCAATCTTTCAATGATGATCCGGGGAGCTTCATTGTCCCAATTGACTTTGAACATAGAAGGCATCGTAGCTAGCGCGTCCTCCAACTGATTCTCCTCTCTAGGGAAGTGTTCAAAGGTTATATCCTCAAAATGGGGAAGCAATGTCAATACGTACTCCTTGTAAGGAATAAGATTTGGGTGTTTCGTATCCCACTCGCCTTTGATGTGACTGATCACGAGAGCGGAATCTCCGAAGACACTTAGAAACTTAATCATTAGGTAAATGGCTGCTCGAAAACCCATAATGCACGCTTCATACTCCACCATATTGTTGGTGCAGTTGAAACATAACCGGGCGGTAAACGGAGTATGAGAGCCTTTAGGAGATATGATCACAGCGCCAATGCCATTACCCAAAGCGTTTGAAGCTCCATCAAAGTACATAGACCATTGGGATCCTTCCTCAGGTCCTTCATCCGGTCCAGGTATCTCACAATCAGTTACTAACATGATATTCTCATCCGGGAATTCAAAGTTCATAGACTGGTAATCATCCACTTCCTGATATGCCAAATGGTCTGCCAATACACTTCCCTTAATTGCCTTTTGATTCGTATACCGGATGTCATACTCAGTCAAGATCATCTTCCATCTTGCTATTCTTCCGGATAAGGCAGGCTTTTCGAAGATATACTTGATTGGATCCATTTTTGATATCAACAGAGTAGTGTGAGTCAACATATACTGTCTCAGCCGGTGAGCAGCCCATGCCAAAGCGCAGCAAATTTTCTCGAGCAGTGAGTATCTGGTCTCACAGTCGGTAAACTTTTTTCTAAGGTAATAAATAGCATGCTCTTTTCGACCAGACTCGTCATGCTGACCCAGCACACACCCCATTGAGTTGTCGAGTACGGTCAAGTATAAGATTAGAGGTCTCCCTTCAACTGGAGGCATCATAATAGGAGGCTCTTGGAGATACTCTTTGATTCTTTCGAAAGCGGCCTGGCATTCATCGTTCCAACGTACTACTTGATCTTTCTTCAGTAGCTTGAAGATTGGCTCACAAGTAGCAGTCAGGTGTGAGATGAATCGGGCAATATATTTCAGACGTCCCAGAAAGCCTCTGACTTCTTTCTCTGTTCTGGGAGATGGCATCTCTTGTATGGCTTTCACTTTTTCAGGATCCACTTGAATACCTTTGTCGCTCACGACGAAACCTAGCAGTTTACCAGATCTCACCCCGAAGGTGCACTTGTTCGGGTTTAACCTCAACTTGTACAACTTCAACCTGTCAAACAGCTTCTGTAGATGGTCAAGGTGTTCTTCCTCAGTTTGGGACCTTGCACTCATATCGTCGACGTATACTTCAATTTCATGATGGATCATGTCATGAAACAAAGCAACCATGGCACGTTGATATGTTGCCCCAGCATTCTTCAACCCAAAAGGCATGACTTTGTAGCAAAAGGTTCCCCCACTGAGTGACAAAGGTTGTCTTTTCCATGTCTTCATGAGCCATTTTGATCTGATTATAACCGGAGAAACCATCCATAAAGGAGAATACCTTGTGCTGAGCAGTGTTGTCAACCAGAACGTCGATATGAGGTAGAGGGAAATCATCCTTGGGGCTTGCCCTATTCAAATCCCTGTAGTCAACACACATTCGAACCTTTACATCCTTCTTCGGTACGGGAACCACATTGGCCCCCACTGAGGGTAAGAAGTAACTGCTATAAAACCGGCGTCAAATTGTTTCATAACTTCAGCCTTGATTTTCTCAGACATCTCTGGGGGCATTCAGCAGACCTTCTGTTTCACGGGAGGACAGTCTTCCTTGGTAGGCAGGCGATGAACCACAATATCAGTATCCAAACCAGGCATATCTTTGTAAGACCAGGCAAAGATCTCAACGTAGTCACGCAGCATCTGAATCAACCGTTGTTTCACACTAGGCTCCAGATTTGCATCGATCTTAACTTCCTTCTTGTCTGTCTCAGTACCCAGATTCACTGATTCCACCAGCTCTTTGTGCGGCTGAATAACCCTCTCTTCCTGGAGTAACAGTCTTGCAAGTTCACCAGGCACTTCACAATCATCTTCACCTTCGTCTTCGGGTAAGTTGATCGTACTTTAGAAGTCATAACTGGCAGTAGCAGAGTTGTTACCAGTGAGATCCAGAGCGGATGTGGACCTGTATACGTGAGTGTGTGTAAATAACTGTTTTGCAATATATAAAAAAAGAAAAACAAGGAGCGCAAAATTTGAAATGCAAGGAACGTCCAATGCTTTTATTAATGATATATGAAAATGACACACATAAAGCCCTCACAAATGAAGCCACAATGCCCCGGGTAAGACACTGAGCTATAAAGTTTAGAACATTTTTGTTACATATTCAAAACAAAAAGTTTCATTACTGGGTGATAACAGAAACGGGCATAGAATCCTTCATTGTCCAGTTTCTTAATCCACTGTTGGCAGTCGGGTAGATCCAACTATCGATATCAAACTCTCCATCATCATCGTCCCTGATAGCATTTACCCCTGCATCTTGTTTAGGCTTCTCTGATGCTCCGAACTCGATCTCTTTCGCATCAATCAAGTCTTGTACCTTGTTCTTCAAAACCCAACAATCATCTGTATTATGCCCCGGGCTATCAGAGTGAAAAGCATAGCGGGCATTAGGGTTGTACTTTGGTGACGTTGTATTTGGATTCTTTAGGGCTTCCTTTGGAATCACCAGATTGGTTTTCAGCAACTGTGGCAGAATCTGAGATAAGGTCATGTTGAGACGGGTGAATTGCCTTTGACGTCTCTCATCCTTCTGTTGATTGTTGCGCTGAGGAGCACCAGTAGGTTTTGAAATAACAACTGCATTAATAGCTTGGCGGTGTTCAGATCTATTTTGTCTTCTCAAACTGTAGACAGCACTGGACTCTTTCTTAAAGGGCTTCTTCTCGGTGCTCGATGAAGCACCCTTCTGTATCTTACCAGCCTTAATACCAGCCTCAATCCTCTCACCGGTCAAAATAAGCTCTGTAAACCCAGACGAAGAGCTTTCAATCAGGTGGTTGAAAAATGGACCAGACAGGGTCCCCAGAAACATGTCCACAAGCTCCCGATCAGCCAAGGGTGGTTGTACTCTTCCGGCGAGGTCCCTCCACTTCTGAGCATAATCTTTGAATCCTTCACCTGTTCCCATTGACATACCCTGGAGTTGGGTACGCGTAGGAGCGAGGTCGGAGTTGTACTGGTACTGCCTGTAGAAAGCAGTAGCCAAATCTTCCCAACTGCGAATACTGGCTCTGTCCAACCTGTAGAACAACTCAAGCTGAGTCCCTGAGAGACTGTCTTGAAAGAAGTGGATCCATAGGTTCTTATCAGCGGTGTACGGCTGAATCTTCCTCACATATGACCGGAGGAGCAGCTTCGGACAAGAAACTCTGTCATATTTAGCAAAGGCTGGTGCCTTGAATTTGTGGGGAATCACCACCCCAGATGATAGACCTAGGTCACCAAAGTCTAGACCAGGCACTTTCTGAACTTCCATAGCACTCAACCGGTCTTCCAATTGCTTGTATCTGTCCTCGGCCGGAGTATACTGCTCTTCGTCGAAGTCCGTCTCGTTGTCGGAGACCACAGGGCTAGGAGCCCTCCTTTCTTCCTGACTATCTTTCCCTCCAGATGAGGTAGTCAAATCAACTTCATTTTGAAGTCTGTTACTAAACCTACGACCAGTGTTGAACAGGATTGTCCTCTTCTTCTTCTTCTTTTTCTCCTTCAGAATCAGGGTCTTCAGATCTTGCTGACCCTTAGCTAGATTCATGAACAGCTCTTGGAATTGGGCATTTTGGGCCTGGAGGTCCTTGATGGCTTGCTCAGTTGAAGGTTCAGCAGACATGATGAGTGCTGAAATAAACAGCGAAAAAGATAAGATACCTGTAATGGGTACCTATTTATGAAGTGCATGAGATGAAATGCGTATGATTATGATTTCAAAGACAATCGGGAGATTCAAATTTGTAAACCAGAAATGAAACACACTTTATTAGATAAACTTCAAAATTCAAATTGTTCAACTGATGCCCTCAGGGCGTTTACAAGAATGGAAATACTGAAAAGTAAATAAAAACTAGAAAGGAAAAAGTCAAAGGATGATCAGTGCTCCCATTGCCTCTTCTTATCAGTGCGGACATAGTCGTTGAGAATCCGCTCGTTCTCCAGTTGCCTAGTCAACCTCTGAATCTTCTGCTCTTGCTCGTTGAACTTTTCTCGGTAAGAATCCCATTCTTCCCTCAATTGTATCCAAGATCTTTTCAGTGCCCCAATGTCAGTGGGAATATGAGGATGAAGGATGGTTGGAAGAACCCCCTTTTCATTAGCAACTTCAACAATGATAGGTCGGACAGCTTCATATGGCATACCCAGCTTTTGGGCACGGATACGCACCCATCTGAGATATGGCTCCATCGGGAGTGAAGTCTTCGGACCCAGCTCATGTGGATCAGATTTGTGAACTCTATCCCAGGCCTTTATGAATCTGCGACGTTGTTCGTCGTTATCCCCTTGAAAATCAAAGACGATACTAGGCATTAACAGCTCATGAGGTCCTTCTCTTTTGGCTCTCCCAAACTGACATAGAGCTAAGCACGGATTGTAAGAAATTCCTCCATGGGTTCCTAACAGTGGAACATTGGGATACTCCCCACAGCGATCAATGATAGCCTCTTCATCCATACCCTTGAGAGTCCAGATGATGTCATTATGCGAGAGGGACATAACCCTATAGGCCCAGCCCATGCCTTCTTTATTCTTTAGCACTGATTTGGGAAGGTGCGAAATAAACCACCTTGCCAATAATGGAGCACAGCACATCAAGGTTCCCCGCTTTCGAGCAGTACGAGCATAGAGCTGATGAAGGATGTCACCCAAGAGAGTGGGTACCGGATTCCGAGAGATGAAGATCTTTATCGCATTCACATCAACAAAGGAGTCAGAGTTCGGAAACAAAACCAAGCCATATATCAAAAGAGCTAGAGTATCCTCGAATGCCTTGAAATCTAGACTATCCCAAAAGTAATTAGCCTTACCAACCAAGAATTTAGTCAGAAAGCCCTTTGCTCCACTTCTAGTCTCCCAATTAGTCATTACCTCTTCTTTGGTCATATGAAGGGCTGCAACAATCTCTTCGGGCCTAAGAATCTTCTCCCAACCAGTAAACGGGGTCTGCTCCAGAACAGAGATACCGAGCAGCTCAGAGAACTCTTCTAGGGTGGGAACCAGCTGGTAGTCCTGGAAAGTAAAACAATGGTACAATGGATCATAGAATTGGACCAAAACACTCATCATATGTTCGTCCAATTTGGAGGTGACCAAACTGAGAAGATAACCATGTCTTCTGAGGAAGGAAGTGGTATCAGGCATCTTTGCAATCAGATCTTTAAGCAAGGTGGGAACCTGAACAAAATTGATCTGGATGGTATTCCTACGCATGGGCATCATGATGACCTACAAAACAGAACAAAGATGAATCCCTCCTGTCTTTGAAATAGGTTAGTCTTATGCAAGATGTATGCAATGTTATGATGTCATGATGTCATGATAGTAAGTACACCACAAGTATCCACAAACAGCAAACATGGTAAAGGCACACAAGTCACACAGAGAGCCCTTAGATTTCAGGCCGGCAAGGAGCTTAGATACTACCCTCTTTCAGTTCAGTTGGTTTAAACCTGTCCTAAAAATAGTAACCGGGTTCTAGAGGATCTCAATATCACTGACTACCCTCAATCGATCATAATTCCAATTTAGCAACCTTTTTTTGCGGCTGGAATCATCGCGAGAGTTTAGTCTAAATGAGTGTAGCATACTGCTACTGTTCTATGGCCAAGTTGGTCAATTTAAAGGTTCTAAGGTCAGTTGGTGCTTAATGACCCCTTAGATGACCCATATTCTCCTCGTTCCAACACAAGGGATAACGGTACAATCTAAAGTGCCACACCAATGTAGCTACTGCTTCAACCGTATCGGTCTACGCTGTACAGTTCCCTCACAGTTTATTACTACTTACCTAAAGGGTATCCCTAGATCTAGGTTAGGATCTATAGTAACTTCGATACAAGCTCACAAATATAAATCATACAAAGCATACAATTGAAAACACAATGATCTAATCCTAAGGTACACCCCACTTTTTAATGTCCCCAGCAGAGTCGCCAGTTCTGTGATACGGTGGGAAGAGAACTGACTGTTTTGAAATGTTGGTTCGCGTTTTGCGTTTTTCTTTGCAAAATGTCGCGGTAAGCAAGAGTCGCCACCGACTTTTATTTTATCCAACAAGGAAAGGAAAAAAGCACAGAAAAATTCCTTTTTGAGATATTTCTCGGGTTCAGGGGGTAGATTATAGAAAGGGAAGGTGTTAGCACCCTTTCTATCCGTGGTTATCCACGGGCTCTTAGGTACTTGCTCAAAGTGTTTTCAAAATTTGCTTTTCTTTGTGTTTGTGGGTTTGAAAGAAGTTTTTGTTTGAAAGGTGTAAGTGCGAAAATTTTTTGTTTTTAAAAGGAGCAAGTACTTAAGAACCATCTACCTACTCGAAAAAGGAATCAATCTGTGCTAATGTCCTTTAGACAATGCTATCCCACTATTGAGGAGTAGGTAGCATCGTCATTGGAGTTTTAAGGGTCAATTCGATTAAGGGACGTGTGGTCACTAAAGCAACGTTAGGACGCCTTAGCGGTAACCCTAATATCTTAGATCATTTTTTCGAGGCAACCCTTTCGAGGCAATTATGATCTTTGGACAAGAGGGCGACCTCTAAAACTTCCTATACTTAATAACCACGTTCGAAGGCAACCAAGAGAGGTGTACCCTAAGAGTGCGCATGTGCGAGTGTGTTATTTCGGTTAATTTTATCTTTGTACATGTCGTAGGTGAGCTATGTTGATTTTAGGTTCATACATTCAATCTTTTCATGCATTCCCTATTACCAAACATCTAATAGTTTATAAATTACGGAAATTGAATTTGCAGAAATTAAATCTAAACTATTACAAGGCGTCGGGTATTTACATCGCCAAAAACAACCCTTGAAATTAAATTGCGGAAAATAAATGAAAGCGCTAAATTAATTAAAGTCCTATTTAAAGATATTACATTCCGGAAGCAAGTACAATATTATGAAAATATAGATCGCGTGCGAGAAAATTGAATCGGGCGCATTTTTTCGGGTTTTGACCCTTTTTGAAAAGAAATCATTTTTTGTTTATTTTTGAATTAAAAGAAATTAATTTAAGTTAATTAAATAATCTAATAAATTAATTAAGAAAAAGATATTTTTGGATTTTTGGATATTTAAAGAAGATAAAATAAATTTGGTCAAAGTTAATAAAAACCTAATTTTCTACATTAATTTTAATTATTGCAAAAATATTGGAATTATACCTAATTAAAACTAAGTTAATTAAATTAGTATTTATTTACAAAAATAAAAGTCATGAATTCAATTTTAATAAATAAAATGTATTTTTGTGTTTTTGATTTTATGAGGAAAAAAATTTAATTGGTTAGTGATAATAAAAATAATAATAAACAAAACATTTAAATAAAAGAAATATAAAAAAAAAAGAATAAAAATAACCAAGGGGTTTGGGCCAGATTTGGAGGGTGAGATTAGCATTTTCCAGGCCCATTTGCTGCAAGCCTGATTGACTTTCAATGATCTCACGTGCGCCTGTTGACTAGAGCACATGGTGGTCTTTCATTCTGGGCCATCAGATTTGGCCTGGAGGCCATCTTTCAAGCATTGGAATGGTGATGTATGGTGAACTGCACCTTTGGAAGGGTATTGGATAACCTGGAGACAAAATACAACAAATATTGGGGGACCCGGGATTCGAACCCAGGTCCCAATGGATTTTGCACTAGCGCCCTTACCAACTCAACCATCATGCTTAATTGTTAGTATAATAAGAAAAGAATATAATATATGAAACAACAACAATATGCCAGCAATGCAAAAAACACGCGCGAAGCTTTTGAATGGGCCAGTTGGAAGAGGACACGTCTTCGTCTTCTCCACTGAACCCTGGTTCGTTTTCCTGCGGATTTTTGAATCCGCAACTAAATCCCTAGGTTGATCCTAAAATCTTCTCTAGGCTATGGAAACGAATTCTGAGACCATCATCATGCTCGCCTCTTCCTCCTGAACACGCTCATGGCCATTGTTTGCATCAATTTTGCCTGAAACTGAAACGCCTAAAAACAAGAACCAAAAACCCTAGTTTCGGGTATGGCATTACAGGCTATGAAAACAAAATCAAATATTGCAGAAATTTCGAAACCATTCAAGAATCATGAATATGTCAATGTTTTGTCAAGAAAACGCAAGAATATGGAGTTTCGATTTCACATACAGAGCGAGGTTCTGAGAGACTTACAGTGCGTTTTAGGAGGCGAATGGCTTTTCTTTTGATTGCTACTGCTTCAGTGGATGTCCAGCAAGAGAACCACGTTGAGTTTTGGCCTTGAATTAGACTCTAAGGGGGATTTCAGTTTCAAGCTTTTTCAAGTTTTTTTCAAGTTTTGCTTTTGTGATTTAGCAGCCTCTTGGTCCTGAACTCGTATGCTTTGTGTTGTATATGTAACATGGGATGAATTAGGTCAGGTTTTGGGCTTTGAATCCTTAGGCATTGATGATTGAAGATGTGATATGATCCTCCATTAAAAAGCTTCCAATTCCATTCCAAATCCAATATTTTGTGCATGATATGGCTTGATACGAGTTTGATCCTGTCCATGATGATAATTAAAGCATGTATCAATTAAAAAGATACAAGTTATCAAGATTTGGATTTTTTTTGGATTTAAATTGATTAAAAATGAATTAATTCAATAAAAATAAAATAAAATAGAAAATTTAATATTTGGACACAAGACTGAAGATAGAACACGTGTGTAGTGTGACAAGATCAAATCAAGTGGAAAGAAGTGGGCCCATTTTTCAAAATTTGAAGTTTTGGGGATAGTTAACTTTTGGCCATTTTGAAAAAATGCCCAACTTCCACAATGCATAACTTCTTCAATTTTGAACTTTTGGAAGTGTTATTGGACTTTTTAGAAACCTGGAGATGTCCTTTAACCAACCCTTTTGGTATCATCTCATTTTGATATTCCATGCTTAAGTTATAAGCTTTAGCAAAAAAGGTGTTTTTGTTGACTTCCAAAAATGACCTATAATGTCCAAATTTGTAACTTTTTGTGAGTGCATTTCTTGATCTTGGGGTGTGAAGATGGATTTTAGGAAATTGAATCCTCTTCAAAATGAGCTTTGGATGTGTCATTTCTCATAAAGTATGATAAAGTTATGCTTGGTCAAAGTTGAGTTGACTTTTCCTACAAAACCCTAATTTAGCAACTTTTGAAACTTGATGAATTTTGAGAAATCCTTGATGAATCATGATCAACCATTGATCAAATGATGAATTATCCTTCAAAATGAGAATGTTGACAAAAAATCTTGAGGTTTTACTATTTGTAGGTCACAGTTGACTTTTGCCCTAGTATAGTCGATTTTTGGACCTCTTGAGCAAATGACTGACCAAACTTCTTCTGCAAGGCTTGAAATTTGACATGGATGAACTTGAGAACATATTAGGACATTGGGGAGCGCTTGATGTCATTTGGATGTAAGGACCTTGATGCAACACAAAACTCTAATTTGAGGTTGACTGCCTTAGGAGATGACTTGACTGTCCAACTTTTGAGCAATCTTGAGCCACTTGGAGATTATTCTTGTAATGTCTTGAGAAATATGGGAGGGAAAATTTTGGGGTACAACATTATGCATCCATGCATTCGCAAACATCACATCATCTTGCATGGAATAACAAAACTCAATAATTTTTAAAAATCATCCTCCAGCTAAAACATTGGTAGAAGAGCTAAAAAAGCACCGCCTCTCCGACCACCATATCAGACAAGAGCTCATCAACAGAAAGTGATGGAACATATCGAAGAGAACCAAGCGGCATTCAAAGAGGATCTAGAGCAATTCAAGGGTAACATCGACTTAATGAAAGGAGATATGAGTCAAGTCCTAGTAGCCTTGAAGAATATCATTGAAAGGCAAGAACAGATCCCTAGGGCAGCCTTTGAGGAAGTAGCCCAAACTATTGGTGCATCAAGTGGTCACCAACCAAGAAGAGAACCAGAGTCAGGACCCCAAAAGTCAACAATGGCTCAATAAGAAATCAGACAAATAGATATTGAAGGGTTTTCCCACCTCCATCAGAGGTAGGGGAATCTCATACCTTGCAAATTTTGGTCAACAACGCAGACCACTACGTAGACTTGCAGTATGGAGACCATGACTTAGAGAAAGTCAATCAAGTACCTCAAAGAACAACCCATACTCGTTCTACTGAAAATCCAATGGCGCTCAACCAGTACAAAGCTCTTGAAGAAAGGTTAAAGGTTGTGGAGGGTTGCGATGCTTTCGATGTCGACGCTCTTGAGATGGGTCTAGTTCCTGATGTGGTAATCCTGCAAAAATTCAAAGTACCTGACTTTGGAAAATACAACGGACTCACATGTCTGAGGAACCATCTACACATGCCTTACAGAAACATGCATACCAATGCTCAAGATCAAAAGTTGATGATCCATTGCTTCCAAGATAGTTTAAGTGGGGCATCCTTAGATTGGTACATGCAATTGGAGCGAGTTCATATCCAGACATGGGCATACTTGCCAACGCTTTCCTGAGATAGTACAAGTATAACTTGGACATGGTGCCTAACCGCATGAAACTCCAAAACTTGTCTCAGAAGAAGGAGGAATATTTCAAGGAGTATGCTCAAAGATGGAGGGAAATGGAAGCCTGCATACAACCACCGCTCTTGGAGAAATAACTAGTCGACATGTTCATGAGAACTTTACAAGGGTTATACTATGATAAGATGGTGGGAAGCGTCTCTTCCGGATTTTCGGATTTGGTGACTATTGGTGAAAGAATTGAAGCTGGTATAAAGAGTGGGAAGATACAAGGGGCATCATCTAGTACCCCTTATAATTCAAAGAGACATATTCCTAACTTCTCGAAAAATAAGGAGGGGGAAACTAATATTTTAGCCTCGCATCCAAGGGCATAACAACCATTAGTAATTCCACGAGAACAACAATAGAATAGGTTTTAAAGGAATCTGAGAAAGTCTGATCCTCTCCTCATGTCGCACAGTCAATTATTGCAACACTTAGTCAAGGCATCTTTGGTAGAGCTAAAACATCTAGCTCCTCTAATCGGGGCACTCCCACCAAGGTATGATGCCAATGCCAGATGTGAGTGTCATGCCAATTCTCTCGGGCATACTATAGAAAAATGTTGGGCCTTTAAACATAAGGTTTAAGATTTGTTGGATTCTCAGGAAATCACCTTTGACAAGCCAAACATGAAGACAAATCCCATGCCCCCGAATGGTGGACTAGCGGTAAATGCAATTGAAGTGGTTACTGACTTTGGGCGGCCAGATAAGTAAAGACCCTGATAAACCTTTTGAAGGAATATCTGTTGGAGTGTGGGTTCCTCTTAGAACATAATGAATCTTTTGAGAAGATGTTACAAATATTGGCGGATCAGGGGATAGTCCAGTTCGGGAAATATCCTAAAAAAGAATATGTAGCTGCGATTGATGGAAGTGCGAAGAAGCCATTGGTAAATCCATGCTAGGGGTTGAACCTTAATAAGAAGACTCTTGTCAAGGACCTACAATCACAAATATAGCTGGATGATCACATTGTACACTTACAGAAATTATTCGAGAGTCTGTGAAAGTTTAAACTGAGGTTGAATCCGAACAAATGTACATTTGGTGTCAGGTCAGGCAAGCTACTGGGTTTCATTATAATTCAGCATGGTATTGAGGTAGATCCCGACAAAGTGAAAACCATACAAGAAATGCCAGCTCCAAGAACAAAAAAGGAAGTTCGTGGTTTCTTAGGACGATTAAGTTATATTTCAAGGTTCATATCGCACCTAACTGCTATGTGCGAACCTATATTCAAATTACTTTGGAAAGATCATACGGTGGTGTGGAATGATGATTATTAGACAACCTTCGAGACAATAAAGCAATATTTATAAGAGCCACCAATCTTGATGCCACCAATTCCTAGAAGACTTCTCAATATGTATCTAGCAGTGCTTGAAAGTTCAATTGGATGTGTATTAGGCCAACAACGAAATGGATAAAAAAGAGCATGCAATCTACTACCTCAACAAGAAGTTCACTGACTGCGAAACCAAGTACTCACTTCTTGAGAAGACTTGTTGTGCATTGGCCTGGGCTACCAAAAGATTGAGGCAGTACATGTTAACTCACACCACGTTGTTAATTACAAGAATGGATCCTTTAAAATATGTGTTCGAAAAAACAACTCTTACAAGAAGGATTTCCTTATGGCAGATGTTACTATCAGAGTATGACATCCAATACGTTACTCAAAAGGTCATCAAGGGTAGTGTACTAGCTGACCATCTAGCTCATCAGCCATTACCAGAATATCAACCAATGAAATTTGACTTTCCGACGAAGATGTCATTGTTATAGGTGACTATGAAATAGCAGGGCTCGACAAAGGACCTGAACCAGAGGCACGTTGGACAGTCATGTTTGACGGGGTTTCAAATGCACTGGGGCACGGAATTGGGACATTCTTGACTTCTCCAAAGAATTTTCACAAGCCTTACACTGCAAGGATATGTTTTGACTACACCGACAATATCGCTGAATACGATGCTTGTATCTTAGGTGTAGAAGCTTCTATCGATCTATGAATCAAACATCTCAAAGTGTTTGGAGACTCAGGCTAGTCATATACCAGGTCAATGGTGAATGGGACATTAAACATCCCAGATTGATTCCATATTGGGATCATGTTTTAAAGCTAGCAACATAATTTACAGAGATTACTTTCAGCCATATTTCGCAAGAAGAAAATAAAATGGAAGACGCCTTGGCAACTTTATCAGGCATGTTCAAGGTAACCTGGCCAAATCACAAACCACGCATTATGATCAGACATTTTGAAGAACTTGCACATTGACTTGCTATTGAAGAAGGACCAGATAACAAGCCTTGGTTCTACGACATCAAAAGGTACCTTGAGAAACAGGAGTATCCATAAAATGCCTTTGTGATTAACAAACTAACTCTACGGAAGCTATCTTCAAAGTTCTTTATGAATGGTGAAGTATTATACAAAAGAAACTACAATATCGTGTTGCTCAGGTGCGTGGAGAAACATGAAGTGAATACACTTATGAAGGAAATCCACAAAGGCACTTTTGGAAAACATACAAATGGACATGCCATGGCTAGAAATATCCTCTGAGCAGGTTATTATTGGTTAACAATGGAAGCCGATTGCTACCATTATACAAAGACATGTCACAAATGCCAAATCTACGCTGAAAAAATGCACATGCCACCAACTCCTCTGAATATCCTGAGTTCTCCTTGGCCATTTTCTATGTGGCTGTAATACGGTGGAAGAACTGACTTGGTTTTGCATTTTATTGCAAATTTTGCGGATAGCAAGAGTCGCCACTGACTTTTCTTTTATCCAATAAGGAAAGGGTGAAAAGAATAGGAAAGACCTTTGAGATTTTCTGAGTTCGGGGGTAGGTTATGAAAAGGGAAGGTGTTAGCACCCTTTTCATCTGTAGTTATCTACGGGCTCTTAATCTCTAGCTCACTTTGTTTGAAAATGTTTGTGTGTATGTGTTTGAAAATATTTTGAAAATGCCTAAGTATGGCAAACTTTTGAAAATATTGTTAGAACATAGTTTGATTCTACAACCCTTGTAAGAGTTTTGATGATAACAAACATTCAAAGAACAATTATGCTCCCTAAATGAGTATTTTGTTTTGAAGGGAAGTTCTGATGTAAGAAGCACATAAGATGAGATAGATTGTTGTTTAAACTCTTATTCAACACATATTACGTAGAAAGCAAAATCTGCGTAACACGCTTATATAAAGAAGTTCTAAAGCTATAACTTTTGAGTGCACTAAATGCTGCATACAAGAACTTTGTTATTCTGTTTTATACAATTCTGGAAAGAAGTAAAGGAGTCTCAACAGTAACATTCATCTTCTGATAAGATCTTTAGCAAGCATGTTCTGAAGCGTTACACTTCATTCATGGCTATTTAAAGGTAATGGCTGAAAGAGGACACTAATCTTTGTGTTTGGAAAGTTCATTAACTATTATTTATCAACATTCCAAAAGGACCTCACATGCGTTGCCGATATAAAAAGACTTGAAGGAGAAATTGTTTATGATTTTGCTGCACATTACAAATGAGAAATTTCATTACCTTCAATTGATTGATTTTCATTTGTATAATACATCACATTTGTGATACTGTTTTTGTTAGAAAACATATTTTGTACATGCTTTCAAATATAGTCTTGTGTAACACCTTGAGAAAATAGGGTTGTGGCTTAAATTCAAGAAGACTTTGGCAGTTTCCATTGTACCTATGTAATCCAGTTTGATTAGTGGATTAAGACCTCGTTGAGAGAGGCGAAATCACCTTGGCGGGTGGACTGGAGTAGTTTGAGTTCAAACGAACCAGGATAACCAACGTATCTTTTGATTTAAGTTTTAAAAACCCCAATTCAAACCCCCCTTCTTGTGTTTTTCCATTCTTCCATTGGCATCAGAGCGCCTGGTTCTAAGTGCAAACACTTAACCGTGTCAGAAAAGAATTCCAAGCAAGAAAAACACTATGGTGGGACCAAGTCGCATCAGTAATGATTATCATGATGAGAAAGATAGAATCAGAGGCAAACTTCCAATCTTTGATGGTGAAAACCTCGATTAATAAAAGGATAGAATCGAAAGTTTCTTTCTAGCTCATGACGTTGATCTCTAGGATATGGTGACTGATGGGTACATACATCCAGTTGACGAAAGCAGTCAAAAGATTGAAAGAAAAAGAATGACAGATCATCAAAAGAGAGAATTTAGAAATCATCACAAGGCCAGAACAATTATCTTGAGTTTTATCTCGTATGAAGAGTATGAGAAGATCACAAATAGAGAATCAGCAAAACACATGTTTGACTCCTTGAGAATTACGCATGAAGGCAACACGCAAGTCAAAGAAACCAAATCGCTTGCTCTCATTCAGAAGTATGAAGCTTTCTAAATGGAAGAAGTTGAAACCATTGAAACAATGTTCTCAAGATTTCAAATTCTGGTTGTTGGGCTAAAAGTTCTGGATAAAGGGTATTCAATTGCAGATCATGTAAATAAAATCATCAGAAGTTTACCCAAGAAATGGAGACCCGTGGTCACAGCTCTAAAACCTGCCAAAGATCTGAACAAAATCTCTCCCAGAGAACTTGTCAGCTCCCTGAGAAGTCATGAGATAGAATTAGAAGAAGATGAGCCCCAAAAGTAAGGTAAGTCTGTAGCTCTTAAATCTAACAAAAAATATGAATCGAAAGTTTTGCAGGCAAAATAGGAAAACTCTAGAGGATCCTCATCAGAAGAAGAGGGATTGTCTCTTCTCTCCGGAAGAGTCAATCAGTTGTGGAAGCACAAGCAGAGGAAGTTCAGAACTTCCACAAGAACAGGAAATCATTTTGAACCATCTTCTGGATATAGAAAATCAAGTAAAAGAGATATTGTTTTCTACGAATGCAATGAACAAGATCATTACAAGAGTGACTGTCTAAATCTTTAAAAAGAGAAACCTAAAAATAATTTCTTTAATGAAAAGAAGAAAAGCCTCATGGCAACATGGGATGACTCAGAATCTTCTGAAGCTGAAACAGAATCAGAAGATGAAAGACCCAACATAGCCCTAATGGCCAACGTATCATATGACACTAGATAATCTGAATCAGAATCAGACTCAGAGGCAGAAGAGGTATTCTCTAACTTTTCTAGATCTCAACTAGAAGAAATTTTGTCAGAAATTCTTGAAAGATATCAGCAACTTTGAGTCATAAACAAGAACCTGAAAAAGGATCTAGTTTCTGACTCTGAAGTAACTGAGAACAGAAAACTCTGAGCTTAAAGAAACAATTCCTAAACTCGAAAATAAATTACAAAAGGCTCAGAAAGAAACTGTCTTAGAAGTTCCTAGTAACTCTAATAAGATCATAAAAGAATATGACGGTAGCTTTCAAAAATATCTTGCTAAAAACATAGATAAGAGCGAGATGGCTTCAATGATCTATGGAGTTAGAAAAAATGGCAGAAAAGGAATAGGATACAAGGGTAAAGTATCTCAACCTAAGTAGGTTAAGGATATGGTCATAAAACACACACCCCTTGATTTTCACTTCGCCTATGGGAACATACATGACATAAAGTATACTAGTAATGCTTTTTCTGCTAAACCAAAATTCAAACATGATTTTTGTAACTTTAACAAACAAGGACCCAAAAAGATATGGGTACCTAAGGACAAAATTGTCTATGTTGCAGATGTCTTTAACAGAAAAATTGAAACACTAATCTTGGTACCTGGACTCTGGATGCTCTCGACACATAAAGGGAAGAAAGCATATGTTTTAAATCCTGGAGCTTAAATCTAGAGGCTATGTAGGTTTCGGAGGCAATCAGAAAGGAAAGATTATTGGTGCTGGAACTTTTGTCAAAGCAGGGTAAAATTTTTGCAGATATAGAAGTTCAATTTACAGGTTCTGAAGACACTACATCAGAAGCTACTCACAAAGAATCATAGTCAAATCCAGAAGAAGACGTCACAAACATTACAACAACATCTGAAGAGCCCATCCAGAAAAGATAATCCATAAGCAGTTTAGCTCATCCAGAAAACAAAATTATGGGAAAGAAAGAAGACCTAATCAGAAAAAGATCTATATTCAGAAATTCTGAAGAATCTCTCATGGGATTAGTGTCTCCAATTGAGCCAACTTCCATTGACAAAGACCTTCTGGATAATAATTGGATACTTACAATGCAAGGAGAATTAAATCAGTTGACCAGAAACGATATGTGGGATCTAGTTCCTAAACCAAAAGTGTTTAACATCATTGGAACCAAATGGGTCTTCAGAAACAAGCTAAATGAACAAGCAAAAGTCATCACAAACAAAGCACGACTAGTGGCACAAGGTTATAGTCAGCGAGAAGGGATAGACTATACAGAAACCTTTGCTCTAGTCGCCAGGTTAGAATCTATCAGAATTTTAATTTTCTTTGCAATAAATAATGGAATCACTCTTTATAAGATGGATGTTAAAAGTACATTTTTAAATGGTTACATTGATGAAGAAGTTTATGTGCACCAACCTCCTGGTTTTGAAAATTCAAAACAACTAGAATATGTTTATAAACTTAAGAAATCACTATATGGTCTGAAACAAGCTCCCGGAGCTTGGTATGAAAGACTAAGTAATTTTATGTTAGAAAATGATTTTACTAGAGGGAAGTTGGATACAACCTTATTCTGTAAACTATTTAAAAATGACATTCTGGTTTGTTAAATTTACGTAGATGATATTATTTTTGGATCTACTAAAGCCTCTTTGGGAAGAGAGTTTGCTAAGTCTATGCATGCAGAGTTTGAAATGAGCTTGATGGGAGAACTCAAGTTCTTTCTGGGTATCCAAATCAATCAAACTCCAAAAGGAACCTACATACACCAAAGCAAGTATGTCAAAGAACTTCTGAAGAAATTTGACTTGTCAGAATGTAAGCCAGCCAAAGCTCTTATGCATCCCACATGCATTTTGGAAAAGGAAGAGGTAAGTAAGAAGGTAGAACATAAGCTCTACAGAGATATGATTGGTTCTCTCTTATATTTAATAGCTTCAAGACCTGATATTCTGTATAGTATCTATCTATGTGCTAGATTCCAATCAGATCCTAGAGAATCTCACTTAGGAGTTGTTAAGCGAATTTTCAAGTATCTGAAAGGTACTACTAATCTTGGTATTTGCTATAGAAAACCCAAAGAATTCAAATTAGTAGGGTACTGTGATGTTGACTTTGCTGGAAACAGAATAGAAAGAAAAATTACTTCTAGAAGCTGCCAATTTTTGGGAGACAATCTAATCTCATGGTCCAGCAAGAGGAAATCCACCATTGCATTATCAACTGTTGAAGCTGAATATATAACAGCAGCTGGATGCAGCACATAGATGCTCTGGATGAAAAGCCAACTTGAAGACTTCAATATATATGAGAGTAACATTCATATTCTATGTGACAATACTTCTACTATATGTCTTTCAAAGAATCCCATTTTACATTCTTGGGCTAAGCATATAGAAATTAAACATCATTTTATTAGGGACTATATTCAGAAAGGAATTCTTTCATTAAAATTTATAGACACGGACCATCAATGGGCTGATGTTTTCACTAAACCCATTTCTTAAGATAGGTTTAACTTCATTCTGAAACATCTCAGCATGAAGTTATGCCCAGAATGATAGTTTTGTTTATGTATACTTTAACCCTCATAATTTTATGCCTTTATTTTTTTGTGCGAACAGCTGATCAATAGTTCTTCAGAAGTAAGAAGGAAATTTGTATCAGGATTTATCTAAGAAGATCTAATAATTCTCCAAATGGTTAATTTCAAATATAGAAGCATGCAGTTCACAATATCAACATTTATCAACTCTACGCAAGGGTTTCCTCTAAGGCTGAACACGTGTTCAAATTTTGAAGAGACTGAAACGTTGAGTTGATGCATTGAGGCTTGTGTCATATCGGTAATTGTCTTATATCTTTACGCTATCCCTCTTTTCAGGAATCATTAATTCACATAAACATTTTCTTTAAATCTTTTTCTTGTTAATTAAGTCTTATATTTTCTTTTATATATATATATATATATATATATATATATATATATATATATATATATATATATATATATATATATATATATATATATATATATATATATACTTCGTTCACCTTCACTATCACATTTCCAGTCTCAATTACTTTTTCTCTCTTAAATTTGTTCAATCTTTCAAAACCCCTAAAAAGAGTCTGTGTGAACAAATGGCTTCCTCTCAACAACTTGCTCCTGGCTCTTCTTCCTCAATAGCAGAAAGGTACGAAGAACCCTTTAGAGCTCTCCTCACACCCATTGATTCACTGGAAGTTCTGTGTGAGCTCATTGTAGATTTCGTCAGCATGAGGGAAAACGGATACGATTTAACCCCTGATGTTGAGTTCCAAGGATGGACTAAGTACTTTATCGCATTCTAGGTCCAGTTTTTCTAAGACTTGTTAAAGAATTTTGGATTCACGCTACAGCTTCAAATCATCAGGTTACCTATTTTGTTATGGGGAAGAAAATTTTCATCTCTGAAGATCTCATTAGGCAACTAATAGGTCACGACAACGGAGGTATTCGTTGCAGCAATATGGTTGACAAAGGCTCTGGCCTAACCAAGATCTCAAAGGAATTCTTTACTTCTGGCCAACCATCAAACAAAATCAAAGACCTAAATGATTACCTCAGAATTTGGTCTAAAATTATTTTGGGTTGCATCAATCACAGAAAGCCTACAAGTTCTCCAGATTACATCAATATTGACCAGCAGTACCTTCTGTACTTCATAGCCACCAAATCAAAGGTTAATCTTCCACATCTTCTGTTCAATCATCTTAAGACCAGCGTCAAAGAGACAAGAGAAGAAGAAAGAACAAAGAGAGATTGGATCCTTATGGGAAGACTCATCTCAGATATCTTGATAGAAAACAAACTAATAGAACATCTGACTGAGGCTCAACAAGCTAGCACTCTGGAAGCTTGTGCTGGTAAACACCTCAACGCCAAAATTCTGAAGAAGATGAAGATTATTGAAACCGTTAAGAAGGATCCAATAATCACCACCAAGGAAGTCATTACCACTAGAAGAGTACCTCTGAAGTATTTTCCTCTCTTCACTCAAGCAGACTCTTCTCTATATATTATTCTCATGTATCTGGATGCTTGCAAGAGGGACGGGACAAATCCAGATGTGAACATCTGTGATATGAGACAACAACCTCTAGAAGTTGCTCTCAAAAAATCAAGGAAAAGGAAAGCATCTACAGAAGGAACTTCTCAGAAGACTCCCAAAGCATCCAAAAATAAAGGTAACCCTTCTTTTGTTTCTTATATCGAATCAGTACTGCTATCAACATCTGAAAACCCTTCATCTCCAAAGCCCACAGAAGATCCTTCTCCTCAAACCTTTGATAACTTTTACATAGACTTTGACACCTACTTATCTCTAGATAACCTTCTGAATAATCCACCTTCTACCCATCTGGACCAAAATCAGCCTAAACTTGCACAAGTTCTCTCTGATATTGATCAATTTGATCCGTTGTTTGAAGCTCCCCACACCGACAACCCAAATCTTGACTCTGATACCACAACATCCATCCCTGGAATCACCTACCCTCTCATGGTCTCTCAACCATAAATAAATCCATCAACTTCTTCATAGAACCTCTTCATTTTAGATCTCCCATCTCCTTATCAATCCACTCCACCAAACTCACCAAATTCTCCCATTATCATTTCTGACTCTCCCTCTCCAGAAAACCACCCAGAAGATCCTCTTAGAACTATTATAGACTTAGAAGCTTTGTACAATCTCGTCACAAGCTCTCAGAAAATTTATGTTCCAAAACCAAAACCAAAAATCTCCAAAGCAGATGTTGGTAAATCCTTGTTGAGTTTTGAAACCGAAATACAAGAATGAGTTAACTCTCAGAAGCTAGCTTGCATGGAGAATCTCAATCCATATTCTTTTGATTCTCATTGGAACCAGTTCATAAAATGGTTCAACTTTGAATCTCTAAAATTAAAGGAGCTAAGTTATGAAATCGCTCAACAGAACTTCTATGATCGCCTGAATATCTTTAAGGATCAAGTTCTGCGACATTGGGAAAAGAAGCGACTCCTTCTGCTGGACAATATCCCTTGGGTAGCACATTATCCATCATAATTTAATGAACCATCGTCTAATCCTCTTCCTTTGGTCATGTTTCAAGACAAAGGCAAGGAAGTTGAAGAAACTCGTGAGTCAGAATCGACTGCAGTCTGCTCTGAAAAAATGGTCCCTTCTGCTGAAATATCCTCTTCTTCTATTGTGCTACAAACACTGAAGGAGCTGCAGAAGAAAATGTTGTGTTTTAGGAAAGGCTAAACAAGCAGGATGAAACTTGCAATGAAATTAAGGGGATGCTTGGAAAACAAGAGGAATCAAATAATCAGATTAAGAGTTTATTGGAAGTCCTATTCACACGACTTCCACCTCCTCAAACTTAGTTCTGAATTTTGTTTTCTTCATTGTGTTTTTTTTATTTGTTTGTTTCCTTGAATCCTTCTGAATACAAAATGCCTTTCATTGTCTAAATTATTTTTATTGCTTTTTGATTCTTGACAAAAAAGGGGGATAACGTACGATATTTCAAATATAACAATATCGAGACTCGGTCTCAAACATTTTGAATATCATAACTTCTATTGTTTTTCATCTAAAAGCAAAACAGGAACAACCTCTATTGAGGACGCATCAAAAATATTCTTCTCAAAAAATCTGATCAGAACAATCTTCAGGGAAGTATTGTTTCTCTATCTGAGTATCCAACTCAGGGGGAGACTTTAATGCTTTATGTTCTTTACGTATTTGATCAAAATATCCAAGTTTATGTTATCATCAAAAAGGGGGAGAACGTTAAAACATAGTTTGATTCTACAACCCTTATAAGAGATTTGATGATAACAAACACTCAAAGAACAATTATGCTTCCTAAATAAGTATTTTGTTTTGCAGGGAAGTTATGATGTAAGAAGCACAGAAGATGAGCTAGATTGTTGTTTAAACTCTAATTCAACATATCTTACGTAGAAAGCAAAATCTACGTAACACGCTTATATAAAGAAGTTCTGAAGCTAAAAATTCTGAGTGCACTAAATGTTGCGTACAAGAACTCTGTTATTCTATTTTGTACAGTTTTAGAAGGAAGTAAAGGAGTCTCAACGGTAACATTCATCTTCTGATAAGATCTTTAGCAAGCATGTTATGAAGCGTTACATTTCATTCATTAGTATTCAAAAGTAAAGACTGAAAGAGGACAAGAATCTCTATGTTTGGAAAGTTCATTAACTATTATTTATCAACATTCCAAAAGGACCTCACATGCGTTGTTTATATAAACAAGACTTGAAGGGGAAACCGTTTATGATTTTGCTTCACATTACAAACGAGTAATTTCATTACCTTCAATCAATTAATTTTCATTTATGTAATACATCACATTTGTGATACTGTTTTTTGTTAGAAAACATATTTTGTACACGCTTTCAAATATAGTCATGTGTAACACCTTGAGAAAACTGGGTTGTGGTTTAAACTCAAGAAGACTTTGGTAGTTGTCATTGTACCTTTGTAATCAAGTTTGATTAGTGGATTAAGACCTTGTTGAGAGAGGCGAAATCACCTTGGCGGGTGGACTATAGTAGTTTGAGTTTAAATGGACCAGGATAACTAACGTGTCTTTTGATTTAAGTTTTAAAAACCCCAATTCACCCCCCCCCCCTTCTTGTGTCTTTCCATTCTTCAAATATTTCAGAGAAAAGTGTTTGTGTGAAAAGATGATTTTTGTGTGAGCAAGCGATTAATAGTATTCCATCCTTACTCAAAAGTCTTTCGCTTTATTTTCCTCCTCCTTAGATAGTGCTACTCTACCATTAGTTAGTAGGAAGCCCTATCATTGGATGTGTGAGGGACAGGCATGGGTCATTGTATAGTTATAAAGGAAACTTGTAAGGATGCTTTAGCAATTTTATCATAAAGGACTAAGATCGTTTACCGAAGGCAGCATCAAAGGGTCATCAAGGGACTACGATCTTTTTAATCATGGGACAATGCTAAAGTGTCCCCATGTTCGACGGACATGACTGTTTTACTTGAAGGCATTAAGTGAGGTTACCCTTGAGGTGAGTGTGTGAATAATGTATTGAATTCAGTTATTTAATTTTGTATCTAGGGTTATCTAACGGTTGATTTTAGATCTTTCCATACATTCCCTAATTACTAGAAGTTATAAGGAAAATAGTAAAGGCAGAAATTAAAAGTCCTACGCTATCACAAAGCTTCGGGGAAGGGGGTACAAACCATAAAACTGGGGGAAACAGAAAGAAAATAAAACCCTAGTTAAACTATTACATTCTGTGCCAATTACATGATTATGAAAAAACTAATGCGAAAGTAAAAGAGCGCGCGAAGATTGTAAAAAAGGAAAGATATGGAAAAAATTTCTTGTGATCGTTTTTGATGGAAAAAGTTTTAATAATTATCCTAAACATTATTTAATTTTGATTAGGAAAAAAAATTTATTAATTAAAATAAAAACTAAAAACCTATTTAATTTTGATTAAAAATAAATTAATTTACTTTAAAAAAGTTGATAAATTCAATTAAAAGAAAAATTAATTTGGTTAATTTAATTAGAAAAAACCTAATTCTAAATTAATTTTAAACTTATTTAAACAAAAGTTAATTATGTTAAAAAAAAGAAGTTAAAACAAAATAATTAGAAAGGAAAGGAATGAGCCTGAAAGTAGCACACTAGGGTGTGTAAGGAAAGCAAACTGCTAAGCCCAAAGCTGCTAGCCCAAGCGCCTGAATTGGATCTGGTGTTGCTTTCCAATAAGGGTTTAACGTGGACATGGAGATATGGAACATCACATCTGAGACTATGAAGATCTGATGGTGATGAGGTGAGGGATGCACTACATACGCGTGAGGATAGCTTCACTGAATCTGTAAAAATCATAAAACATGAAAAATTTGTCCCACGCAAGGATCGAACCCGTGTACATGCATAACAAGGTCTTAAGGGAAAGCACGCTACCACTAGGGTGGCCATACATCCATTAGCATATGTCAATTCATAAATATATAATGTAAAACAAATGCTAAAAGTTAAACAAATAAACATGCGCGCATAAGTGGGACCCTGATGTTTTGAATGGACCAATCAGAACATCCTGTTTTTCCATGCATAGTCCACCCACCGGTCAAACAACCCTGGTCGCTAGTTCTGGTCACCATCTCTGATTGCATAAAAATCCAAACCTGTGAAATTCAATTAAAACAAAAAGGAAAACAATCCTAATTGACTAATTAAGGTTCTGCGATTTCAATGGGCATGTTAGTTTGGTCTAAAAACGATCGTAGTTGGGGTTTCGAAGGAATCCGATCTCGATGCCCTAGCCATGGTGAATTTTTATTCCTTCACTTTACCTTACAAGTAACACGTCAAAACACTTCTAAACATCAATATGAACATGAATATATGCAACAAATTCATTTAAATCACATTGTTTAAAAGTTTGAATTCACGAAATTTCACCCAACCGGTGTACTTGAAAGAGGGAGTTTTTGCATGCTTCGGGCTTCAAGAATAGTTGGAATGGCTTCTTGGGAGTCTCAGGAGGCTAATGGAAGGCTTAGCATTGATTGAAACTCGTTGGAGAATAAGGTTTCTCTTTTCCCTAATATTTGAAAATTTGAGAATTTTTAGGAGTATGCTTGAGGCAGTCTCTTTCGTGTGTTTTGCATTTGATGTTGTAGGTATATATAAGACAATCAATTTAGGTTAACAAAAGTAAAAAAAATATTGCATTAAGAGGTGAAGATTTGATTTGGAAATTTGCATGAAAATTGTTTATTTTTGGCTCAATATTGCACCAATCACTCTTGCACGAATTTGACAGCTTGTATATGAGATCTTGGGCCTCCAACATGACTGAAATTAAAGGCCTCGTGCTTTGACCCATTAATTTTATATTTACTTGATTTATTTTGAGTTTAATTGAATAAAAATAAAAATAAATAAAATCAAAATAAAAGGTAATTTATGAATGGACTTATGGTTCTTTGAACATGTCATGAACACGTTTGGATATGAAAACTTAGGCCCAATAGCTCAAAATTACAAATTTGCTCAATTTGGAATTCATGCATTCTACCAAAATTTCCCAACTTGAAATAGTCATAATTTACTCAATTTTTATCTTTTGTAGGTGATCTTGAAATTTTTGGAAATCTCAAGATGTCCTCTACAACCGCTATGTTGATAATTTTTGCTTTTGAAGACTTTACCTTGATGTAAGTTGCCTTGAAAAAAAGTGTCTATTTTTCACTTTTGAAATGACCTGTAATGTATTGGCTTATATCTCTCAAATGATGCATTTTTTGGACTTGAGCATAGAGTTAAAAAGTTGTAGAGAATTGAATTTGTTTTAAAATGGGCTTTTGTTGGGGAAAAGCTGATGAAGCATGTGAAATTTATGCTTGGTCAAAGTTCAGTTGACGTCTCCTAAGGAAACTCTAATATGGCAACTTTTGACTTTTGATGATTTGAGGACTTTTCTTGAGGAATCATGATCAATGCTTGACCAAATGATGAATGTGACTTTCAAAATGTTGATGTTGACCAAAAATCTTGAGGTTTGATTGTATGTTGACCACAGTTGACTTTTTATCCAATATAGTTGATTTTCAATCATCTGAGCAATTGATTGAGCAAACTTATGATGCAAGACTTGAAACTTGACATTAGAATTGTTGAATACATATGAGGAACCATGAAAACCACTTGAGAACTTGAAAACCCAATCTTCCTTGTGAAACACAATACCCTAGTTGTGGACCCATTGCCTTAGGAGGAGAATTTGTATGATCAATTCTTGAACCAAATTGAGCAAATGAGGACCTCATGAGAATGTCTTGAAGAAAAATAATAGGGAAAATTTGGGGTACAACAAGTGGGAATTGATATGATAGGCATGATTGAACTGAAAGCCTCTAATGGGCACATGTTCATAATAGTTGTCATTAATTACTTCACCAAATGGGTGGAAGCTGCATCTTACGCAAATGTGACAAGACAAGTGGTTACTCGGTTCATCAAACAAAATCTTATATGCAGATATGGGGTTCCTAGAAGGATTATTACGGATAATGGGTCCAATTTGAACAACAAAATGATGAAGGAATTATGCAATGACTTCAAGATTGAGCATCATAATTCCTCACCATATCGACCCAAGATGAATGAGGCCGTTGAAGCTGCCAATAAGAACATCAAGAAAATCATTCAGAAAATGGTGAAGACATACAAATATTGGCATGAAATGCTTCCCTTTGCTCTACGTGGCTATCATACTTCTGTACGTACATAAACAGGTGCAACTCCTTTCTCTCTAGTATATGGCATGGAGGCAGTACTCCCGATTAAAGTAGAGATTTCATCACTTCAATTCCTAATGGGAGAAAAGCTTGAATAAGCAGAGTATGTTCAGAAGCGACTTGATCAGCTCAACCTCATTGAATAAAAATGCTTGACAGCTTTGTGCCACAACCAGTTATACCAAAAGCGGATGAAGAAAGCATTCGACAAAAAGGTCTTTCCTCGAGTGTTCAAAGAAGGAGATTTGGTGCTCAAGAAAATTCTACTTCCTCGCCTTGATTCACGTGGTAAATGGACACCAACTACGAAGGTCCATATGTGGTAAAAACAGCATTCTCAGGTGGTGGTGTTATCCTCACAATAATGGATTGGGAAGAACTGCCACATCCGGCAAACTCAGACACAGTCAAAAAATACTATGTATAAAAAGCTCGCTAAGTTTGAATCCTAAACGGGAGACTTAGGCAAAAAAGGAGCGTCCCGGTGGATTGAAAACTCTAAAGGGAGATCCAGGAAAAAATTAGGGACATACACAAAAAAATTATCTCGATGGATTGAAAACCCGAAAGGGCGATCCAGGCAAAAGTTAGGGATCCTATTCAAAAAAATAAAGAATAAAAAGATTTGGATCTAAGAACCACGGCCACAAAGGAGAAGGATTGATCCAAATCATTTGACTCATAAGCAAAGGAGATTTGAGCTATCAAAAGAACATTGGAGAAACAGCGGTAGCAATTAAACTTACCATGTTAGTCTCGAAGCATTAGTAAGTCAATTTTCAAACTTGTGTTATTTACCTCCTAGGTTATGGTAAATGCACGAAGTTCCATGATCTCTTTTAGATATTAACGAGTTATTCGCACCGTCATATCTAAGTCAAATCAAAGCTCTTCTGTTCAAACTCTAGTAGGATGATACATCATCATCTATGCCTATTTTTTCATCCTCATGGGAACGTTGTACAGTGTATCCTTATATTCTGTCGGACAAACTTTGGGGTCTTCCATTATTTAATGAACCTCCAATTCGAACGTGCGAGACCTGCATATTCTCGCACTATCTAATCGAAGAATAATTAAATAGGGGCAACTGTCATACCCCAAATTTTCCCAATTCTAGCTAAATTATTTTTTAATGTTATTATTTTTAGATTGTTGTCAAATTACTGTGGGGTTTAAATTTATAAAGGGGGTGTATTATTTCAGGATGGACCATCAAAATCTGATGGCCCATTAAATTGGTTCTTACAATTAAGAAGGGAGGTGTATTTGTCGGATATATTTTATCCCATTTAGAATTTAATAAATAAATAGAAAGAAGGGTGTACTGATTACACAAGGGGTTTATTTTTAATTAGACGGGCCCATTGTGTTTTCTCGGGCCCATATTTTATAATAGGAGAGGTATATTGTTATAAAGAGGGGGTGCTTTTAGGAAGAAGAATGGCCCAATAACTGAGCAGTTATTGGCCCATTTCAGACATTTGATTGAGAACTTGTTTTGATTTTACAATTATTCTAAACCAGTATTTATTTTATAATTATATTATTATTATTATTTATTATTTAATTAGTATTATTTCTATAATTATATTAAACCAAAATCGTTGACCAGAAGTCAAAATTAAGAAAATTAGGGTTGAAACCCTATTGTTTTCCATGTGGTGCCATGTTCCTCATCCACTACCCAAGCCCAAAACCTAATGAACAATTACTGTATAGATTCAAGAAAGAAGAAACGTATATTTGAAAAGAGAAAATCAAATCCAGAAACAAAATTAAAATGAATCTAATCAGTATCATATCCAAATCGTATCATTACAGAAGTATATCAATTTATACAAAAATTAGAATCGAATAAGTTCAAAAATTGAGAGGGGGGAGAATAATTTGGAGAAGAAGATTCTAAACATAGTTGACGGAGAAGTTCTACGTTTGTGAAGATACTGATCTTGCTTGAGATCTAGGGTTTCAATTTCTGAAACCTTAAGATCTGCTCCAAGCTGTCACCTCTGTAACACCCCAGGCTACTTTCAAGATTACTAACTGACCACACAAACCAACACGGGTCTTTTCAGCATGATTTGTCCTCACTCGCACGCTTTCCGAGAAACTTCCCAGAAGGTCACCCATCCTAATACTACTCTGAGTCAAGCACGCTTAACCGTGGAGTTTTTATGGAACAGGCTACCGAAAAGAAGATGCATCTTATTGGTATAGGTAGTACCAATTAATCCTTATAATCCTTCCTTCAACCATGCATTCTTATACTTGCATAGCCTCCGGATCCCTCTCATTCTGATGTGGTGACCACCTTTTCCCTCTTAGGCCTCTGGTGTTACATGTGGTGCAACAACTCCTCGCCCTTT
Organism: Vicia faba; assembly: GCA_948472305.1. NCBI lineage: Eukaryota > Viridiplantae > Streptophyta > Magnoliopsida > Fabales > Fabaceae > Vicia > Vicia faba. Next base: position 1,242,829,793 of record OX451737.1, read on the forward strand.
TCGGCCTCGAGTGTTACATGCCCACCAGCTTCCGCATGGTTCGTCCTCGAATCACATCGTACTGGGAGAGGTATGGCCCTGATACCATTTGTAACGCCTCTTACAAACTCTTCCAAAAATATGAAGTGAACCTCGAATCTCTATCTGACACAATACAAAAAGCAACACCATACAACTTTACAATTACACTAGTGTAAATCTCCGCCAACTTTGATACTGGAAAACTGATGTCAATAGGAATAAAATGATCCGACTTTGTAAGCCTATCAACAATCACCTAAATTGAATCATGTCCTCTTAGAGTGTTAGGTAATCCTGTCACAAAGTCCATTGAAATGCTATCCCATTTCCATTCTGGAACTTCTATCAGTTGCATCAACCTTGCAGGCTTCTGATGTTCAACTTTCGACTTCTGAAAAGATAAACATGCATACACAAATCGAGCCACATCATTCTTCATTCCATACCACCAAAACAAATACTTCAAATCTTGATACATTTGTGTAGCTCCCGGATGAATGCTCAACTTGCTTCTATGACTTTCCTCAAGGATCACTTTCTTCATCCCCAATATAACACTTTGCGGTATCACCTCGCAAACTAAGCTCATATCTCTGAACTGCTCAATTAATTTCAACTCTTTAACCATCATTGCAGAGACATGTAAAGTCTTTCGACTTAACGCATCAGCTACCACATTCTCTTTACCTGGACGATAATTCAAACCAAAATTGTAATCCTTTAACAACTCCAACCATCTTTGTTGTCTCATGTTCAATTCTTTCTGATCAAATAAATACTTTAAACTCTTATGGTCCCTAAATACTTCAAATCTAGAACCATAATGATAATGCCTCCAAATCTTCAACACAAAAACAATTGCAGCAAGCTCTAAATCATGTGTAGGATATTTCTTTTCATGAGTCCTCAGCTACCTTGACGCATAAGCAACTACCTTATCATTCTGCATAAGCACACCTCCTAAACCCATCTTAGAAGCATCATAATACACAATAAAAGTTTCTCCTTAATTAGGTAATGTCAAAATCGGAGCTGACGTCAATCTTTTCTTCAATTCTGTAAAACTTTCTTCACACTGAACATCCCACACAAAAGCTCTACCTTTACAAGTCAATTTATTCAACAGAAGTCCCAAAAAGCTTCTAATATCGGTAGCCGACTTCAGAGTTTCCCACTGCAACACAGCATCTACTTTAGATGGATCTACAGCAACGCCACTACCTGGGATCACATGACCCAGAAAACTAACCTCCTTTAACCAAAGTTCACATTTAGACAAATTTGCATAAAACTTCTTCTCTTTCATGACTTGCAATATTATTCTTAAGTGTTTTGCATGCTCTTCTTCTGATTTAGAGTAAATCAAAATATCATCAATGAGCGCCACTACAAATCGATCCAAATAAGTATGAAAGATACGGTTCATGTACTCCATGAATACTCCCGGAGCATTAATAACACCGAAAGGCATCACCGAATACTCATAATGTCCATAACGCAATCTAAAAGTCTACTTCTGGATATCTTCATCCTTCACTTTAATCTGATGGTAGCCCGACCTCAAATCAATCTTACTAAACACACGAGCATCCACCAATTTATCCATCAAGTCATCTATTCTTAGAAGCGGATACTTGTTCTTAATCGTCACTTTATTCAATTTCCTATAATCAACACAAAGCCCCATACTTCCATCTTTCTTATTTACTAGTAATGCTGGAGCTCCCCACGGTGATACACTTGGTCTTACAAATTTCTTCTCAAGTAACTCTCCCAATTGCTTCTTTAGTTCTGACAATTCAGATGCAGACATCGTGTATGGTGCCATAAAAACAGGTCTGGTACCAGGTACAAGATTAATAGCAAATTTGACTTCTCTCTATGGAGGTACATCAAGAATTTCATCAGGGGAAACTTCAAGAAATTTACGCACCACTTGCAATTCCTAAATTATAACTTGATTCTCGGCAGATAGAAACGCCATCAATAACATCTGAGCCTCTTCTTACATCAACTACTTCAACTGTCTAGCAGACAACAGACCAACTTCCTCCTCTTCAGGAGTAGAAAACCTCACAGACTTATTATAACAGTTAATATGAACATAGTTATGCTCTAACCAGTTCATACCTAAAATCAAATCCAACCCACTTAAAGGCAAACAAACTAGATCAACGGCAAAGTCTTTGTCGAAGATCGGCAACTGACACTTTAAGCATAGAAAAGAAGTAGTCATCGACCCCTTGGCTGGAGGGTTGACAACCATCTATCCTTTCATAGAAGACAACATAAGACCCAATCTTTCAACACAATCACCATCAATAATGCAATGAGTAGCACCAGTATCAATAATAGAAATTAAAGGAGTGCTATTAATGAAACATGTACCTCTGATGAGTCTGTCCTCATTAGCCATCTGATTCTCAGCCAAAGCGAACACTTTTCCACTGGTTTGCACCTTCTTTGGTTTCTGACACTGACTACCAATGTGTCCTTCTTCACCATAATTTAAGCAAATGATCTCTTTATGCTTGCATTCAGATATAGCATGTCCAGTCTTACCACAACGGAAACACCTCTTCACCTCAGCAGTACACACATTGCTCGTATGCCCATGTTTTCCACATTTGAAACAAACCACACCAGCAGGAGCATCTCCCCCACTAGTTCTCTGACCCTGAGCAACTTTCTATTTACCTTTACCATTCATTACATACCCTATTATAGAGTCAGAACCCCACCCTTACCAAACTCTTCCAAACTAATGTAACACCCCATTTCTACCCGGAGAATATTAATAAAATTAGAGTTATAAAGTTTCGACATATAAATAGGATGCTACACTTTCAACTTATAACAACGACATTTAATCGCATATAAAACATATACATAACACTTAAATCATCATAAGTTGCATCTCTATGCGCTTCTCCAATACTTTCACATCCTTTTTAATACTGAACATCTCATTTCTTAACTTATTCGCCAACAATATATTACGCTTGACCTCGTCTCGAACAATTGCGATAATAACCATTTATGCCCAAAAAGACGCTAGTTCCGTAACTGACTTCAGAGTCCCTCCATATAGGGATGCATCTACCATATTCAATAACACTTTCATAGGATAAAATATATTTCTATCTCCTCATAGGTTCAAACGAAACACCAATCTGATACTCTGAACACAAGATATGAATTTCTAGAGTTATCCGAAAATGCGAACAACGACGTCATGCAGCGACATATTATTACACACCTTACAATAACATTAGAACATAATTTCTTCGTACCAGTACCAACACTTACCATTCTTGAAATCATACTCATCTTCTCGCATTTCTGACTCTAACTCGCGATTCAAAACATTCCAACAACTTCAACAACTTTTACAATCACTCACAAGGATCCCACGACAAGGTCTACAGTAATATGTCACTCTATCATTGTACAAACATCGACATCTTATGCAAGGGCTACCGAAACCAACAACTTCACAGTCCACCAGCAGCGCTGAAACATCGCAACTTTCTAAATCCATCTTCTAAAAAGTATCCTTGTTACTTAACAATCACCTTCAGAAACATCTGGGATTTACACTCTACTCGTATATCAACAACCGTTACATCGCTCCTCATCCTTCGAGAAGTAAACATCAACAGTGTCTTATCATCCTCCCTCAAGATGCTCCAACTTGATTAACAAAAAAAATCTTTAATCCACGTCACCTTCGGATTCAGGAAACAACAAAACTTTAACAATATTTGCACTGTCTGTGTCCAACTTCAACATAGCATATCAAGTTGGCCTGGATTGGCAAATATAAAGTTGAAGGCTTATGCCTTGTTGCTTCCTATATTAATTGGCAAGATTATTAAGTTGGAAGTTTTAATCTATTGGTAACATATGCATGTGCATAAAAATCAATTTGTATTTCATGTTGCATCCTGAGTTGTTGTATGGAGAATTAGTTATGTTGAATGTTATTAAAAAGTTGTGAAATGGTGATTGTTATATGAACTGATTCTAACATTTATCTATCATATATTCTATTATATTGTTTTATATCTCACACCTTCTATTTGAATGTTACCCCTATGTTGGTAACGTGCAAGTAATCCAAAGTGAAGGTTGTTTAACTTCATTAGTTCGAGTCGGTGTCGTCGCTCTAATACGTAACACTCGGGGGGGATGAACGCTTGTTGCTTTATCATTGTTATTACTTCAATTTTTGAATTTTAAGTTTATTTCGTTAAGTACTTGTTGTTTTTTTAGTTGTTTTCTGTTGGACAAAGATGTTATGTCATTTGAGTTGAAAGTTGTGATTCTGCTGCTTAAGTAATAAAAGTTAATTCATTTTAAAGAATAAAATTGTTATTATTTGTTCATATTGTAGGTGTTTAGGTATTGGCTTGCATTTTTGGTAAATCCCAAGTGTATGTGTGAATGTCATGATTGATGTCATAACATTCTAGTTCAGTTTGTACTGACTCATCAGGTACCTTTGCAGAAAAATATTGTAATTGAAGTACTGATGTTTATAAGTGTGTATCTGAGCATTTTGCAAAATGATCACATTTTGCTAAATCAGTAGACAGGTTTTCTCAGATGTCATAACAGATGTTATGACATCCTGTTCTGAACTAACAGGTTTGCAGGATGGATAAGTCTGAGTTTTTTCAGGAAATAAATCAGTCTTTCCTGAACAGAATCCTGCATTTTCTGAGGGGTAACCTAGCTCAACCCTAACCTGGTTAATAAAGTCCTGTGACCTGGTCTTTAGGTCAAACGGAATTAACCCTAGGTTTTTGTGGAAACCCTAACTGAAGTTGCAGCTGCTATATATTCAACAGAGCTGCTGTTTTTCAACCATCCCTCTTGATTGATCAGAAGATCATTTGTAATCTGTATAGATTTGATTATTGTACTCCAAGCAATTATCATTGTGATAAGTGCCTTGGAATAGGTTTCAAATTGTAAGGGTTGTGTAGCACTCAAAGCTTTGAAGCAAGAGTGTTTGAATGTTCCTTGACTAAAGTTGTGAAGCAGAGTCAAGTTAGTTGTGTGTATCACTCAAAGCTGTGAAGCACGAGTGATTGTGTTGCTTGATTAAAAAGCTGTGAAGCTTAATCAAGTGTTTGTTTATGAAGAGTGTCTTCATCAATTCTTAAGTCAAATTGGTTTATGTATCACTGCTGTGATTGAGGGGGAGTGAGTAGGAACTCGGGTTTAAGTTGTACTTAGATTGGAATTGCATTGGGTAGGTCTTAAGTGAAGGAGATAAACTGGTTGGTTTATTCCTGAATTAAAATCTCTTATAGTGGATTTCCTCCCTGGCTTGGTAGCCCCCAGAGTAGGTGTTGTTGCACACTGAACTGGGTAAACAATTGACTGTGTTCTTTATTGCTTTTGTATTTACTGTCATATAGTAAGTCAGATACGGTGTCATAACATTGAACGTGACATTGAGTATCTGCAGCCAGAATTTCAATTGGCATCAGAGCAGGCACCCTGCCTGTATTACTGGGTGAGATCTAGGGATATCACTTTCTGGCACTATGGACAAAGAAGGAGTTTTTGGAAATAGACCACCCATTCTGGATGGAACTAATTATGACTACTGGAAACCTCGTATGATTGCGTTCCTAAAATCTCTGGACAAAAAGGCTTGGAGAGCTGCTGACAAAGGATGGATTCATCCCACCATAACTGAGATAGATGGGACAATCAGTCTGAAGCCTGAGGAAGATTGGAGTAAAGAAGAAGATGAGTTAGCTCTGGGAAATTCAAAAGCTTTAAATGCCTTGTTCAATGGAATTGATAGAAACATTTTCAGACTAGTACATCAATATGAACTGGCCAAGGAAGTTTGGGACACTCTCAAAACTACTCATGAGGGCACTTCCAAAGTAAAAATGTCAAGGCTTCAGATGTTGACTACCAAATTTGAGAATCTAAAAATGATGGAAGATGAAACTATTCATGAGTTTCACATGAACATCTTGGAGATTGCCAACACCTCAGGAGCACTGGGAGAAAAGATGTCAGAAGAAAAACTGGTGAGGAAGATTCTCAGATCCTTGCCTAAAAGATTTGCAATGAAGGTAACTGCCATAGAGGAAGCCCAGGACATTAGCAAGTTGAAAGTGGATGAACTTATTGGGTCTCTTCAGACTTTTGAGATGGGGATCACTGATAATGGTGACAAGAAGAACAAAAGCATAGCACTTGTATCCAACACTGATGTTGAATACAAGGAGGATGAAGAAGAAAACATATCAGAAGCTATTGCCATGCTTGGAAGACAGTTCAACAAGCTCATCAAAAGAATGGATCCAAAGTCAAGGTCTAATGTTCATAACATTCCCTCTGACATTGACAGTTCCAGCAGAAGACCAAGGTCAGAAGATAAGGGAAACCAAGGCAGAGGTATTCAATGCCATGGATGTGAAGGATATGGACATATTCGAGCTGAATGTCCTACCTTTCTTAAGAAACAAAAGAAAGGAATGACTGTTACTTGGTCTGACTATGATTCAGAAAGTAATTCTGAAGAAGAATCTGCCAAACTAGTTACTGCCCTAACTAGTGTTTGTACTTCTGAAAGTGACACTAGTGATGAAGAAGTGACATTTGAAGAACTGGCTGATACCTACAAGAAATTGTGTATCAGAAGTGCTGAAGTCTGTGTGCAGAATGAGAAACAATCAAAACTCATTATAAAGCTGGAGGCTGAAAAAAGGGCAAATCTTGAAACTATAAGTCATCTAGAAGGAGAAGTTCAATTGCTGAACTCACAACTGAATCAAATGACCAAATCTGTCAAGATGTTGACAAATGGAACAGACAAATTGGAAGAGATCCTTCAGGTTGGACAAAATGTGGGAAATAAATCTGGACTAGGATTTATGGAAGCAAAGAAATCTGGTACTGGTAAGCAAATGTCAAAACAGATGTCTCAACACAACTCTCAACATCAGGAACAGAGACATATGAAGAAAAGGTACCAAAGATGGAAATGTCATCATTGTGGGAGATATGGTCACATAAAGCCCTTCTGCTTCAGACTACATGGATATCCTAATCAGAACTCAGGTGTCAAACCTAAGTCTAAAAAGGTACCACATGCTCCTAAATGGAAGAAAAAGGCTACTGCACTGATAGCTCACACTTCCCTGAGGGTCTCTGCAAAGGAAGATTGGTACTTTGACGGTGGATGTTCCAGACACATGACTGGATTCAAAAATCTCCTCGATAATGTTATGCCTCACACCACCAGTTTTGTGACCTTTGGAGATGGTGCTAAAGGTGAAGTCAAAGGAGTTGGTAATTTGGACTGCCCTGGAGTTCCAAGTCTGAATAAAGTACTGCTGGTAAAAGGGTTTACTACTAATCTCATTAGTATCAGTCAATTATGTGATCTAGGATTCAAGGTCAACTTCTCAAGATCTGAATGTCTAGTAATTAATGAAAAACTAGAAGTTGTAATGAGAGGAATCAGATCCAAAGATAACTGTTACGTGTGGCAGCCTGAGAACACTGATATCTCCACAATGTGTCAAATCATCAAAGAAGAAAAGAGATGAAACTGTGGCAGCATAAGCTTGGCCTCCTTCATCTAAGAAGAATGAAAAGAGCTATTTCTATGGAAGCTGTCAGAAGAACTCCAAAACTACAGGTTGATAATATCTGTGATGTGGCAAATAAACTTGAAGAAGGATGTGTTGTCAGAACCTTAAGTCATCTTGACAAGGATGTTGGAAATAACAAGTCTAATAAATTCTGTTCTCAAAACATCTAGTCAAAACAGATGCTCCCTGAGTACAATGTTACACAAGATGTTGTGACATTGTGTTGTGACAATCTGAAAACAATCAACATTTCCTTGAACCCTATTGACTTTGAAGAGAAGAAGTCATTTAAACTGGAACATAGTTTCTCTAAGCTTCAGCTGACTGATTCTTCTACCAAGGCTCTTGTTGGAAATAAACTTGAAAATTTGAGGGGCAGGTTGGGTATTCACCAACATAAGAAATTATAGCAATTAATTTTGCTTAAAACAAAGGTTGAAGGAATTAACTTTATTAAGTCTATCATTAGTGGGTTAATCTTATACTTTCACAATTCTTTCAAAATCTTTAAGAAGTTGAAAAGACACCCTTTTACCCTCTACCTCTCTCGTCCTTGCAACCTGTTTTCTCCTCTCAATCAAAGATCCTTCTCAAACTGCTACCATTACTCAAAGTCAATCAAAATGTCTCAGACATCACCTTCAATCATGGCAACTTCGTCATCCTCATCATCGTCTTCATCTGACCAAGATTCTAGGGCAATCACCACATGCATAGAATCTGAAGTTCTTGAGGTCACTCCTCTCAGAGAGATGGCAACTGACCCATCCAAAGTCAAAAAGCTCAGAACCAGACATGCAGGAAGAGCTCAAGCTACAGCCTCTAGTAATTCTTCTCATCCTTCGTCTTCTGTACCTAATAGAGAAGGATCAGTTCAAGTTCACCAAGCTATTGCTAGGCTGGTTACCAGTATACTGAGTGGCAACCAATCTGTACCGGGGATTTCTGTCCCTTTAAATCAATCAGAAAGTCCAAATGTGGAAGCTTCTGAAAATGTAGATGTCACTGAGAATGTTGTGACACAAAAAGACAACATTCAGAACCCCTCAGAAAAGGCTGCTGATCCACCTATCATTGATGTGGATGAGGATTACTCAGATAATGATCTGATTGCTAATGTGAACCCTAGCATAGCTAGGAGATTGATGAAAAGAAAGAGTAGTCAGAATGATAAACCTAATGCTAAGAAATCCAAGGCTGAAGGCATGGCTGAGAAAAGTATTCAGACAAAAGGGAAGAAGGCCCAGGTGCATACTGCTAGACAACCAATCTCTAAGAAGAGTAAAGAACCTGAATCTTCTGATTCTGATGAGGAATCAAAATTTGAGATTGATATTGAAGAAACTCCCATCAGAAGGAATCTCCCCTCCAGCAAAATTGCTAGAGTGCCTGAAGTGCCAACAGACAACATCTCTTTTCATCATCCTGACAATGCAAACAGATGGAAGTATGTTTGCTTAAAGAGAATAGCCTTAGAGAGAGAACTCAACAATGATGCCTTGGAGTGCAAAGACATCATGGACCTGATCAAGAATGCTGGACTAATGAAGACAGTGATAAAGTTTAACAAATGTTATGAAAATCTGGTCAAGGAGTTTATAGTGAACTTGTCTAATGATTGTGCTGATGGAAGGTCAGCTGACTTTGAAAGTGTTTTTGTTAGAGGAAGAAGGGTCAAGTTCTCTCCATCAGAAATCAACAAGTTTCTTGGAAGAACAAATGAGGATTGTCCTGATCTAGAGGCAACTGACAATGAAGTTTGTCTAACCATCACAGCCAGGCAAGTAAAGTGCTGGCCCTTGAAAGGGAAGCTGAATGCTAGTAAACTCAGCATGAAATTTGCCATCTTGCATAAAATAGGTGCAGCCAACTGGGTGCCTACAAATCACAAATCAACTATCTCCACAGGATTGGGGAGATTTATCTATGCTGTGGGAACCAAGACTGCTTTTGACTATGGGAGGTACATCTTTGAACAAACTTTAAAGCATGTTGGCAGTTATGCTGTTAAAGGACCAATTGCCTTTCCCTCCCTCCTTTGTGGAATCATCCTTGCACAATACCCTGATATCCTTGTGGCAAGAGATACAGTCTGCAAAAGAGCTCCTGCCCTTGGACTGCACTACAAACTGTTTCAGGGATCTCATGCTCCAGACATTGTCATAACATCAGCTGAGACATCGTCTGTGAAGACCCAGTCCAAGACATCAGATGTCATAGCTGTTTTAAAAGAAACTTGCAAAGAGCTGGATGCTAGAAAAAGGACCCTAGAAACTCTAATTACCAGGCTAGAAAAGGAGGAAGCTGAAGAAAACAGAAGGGAAGAAGGTGTAGAAGCTGAAGGACATCTCAACATTGAAGAAACTAGCTCCTCTGAGTCTGATGACAATGCTTGAAGGTTGATTGTTGTTTGGTGGTGTTGCTGGTTGGTGCTGATATCTGGTGGAGTTTGGAAGTGTATTCAGTTGTTTTCTGCTGCTGCTCTTATTATTTTGTTTTGGATAACTGTATAATTTTATGAACATGTATCTTTGGCCCATTTGTGGCTAAAGAGGGGGAGAATATTTTGGTACTTACTTAATTAGTACTTGACATTCTATTTTTCTGCTGTCACTTATTTCTGCTGCTATCTATCTCTGATTGCTTAGGGTCTTTAGCCAAAAATCTGCCAAAGGGGGAGTTTGTAGGTGTTTAGGTATTGGCTTGCATTTTTGGTAAATCCCAAGTGTATGTGTGAATGTCATGACTGATGTCATAACATTCTAGTTCAGTTTGTACTGACTCATCAGGTACCTTTGCAGAAAAATATTGTAATTGAAGTACTGATGTTTATAAGTGTGTATCTGAGCATTTTGCAAAATGATCACATTTTGCTAAATCAGTAGACAGGTTTTCTCAGATGTCATAACAGATGTTATGACATCCTGTTCTGAACTAACAGGTTTGCAGGATGGATAAGTCTGAGTTTTTTCAGGAAATAACTCAGTCTTTCCTGAACAGAATCCTTTGTTTTCTGAGGGGTAACCTAGCTCAACCCTAACCTGGTTAATAAAGTCCTGTGACCTGGTCTTTAGGTCAAACGGAATTAACCCTAGGTTTTTGTGGAAACCCTAACTGAAGTTGCAGCTGCTATATATTCAACAGAGCTGCTGTTTTTCAACCATCCTCTTGATTGATCAGAAGATCATTTGTAATCTGTATAGATTTGATTATTGTACTCCAAGCAATTATCATTGTGATAAGTGCCTTGGAATAGGTTTCAAATTGTAAGGGTTGTGTAGCACTCAAAGCTTTGAAGCAAGAGTGTTTGAATGTTCCTTGACTAAAGCTGTGAAGCAGAGTCAAGTTAGTTGTGTGTATCACTCAAAGCTGTGAAGCACGAGTGATTGTGTTGCTTGATTAAAAAGCTGTGAAGCTTAATCAAGTGTTTGTTTATGAAGAGTGTCTTCATCAATTCTTAAGTCAAATTGGTTTATGTATCACTGCTGTGATTGAGGGGGAGTGAGTAGGAACTCAGGTTTAAGTTGTACTTAGATTGGAATTGCATTGGGTAGGTCTTAAGTGAAGGAGATAAACTGGTTGGTTTATTCCTGAATTAAAATCTCTTATAGTGGATTTCCTCCCTGGCTTGGTAGCCCCCAGAGTAGGTGTTGTTGCACACTGAACTGGGTAAACAATTGACTGTGTTCTTTATTGCTTTTGTATTTACTGTCATATAGTAAGTCAGATACGGTGTCATAACATTGAACGTGACATTGAGTATCTGCAGCCAGAATTTCACATATGAATATTTAAGTGTTATGTATATGTTTTATATGCGATTAAATTTCGTTGTTATAAGTTAAAAGTGTAACATCCTATTTATATGTCGAAACTTTATAACTCTAATTTTATTAATATTCGCCAGGTAAAAATGGGGTGTTACATTAACTTGTAACATCCTGTTATATCTTCATTTTTTTAGGAAAGTTTTCAATTGGTTTTTGGAAATAATTCATGCCATGATTTCATTATCTTCTTTCCATATTTGTCCACCCTACTCCTTCCTCTATATAAGCATAACAAGATCAGATACAATGAACACTAAAATATTACCTCAAACACACCTCTAAAATTCACAAAATTCTCAAGAAAAGTGCAAAGTTGTATCACATGATCCAGCCACTTTCATTCCAAACATTCGATCTTATTCACTTCTTGGAGCATTAAAAGGTAAGTTTGGATCAGTTACCATGATCCAAAGCGCATGAAAATGACATACCATGCATCTCCGATAAAATAATGTTGTGAAATTCATATCTTAAGTATTGCATTGTTTTAAATACTTGTTGTTACTACTAATGTGTTTATGAGTTCCCTCTAAACAAGTTTTGATCACTATTATGATCCCATGCAGTCAAAACTATGAGATGTCATAGTTGCTCTGATTGCTTTCGTGTGGTCCGAATCTCACAATACAGGAACTTTTGGCTAAAACTAAGCCTATATTTGAACTCAGGGGGGTCAAATTAGGGGTGCTAGGATCTTTTTGATCACTAACATGTTGAATTTGCAGGTTTTGCACTTTATAGGTCACCGGATAAGACGACCGGAGCTAGGGCTCTGGTGCCTCTCCGGCCATTAAAATCAAGTTTTATATTTATTGTTATTATTTGATTATGCTAACGGATGTAAATACCACCCTAGTAGTAGCGTGCTTGCCCTTAAGACACTCTTATGTTTGTACCTGGGTTCGATCCAAGCGTGTGACATTTTTATGTTTTATGATTTTCGTAGATCCAGTCTAGCGTGCCCATCATACACCTCAACTCATTACCATCAGATCTTCATGCTGCCAGATCAAGTGCCCAAATTTATGTGTACATCATGAGACCTTTGGAGCTTCCCCCCACTGTATTCCACACTGGAGTTCATTGCGCCTAATGGACTTGCTTTCTCATACCCCCCAAATTCCTTCATACCCGGCCCAATTCTTTTTTTATTTTTATAACTATTATTTCTTTTTTAACATAATTAGATTAATTAATTCTTTTTTTAAAATTAATTTAAATTTAGATTTTTTAATTAAATAAATTAAATCAACCTATTTTTTTTAATTAAATTAGTTTCTTTAGGTTTTATTCATTAAACTTTTTCAGTTAAAGAATTTAGGGTCTTATTTTAGATTTAAAGTTAATTCCTTTTTCTCAATTAAAATTAATTAATCATTAGGATAAATCATAAACCATTTTCCATCAAATAATCTCTCCGTTTCTTCTTACAATCTTCACGCTTTTCTCATTTTAACATTAGTTTTTCACAATTATGAATTTGTTAAGGGATGTAATAGCTAATTAGGTTTATTTCCACTTCCCTACATTTGTATGGTTTGTATCTCCTTCCCTGAAGCCATGTAATAGTTTAGATTTATTTTCCGCATTTTTACCGTTTTCCTTATAATTGCTATATGTATGCTAAAAAGGTTTTGTATGGCAAGATCGAAAACAAATGTTAGATAATTCTAATATGCAAGATAAATTAACTGAAAACAAATTACTATTCACACACGCACCTCTAGGGTGATTCCACTTGTTGCCTTCGGATAAAAAACAGTCATGTCCCTCGAACGTAGGGATACCATTAGCAAAGACCCTCGGTTAAAAATCATCATAAAGATCATAGTCCCTCGATGACCCATCCATGTTACCTTTGGTAAATAATCTTGTCCCTAGATGTTGCCTACGAATACGTGATGATAGTGCCTTTGAATTGCTAAAGGTATATGTTGCCTTTATGATTGTACGATGACCCGTGCATGTCCCTCAAACATCCAGCGATAGGGCTTCCTACTAACTAATGGTAGGATAGCACTATTTAAAGGAAGAGGAAAAGAGCAAAAGACTTTTGAGTAGGTAGATAAATTTGAATCGCTTGCTCGCGAACATTTAAAAACATTTTTCACACAATACACTTCTCTTTTGAAATATTTTCAAAACAAACACTTTGTATGCGTTCTCAACGATACAAGAATCATTACAAAGTTTGTCGCACTTAGGCATCTTTTCAAAACACACAAACATAAAACATTTTCAAAGTGAGTTAGTGATTAAGAGCCCATAGATAACTACATATGAAAAGGGTGCTAATACCTTCCCTTTTCATAACCTACCCCCCCCCCCCTTACTCAGAAAAAAATCTTAAAGGTATTTCCTTTTCTTTTCACCCTTTCCTTTATTGGATAAAAGAAAATTCGGTGGCGACGCTTGCTATCTGCAACATTGTCGATAAAATGTAAAACCAAAAGTCAGTTCTCTCACCGTATTACAGAATTGGCGACTCTTCTGGGGAAAACTAAAAGTGGGGTTACCTTAGAGTTAGATCACATTTAAAACGCTTTACTTGCTTGATTTGTATGCTTTACATTTCTGGGTTTTGCTTGGGTTTATTTTTGTAAAAATCATATACCCGGATCTGGGGGAATTTTAGGTATGTAGCAATAGATCATGGAAACTATATGGTATATATCGATATGGTTGAGATGATGGCTATGTTAGTGCGACACATTGGTTTGTACTAGTGTCCCTCGAGTCAGTCGGGGAGCATACTAGGCTGTCGCGTGGTGTCATAAGCACTAACTGACCATAGAACTTTAATTGACACAACTTAGCCATTAGAAGGTAGTGAGATGGCCGGCTTTGGTGCAGATCGAAGTTGGTTGATACTCGATGCTACACTCATTGAGATCGGACTCTCAGGATATTTCGATTGCAAATCAGATGCTTGTGCTGAAACAATGCCTCGGAGAAAGATCAGTGATATTGAGGCTCCTAGAACCCGGTTACTTTTCTTAGGACAGGTTAAGCCAACTAAAACTCAAGAGGGTACTTACCTACAAACTCCATGCAAGCCTTTAAACCTAAGGCTACTTGTGTGACTTGTTTGCATTCATTATCTAAACAACTTTAACTCCTTGCAGGGCTTGTTTGTATTCATTATCTAACGACGTATCTTCCTTGCAGAACTTATTTGTATCCATTATTCAATAACTTGGACTTCTTGCAAGACTTACTTGTTTTCATCACCTTATGCCTTTGCTTAGTGCGTAGCATACACATAATGACATCATGCCATAGCATTTTCATTAACCATTTCAAGGATCTCAAGGGCTTGTGATGCAGGTTATCATGAACTAGACGCCTAGCAAGGGGTTGGAGGATTTATTTTCCTTTAACCAAATTCCGCCAAAGCATTATGAACCGACGTCTAGCAAGGGGCAAGGGGATTTATTTTCCTCTAACTAGATGTTGTCAAATACAGAAGTACGTTATTCTGAGTCAAAGTCTAGGACCCACTCGACATGGTGAGCTTGATTCTCACAGAAGGATATTCAACGACGCAAAGTTCTCTAGTCAAAGTTGCAGCAACTTATAATAGTTCACTTTTTGTTTACTCTGTGAGATCCTTGAAAACATTGCATCTACATATCATACATGTCATTATATAGCATGACAGGTTTCTCATTTTCTCGCTGTTTAAGTTGTAGAAAAATGGATCTCGAACAGACCGTCAGAGATCTCTAAACTCAAAATGCAAAATTTTAGGAGATGTTCCTAAGCTTAGCCAAAGAGCGGGAGGAATTGAAAGCACTCCTCGCCAAGAATCATAAAGACAACAAGGATGATCAGTTGGAACAATTGTTAGCTAAGACGGAAAATATGAGAATCCAGATGATGGGTCGTATGGCTCTTATCTAAAACTTAGCTCGGGGACAAAAAGAGTTGAGAATTCTTATCAACAAACTTCATCAAGACGAATACAACCGTATGGGACGACCGGTTAGAATTTGGAATCAAATCATAAATTAACCTCCGATAAGATAGGAAGTTGTCTTGGTTAAAAGTAGGCCTTCCCGGATTTATACTACATCACAAGCCCAACAACGACCTCGCCAACAACAACAGGGCAGTCAGCATAAGCAGGATACATCCAAAAGGCAATATACCCAACTCAACATGCTGATGTCGCAAGCCTTACAACACATGTTGAAAATGAATTTAGTCACGTTGAAGGATCCTCCTCCGAATCCCAATACTTCCGCTCCTAGCTACAATCCTGATGAAAGGTGTGCATATCACTCCAATAGTTCGGGCATGATACTGATAGTTGTTGGATGCTGAAATATAATGTTCAAGACTTGATTGATGAAGGAGTGTTGGAATTCACACAAGATGGTCAGATTGAGTTTTTCTGTCATCCCTCAGAGGCACACCATCTGAAGTGACAAATTCAGGCGGAGAAGCTTTTTGTTCATTCGAATTTTAATTTGTAATTCCTTTGTTTTCTCAAACACTTATCTTTATGTCAGACTTTGGTTATCCCCATTAATGCATTGCAAATGTTTGTCTTGAATTAATCTATTCGTTTTCGCTATACGTAAACTATGCTTTTACTCCCTTTTTGTGATATCCAACTCTCGATTAAAAGCTATAAGCCTTTAGAGGGAGGATGATGAAAATGATACCATAATCTCTACAGTATGCTTTTGAACAGACCTTGTTGACGATGTACAGACATTGTTTCAAATCCTAAACAGTGGAGTTATAAGGAAAATAATCCCTATTCAACCCCTTTGAGCCTAAGAAGTAGGAGTTTTCTTTTTCACACAAATTGAAACCTTTAATCATAACCTAGGACATGGTAGTTTCTCAGTTAATTCAAATGTGCATTCATTCGTAAGCTTTCACTTTGTACACAGTGAATACTATCGAACACATCCTTCCAAATCAAAAGACAATGATGTTTCTCCGTAAAACAGGCAGTCATTATCTCTCAAAAGAAAAGCCCGCTAAGTTAAAACCTATGAAGGAGACTTAAGAAAAATGGGGGCATCTCGTTGACTGTAATCATAGAAGAAATAGTTCAGGCAAAAGGTAAGGATAATAAAATCAAAAATAGGTCGCTAAAAATCCTCGACAACATAAAAATGTTACAAAAAATGATTTCCTTCTCAAATAAACTTCCAGTATCCGAACCATCACCAAAAAATCATTCCAGACTCAATCAGAATCTAAACGCACAATCAATTGAATATATGGCTTAAGAACATCACAAAGAACGGGTTTGGTACAAATAAAGTTTGAGCCTTTATCCTTTGTTTCTTAAACCGTGAACCATGCTACGTTACAACCCTTAAATATCCTAACTGAAGCATAGGTTAGTTCAAAAGCATATTGTTAGGTATCCTGACTCCTCTAAGGCTTACTATAAATCCTGAGTTGACTTCATATTCTTACAAAATTCTATTGTTTACTAAAAATGCATTTTCAAAACTTCAAGACATACATAAGCTTTTCATTTTTAATACCACTATTTATATATAACTAATTGTTCGACAGCATAGAAATTCGCATGACGAATATTCAATGAATGAAAATCCTCCCAATGGACATAATTACTTCAGATGATGCGTCAAAGAGAAAGACACCTCTAGTAACAGGCCTTTCGTGTACCCAATTGGTTATAAATCAAGGGGCATGGCATGTTATTGTCCAACTCATTTGTGGTAGTAAAGTCAAGATTCAAAGAATCTCTCAAAAGTATTGAATAGTTAGGGGCAGGTCTCCATCTGAATCGCTTGGGGAGTGCTACATTGATCATGAGTTTCAGCAAAATCCATTATCCTCGGTGTCACTAAATTGCTTGTCTATGATAGTAGTATCAGGTGGTGTCATTCTGCCATGACAGTTCTTAGAAGAGTACTGAGGAAGGTCAAGAGTATTAGAAAATTGGCAATCAATGGTTGATTAATAACTTCAAGCATCGGGTGCACCGGACTAATCCCAGGAGAAAATGGACTCCCGCATACGAAGGGTCATGCACGATCAAGAAAAAATTTTCTGGAAGTGCTACAACACTTACTACTATGGACAGTGACAATTCTCCGCATCCTGTGAATGCGAACATGGTCGGAAAATACTATGAGTGAAACAAGACCTGCTAGGTTGATTGGCCTAGTCAAAAAAGGGAATCTCGATGAACCAAAAGAGTTCAGGTAAAAATTAGGGATATATATAAATAAAATTGTACACCTGACAAGTCGAAAACCTGAAAAATGCGGCTTGGGCAAAAAAGGGTATCTCGGTGGACTGAAAATCTGAAAAGACAGTCCAGGCAAAAGTTAGGGATTAAAGCATACGACTATATCTCGTTATCTCATCACTGGTCTACAAGTAGAAGACTTATCACCCTGATCAGCATTTACCAAGGGCTCTAGAGATTGAGATAATGTTCAAATCATCCATAAATCCCCACAGAGCTACCTTTAGAAGCTCATTTTCTACAAAGATACTTCCCCGACAGGCCTAATATGCATGCAAACATAAGACCTTTGGAGCTTTCCCCCACTAGATTCCACGCTAGAGTTCATTGGGCCTAATGGACTTGCTTTCTCACACCCCCCAAATTTCTTCATACCCGGCCCAATTCTTTTTTTATTTTTATAACTATTATTTATTTTTTTAACATAATTAGATTAGTTAATTATTTTTTTAATTAATTTAGATTTAGATTTTTTTAATTAAATAAATTAAATCAACCTAACTTTTTTTAATTAATTTAATTGAATTAATTAAATTAGTTTCTTTAGGTTTTATTCATTAAACTTTTTTCAGTTGAATAATTTACGGTTATAATTTAGTTTTAAAGTTAATTCCCTTTTCTCAATTAAAATTAATTAATCATTAGGATAAATCATAAATCATTTTCCATCAAATAATCTCTCTGTTTCTTCTTACAATCTTCGCACTTTTCTTATTTTCGCATTAGTTTTTCACAATTATGTATATGTTAAGGGATGTAATAGTTAATTAGGTTTATTTTTATTTCCCTAGTTTTTTTATGGTTTGTACCCCCTTCCTTGAAGCCTTGTAATAGTTTAGATTTCTTTTACGCATTTTTACCATTTTTCTTATAATTGCTAGATGTATGCGAAATAGGGTTTGTATGGCAAGATCTAAAACAAATGTTAGATAACCCTAATATGCAAGATAAATTAATTGAAATCAAATCATTGTTCACACACACACCTCTAGGGTGATTCCACTTGTTGCCTTCGGATAAAAAATAATCATGCCCCTTGAACATAGGGATACAATTATCAAAAACCCTCCGTTAAAAATCATCATAAAGATCATAGTCTCTCGATGACCCATCGATGCTGCATTCGGTAAATGATCTTGTCCCTCGATGATGCCTATGAATACGTAATGATAGTCCCTTCGAATGGCTAAAGGTATCCATATATGTTGCCTTTATGATTGTACGATGACCCGCGCTTGTCCCTCAAACATCCAACGATAGAGCTTCCTACTAACTAATGGTAGGATAGAACTATCTAAAGGAAGAGGAAAAGAACAAAATACTTTTTATTATGTAGATAGTTATGATTCGCTTGCTCGCAAACATTTCAAAACATTTTCCACACAATACACTTCTCTTCTGAAATATTTTCAAAACAAACACTTTGTATGCATTCTCAGTGATACGAGAATCATTACAAAGTTTGTCACACTTAGGCATCTTTTCAAAATATTTTCAAAACACACAAACACAAAACATTTTCAAAGTGAACTAGCTATTAAGAGCCCGTAGATAACTATGGATGAAAAGGGTGCTAATACCTCCCCTTTTCATAACCTACCCCCTTACTCAGGAAAAAATTCTCAAAGGTTTTTCCTGTTCTTTTCACCCTTTCCTTTATTGGATAAAAGAAAAGTCGGAGGCTACTCTTGCTATCCGCAACATTTGCAATAAAACACAAAACCAAAAGTCAATTCTCCCACCGTATTACACAAACCAAAAAGAAAACAGAACGAGCCATATAGCTTTGGGCCTGCCAGTTCAATCTTTTTCTTCAAAATTAACAAAATAATCCAAATCTAAAATCAATAAAACAAACAAGTCTCTCAAAAAGGAGGAAATGGGTCAGATGTTAATTATTGGGCTTTAAACAAAAGGATTGTTTTATACATCTTTTCTAAAAAAGAAAGAAACTTTAACGGGCCTTATTAAAAAAGAAATAATTTGTTTTATGGACCCCCTTATTTTAATACTTGAAATGGACCCCTTTTTAAACCTAATGGGCCATCAGATATTGATGGTCTATTTTAAATCAACACATCCCTCTTTCATGTTTTACACCCATATAGAAATAGATAATGTGATTTATTGAATAGAACTCTAAATATAATATAAGGGTAGGGCAAATTTGGGGTATGACAATTACATGTTTGGGTTGTTTGTAGGAACATATGTCCCAAACATTGTTGTGACATCTTATGTTAAGGTGAAGGATACCTGCAAAGATTTAGATAAGTGCAAATCTTTATTTGCTTCTATATCT
Organism: Vicia faba; assembly: GCA_948472305.1. Taxonomy (NCBI): domain Eukaryota; kingdom Viridiplantae; phylum Streptophyta; class Magnoliopsida; order Fabales; family Fabaceae; genus Vicia; species Vicia faba. The sequence continues at coordinate 1,242,849,824 of OX451737.1, forward strand.
CTTCTCATTTATGGGATATGCCCTGGATTTTTGTGATTCCATGTGTATTTCCTCTTGTGTTATTTCCTGGGTGCAATATGTTCTTATGTGCTCTGTGTTTCCAGTGTGTACATTTACTCTGTTTCTTTTTGTCAATATTTTGGCTAAAAAGGGGAAGTAAAGTGTTGTGTTCTGATGTTACTTCACATGTCCTGACATGTTAATTTAGCATTATGATAGGACTATGTGCTACTACTTGTGGAAGAGTGGTTGTGTGTGGTTGCTCATGCAATCATTTAGGGGGAGTAACTACTGCTACTTGTTGGGTTTTCCGCTACATGTATGCTCATGTGTGTAAGTTATTTCCTTGAGAGGGAGGACTGATTATGTGTGACAGGGAGAGTAATAAACTTTTCGGATTGTACAAGCTCAATGAATTGTGTTGTTTTCATCTACAAAGTTTACATGTTTAGTGTTGGCATAATTTTTCTAAAACATTGTTCATAGCTAATGTTGAGCAAGATGTCAAAAAATCTTGACCAACTGTCATGATAGGTTCTGCTGTCATGAATATTAGAGATGTCACATAAGATTTTGGGACATGTTATACCAGAAGTTAGGGTATTATCTCTTGAAAGATTTGTTTTATTTTTAAGATATTTTATGCTATTCTTAAATGTACATCTTGTCTCATATCAAGGAGTATTTATTGGTCATCTATTCTTGACCAGATTTATGCATTGTTTCATAGAAAGGATCTTGGAGACTTTTTTGGAAACTTAATATTTTAGCTCCCTAATTTGTGCAGAAAATTATGGAATTTATTTACAGGTGCTGCTTTGGATATGGTTTTTATTTAAATGAAGAGCCCAAGCCCATTCATATCATAAATATATTTAAAGGGTGTTTCTTAACCTAATTTGGCAGCTAAGCCATGTATTGAAAGAAGAATTTTAAGGTTAATTTTGTTCTTTGTTATTTGTGATTCACTTTATAGTAGAGTTGGATTGTGTTTATTGTGAGTCGTTCTATTATCACTTTGATATTAGGATTGGACTTTATTTGTATTGTTACTAGATTGTATATCAAGTTATTATTCTCACTCGAAGCTATGAAGCAAGAGTTTGAGTATTGTGATTGAAGTGTAAACTTCATTTTATTTTTTCTTGTAAGTTATTATGACAGTGACTTGGTTATAGACTATCACTGGGATTGGGACAGGTCTTTTATGACTATGGTGATTGGAAGTGGGATGGAGATTTCTCATATCTAAAAATGTGTCTAGGTAGAAGTTGCATTGGGCAGTGATTAAGAGATAAGTTGTAAACTGGGATTGTTTAGACTTAGAATCAATACTGCTAATAGTGGATTTCTTTCCTGGCTTAGTAGCCCCCAGAGTATGTGAGTTTGCACTGAACTAGGTTAATAATTATTTGTGTTCTTTTACCTTCTGCAAATTTAAATTCTTCGTAGTTTTATTTCTATGTAAAAGTTTATGTTCTGTCAGCAGATGTTATAACATTTGTTTTGACACCTTTCTATTTTTAGCAGTTATTTTAGCAGGTTTGTTTGCTGTCAGCAGATGTTATAACATTTGTCGTGACATTGTATGTTGTTGAGACACCAGTCTTGACTTCTGATATTGTGCATACCAGAATTTCATTAATGTCTTTTGATCAAGAGAAAAGAAAAGCCCAATGGGCAAAAGGAAAAAGACATAAAAGTAAATGGCATAAAATGTAAATGACATGAAATGTAAAGTGCTGAAAATTAAATTGCATTAATGTAAAGGGAAAGAAATTAAATGAAATTAATGTAAAAGTGCGGAAACATAAATTTAGCATAGTTAATCTGAATTAATGTTAGTGTTATGTAGTTAATAATCCGATTCGGAACAAATTTAGCGCTATGATAAGAAATTGTAAGTGAACTTATGTAGAAGTTGCACCTATCTGAGGTCGGGCAATAGAAATGTAGGTGTAGTGTATGTTAGAAAAATGATACACAGTCATCCTCTGAAAATAATGCAACATCATAGTTTAAAACAAAAACGAAGTGATCAAGCACAAAGGCAAGGAGATTAGATCATTGCTTCAATCAAATTATTCATGATACCTTGAGATAAACTTATCATTAATACAAAGTACCAAAAGTGATCAAATGATCATTTAATTCTTGATTTGAAATTATGAAAGTTCACCAAGCATCAACCTAAACATAATTGAACAAGATGAATCCATCATCATCCAATTGATTAAAATAAAAGAAGAAAGAGATGAAGAGAGATGAGAACCCAAACTGAACCACGGCCTTAGGTCAACCTATCATTAATTTAAACCACCTCTCTTAATGTATAAATAGGATAAACCTATCATTAATCCAAAGTACAAAAAATGATTCAAATGATCATTTAATTATATGTTTGAATTAATGAAGATTCATGCAAACAAAGAATAATCCAAAGTCTATTGATATTGATGAAGCATTTAATCAATCAAGCCATGATTCAAGTCAAAATAAGTCAAACCAAAATTAAATGACAAAAATAAACAAATAAATGTATTTAAATGATTTTTTTATGGTTTTAAATGGAAAATAAAAGGAAAATTCAAATTAAGTATGAAAACATCAAATAAATGATCAATAAAATTATGGAAGATCAAGAAAACTCCAAGGATCAAGATCTCAAAAGATTGGATCCAAAATCTTTTAAAATCAATGAGAAAATATCATTTGAAATCAGTAAAAAAAAAGCAAAATGCTTAAAATCATTTTAAAATTTTGGAAAAATCACATAAAGTAGTTTTTTTTTTGTAGAAAAAATTTGAGTAAGAAATTATCAAAGGACCAATCAAAATTAAATCAAAAAAGAAAGGGAAATTAAATGAATTAAAATAAGAAAAAGGAAATAAAACTCCAACGGCTAACACACTTGGCAGCGAGCGATTAGCCATAATTCAAATGCTTGGCACTGAAGCGCGTGAACTTGGCTCGTCTTCAACCTCCAACCAAGTGTTTAGCAGGTTATAAACTCATGATTTTAAGCTTAAACCATGAACATTTTAGCTTCATCACACATCATCATCCATGTATCCTTGCTTCAGATCAATTTATTTGATCTGAGCAAGGAGAATTTGCAGAAAGAAACAAAAAACCTAACAAGCTTCAAAATGAATTTAAATGGCAAACATAAATGATAAATCATAGGTGAATAAGGATTAATGATCAGTGTAGTATGTTGAACAACATGGTAACTTTCTTTGATTGATAAATTACTCATATCTACATTTCCCAACTGAGCTTCAAAACTTGAAAATGATGGAATCAGTTTGAGAGTTGAAAGACACAGCAAGCTTCTATAATGGTTCACACAACTTCAGAAGGTTATGATGAAGAGTTCTGGGTGAAGAAACAAGGTTGAAATTGAGAGAAAATGAACTTCTAGTTTATGAAAGTTTTCACGTTCAAGTATGGAAGAGTTTTTTATTTTTAAGATTGGTGTTCAGTTCAAAATGATGCTCTATTTATAGGAGGAATATTGAGCTCATCGTACGTGTGAAAAGAGTCTCAATCGTGTGAACCAAACTTGGAAAATTCTAGATATACAATCATGTGAAATGGAGCATGTAATGTGTGATTCCTTGCATTTACAGGTCATTTCAAGTTGTGGTGAACTGCATTTTTTCATTTAGAGGTCATTTTCACATGGGTTGAGTGGTTCCATTTGAGTTTTAGATCATTTCTATTTTCAGTTTATGGTCAAAAAACAGATTTCTAGAGCCATATTCAAGCTAGTGCCAAATCTTGTAGACTCAACCATTCTCAGAGCTTCTTCTTGATAAATGATCCTCTCACATGATAGAACACGATGCAAAAAGAACCAGTGCATTTGGAGAGCTGAGATGAAAGTTACATTGATGTGAAGAGAAGTTGTAAAGGACATCAAACTGAACAATTTTCCCAAAGGAATACTCAAAAATGTTGAGGTATGATGAAGTTATGATATTTTGACCAAAGACATGATGAACTTGAGTTTTAGGTCAAAACACCTTGAACTAACTTGCCACTTTTGGAATTTTATTGCATTCCAAGGCACATTGTTGACCATTTGAACACCACGTGAAGTATCCTTTCTTTCTCTTTGATAACGTCTTAAGAACTTGATGAAAAAGGCATGGAAATAAACACATAAACCTTACTTGAAATGACGTGAGAACCAAACAACAAATCTTGAACCTCTCATAATAAAACAACATTGAATGAAGCTTGGAGATAGTGTGACCTAAGATCATTGGTTATGCCTTGATGAATAAGCCCTTGAGAATCAATAGTTGGCCAATATTTGACTTAGGGATTTAAAAATATGATTTAGCAACCACACGTGATCTTCTTGATTCAAAAATCCCTACCTTGAAAAACAAACAAAAGAAACAAAGCATATTTTTTGTATTTTGGTTAAGGTTAGTAAAGCATAAAAATGATTAAAAAGAAAAAAAAACAAAAGGTGTTTGGTGATCTCCCACACAATAAACCCAAAGACAAAAGGGTTATGAGCTTACCAAGTTTTTGATTATGATGAGATGCATTTATATGATAGATGGGATCTTAGGGGTAACAATTAGGGTATGACAGATGCCCTTATTAAAGTTTCTTCTATCCGTAGATATGAAGATTGGAATCTTCGTCTCGACGGGATTGAAGATACTTAAATATAGAAGACTCGATTTTTTGCCCTAAGATACCGCAAGAAATTATTATGATATGTATGCAAATAATAGGACTCTGCGGGGAAAAATTTATTGGAAACCAAACTCTGTGTAGACCAACTACGACTTTGATTTTACTGGAGAAAACTAAAGGGGAACCACCAGGGAAACACGACTCATTGGGGAATAAAAAAAACCTGCATGAAACTATTTTTGGAAATAAACTAAAGCATAAACAGGGTAGAAAAATAATTGCAAACATTAATGGAAGAATCCATTGGGAACTATGCAGCAAGGCAGACATCACCAACTCTAGTGGAGGAAACATACTCTGAGAAAGGATCACTAGTTCTATCGAAAAAATAGTGCGTAGAATAGTTAAAAGAAATTATTGGTTGTACTAGGGAATAATCTCTAAAAAGGGGTCACTGACTGTGGAAAATACCCTAAGTAGGTAGTAAGGAAAAACATTATTATCAACATATAGATGAAGATAATAAGCTCAAGAATATTGAATCGTGGATGATGGTAAACTACCAACTCATAGACGAAGATAGAGGAAATAAATACACAAACCCGTAGACAAAGATGAGGAAAGGATTGATACATCGACTCATAGATGACGGTAGACTATCAACTCATGGATGAAGGTAACAAAACATCGATACATTGAATCATAGATGACAGTGAACTACCAACTCATAGACGAAGGAGAAACAGATCGAATTGATAGTAAGCTTCCTAAAAATTCTAATATTCAACCTGGAATGGGGCTCAGTTTCTTTTTAACCAGGGATTCCTCCTAGAAAGGGTAACAAACTCCCAAAAACTTACGGTATTCAACATGGAACGGGTTTCAGTTTCTTCTTTAACCAAGTATTTCCCCTAGAAAGGGTAACATATAAGATTCTCAAATAAAGTGACTACCACTTGCTGCAGACATAAGGTTTTATTTTGGATCATGACAGGCTTCTCAAATAGAGAGACAACCACCTATTCAAATAATGAATCAGTGCTTAGCCTTGATCTGATTGAGGATTTTCACAATGAGCTTCTCTGCCAGGGATATACTGGAGAGATTGCCACTTGATGTGAATATGTAATGCTATGCTTGGGACATTCAATCTTCTAAAATAAAGAGACTGCCACTTATGACACACAAAAGATCAGAATGCAAGAAACAAACAAGTTTCTCAAACAAAGAGACTGCCACTTGCCATTGAGCAAAAGCTTCCAAGATAATGTTATAACAATGCTGCTGGAAATATAATCCATCCTCTGTTGGGGATATAAACCATAAACACATGGAGCTATTGAGGAAAGTAAGATCCTCAAAAGGGTAAACCCAAAAAAATCTTCTTCATCACTTAAGTATCCATGCTAGGGAGATCAATCATTGTTGCAAGGGACCAAAGTTCAATCCAAGAATGAAATGGAATGAAACGGTCAAACGAGACTCTATCCAATAAGGAATGAACTCTATAGGGGACTTATTCCCTCCATATAATGAGTTGGAAAAGAAAGCTAAAACGTGATTATCCCACGAGGTACAAACTTTTTGGGTAGATAAGGAAAATATTATTTGCTTGGGGTGACACACTACTAAAGGAAGTGGATTCATAAACATTGAGAAGTGCAAATGAGTGTGAATATGCCTCTGGCTATGCATGGCAATGTTTGTTATGAATGTTTAAAATATGTGCAATGTTATATTTATACGTGATAAAACAGTACACTGACTCAGATGGGAAGACAAATAATATTTAACAAACTTAAATAATCGGCCAAATCCTAGCTAGATGGAGACTAGGTTGTATTGCTTGCCTTCTGGGGAAATGAAGATATGGTCAAATCAAAGCTCTTCTGTTCAAACTCTGGTTGGATGATACATCATCATCTATGCCTATTTTTTCATTCTCATGGGAATGTTGTACAGCGTATCCTTACATTCTATCGGAAAAATTTGGGGGTCTTCCATTATTTAATAAACCTCTGATTCGAACGTGCGAGGCCTGTATATTCTCGCACTATCTAATCAAAGAATAATTAAATAGGGGCAGCTGTCATACCCCAAATTTTCCCTATTGATTTCTAGCTAAATTATTCTTTATTATTTTTTAATGTTATTATTTTTATATTGTTGTCAAATTATTGTGGGGTTTAAGTTTATAAAGAGGGTGTATTATTTCAGGATGGACCATCAAAATCTGATGGCTCATTAAATTGGTTCTTACAATTAAGAAGGGAGGTGTATCTGTCAGATATATTTCATCCCATTTAGAATTTAATGAATAAATAGATAGAGGGGTGTACTGATTACATAAGGGGTTTATTTTTAATTAGACTGGCCCATTTCATTTTCTCGGGTGCATATTCAATAAGAGAAGAGGTATATTGTTATAAAGAGGGGGTGTGTTTTGGAAGAAGAATGGCCCAATAACTGAACAGTTATTGGCCCATTTCATACATTTGATTGAGAACTTGTTTTGATTTTACAATTATTCTAAACTAGTATTTATTTTATAATTATATTATTATTAGTTATTATTTAATCAATATTATTTCTATAATTATATTAAACCAAAACCGTTGACCAAGAGTCAAAATTAAGAAAATTAGAGTTGAAACCTGTGATACGGTGGCAGAACCGACTGTTTTTACTGATTTGCGTTTTTTGTTCTCAAAATGTCGCGGTAAGCAAGAGTCGCCATCGACTTTTATTTCATCTAATCATGGAAAAGGAAAAAGAACATAAAAAACCTTTTTTCGAGATATTCTGAGTACGGGGGGTAGATTATAGAAAGGGAAGGTGTTAGCACCCTTTCTATCCGTAGTTATCTACGGGCTCTTAGGTACTTGCTCATTTTTCAAATTGCTTGTGTGTGTTTGTCTTGAAAATGTTTTACTTCGTGATAACCCCTGTATCAGTCCTCAAGGATGTGATGAAGTTTGTTTTGAAAATTTGTTTTGAAAGGTGTTTGTGTGAAAAAAAATTTATTGAGCAAGTACTTAAGATTCTACCTACTCGAAAAAAGTATTGTTTGTTCTCGTTTCCTTTAGAAGGTGTTATCCTACTATTATGGAGTAGGTAGCACCATCATTGGAGTTGTAAGGGACATTCGAAAGGGACAAGTGCAATCACTAAAGCAATAGTTAGAAAACTTTAGTAGTAACCCTAGAGTCTTAAGATCTTACCGAGGCAACATTTTCGAGGCAATATTCGAATAGGACAATTTGATCTTTTTAGACAGGAGGGCAACCACTAAAATCTCCTATGCTTAATGATTGTTCACCGAAGGCAACCGAAGTGAGGTAAACCCTAGGAGTGAAATATGTGCATATGATTTGTTTCAGTTATTTAATCTTTGCACATTAGGTGATCTACCGTTTTAATTTCAGATATTCTTGTCATACAATCCTATTAGCATACATCTAAGGCAGTTATATATTTGCAGGAATTTTAAAAATGCGAGAAAATAAATCTAGCTATTACAAGGCTTCGGGGGATGGGGATTAATTACATAACCAAAGAATCGGGGATTAAAGCAGTAAATAAGACCCTAGTTTAACTATTACAAACCATTGACAGTTACAAAAATAATGGAAAAGAAATAATTAAATGCGCGACGAATTAAATACGAGGAGAAATTGAAAACCCTAAAATCTAATTGAAAAATATTTAAGTTATTTTTTTGAGAAAAGAACTAATTAAGTTATGTACGACTAACCCTAATTATAATTATTTCAATTATGAAAAAAAGAAAAGTATTTAAGTTCCTAATTAATTAAAATAAATATTTCAATGAAAAAAAAATGATTTTGGTGTATTTTTGGTGGTTTTTTATTTGAGGAAAGAAATTTAATTGTAAAATTAAAACCTAGTTTCTATTTGATTTTAATTATGAAAAAGAAATTCAATTTACCTAGTTTACTAATTATATTAAATAAATATTATAAAAAAATGATTTTGGTGTATTTTTGGTTTTTTTATTTGAGAAAAGAAATATAATTGCACATTAATTAAAACCCTAATTTCTAATTGCTTTTAATTATGGAAAAAAAGAAATTAAATTAATCTATATTTCTAATTAAATTAAAATAAATATTTTATAAAATAAATGCTTTTTTTTGGTGTTTTGTGATTTATTGATTTTATGATTAATAAAAAAGGGTAATTAATTTGGTGAAAAATGATTAAACAAAATAATTAAAAGAAAAGAAAATGGGCCTGTGTTGAATAGCAACTCTGGGGGGTGCCAATCTGAGTTTTCTAAGGCCCAAAACGCTTCAAGCCCGGTCATCCTTTGGATGCCTTGCAGCGTTGACTTGAGGGCGTATCATAGTCCCTCACTGCTGGAGCACTGGATCTGATAGCCTGCTTGATCAAACGGTTGGACTCAAGGGTGTACGATGTTCTCCAGGATAAGTGATGCGCTAGATCTGTTGAAAGAAAATAACATAAAGAGAATTGTTGGGACCTGGGATCAAACCCAGGTCCTTATGATCAATACCAACGCCTCATTGCCAGTTGTGCTACGCGCTTTAGTTGTTAGTATAAGGAAAACAAAATATAATATAAAAAAGACAAATCCCTGATTCCCCAAGCGCGCAAAATTTAAATGGGCGAATGGTTGGCTGACACCTAACATTCGTCTTCCTTTCTCCATCGCCTTAGGTTCTGGTACTTTTACCTACAGACGAAGGTCTGTAGCTACAAACCTGTGAAACTCAAAAATCCACAACACGCTAAATAAATGGAATCTAATTATATAGATCAACTCATTTTGATCTTGGGAACATCATGGTACCCTTTTTGCTGGCCAATTTAACCTGTGTAAGAAAGCCCTAAATTGCACACGCAAACCCTAACAATGGCAAAGGCACGTATAGGCTTCAAAAATGCAATTAAATCATTCAGTCAGCTTGCAAACAGGATGAGGATCACAAATATATAACTTAAACATGCTAATGATGCAAGACATACAGTAATTGATTTTGAAAATATGAGCAAACCGTGAGAGTGATTATGCACGTTTCTGGGTGTTTCAAGTCTTGCAAATGATCCAATTGGCTTCTGGGAAGGTCCAAGAAACGATTGGAAGTGTTGGAATGGCTTGAATTGATCTCTAAGTTCAAAAATGATCCAGCACTTTTTTTGAATTTTGTTTGGTGTTTTCACGACTGCTCAACCTTGTTTTTTGCTTTGTTCTTGTCAAATATATACCTAGGGATGAATTAGGGTTACAAACTTGGATTGAATCTTGAAGTTTGATGAGATTTTATTTGATTCTTTAGCCATATGCAAACTTTCTATTTTGAGCCAAATCTTCCCTTTCTTGTACCAATTATGCTTGATTCGTTTTGGCCTTGATAATTTAGCATATTTTGATTGCCAACCTGTCCAAAAACCAAATCAAATCATATCTTTGCTATTATTCACCAATTATTTGATTTAATTCAATTTTTAATTAATAAAAAATCAAAATAAATTGCAAAATAAAGAAAATAATGTGTGGGTGAATATTTGAGTCTTGGACCACATTATAAGTTAGGTGCAAGCATAAAAAGTTGGTCCCATTTAGCAAAAAATGCATTTTTGAGCACATTTGACTTTTGGCAATTTTGCAAAAAGGGTCAACTTTGACAAGGCATATCTCCTCCAATTTTAACCCTAGATAGGTGTTCTTGGACTTTTTAGAAAGCTTAGGATGTCCCCTAAGCAACCCATTTGGTATCATCTCAATTGAGTCTTCCATGTTCATGTAAGAAGCTTTGACCCAAAAGGTGTTTTTGTTGACTTTTCAAAAGGACCCATAATATAGAAATTCATATCTTTTTATGAGTGCATATTTTGAACTTGTGAGATGAAGATGAATTTTAGGTAATTGCATCCTCTTCAAAATGAGCCTTGGATGGAAACTTTCTGATGAAGTATGTGGAAGTTATGCTTGGTCAAAGTTTGGTTGACTTTTACTAAGAAACCCTAATTTAGCAACTTTTGGGTTTTGATGAATTTGGAGCATTCCTTGAGGAATCATGATCAACTCTTGATCAAATGATGAAAGTGACTTAAAAATGTTAATGTTTACCAAAACTCTTTGAAGTTTGATTGTATGTGGGTCACAGTTGACTTTTGACCTAATATAGTCGATTCTCAAGTATTTGAGCAGTTGACTGAGCAAACTACTTGTGCAAGGCATGAAACTTGACATGTAGGGTCTTGAGAATATATTAAGACCATGGAGAGCATATGAGGCCTTTTTGGTTCACCCATCTTGATGAAAATGGAAACCCTAATTTAAGGTACACTCCCTTAGGAGAGAGTTTGTCTGGTCTACTCTTGGGCAACCTAGAGAAAATTGAGGATCTCTAGGAGCATGTATTGAGTAAAATGAGAGAGCAAATTTTGAGGTACAACAGCTGCCCCTGTTCAATCTTCTTAAACCTGAGGATGTGGATTGCCTCGTCTGCCTTTCATGATCTGAAGGTGGAAGATTATTGAACACTAGAGTGCCCAGAAATTTGCACTCGAATGAAGTGGCACTTGATTTGGTGATATCGGGAATGGGCTTGTAGATGCCATTTGGAGGTCAATAATGGAAGATTGTCGGAGATGGGCTTAAAGATGCCATCTAGAGAATGTTGATTTCCTGAGACATTCCTTCGATGAGAGTTCCTGTAATTGTTATTGATGAGGAATCTGCTGAGGAACATTGGTATCTGCCTTGGGAAAAATAGAATTTTAGGAGCTTCAGTTGTCCGTTACTCTACCGGGGAAATAACTCCGACTTGAGGAAGCGGAAGTGAATTACATATCTGGTCAGGGTATATGCTGCACCGCGACTTACTGGGGAAATGTGAAACCAATCGTGTTTGATTGGGTCCCGGTTTTACAGTGTTGTGGACTGTGTTCTGGAGATAAGAGAGAAGGAACCTGGATAGTAAGGTTATGAGAAGGAACCTGGATAGTAGGGTTACTTGGATATGAAAGCCTGGATAGTAGGGTTGTGAGAAGGAACCTAGATAGTAGGGTTACATCGATATGAAATCCTGGATAGTAGGGCTGTGAGAAGGAACCTGGTTAGTAGGGTTACTTCGATATGAAACCCTGGATAGTAGGGATGTGAGAAGAAACCTGGATAGTCGGGTTACTTTGATATGAAAGCCTGGATAGTAGGGTTGTGACAAGGAACCTGGGTAGTAGAGTTACTTCGATATGAAAGCCTTGATAGTAGGGTTGTGAGAAGGAACCTGGATAGTAAGGTTACTTTGATATAAAAGTCTGGATAGTAGGGCTGTGAGAAGGAACCTGGATAGTAGGGTTACTTCGATATGAAATCCTGGATAGTAGGTGTGATACGGTGGTCAGAATCGGGACGTGTTTCCCTTTTTAAAGAATTGCTGGTTTGCGTTTTGCGTTTGTATTTGCAAAATGTCGCGGTAAGCAAGAGTCGCCACCGACTTTTATTTTATCCAACAAGGAAAGGAAAAAAGCACAGAAAAATTCCTTTTTCGAGATATTTCTGAGTACGGGGGGTAGATTATAGAAAGGGAAGGTATTAACACCCTTTCTATCCGTAGTTATCTACGGGATCTTAGGTACTTGCTCATCATTTTCAAAGTTGTTTTCTTTGTGTTTGCATGATTTGAAAAGCTTTTGTTTTGACTTCAATTTAACTCTTGCTTTTGTCTTCAAGAGTGTAATGAAGTGTTTTGAAAACTTTGTTTGTAAAGGAGTGTAAGTGTGAAAAAGTTTTGTTTTGTCTGAGCAAGTACTTAAGAACTAATCTACCTACTCGAAAAAAAGAATCGTTCTATGTTCGTTTCCTTTAGACAGCGCTATCCCACTATTAGTGAGTAGGTAGCACCGTCGTTTGAGTTTGAGGGTCAATTTGAAAGGGACGTACGGTCACTAAAGCAATGTTAGGACGTCTTAGTAGTAACCCTAATGTCTTAGATCAATTATCTGAGGCAACAATATCCGAGGCAACCTTTCCGGAGCAACTTTGATCTTTGGACAAAAGGACGACCACTAAAGCATCATATACTCAATGACCGTTTACCGAAGGCAACCAAGTGGGAGTGTACCCTAGGAGTGCGCATGTGCGAGTGATTCAATTTTAGATTATTTATCTTTGCACATGTTAGGGTTATCTAACTGTTTTAAAGTTTTTCACATACATTCTTGTCATGCATCCTAATATCATACATCTAACAGTTAAATATTTGCGGAATTTAAAATGCGGAAATTAAACTACGCTATTACAAGGCTTCGGGTATTTACATAGCCAAAAACAAACCCTTGAAAAGTAAAGCGGTAAATGAAAATAAAGTCCTAATTTAAACTATTACAACCTTGTGAGCAGTTACAATAATAGGGTAAAAATAATAAAATAAAGCACGCGATGAAAATTAGAATGAATGTGAACTAGGATTTTGACCCTTCTATCCTAATTAAAAGAGAAAATGTTTTTGTTGTTTTTAATAAAAGAATTAAGTTTTCTAAACTAAATACAAAAATTAATTAGTTAATTAATTAATTAATGAAAATAATGACATGGCCTATTTTTGTGTTTTTGTTATTTTAAGAAAAATAAAATATGATTAAGTTAGTAATAAAACCTATTTGTTATAATTATTTTTAATTATTTACAAAAAAGAATTAAAGTTTACCTAAAATTAAAATCTAATTAAATTAATTAATTTTTGACAAAAAATAAAATTAAACCTAATTTGTGAAAAGCATTATTTTTATGGTTTCTTTTTTATAAAAGAAAATAATTGATTGGTTAGTAAAATAAAAATAAATAAATTAAGTGAAATAAAATATAAAAGAATAAAGAGAAGAATTTTGGGCCTGCAATAGCAATTCTGAAGGGGGTGTGAATAGCAAGCTTGGGCCCAAAAGATGGAGGTCTGTTTGACTTTTTGGATCCAATGTTGCATGTTGATTGTGGCCTATGGTGCTCCTCTAGATGATGGCCATCAGATTTGGCCATCTGGCCACTTGGCAGATTGGATGGTGAGAGTGCATGATGGTCCTTAGTCCTTGGTGCATGCTGGATTGCCTGAAAGAAAAAAAATGAAGAAATTGGGGGACCTGAGATTCGAACCCAGATCCTGAAGCGTTTTGCCTTCGCCTTGTAACCAACTGCGTTGTTTGCTTTTGTTGTCAAATAATACAAAACAATTATTATATTATAAACAAGCATAATATGAAAAACTCACGCGGAAATTTGAACAAGCCAATGGTTATTCGCCAGCTGGTCATCCTCCTCCTTGGATCTGTTGGTAAAAGTTCCAAACTTTTACCTACGGACGTTTGTCCGTAGCTACAAGTCCTGCAAATCTTAAAAGTCAATACAAGCGTGAAAAATAAAAACGAAGGCCATGAACATCTTCGTCTTAATCTGTTGAATTCATTGGTAGCCCTTTCATGGCCCAATTTTTCCTGTAAACGCAAATCCCAATTTGAAGCAAGGAACCCTAATAATGGTGAAATCCACTACAGGCCATGAAAATGCAATTAACAATTACAGAAAGCTTGCAAACGTCTCAAGGAGTAAGAATCTATAACTATTTCATGCTATAAGTACATGAATGATGCAATTCGAATTCAAGAAAATTGCAATACCGTGACTGACTTACAGTGCGTTATGGGGTTTGGGAATGCTTGATTCTGATTGCTTTTGCTTGATGATGTCCTCAGGAAACGATTGGAATGGTCCAAAGGTCTTGAATTGGCCTCCAAGTATGAATTCGTGTTTACACTTTCTTGGTATTTTTTCAAGTTTTGTGCTGGTTCATACGCCTCTATCTCTAGCCTCTTTTGGTCTGCCTCGCTTCTATATGTATCAAGGACTGAATTAGGGTTGAAAGAATGCATTCAATCTTCCTCCATCAATGAGTTTGATCTTGATTTGATTCACCTTAAAAATATTTTCAAAAATGATCCAAATTCAATCTTTTTTGTACACACATGCCTTTACACAGATTTGATTTGATTTCTTCATAAAGACTTGCTACATTTGATTCAATCAAGTGCCAATCTATTTTCATACGTTACTGCCAGCCTGTTATGAGTTGTTTGGGCCTCCAACATGATGAGAATCGAAAGCTGACCTGCCCCTAAAAATCCAACTCCCTTCTAATTTTCTCTCTTTGATGGCTTCAAAGTCCAATTAGAATTACTCCAGCTTCGATTGCATAGCCCCTTCGATTGCCTCCCTCTGCTTCGATCTCCTGTCCTTTTGAAGAAAATTCCCTATTAGGCAACTTCGACCAGCTCTTGGCCTTGTGATGAGTCTAAGTTCTGATTCGAAGTATTCAGAACTTCCTTCATCAGAGCATCTTAGATTAAGGCAAACTCTATACTGAAATGCCACTCGAAGGTCATTTCATTCAGATGTTCCGATTGAGGGAAACTCTGAAGTTCCATTCGAAGGACCTTTTGGAATTTTAATCAAAGGGCCTTTGTTAAAATGCCAATCGAAGGCCACTGCTACAATGCCAATCGAAAGATACTTGTTAAACTGTCAATCGAAGGACACTGTTACAATGCCAGTCAAAAGATACTTGTTAAACTGCCAATCGAAGAGCCTTGTTAACAGGCCAATCGAAGGACCTTTTTCCATGCCAATTGAAGGGCGCTATGCAGATACCCATTGAAAGGTATTTTGGAGATGCCAATCAAAGTGCATTTTGGAGATTCCAATCGAAAGGCACTTTGGAGATGCCAGTCGAAAGGCACTTTGGAGATGCAAATTGAAGGGCATTTTGTAGGTGCCAATCAAAGGATACTTAACCATTAATTGAAAAATTTCCTTGTATTTAGGCAAAGGTTTATAACCACCTATGCAAGAGGAAAATCTTGGAAAAACATGAGGGCAAATTTTAGGGTACAACAGTAGGGATGTGAGAAGGAACCTGGATAGTAGGGTTACTTCGATATGAAAGCCTGGATAGTAGGGCTGTGAGAAGGAAGCTGGATAGTAGGGTTACTTCAAGATGAAAGCCTGGATAGTAGGGTTGTAAGAAGGAAACTGGATAGTAGGGTTACTTCGATATGAAAGCCTGGATAGTAGGGTTGTGAGAAGGAACCTGGGTAGTAGGGTTACTTCGATATGAAATCCTGGATAGTAAGGCTGTGAGAAGGAACCTGGGTAGTAGGGTTACTTTGATATGAAAGCCTGGATAGTAGGGCTGTGAGAAGGAACCTGGATAGTAGGGTTACTTCAATATGAAAGCCTGGATAGTAGGGCTGTGAGAAGGAACCTGGATAGTAGGGTTACTTCGATATGGAAGCCTGGATAGTACGGCTGTAAGAAGGAACCTGGGTAGTAGGGTTACGTCGATATGATAGTATAGATTAGTTAACCCGTTTGATTTTGGGAACTGAGTTTCCATTAGTCATCTGTAGATGTGATATGTATAACTGCTAACTTTGTTGAAGCTAGTCCTCTTTTCCTGAAAAGATATCAGGGTTAGTTATATGCGATGCATAAAATGCAGGGTGAGATGATGTTCTCAAAATGAATGAGATTATGTTGTATATGATATGTATGCGTATGTCTTGATGTATGTTCATGAAATGCTATCTGGGTATGCTCACGTCTGGGAAAGTAAATCCCTAACGGTCGCTGGAGATTTGTATATATTATGTCAGGAAGAGATGCTGGAGAATAACTCTGCGGGGACCAACTTAGGGGAAGAGGTACTCTGTTGGTAGACTTGCTGATCTGGAGGAATAAACTCAGTTGGGGATGAAATTCCGTTGCTGGAGATGACGAGCTCTGTTGGAGAAATAAACTCCGCTTGGGGGATGCAATTTACCGACTCGCTCGCGATTATGAACCTCGGCTGGGGAGAGTTATGTCCTGTTTCGGGGAAGCTGACATCAATTCCTTTGGATACTTTTACTCTGTGGGGAGTGTATATACCAATAATTATGTTCCCAAGCTGGCTCTATCCTGATACCTGCGGGGCAAAGTAACTGTAGGGTTTGGCACTTCTTGTTTTTCCCTGTTTCTGGAATTACGAGTAATTATCTTTTGTTTCTTATGTAAATATTTATAAGCAGCAATAATTTTCAAATGCATATATCAAAGATAAATCATTGGACGTTCTTTGCAAAACAAAACAAAAAAAGAAAAATGAATTGAAGTTTCTTGTTAAAATGACTTGTATTTATTTTTGAAGTTGGCCTGTAATAGGCGTTTTGTACAAAGAGGTTGACGTCCTAGTAAGAGAACATCGTTGAAAGATAGAAATTATACATTTTGTGTAAAAGAAATACAAACAGCTATGTGAAACAACCCCATTGGGTTTCGACTCTGCTATTGACTTTATATCTTCAAGCGTCTCATCACTTTGATACTTGGCCGAAGGTTGATCAGATTGGTTGGCGCCATCCGAGCATGATAGTCGATATCGAAGTCAGTTCGCAAGATGATCCAATGAGACATAGTGATACGCTTCAATCCCTAACTTTTGATTGGATTTCCCTTTCAGGTTTTCAATCCACCGGGATACCCTTTTTTGCCCAAGCCTCCCTTTCGGGTTTTTGACTTGCCGGGTGTACAGATTTTTTTAATTTTCATCCCTTACTTTTGCCCGAACCCTTTTGGTTCGCCGGGAAGCCCTTATTATTGCCTAGCCCAGTCAACCTAGCGGGTCTTTGATTATGCGTAGTATCTTTTCACTATGTCTGTATTGACAGGGTGAGGAAGTTCGTCACCATCCATGGAGGTTAGAATCATAGCTCCTCCCGAGAAAATGTTCTTAACCACAAATGGCCCTTCGTACGTGGGGGTCCATTTTCCCCTGGGATCATCTTGCGGCAGTATGATGCGTTTGATTACTAGATCCCCAACTTGATATTCTTGACGCCTGACTTTCTTGTTAAAAGCCTTGATCATTCGCTTTTGATACGTTTGACCATGGTAGATAGCAGTAAGTCTCTTCTCATCGATTAGATTTAATTGATCAAGTCGTGTTCGGATCCAGTCGTCCTCGTTCAAACCCGTATCCTTCATAATCCTGAGAGAAGGTATCTAGACTTCGATGGGTAGGACTGCCTCCATGCCATATACCAGAGAGTAGGGTGTTTCCCTTGTCGAAGTCTGTGCTGAGGTACGGTACCCATTAAGAGAGAACGCTAACATCTCGTGCCAGTTTTTATACGTCACCGTCATTTTCTGCACAATCTTCTTGATATTCTTGTTAGCTGCTTCAACAGCGCCATTCATCTTCAACCGATAGGGATAAGAATTATGGTGTTGTATCTTGAACTATTTACAGAGCTCGGTGATCATTGTGTTGTTAAGATTCGTACCATTATCAGTAATAATTCTCTCTGGAACACCATATCAACAGATCATATTATGTCGTATAAATCGTGCTACGACGTTCTTGGTTACTGTAGCAAAGGAAGTCGCTTCAACCCACTTAGTGAAGTAATCAATGGATACCAGAATGAAATGATGCCCATTAGGCATAGTAGGTCTTATCTCTCCGATCATGTCGATGCCCCACATCGCAAAGGGCCAAGGAGCTGTCAGGACATTTAAGGGGTCTGGAGGCACATGCACCTTATCAGCGTAGATTTGGAACTTATGACAAGTTCGAGAGTGCTGATAACAATCGGCTTCCATAGTGGACCAGTAGTATCCTACCCGTAAGATCTTCTTAGCCATGGTATGTCCACTAGAATGGGTTCCGAAAGTGCCTTCATGTAGATCTGTCATGATCCTCTCTGCTTCGCTCTTATCTACACACCGTAATAGTGTGGAGTCATGGTTGCATTTATAGAGGATTCCGTTACTAAGGAAGAACTTTGTAGCGAACCTTCTCAGAAACTTCTTATCATTGACAGATTCCCCTTTGGGATATTCCTGAGCCTCGAGATACCTTTAGAATTCGTGAAACCAGGGTTTGTCTGCCACTTCTTCGGTATCGATTTCACAGTAGTGTGCTGGTTCATCCAACCTCTCAATGGTAATTTGGGGAGCTTCATTGTCCCACCTAACCTTGAACATAGAAGACATGGTAGCTAGCGCGTCCGCTAACTAGTTTTCCTCTCGTGGGAAATGTTCAAAGGTTACCTCCTCAAAGTTTGGGAGCAATGTCAGTACATACTCTTTGTAAGGAATGAGATTCGGGTGCTTCGTATCCCACTCGCCTTTGATCTGACTTATTACCAAAGTGGAATCCCCGAATACACTTAAGAACTTAATCATTAGGTCGATAGCAGCCCTAAGACCCATGATGCACGCTTCATACTCCACCATGTTATTGGTACATTTGAAATATAATTGGGCAGTGAACAGAGTATGACAGTCCTTGGGAGATATGATTACAGTGCCAATGCCGTTACCCAGTGTGTTCTAGGCTCCATCAAAATACATAGACCATTGGGATCCTTCCTCAAGTCCTTCATCCGGTCCAGGTTCTTCGTAATCAATCACCAGCATAATATTCTCATCCGGGAACTCAAAATTCATGGACTGGTAGTCGTCCACGGCCTGATAAGCCAAATGATCAGCCAATACACTCCCCTTTATTGCTTTTTGGGTCGTATATTGTATGTCGTACTCAGTTAAGATCATTTGCCACCTTGATATCCTTCCGGTGAGTGCGGGCTTCTCAAAAATGTACTTGATCAGATCCATCTTTGATATCAACAAAGTAGTGTGAGTCAGCATATATTGTCTCAGTCGGCGAGAAGCCCATGCCAAAGCGCAGCAAGTTTTCTCGAGCAATGAGTATCGTGTCTCATAGTCGGTAAACTTTTTGCTAAGGTAGTATATTTCATGCTCTTTTCGATCATACTCGTCATGTGCCCCAGTACACACCCCATTGAATGGTCTAGCACTGTCATGTATAATATCAAAGGCCTTCCTTCAACTGGAGGCATCAGAATTGGTGGTTCTTGAAGGTATTCCTTGATTCTTTCAAAAGCGGTCTGGCATTCATCATTCCACTTTACCACTTGATCTTTCTTCAGAAGCTTGAAGATTGGCTCACAAGTAGCTGTCATATGTGAAATGAACCTGGCGATGTAATTCAGATGTCCCAAGAAACCTCTAACCTTTTTCTCTGTATGGGGAACCGGCATCTCTTGTATGGCTTTTACCTTCGCAGGATCTACTTGGATGCCTTTGTCGCTGAAAACGAATCCCAGAAGCTTACCAGACCTTACCCTGAAGGTGCACTTCTTCGGATTCAACCTCAACTTGTACGTCTTCAACCTGTCAAATAATTTCTGGAGATGATCAAGGTGCTCTTCGTCAGCCTGAGACCTAGCTATCATGTCATCAACATAAACTTCGATCTCATGGTGAATCATATCGTGGAACAAAGTGACCATGGCACGCTGATAGGTTGCCCCAGCGTTCTTCAACCCAAAAGGCATCACCTTGTAGCAGAAGGTGCCCCACTGTGTAACGAAGGTTGTCTTCTCCATGTCTTCAGGAGCCATCTTGATCTGGTTGTAGCCAAAGAAACCGTCCATGAAGGAGAAGATTTTATGTTGCGCGGTGTTATCAACCATAACGTCGATGTGAGGAAGTGGGAAGTCATCCTTGGGGCTTTCCCTGTTCAGATCTTTGTAATCCATACACATCTATACCTTACCGTCCTTTTTAGGTACCGGAACAACATTGGCAATCCATTGTGGATATGAAGTGACGGCTAAGAATCCTGCGTCGAACTGCTTCATGACCTATGCCTTGATTTTCTCTGACATTTCAGGGTGCATACGACGGACCTTCTGTTTAACCGGAGGACAGTCTTCTTTAGCCGGCAGGCGATGTACAACAATATCAGTGTCTAACCTAAGCATGTCTTCATAGGACCAGGCGAAGATCTCGACATAGTCGTGCAACATCTGTATCAACCTCTGTTTGACACTAAGCTCCAGATTTGCACCTATTTTAACCTCTCTTCTATCTTTCTCAGTACCCAAATTCACTATCTCAACCGGCTCTTCATGAGGCTGTATGGCCCTTTCTTCCTGCTGTAATAGTCTAGCAAGTTCTCCAGACACCTCACAATCATCCTCACCTTCGTCCTCAGCTTGGTTGATCGGATTTTTGAAGTCATAACTGGCAATAGCAGAGCTGTTATCAATGGGATCCAGAGTGGATATGGATCTTCATTATGATACGTGAGTGTGTAAGAGAATAGTTGTTTTGATAAAGTGAAAAACAGAAAAGAAAAACAGAGAGTGCAAAATTTGTATGCAAGAAACGTCCAATACTTTATTAATGATATATGAAATGACAAATAATAGCCCTCACAAGCAAAGCCAAGGTGCCTCGGGCAAGCCACCGGGCAGTAAAGTTTCAAATTGTTTATTACAAATCTCAAAACAAGTAAGTCAATTACTGCGGAATAAAGGAAACAGGTATAAAGTTCCTAGTCGTCCAGTTACTCGGTCCACCGTCGGTAGTTGGGTAGATCCAGCTGTTGATGTCTGAGTCCTCTTCGTTGTCTTCAATGGCGTTAATTCCTCGATTGTTGATGTGTAGGGGAGGTCTTCCAGCCCGAGCGCGTCTAATAGCCCTTTGAGCCCCTGTAGTAAAGCCCAAACCAAATTTTTCAGTTTTCTGAGTGAAATCAGGGAGCTGGCCCTAATTGGCACACCCACCTTCTTCAACCACATCCCTGGCATCCTTGAGAGAAGCCATATTCAAAGGAGGTTTGTTGGTAGTAGTTTCAGTCGATCCTAAGATCTGAGGGACCTCTTCGAAGTTCTGGCAAGGAGTTTCTATGAATTCCCCGTCCATTTCTACATACGGGAAGGAATTGAGGTGGCTCACCATATACTCTTCTTCACCCTGCACTGTGACAATTTTCCTTTCACCGGATACTTCAGCATTTGGTGGAGTGTGGAAGTAACCGCCCCAGCCTCGTGGATCCAAGGACGACCCAGCAAACAAGAATACGACGGCCTGATATCCATCACATAGAAGGTAGACCCAAAAGTCTGAGAACCCACTTTGACAGGGATGTCCACCTCCCCGTGCACCATTCTCTTCGATCCATCAAAAGCCCTTACCACAATGTTACTAGGATTTAGAGTTAAACCCTTGCAATCCAACCGGTTTAACGCCTTCTTCGGTAGAACATTCAGTGAAGACCCAGTATCTACCAGCACATGGGCCATAGTGGTGCCCCTGCATTCAATCGAGACATGCATAGCATCATTATGCTTCCTTCTCTTCTGTGTTAAGTCTGCATCTGAGAAACCCAACCCATTATCAGCAGTCAGGCTAGCCACACCATCTTTGAACTGATCAGCTGAAGTTTCCTGCAGCACATGCGCAGTCTTGAGGAATCCAATCAAAGCCTTCACATGGGCTTCAGAATGCAACAGCAAAGACAACATGGATATTTTCGATGGGGTCTTCCCCAGATGCTATACCACATTATAGTCGCTTTTCTTAATGATTTTCAATATTTCCTCCATTTCTTGCTTAGAGGCTTCCACAATAATTTTCTTAGGCGCCTCCGTCCGGGCTGGCTCACCTATAATTTCCTTGCCGCAGGTATCAGACGATTCGCCAACAGGGGTAATGACTGGAGTAAGAACAGGAATTGTAGTGGATGTACTAGCAGGAACAATAGATGGAATGACAATAGGCTTGTTAACAGTCATAGGGGAAATCTCGGGAGAGAAGACCCTTCCACTTCGGGTGATTTTGCTGGTTCCGGAAATGTTATCAACATCAGGATCAACCTCTTCATCTTTCAGATCTTGTTTGATGCCATGATAGTACACATCGGCACCATAATGCCATGGGACAGCTTTGTCTGAGACATACGGGACAGGATCGGGAATAGTGATTATCAACGGAGCAATTCTTGGAGCTGATATAATCCTAACAGGTCTTCTCGAGGAAACCATGGAAGGATTGGCGGAAATGGTTATAATGGCAACGTCTTCAGATGGAATAGCGGGAACCGAAGTTTTCTCAAACAAAATTTCTTTGCTATCTATCAGGCGTTGAACACCTAATTTCAGCAAATAGCAACCAGAAGGTAGAAACGAACACATGTGGCAACCTTCACCATAACCCAGAAATAAAATGGCCAACAGTAAATTCTTCTTGACAGTCATGAGAGGAGTAGAAACTTCATTAACAGAGGTAACAAACAAATCAGTGTCAACAACATTAACTCCACAATCGTGTTTAGGCATGGGAGCAGTTATGACGGTGGGCTTCTTCGGAGCATCAAAATTTATTTCCTTGGCTTCAATCGGGTCTTGTACTTTGTTCCTCAGAGCCCAGTAGTCATTTGTATCGTGGACAGGACTCTCAAAATGATAAGCACATCGGGCATTCAGATTATATCGGGGAGATGTAGTATTTGGATTCTTGGGAGCCTCTTTCAAGGTTGCTAAGTTGGATCTCAGTAGGTGAGGTAGCACTTCAGCCAATGTCATGTTGATGAGGGTAAATTGTCGTTGTGGTCTTTCCTCCCTTTGTTGATTGTTGCATTGTAGAGCAACTGCAGGTCTAGGTATCATCACGACACTTACTGTCTGACGATGTTCAGCCCTGTTTTGGCCCCTCGGGCTATAGATGGCACTGGCTTCCTTCTTACCGGCAAAAGGCTTCTTTACTGAACTCGAAGAGGCGTCCTTTTGTATCTTGCCGCTCCGAATCCCAGATTCTACTCTTTCTCCAGTTAGGATCAGCTCGGTGAAACCAGTTGATGAGTTGTCGATCAAATGATTGAAAAATGGACCAGATAGCGTCCCCAGAAACATATCAACCAACTCCCTATCAGACAACGGAGGTTGAACTCTCCCAGCCAAGTCTCTCCATTTTTGTGCATAATCTTTAAAGCCTTCACTTGCACCCATGGACATACTCTGGAGTTGAGTACGAGTAGGAGCGAGGTCGGCATTATATTGATACTGCTTGTAGAAAGCAGCAGCCAGGTCTTCCCAATTTCATACATTGGCTCCCTCCAACTGGTAGAACCATTCAAGCTGAGTCCCTAACAGACTATCTTGATAGAAATGAATCAACAGATTTCTATCAGCGGTGTGGGTGTTGTACCCCAAAATTTTCCCTCCCATTTCTCAATGATTTCTCATCACAAAGCCTTTGAAGATCAAGATCCAGTTAGGGTTTCATCTGCTCAAGACCTCTCCTTGCACTATTGACCCAAATTAGGGTTTATGTTTGCAAAAAGATGTTTTGACCTAAAATGCCTAAGATGACTTTCTTGCTTCATATTAGACTCCCAAGTTTATCCTCACCAAGTTTCAAGTCTTGATTCCAAGTTTTGCCCAGTCAATTGGACAGTTGACCTAGAAATCAGCTGTATTGGGGAAAAAGTCAACTGTGACCAATTGACAGTCAAACCTCATGAAAATTGACCCCCATCAACATTATGAACTCACATGAATCATTTGATCAAGTTTGGATCACAATTCCATAAGAAATTTGATCAGATCACCAAAAGGGCAAAATGGTCATTTTTAGGGTTTTGACTGCACAAAGGCAATTTTTGACTGTTTGACCCAACCAATGGCAAACCAAGCTCACATATGGACTCAAGGACCCCATGGAATTATCTTGACATGCTCAACAAACTCAAAAGATCCCAAGTACACAGGATTGACAGTTGAATTTCCCAGTCAATTGATCAATTTTGACTTTTTGGTCAAAATCAAGAGTCAAGATTCATTTTTCATCAAAACATGCCAAATCATGAAACTTGTTCACCAAGAAATCACAAAATGCAAATTAGGGTTAGAAATTAGAATTTTTCATAACTTAGAATTTTTCTAAGTTAAGAAAAACCCTAATTTTTTTTCAACTTTGCTCCACCTTTTCACCAAGATCCATTTGGATTCAAATAAAAGTCAAAACATGAAAGTTGTAGATTGTTGCATAATCTACAACTTTGATTCACAAAGTTTTCCCATTTGAGGCTTGTATCTCAAGTTACAAATTTTTGAATAAGGGCACTAAACCATTCTTAACTTAGTGAAATTTTAACCTATTTTGACAAGGTTTTCTACCCAACTTCAAGGCCATTTTCCATACACTTCCACTTGGAATTTCAATTTGCATTTCAAAGATGGATTGTAGTACACATTCCAAGCTTTCCAAAATGTCCAAGAACTTCTCAAACAACCACATAACTTGAGAGAATCGAATTTCACAATTTGGCAAAAACTCACTTTTGAATTGATCATGAACATGTTCATAACTTAAGCCATTTTCAAGTCAGCATAGTTTGTGCTAAATTACAGGTCCTAAAACCCTTTGACACTCAATAATTCAATGCAAAACCTTTGTGCCAAGGCCTTGTTTCATGAGTTCAAGCATTGCCTAAAGGATTAATCCATTTATAGATAAAGCATTTCTTCCATTTTTGTAAAAGGTAACTTTATGTCCAATTGAAAATCCAAGCAGTACAAATGAGATCTAATTGGCACAAGATTATGAGCAAAACACTCTGATCAAGGAGAGATTATGCAGCTCATTAGGGGGCCTCTACTGACCTAGAAGACAACTTGGGCATTTGTTGCTTAAAGTGTAAGTAACTTGGCATATTGTAACACAACTCTCATATCAGCTTACAAACACTTAAGCAAACTGGTAAAACACATCCAGGACATCATAACCAAGCTAGCACACGACCCTAACATCTCTCATACACTCCCAATCTCAAAACCACCTTCAAACTGCAAAAACAGGGCCAGGCCTGCAGTTTGAGTGCCATCTTCCATTTCCCTCAAGCTCTCTTGCCCAAACAGTTCACACACATTCCCTAGCATCTAGGCAAGCTAACCATGACTTGAAACATGACCTGTAACTCCTCTAACAAGTTCCACCATTTTCATTTTTCCATTTTGCAGTTGAAGTTCTACAGCTTAGTTCAAGGTGTCTCAAGGCAAAGTAAATATTGGAACAGCATCACCACACCTCAAGGAAGCTATACCAACCATTATCTTGCACTGAAAGCTCCCCATTTGCCAGATAGAACTTCAACTGAACAGGTACTTTGGTGAACTTCTATCTCTCTCATCAGGCATCATTAGCTCTAAGTTTGTGAATAAGCAATGTTCTACTCATGCCACTGAACCTGTACATGCTTTTACTTTTCATTTCTTTTGCTTGAGCTGTGAGAATTTAAGGTTTGAAAATGGCAGAAAACTTAGGTTAGGATTTGGGATTGTTAAAATTCTCTCTCATTTCTGAGAGTTAGGAGATATTCTTTATATATTTGGAATCGTGGTTCCATGCTTAACATTTTTTGTGTTGAAAGTTTGTGCAAAAGATCAAAGAATCAGGATGTTGGGATGAAAGAACAGGGCGCGCATTTTTTTGAATATTGTTGTTCAGAGGTTGAAGAAAGGTCTTCATGGGCTGGGCTTATGTTGACTTTCCTTTTTGCACCATATAATTTGTCCTTAACCCCCTGAGCCCATTTGCTTTATTATTAATGTTTTTGACTTTTTTCTTTTTTTAATTGACTCATTTATTTTTTCTCAGCATATTAAAAATATAAAAATATTTTTTCTCATCATTTTTGAATTTATTAGGTATTTATTTGATTTTTTCTTTTAGTTTGTACATAAATAAATAAATATATACTTTTTGTTTAGAATATTAAAATAGTACAAATATATTTTTATACATTTTTATCTTATTTTTACTTCCTGAAAATATTTTATAAAAAAATACTTTTTTTATTAAATATTAAATATTATTAATGGGTATATATAATACATATTTCATAAATAATATAAATGAATATGTATATATTAATACACTTAGGATAAAATACCAAAATATACATATTTTTATTTTATTAATATTAAATGCTAAAAAATACATTTTTACAAATATACTTCATTTTTCTTTTATTCTTTGTATATAAATAGCAAATATTATATATATTAAATAATTAATACCCTTTTAATTAAAATTAGGGTTTTCTGCCCTAAATATAAAAATACTCCAAAAATACTACCTTTTTATTTCTCTTTTTGTTTGACATAAATAATATTCTTTTTCATACACATAAAAATTCTTTTTACATTTTTGCATATTTATTTCATTTCCATTTAATTATGCAATTATTTATCTTGTAAATATTCAAAGAAAATGATGTAATAGCTAGGTTTAATTTCTTGTCTAAATAACCCCCATTTGAACATTTGTACCCCCCCTCCCCATATTATTATGATTGTAATAGTGTAGGAATTTAAATTTCGCACTTTAATGTTTTCTAAACATACCATGCTAGAATTAGGGTTTGTATGCGAATAAAATGAACAAATTAGTTTGACCTAATCTCAAGATAAACAAGCATGAAAATGGACAACACATTTCACACTTGCACCCCTAGGGTATTCCACTTTGTTGCCTTCAAATAATTGGGCCATATTGCATGTTAGGTTTCTCTGGGTAAAACAAACAATCAAACGATCATAACTCCCTCGATGACGCTTTCAAAAAAGTTGCCTAAAATGATCAAATCCTTTTCAAAGAAAAATTGCCCAAAGACATTTAACACTATTGCAATTATGGCTTAAACGATGACCCGCGCCCGTCCCTTTCACCTCCTAAGACAAGATTGTCCACCAAATGCAATGATGGAACAAAATTGTCAAAAGGTTTAAGACATAACAAAAACCCTTGAGAAAACTTTAGGGTAGATAACTCTTAAGTACTTGCCAATTTACAAATAAAACACTTGCCTAATTTCAAACTACACTTCACAAACACTTTCAAAACAAACTTTCAAAAAACCTTGAAACATCTTTTCAAAAGACAAACACCTCTTGTAAAACATTCGAGTAAAGAATTATTACAAGGGTAGCCTATACAAGGCATCTTTTCAAACATTTTCAAAATCACACACCAAGCACCATTTCAAACAATTGAAAACCAAGGCAAGTTGATCTAAGCAAGTACCTAAGAGCCCATGGATAACCATGGATAGAAAGGGTGCTAATACCTTCCCTTTCTATAATCTACTCCCCGAACCCAAGAAAAAATCTCAAAGGTTTTTGCTGTGCTTTTTAAACCTTTCCTTAGGATAAAATAAAAAGTCAGTGGCGACTCTTGCTCAACCGAAACATTTGAGAAAACAAATGTAAAACCCTAGTCAGTTCTCCCACCGTATCACAGAACTGGCGACTCTGCTGGGGACAAACTTAAAAGTGGAGTAACCTTAGGGCTCAGATCACCCTCTTGCATGACAAATTGTTTGAATTGTTTGCTTTACATTTTGGCTCTTTTGTTTGGGGTTTGCAATCCTACACCCGGATTTTGGGAAACATTCATAGATAGCAATACGTTGTGGAAACTGTGCAGGGTATACCGACACGGTCGAAGCAATAGCTATATTAGTGCGACATATTTGTGAGTACCGGTAACCCTTGAGTTCAATCAAGGAGAGTACGGGGCCGCTGAGTGATGTCACTAAGCACTAATGACCTAGAACCTTACTTGACCATCTTGGCCTTTTATTAGGGGTAGTGAGATGACCGGCTTTGGTGCAGTCCGAAGTTGGTAGATACTCGATACTACACTCATTGAGGGTTGTTTTCTTGGAATATTTTGTTCGCTAGTTAAGTGGCTAAACCAAAACAATGAACAATGAAAACAATCCAGTGATATTGAGCTCCTTAGAACCCGGTTACTATTTATAGGACAGGTTTTTAAGCCAACTACACTCAAGAGGGTACTTACCTATGAAACCCCATGCAAGCCTGAAACTAGGGTTTGGTGTGATTTGCTTGAACATCATAAAACATCATATGCATTCACTAACCATTTCAAGGGTTTTGGATCTTCATCTTTGTTCTTTGTTTTGTAGGACATGGAAATTCCTCGCAGAAATACCATTCAAGTCAACCTTGTGAGAATCTCTCCTCAACTCAAGGAGCTCACCTCAAGAATTCCGGAAAATTCATCCTTCAGTGAAAGACATGGCAGACTGCTCAGCCTAGTCAACACCAACATTGAAGAAGACATGATGAAAGTGTTATTCCAGTTCTTTGACCCTCTTCACCACTGCTTCACTTTCCCTGATTATCAGTTGGTACCCACTTTGGAGGAGTTTTCTCAACTCCTGAGAATTCCTATCCTTAATCAACTACCCTTCAACGGTACGGAAAAGGAACCAAAGCCGGAAGATGTTGCTCGAGCATTACATCTACAACCATCCGACATCAAGGGGCATTGGGAAACCAGAAGCGGCGTCAAGGGATTCTTAGCAAAATTCTTGTTTGAGAAGGCACAAGAATGTTGGAATTCATTGGACCTACAAGCTTTTGAAGAGATTGTAGCACTCCTTATCTATGGGTTGGTCTTGTTCCCAAATCCTGACCAATTGGTAGATGTCAACGCCGTCAAAATCTTCTTGTCCAGAAATCCAATACCAACATTGCTTGGGGACATTCTTCACTCATTTTACACACGAACAATGAGAAAGAGGGGTGTTCTCATGTGCTGTACTCCTATCCTTGCAAGGTGGTTTATTTCGCACCTTCCACAATTTGTCCTGAAGAATGACCAAGGCTCAAGGTGGTCCCAACGGTTGATGACTCTTACTCACTTTGATGTACATTGGTGTTCTCGGTCCAGAGAAAATGTCATCATCGTCGATCGTTGCGGAGAATTTCCTAATGTTCCTTTACTTGGAATCAGGGGAGGTATCACCTATAACCCTTGCCTAGCTTTGAGGCAATTTGGATATGCACGGAGGGATGGCCCTCATGACATGTTGATTCCTGACCTAGTTTTTGACTTCGACAATGATGCTCAAGGACTTCGCCAAAGATTCATCAGAGCTTGGGGGAAGCTCAACAAGGTTGACAGCAAGACTCTGGGACACAAGAACTCCATCCCTCTTGAGCCTTATCTCAAGTGGGTACGAGCTCGAGCCCAAAGTCTAATGATGCCTTATCCTCATGTACTCCCAGTGATTAAAGAGCCCGTCAATGAAGGAGAGGTTCCCTACACCATCCTACATCCAGACATGCCTACGTCGTGGGAGGAAATGCAGAAAAGTTGGATTCAGCTCAAGGAAGAACGGAATACTTTTGAAGCTAGCTTCTACGCCAGTGAGAAGAAGGTTCTAGAGCTTACCCGCCGACTCCACGAGCAAGAGGCCCTCAACACCTACATCGCACCAAAGAGGATGCGCAATGTCTTTCTGCCTTAAGAAGTTTATTTTGTAATATTTGGCCCATGGGGCATTTATGTACTAACAAATTTCTTCTTATTAATATGACGTGCGTTCTTCTTTGTCTGAAACAATTTTGAATGTTCTAAATCCTTGAATGCATTGCATACATAAGCATACCATTCATCATGTGCATAAGCAGGTCTCACTCCAGGTTTCCTTATATGTCTGCTGTTTATTTCAGTAGGATGGATCTCGAGCAAACAGTCGAAGACCTACAAGCTCAGAATGCACAGTTCCAGCAACTCCTGATGACCTTGGCTAAAGGTCAGGAGGATATCAAGACTCAATTGGGGAATAAGGACCCAGTGAAAAAGAAGAAAAAGAGGATTGGGGTGGCTACTTTGGGGAGAAGATTTGACGGAGAAGCTCGGAGAGTGCTTGAATTTCCTCCTACTTCTGATGAAGGGACTAGTAAAAGAGATGGAGTTGCGGTGCCTTCCGAGTCTGATGCGGAGGAAGAAGAGGTTGAAGAGGATGAAGATTATTCTGACCAGCAATACCCTCCAGCTGATGATAAATACAAAGGTTTAGAAGACAGATTGGCCGCCATGGAATTACAAAGAGTACCGGGTTTAGATTTTGAAGACTTGGGTTTGGTTGCCGGGATTGTGATTCCCCCAAAATTCAAAGTGCCAGTGTTTGTGAGGTATGATGGGATGTCCTGTCCAAAAATGCATCTCAGGTCCTACGTGAGAAAGATTCAACCCTATACGGAAGATAAAAATCTCTGGATTCATTTCTTTCAAGACAGCCTTTCGGGAGCTCAGTTGGAGTGGTTTTATCAGTTAGAAGGAACCAGTGTCAGAAATTGGGAAGATTTGGCCACCGCTTTCTACAAACAATACCAGTATAATTCTGATCTTGCTCCTACTCGTACCCAACTTCAGGGTATGTCACTAGGAACAAGCGAGGGATTCAAAGAATATGCACAAAAATGGAGGGATTTGGCTGGCAGGGTGCAGCCTCCTTTAACCGACCGTGAACTCGTTGATATGTTTCTTGGGACCCTATCCGGGCCATTTTTCAATCATCTAATTGGTAACTCTTCCGCGGGGTTTACCGATTTGATCTTAACAGGCGAAAGAATAGAAGCTGGCATCAAGTCAGGAAAGATTCAGAAGGGTGTTGCTGCAAGTATTGAGAAGAAGCCTTTTAAGAAGGAAACAGCTGTGGTATATTCTCAGAGGAGAGCAGGGAAGACGGAGCGTCGGCCAACTGTAGGGGCCGTAATGATTCAAAATACTCCAAGTGAGCAGCCTCGCTATAACCAGTCCAGACCAAATCAACAACGAGTGGAACGGCCACAACGGCAGTTCACCCGTATTAATATGACTCCAGCGCAAGTGCTTCCCCATCTGTTGAAGTTGAATCTCGCCACCATCAAGGAGGCACCAAAGAATGTGAATACGTCCTCTCCGCATTATCATGCCAATGCTAAATGCGCCTACCATTCAGACAGTGTTGGCCACGACACCAATGATTGTTGGGCACTCAAGCATAAAATCCAAGACCTGATAGAGGCTAAGGAGGTAGAGTTTGACGCTCCAGAGAAGCCTAATGTGATATCTGCACCCATGCCGAAGCACGGCCAAAATGTCAATGCCATTGAAGAAGATTTGTATGTTGCTGATGTCAGTGATCTGACTACTCCATTGCTAACCATTAAGTTGAACCTGTTGAGGGCCGGGATCTTCCCGGGATGTAAAGAAGACTGCTATTGTTGCTACTCTCAGTCGTTTGATTGTCCGCTACTGAAGAAAGGCATCCAAGGCCTTATGGATAGTCGACAAATTTTGTTCGAAAAAGTTTCTGTTGTTCCAGTTCATACTGAAGATGTCTCAATCATAACCATTCACGCCAATCTTTCCAAGGCCGTCAAAAAGCCTGTTAAGATTACACCAGCTACGAAATCTGTTCCTTTGAAGATAACAATGCCAGGGCATGTTCCCTATGTTTCCGAGAAGTCGATACCTTGGAACTATGGCGGTGACGTCTACTACCATGGTATCAAATAAATCGAAATAATTGAAGAAAGTTCGGATGATGAAGAAGCCAGCATTAGCAACATTGCGGGCATAAGCAAAATCACCAGGAGCGGGAGAATATTTTCTCCAGAGATTGCCCCTTCAAGAGCAGTCTTTGGACCCTCATCAGCTGACAAGGTCGTCCCTGCACCGATAAAGCTTTCTGCTAAAACTCCTTTGATTGAAGATGTTGTTGTTCCTAGTACTGTCTCTCCTACCGCTGCTGACAAAGGTAAGGGAATCCAAGATGAGCCCGTCAGGACGAGGGCTCAACCCTTGGTGATCCTGGAGACCTCCAAGAAGGAAATGGACGAGATCTTGAGGATAATCAAAAGAAGTGATTACGATGTGGTGGAACAGTTGGGGAAAACCCCCTCCAAGATCTCCATGCTGGCACTACTGCTTTGCTCAGAAGCGCACGCTAAAGCCCTGATAAAATTCCTGAAGGCAGCTCATGTGCCCCAGGAAACCTCTGCGGATCAATTTCAGAATTGCGTGGCTAGCCTTACTGCGGACAATGGATTAGGTTTTTCTGATGCCGGCCTAACTCCTAAAGGTAGGAATCACAATGATGCCTTGCACATTTCAGTCGAGTGTCGAGGAACTACTCTCGCACACGTCTTGGTCGACACTGGGTCGTCGCTGAATGTTCTACCTAAGAAGGCCTTGGACCGACTAGATTGTGAAGGGTTGGAATTAAAGCCGAGTGATATTGTTGTCAGAGCTTTCGATGGTTCGAAGAGAATGGTCCATGGAGAGGTTGAAATTCCCATCAAGATAGGCACTGAGGTGTTTAAATCCACTTTCTATGTGATGGACATCCGTCCATCATACTCTTGCTTGCTGGGTAGACCTTGGATACACCATGCTGGGGCAGTCACCTCCTCCTTACACCAGATGTTGAAGTATCCTGTTAAGGGAAAGATCATTACCGTCCATGGCGAAGAAGAGTACATGATTAGCCACTTAAATTCTTTCTGGTATGTGGAGGTTGAAGGAGAGTTCATTGAGACACCGTTTCAACATTTCGAAGAAGTCCTTCCTGAAATAGCAGTAGCAAAGTTGGCAGCTGAGACACCGAGACAGATGGCCAGGATGGCATCTCTGGAGGACGCAAGGGCCGCAATAAAAGAAGGGAAGAATTCAGCATGGGGGAAGTTACCTGACATTCCACATAAGACAGACAAATTTGGATTAGGGTTCACGGCCGTTGGCCAAAAAGCTATGCGCCGTGCAAAGATTGAAAGGGCGCCAGTCAAAATCTCTCCCTACGGAATCAACGCCCTGGAGGATGAAGACAAGGAGAGCAACATTGAAGAGTGGATTTATCCAACTGTCAAAGGAGGATTGAGCAATTGGGAGGCTAAGGACTTTGTCCCCATCACTTTTATTCATCAGTAATTTATCTGTTAAACATTTCTTACTTGGTCTGTAATATTTACTTTCAAACAATCCGTACACTATCTTTTCACCTCATGCCTTGCCCGGGGCATGTAGGTCTACTTGTAAGGGTTTTGACTATTTTTCATATCCATATGCCATGTTTAATGATTCATTGGACGTTTTTCATTTGATAAACTGCTTGTGTTCATTTTCTTTCCTTTTTGCATTTTTGTTTAAGGATGGCTATCCCTTACACACACCCACACTCACCAATGCAGGTACCCATCCACTCCGGATTCCATGGGTGACTATTCTGCTATATCTTTCAATAACTCTGAGGATCTGGTCAATCTAGCCGAGTATGAAGATGACGAAGGTTGTGAAGTACCCGGGGAACTAGCCAGACTTCTGCAACAAGAGGAAAGGGCCATCTTACCGCATGAAGAGCCATTGGAAACTGTTAACTTAGGAACCGAGGAGGACCGGAAGGAGGTGCAAGTGGGTGCCAATCTGGAACCGAGTGTCAAGGAACGCCTGATACGGTTGTTGAATGAGTATGTTGAAATCTTCGCATGGTCTTATGAAGACATGCCAGGTTTAGACACAGACATCGTGGTTCACCGTCTCCCCACAAGAGAGGATTGTCCGCCGATCAAGCAAAAAGTTCGCCGAATGAGGCCTGACATGTCTGAAAAGATCAAAGCAGAAGTAATGAAGCAATTCGACGCTGGCTTTCTGGCTGTTACGTCCTATCCTCAATGGGTCGCTAACATCGTGCCAGTACCTAAGAAAGATGGCAAAGTCAGAATGTGTGTGGACTACCGGGATTTGAATAGGGCCAGCCCCAAAGATGATTTTCCACTTCCACACATTGACATTTTGATCGACAATACAGCTCAGCATAAAGTGTTTTCCTTCATGGATGGATTCTCGGGCTACAATCAAATCAAAATGGCTCCCGAGGATATGGAGAAAACGACTTTTGTCACACAGTGGGGCACTTTCTGTTATAAGGTGATGTCGTTCAGGCTGAAGAACGCAGGGGCAACTTATCAACGCGCCATGGTAGCTTTATTTCATGATATGATACATCATGAGATTGAAGTTTACGTAGACGATATGATAGCTCGGTCACAAACAGAGGAAGAGCACCTTGAACATCTGGAGAAGCTGTTTGCCAGGTTAAAAGAATACAAGCTCAGGCTGAATCCAAGTAAATGCATCTTTGGAGTTAGGTCTGGTAAACTCCTGGGATTCATTGTAAGCAACAAAGGCATTGAAGTCGATCCGGCAAAAGTAAAAGCAATACAAGAGATGCCTGCTCCCCGTACTGAAAAGGAGGTTAGAGGATTCTTGGGGCGCTTAAACTATATTGCCAGATTCATCTCACATCTGACTTCTACCTGTGAGCCAATTTTCAAACTCTTGAAGAAAGATCAGGTAGTCGAATGGAACGACGATTGTCAAGCTGCTTTTGATAGAATCAAGGAGTATTTGCTAGAACCTCCTATTCTGATGCCACCCGTCAAAGGAAGACCGTTGATCATGTATTTGACCGTCTTGGATAACTCAATGGGGTGTGTTTTGGGCCAGCATGACGAGTCTGGTCGAAAAGAGCATGCTATTTATTACCTTAGCAAAAAGTTTACCGACTGTGAGACTCGCTACTCACTGCTCGAGAAAACTTGTTGCGCTTTGGTATGGGCTGCTCGCCGACTAAGACAGTATATGTTGACTCATACTACCTTGTTGATTTCCAAAATGGACCCTATCAAGTATATTTTCGAAAAGCCCGCTTTATCTGGAAGGATAGCTAGATGGCAAATGATCTTAACTGAATATGACATCTAGTACACCACCCAAAAAGCTATAAAAGGGAGTGTACTAGCTGACCATCTGGCTCATCAAGCTATCGAAGACTATCAACCCATGAGATTTGACTTCCCAGACGAAGACATCATGAATTTGGACAACATTGAAGGTGACGGACCGTATGACGGACCCGAAAAGGGATCCCGATGGACCCTGTACTTTGATGGTGCTTCAAATGCACTTGGAAACGGTATTGGCGCAGTACTCATTTCTCCGGAAGGTTGTCACATACCTTTCACGGCCCGA
The DNA here is from genome assembly GCA_948472305.1 of Vicia faba. NCBI lineage: Eukaryota > Viridiplantae > Streptophyta > Magnoliopsida > Fabales > Fabaceae > Vicia > Vicia faba. Next base: position 1,242,885,264 of record OX451737.1, read on the forward strand.
CTTTGCTTCAGCTGCACAAACAACATGGCTGAATACGAAGCTTGCATCTTTGGTCTCAAGGCTGCTATAGACTTGGGGATCAAATCTTTGATCGTATTTGGGGACTCGGCTTTGGTTATCAGTCAGATCAAAGGAGAATGGGATACCAAGCATCCTAATCTTTTCCCATACAAAGAACATGTCTTGACATTGTTGCCTCATTTCGAGCAAATTACCTTCGAGCATTTCCCGCGAGAAGAGAATCAGCTAGCAGATGCTCTAGCCACAATGTCCTCCATGTTTAAACTCAACTGGGATAACGAGGCTCCCCAAATCACCATCGAGCGAATGGATGAACCTGTGCATTGTCACGAGATTAATACCGAAGAAGTAGTGGAACAACCTTGGTTCCATGAAATCAAAAGGTATCTCGAGACTAGAGATTATCCTGAAGGAGCTTCCGTAAATGACAAGAAGTTCTTAAGGAAATTTGCTGCTAAGTTCTTCCTGAGCAACGGCATCCTTTACAAACGAAGCCATGATTGTGTATTACTCCGATGCGTAGATAAAGCTGAAGCAGAGTTGATCATGACTGATATACACAGCGGCACATTTGGCACTCACTTAAGCGGGCATACAATGGCTAAGAAGATCCTAAGGGCAGGCTATTACTGGTCTACCATAGAAGCTGACTGCCATCAACATTCCCGTACTTGCCACAAGTGTCAAGTCTATGCTGACAAAGTTCATATCCCTCTGGTTCCTCTCAACGTCCTGACTGCTCCGTGGCCCTTTGTAATGTGGGGCATTTATATGATTGGAGAGATCAAGCCCACGGCTTCCAACGGACATCGCTTCATCCTGGTTGCCATTGACTACTTCACTAAATGGGTCGAAGCAGCTTCCTTCGCCTCTGTTACTAAAAATGTGGTTGCCCGCTTTATCAAGCAAAACCTCATATGTCTGTATGGTGTTCCAGACAGGATCATCACAGACAACGGTACAAATCTGAATAACACGATGATCACCGCTTTGTGCAAACAGTTCAAAATTTATCATCACAATTCATCTCCCTATCGGCCGAAGATGAACGGTGTTGTTGAAGCTGCGAACAAAAACATTAAGAAGATCATTCAGAAAATGACAATCACTTACAAAGACTGGCATGAGATGTTACCGTTTGCTCTACATGGATACCGTACGACGACACGTACTTCAACTGGGGCAACCCCATTTTCTTTGGTTTATGGCATGGAAGCTATTTTGCCTATGGAAGTCCAGATCCCTTCTCTAAGGATTATGAAGGATGCAGGTTTGAATGAAGATGATTGGATGCAGACTCGACTTGATCAACTCAATCTGATCGACGAAAAGCGACTTGCTGCTATATGCCATGGTCAGACGTATCAAAAGCGGATGATCAAGGCCTTCAATAAGAAAGTCAAACGCCAAGTGTATCAAGTCGGAGATCTTGTAATCAAGCGGATTATCTTGCCGCAAAGTGATCCCAGGGGCAAATGGACTCCTATATATGAAGGACCATTTGTGATCAAGAGTATATTTTCTGGTGGTGCAATGATTCTGACCACCATGGACGGCGACGATTTACCGCACCCTGCGAACGCGGACATAGTCAAAAGATACTACGCATAAAATAACCCGACAAGTCGAAAACCCGAAAGGGCGGCTTGGGCAAAAATGGGTATCCCGGTGGATCGAAAACCCGAAAGGGCGGTTCAAGCAAAAGTTAGGGATAAAAATAAAAAAAATATGTACACCCAGCAAGTTGAAAACCCGAAAGGGCGGCTTGGGCAAAAATGGGTATCCCAGTGGATCGAAAACCCGAAAGGGCGATTCAGGCAAAAGTTAGGGAATTAAAGCGTATGACTATGTCTCGTCGGATCACTTCAAAGACAATCTCTTCATCAACCGGTTCCAGGCTTCTGATTAATCCAGTCATCATCAAACGAAGCATTGAATGGACAGATATTCAGAGTTGTGAGAGCTATAGCGGAATGGAATCCCATGGAATTATTTCACATAGCCATCTTTATTTTGTATAAATATTTCAATACTTACGACAAAATCCTCTTGCTAGGATGATTGTCTCCTTTGTACAAATATACTCATAGAAAATCAATACAAATACTTTTCCCAGAAATTTGTGTCATTTCCTTTTCTTTTCTCTTGCACTATTTGTTTTATTTTGAAAAACGTCCAATGTTTTGTTAAATAGGCATATGCATTTGAAACATAATCATTTTCTTATGAGTCGGGAAAGAGGATTACTGATAAGTCGAAGGTACAGTTGGATAACCTGATACCCTTTCAAAGGAAACCCCCGGGAGATTTGGAATCCATATCCCTAGCAAGTCTTGAAGCTCATCCCCAGTAAATTCTGGAAGCTTATTCCCCGCAGAGAACGGACGTCTCTCCCGAGTTTTATTCAAAGTTATTCCTCACAAGGCCTTATAACTGGGTTATCCTCAGCTAACAACCACGGAAGATCGCACTCGCCAAAATTCTTCCTATCCCCAGCGGAGTTCATCAAAGTTCACCAGCAGTAACTTATCTTTACAATCCCCCAGCCAGAGGATCCTCAGGAATCCAATTTCCCTCAGAACTTAAGTTTCAGTATCCCCAGCGGAGCTAGACTAATGAACCTTCTCCCTACAGAGTTGTAGGAGAACAAATCTTGAGTTCCTCGGTGAAGTCGCCAGAGATGCTTCCCGCCAAACTGAAGATTCTCAGTCTTGCATCCCCGGCATGAGTCTACTAGATTGGTACTCCCCAGTAGAAGTCATCGGGAATTCCCCAGAGGTTTGGTATACAACCCAAGCTCCTTGTTCCCCAGCAACAGCCAAGGAATTGTTCTTCCCGGCAGCAGTCAAGATGCTTTTATCCTCAGCCATCCAAGATTCATCTATCCCCCGCAAGACAGCTCATCATCTTACATGCGCATTCATTACATTCATATCATAAACATTGATATAACATATATTGCAGCATACATTTCATGCAACATAATTTTGTGTTTAGTTGACATTTTGTCCTTTTCAGGATAAGAATAAAAAAGTTATCCTTAACAGTTTCAGATGCAGTTTTACACGGACTCATCATCAAGCAACCCTACACCGGTTCTTCTTCAAACTTCAAGACTTCTGAAAATAGTTTACGGGTTCTCCAAGTAACGGATGTTAACCTATCGCTTGTTCAGTTTCTTCTCCAGACTTCTGAAAACAGTATATGGATTCTTCCCAACAACGGATGTTGATCTATCACTTGTTCAGATGCAACGCCTGAAAACAGTTTACGGACGCTTCCCAACAACGGATGCTGCTCTATTGCTTATTCAACTCCAAGATTTCTGAAAACAGTTCACGGGTTCTCCAAGTAACGGATGTTAACCTATCGCTTGTTCAGTTTTCTTCTCAAGACTTCTGAAAACAGTATATGGATTATTCCCAACAATGGATGTTAATCTATCACTTGTTCAGATGCAACGCCTGAAAACAGTTTACGGACGCTTCCCAATAACGGATGCTGCTCTATTGCTTATTCAACTTCAAAATTTCTGAAAACAGTTTACGGATTCCTCCCAACAACGGATGCCAATCTATTGCTTATTCAGACCCCTAGTTCAGAGATGGTCCAAAGCATGGACACCTTCCTGATATTCCCTTCCAGATGGCATCTTTAAGCCCATCCCCGACAGGATTTCTGTCACTCCCTCAGATGGCATCGTTAAGCCCATCTCCAAATGGCATCTCTAAGCTCATTCCCGCATCCATTGCTTCGACGAGTGCAAATTTAAGGGCACTCTAGTGTCCAATCTCCTTTTACCCTCGAGTCACAAAAGGCAAACCTGCCAATCTAACTCTTCGGATTCAAGAAGATTGAACAGGGGCAACTGTTGTACCCCAAAATTTTCCCTCCCATTTCTCAATGATTTCTCATCACAAAGCCTTTGAAGATCAAGATCCAGTTAGGGTTTCATCTGCTCAAGACCTCTCCTTGCACTATTGACCCAAATTAGGGTTTATGTTTGCACAAAGATGTTTTGACCTAAAATGCCTAAGATGACTTTCTTTCTTCATATTGGACTCCCAAGTTTATCCTCACCAAGTTTCAAGTCTTGATTCCAACTTTTGCCCAGTCAATTGGACAGTTGACCTAGAAATCAGCTGTATTGGGGAAAAAGTCAACTGTGACCAATTGACAGTCAAACCTCATGAAAATTGACCCCCATTAACATTATGAACTCACATGAATCATTTGATCAAGTTTGGATCACAATTCCATAAGAAATTTGATCAGATCACCAAAAGGGCAAAATGGTCATTTTTAGGGTTTTGACTGCACAGCAATTTTTGACTGTTTGACCCAACCAATGGCAAACCAAGCTCACATATGGACTCAAGGACCCCATGGAATTATCTTGACATGCTCAACAAACTCAAAAGATCCCAAGTACACAGGATTGACAGTTGAATTTCCCAATCAATTGATCAATTTTGACTGTATACTGAAAAGTCAAACTTTGACTTTTTGGTCAAAATCAAGAGTCAAGATTCATTTTTCATCAAAACATGCCAAATCATGAAACTTGTTCACCAAGAAATCACAAAATGCAAATTAGGGTTAGAAATTAGAATTTTTCATAACTTAGAATTTTTCTAAGTTATGAAAAACCCTAATTTATTTTCCAACTTTGCCACACTTTTTCACCAAGATCCATTTGGATTCAAAACAAAGTCAAAAAATGAAAGTTGTAGCTTGTTGCATAATCTACAACTTTGATCACAAAGTTTTCCCATTTGAGGCTTGTATCTCAAGTTACAAATTTTTGAATAAGGGCACTAAACCATTCTTAACTTAGTGAAATTTTAACCTATTTTGACAAGGTTTTCTACCCAACTTCAAGGCCATTTTCCATACACTTCCACTTGGAATTTCAATTTTCATTTCAAAGATGGATTGTAGTACACATTCCAAGCTTTCCAAAATGTCCAATAACTTCTCAAACAACCTCATAACTTGAGAGAATCGAATTTCACAATTTGGCAAAAACTCACTTTTGAATTGATCATGAACATGTTCATAACTTAAGCCATTTTCAAGTCAGCATAGTTTGTGCTAAATTACAGGTCCTAAAACCCTTTGACACTCAATAATTCAATGCAAAACCTTTGTGCCAAGACCTTGTTTCATGAGTTCAAGCATTGCCTAAAGGATTAATCCATTTATAGATAAAACATTTCTTCCATTTTTGCAAAAGGTAACTTTATGTCCAATTGAAAATCCAAGCAGTAAAAATGAGATCTAATTGGCACAAGATTATGAGCAAAACACTCTGATCAAGGAGAGATTATGCAGCTCATTAGGGGGCCTCTACTGACCTAGAACACAACTTGGGCATTTGTTGCTTAAAGTGTAAGTAACTTGGCATATTGTAACACAACTCTCATATCAGCTTACAAACACTTAAGCAAACTGGTAAAACACATCTAGGACATCATAACCAAGCTAGCACACGACCCTAACATCTCTCATACACTCCCAATCTCAAAACCACCTTCAAACTGCAAAAACAGGGCCAGGCCTGCAGTTTGAGTGCCATCTTCCATTTCCCTCAAGCTCTCTTGCCCAAACCAGTTCACACACATTCCTTAGCATCTAGGCAAGCTAACCATGACTTGAAACACGACCTGTAACTCCTCTAACAAGTTCCACCATTTTCATTTTTCCATTTTGCAGTTGAAGTTCTACAGCTCATTTCAAGGTGTCTCAAGGCAAAGTAAATATTAGAACAGCATCACCACACCTCAAGGAAGCTATACCAACCATTATCTTGCACTGAAAGCTCCCCATTTGCCAGATAGAACTTCAACTGAACAGGTACTTTGGTGAACTTCTATCTCTCTCATCAGGCATCATTAGCTCTAAGTTTGTGAATAAGCAATGTTCTACTCATGCCACTGAACCTGTACATGCTTTTACTTTTCATTTCTTTTGCTTGAGCTGTGAGAATTTAAGGTTTGAAAATGGCAGAAAACTTAGGTTAGGATTTGGGATTGTTAAAATTCTCTCTCATTTCTGAGAGTTAGGAGATGTTCTTTATATATTTGGAATCGTGGTTCCATGCTTAACATTTTTTGTGTTGAAAGTTTGTGCAAAAGATCAAAGAATCAGGATGTTGGGATGGAAGAACAGGGCGCGTGTTTTTTTGAATATTGTTGTTCAGAGGTTGAAGAAAGGTCTTCATGGGCTGGGCTTATGTTGACTTTCCTTTTTGCACCATATAATTTGTCCTGAACCCCCTGAGCCCATTTGCTTTATTATTAATGTTTTTGACTTTTTTCTTTTTTTAATTGACTCATTTATTTTTTCTCAGCATATTAAAAATATAAAAATATTTTTTCTCATCATTTTTGAATTTATTAGGTATTTATTTGATTTTTTCTTTTAGTTTGTACATAAATAAATAAATATATACTTTTTGTTTAGAATATTAAAATAGTACAAATATATTTTTATACATTTTTATCTTATTTTTACTTCCTGAAAATATTTTATAAAAAAATACTTTTTTTATTAAATATTAAATATTATTAATGGGTATATATAATACATATTTCATAAATAATATAAATGAATGTATATATTAATACACTTAGGATAAAATACCAAAATATACATATTTTTATTTTATTAATATTAAATGCTAAAAAATACATTTTTACAAATATACTTCATTTTTCTTTTATTCTTTGTATATAAATAGCAAATATTATATATATTAAATAATTAATACCCTTTTAATTAAAATTAGGGTTTTCTGCCCTAAATATAAAAATACTCCAAAAATACTACCTTTTTATTTCTCTTTTTGTTTGACATAAATAATATTCTTTTTCATACACATAAAAATTCTTTTTACATTTTTGCATATTTATTTCATTTCCATTTAATTATGCAATTATTTATCTTGTAAATATTCAAAGAAAATGATGTAATAGCTAGATTTAATTTCTTGTCTAAATAACCCCCATTTGAACATTTGTACCCCCCTCCCCATATTATTATGATTGTAATAGTGTAGGAATTTAAATTTCACACTTTAATGTTTTCTAAACATACCATGCTAGAATTAGGGTTTGTATGCGAATAAAACGAACAAATTAGTTTGACCTAATCTCAAGATAAACAAGCATGAAAATGGACAACACATTTCACACTTGCACCCCTAGGGTATTCCACTTTGTTGCCTTCAAATAATTGGGCCATATTGCATGTTAGGTTTCTTTGGGTAAAACAAACAATCAAACGATCATAAGTCCCTCGATGACGCTTTCAAAAAAGTTGCCTAAAATGATCAAATCCTTTTCAAAGAAAAATTGCCCAAAGACATTTAACACTATTGTAATTATGGCTTAAACGATGACCCGCGCCCGTCCCTTTCACCTCCTAAGACAAGATTGTCCACCAAATGCAATGGTGGAACAAAATTGTCAAAAGGTTTAAAACATAACAAAAACCCTTGAGAAAACTTTAGGGTAGATAACTCTTAAGTACTTGCCAATTTACAAAGAAAACACTTGCCTAATTTCAAACTACACTTCACAAACACTTTCAAAACAAACTTTCAAAAAACCTTGAAACATCTTTTCAAAAGACAAACACCTCTTGTAAAACATTCGAGTAAAGAATTATTACAAGGGTAGCCTATACAAGGCATCTTTTCAAACATTTTCAAAATCACACACCAAGCACCATTTCAAACAATTGAAAACCAAGGCAAGTTGATCTAAGCAAGTACCTAAGAGCCCATGGATAACCATGGATAGAAAGGGTGCTAATACCTTCCCTTTCTATAATCTACTCCCCGAACCCAAGAAAAAATCTCAAAGGTTTTTGCTGTGCTTTTTAAACCTTTCCTTAGGATAAAATAAAAAGTCGGTGGCGACTCTTGCTCAACCGAAACATTTGCGAAAACAAACGCAAAACCCTAGTCAGTTCTCCCACCGTATCACAGTGGGGTTGGATCTTTCTGACATAAGAAAGAGATGGAGCTTTGGGAAGGACACCCCATCATACTTAGCAAAAATTGGAGCTTTGAACTTCTGCGGGATGACCACCCCCGACACCAAACCCAATTCTTCGAAATCCAGTCCAGGTATCCTCTGAACTTCCATGGCACTCAGACGGTCTTCCAACTGTTTGTATCTATCCTCAGCAGGAGGATATTTCTTATCATTGTAATTGGTATCATTGTCAGAAACCTCTGGACTGGGGTCCTTCTCTTCTTCCTGATTCTCTCATTTCTTAGATGAAGAGGTCAGGTAGACTTGTCGCTTCAACCGCTCTCCAAACCTTCTGCCCATATTCATAATACCAGCAGCCTTCTTCTTTTTCTTCTTTTCTTTCAGTATAAGGGCTTTCAGATCCTCCTGCCCTTTTGCTAGACTTATAAACATTTGTTGGAACTAGGCGTTCTGTGCCTGAAGGTCCTTGATGGTTTGCTCAGAAGACATTTCGTGCTGAAATAAACAGCGAAGAAGATGAGAAACTTGTAATGGTACCTGTAATGATGTGTATGATAATGGGATGCGCATGCAATGATTTCAAAGACTTCGGGAAATTTAAATTTGCAAACCAAAATAAACACAACTTTATTAGCTGAATTCAAAGTTCAAATGCCTTTTAGGCGTTACAATTAAAAACAAATCTAAAACTAGAAAAGAGATCAAGATTCCCATGGATGCTTCCTCTTTGTGCCAAGATAGTCATTCAGTCCTTTTTCCTCATGGGGTTGCTTTGTGAGCTCTAAAACTTTCCTCTCCTGAGCATGGAACTGATCCTTGTAAGTATCCCACTCCTTCATCAACTGAATCCATGACCTCTGTAACTCTCCAAGATCCGTGGGCATATAAGGATAGAGAACCGTGTAAGAAATACCTTCTTCAGTAGTGGGTTCCACAATCACTGGTAAAACAGCCACATAGGGCCTCATAAGCTTTTGGGCACGAGCTCGTACCCATTGGAGGTAAGGTTACATAGGAATGGAAGTTTTTGGCCCTAAAGTCTTGGTGCCATACCTGTCTACCATGCCCTAAGTTCGTATGAACCTCCGGCGATACTCGTGAACATCCTCCTCATAGTTGAATACAATGCCCTCGATAAGCAACTCATTGGGACAATCCCTTCGAGTGTAACCAAATTGTCGCAGAGCTAAACAAGGATTGTAGGTTATACCCCCTCTAATACCAAGTAATGGGACATTAGGGTACTTCCCGCAGTGGTTAATAATAGCAGTGTTTTCCATAGCTCGAGAACACCAAAGAATATTTGTATGAGCGGGTGACATTATCCTTTGCGACCAACCCAAACCTTATTCATTCTTCAGTATGGACTTAGGGAGGTGAGAAATAAACCACCTCGACAGCAATGGCATGCAGCACATAAGAATCCCTCTTCTCTTCATGGTACGAGTATGGAGAGTGTGTAAAATATCTCCGAGAAAGGTAGGCACAGGGTTGCGGGAGAGAAAGACCTTGATAGCATTCACGTCTATGAATGAGTCTGGATTAGGGAATAGGACTAACCCATAGATTAGAAGAGCCAAGACCTCCTCAAAAGCCTGAAAATCCATATCATCCCAAAACAGTTAGGCCTTGTCTATCAGAAACTTAGCTAGAAAACCTTTGACTCTGCTTCTTGTTTCCCAATTGGATACCACATCGGCCCATTTCAGATGCAAAGCTGAGGCAATGACTTCTGGCTTAGGAACTTCTTCTAGACCTGTGAAGGGTAACTGTTCCAGAATGGGTATATCCAATAGCTGAGAGAATTATTCCAAGGTAGTCACCAACTGATAGTCTGGAAAAGGTGAAGCAGTGGTACTTGGGATCAAAGAACTGAAAGAGTACACTCAACATATTTTCATCAAAATTTGGAGTGACCAGACTGAGAAGTTGACCATGTCTCTTAGTGAACGCAGAAGTTTCAGAAACTCTTGATACTAGCTCTTTGAGTTGGGAAGGTATCTTCACAAAGCTGATTCGGATAGTGTTCCTACGAACGGAAGCCATGATCTGCAAAACAGAACAAAGATAAATTCCCTTGGTCTTTGAAATGGTTAGTGCAATAAGAATGGATGCTTTATTATGATGCATGATGTCATGAGAAAACACAGGTATAGCAAGCACAGGTATAGCAAACACAGTCAAATCACACAAAGTCCTTAGGTTTAAGGCTTGCATGGAGTCAAAGGTAATACCCTCTTGAAGTTTAGTTGGTTTCAAACTTGTCTTAAAAAGTAACCGGGTCCTAGAGGATCTCAATATCACTGACCATCCTTTATCTGACATTCTCTTAGCTCAAGCAATCTTTTCTTGTGGCCAAAATATCCTGAAAGTCTGATCTCAATGAGTGTAGCATCGAGTATCAACCAATCCTCATCTCTACACCGAGGCCGGCTATCTCACTACTTTCTAATGGCCAAGTTTGTTCAACTAAGGTTCTAAGACCCGTTAGTGCTTCACGACACCACGCGGCGGCCCCGTATTCTCCTCGTTTCCCCACGAAGGATACCGGTACCAACCAAAGTGCTACACCAACACATCCATCTCTTAAACCATATCAGTCTACGTCGTACAATCTCTATGATCTATTGTTGTTTACCTAATGAGTGCCCCCAGATCCGGGTGTAGGATCTATAGTAACCCTAAACAAACCCTCAAAAGTAAAGCAATCAAGACAATCAAGAGAAGCAATTTTAATGACCTAGATCCTAAGGTATACCCCACTTATTCATTTCCCCAGCAGAGTCGCCAGTTATATGATACGGTGGCAGAACCGACTGTTTTTACTGGTTTGCATTTTTCGTTTTTTGTTCGCAAAATGTCGCGGTAAGCAAGAGTCACCACCGACTTTTATTTCATCCAATCATGGAAAAGGAAAAAGAACAGGAAAAAACCTTTTTTCGAGATATTCTGAGTACGGGGGGTAGATTATAGAAAGGGAAGGTGTTAACACCCTTTCTATCCGTAGTTATCTACGGGCTCTTAGGTACTTGCTTATTTTTCAAATTGCTTGTGTGTATTTGTCTTGAAAATGTTTTACTTCGTGATAACCCTTGTATCAGTCCTCAAGGATGTGACGAAGTTTGTTTTGAAAATTTGTTTTGAAAGGTGTTTGTGTGAAAAAGTTTTTATTGGGCAAGTACTTAAGATTCTACCTACTCGAAAAAAAGATTGTTTGTTCTCGTTTCCTTTAGACAGCTCTATCCTACTATTAAGGAGTAGGTAGCACCGTCGTTGGAGTTGTAAGGGACATTCGAAAGGGACAAGTGCAATAACTAAAGCAATAGTTAGAAAATTTTAGTAGTAACCCTAGAGTCTTAAGATCTTTCCGAGGCAACATTTCCGAGGCAACATTCGAATGGGATAATTTGATCTTTTAGGACTGGAGGGCAACCACTAAAATCTCCTATGCTTAATGATTTTTTACCGAATGCAACCGAAGTGAGGTAAACCCTAGGAGTGAAATATGTGCATATGATTTGTTTCAGTTATTTAATCTTTGCACATTAGGTGATCTACCATTTTAATTTCAGATATTCTTGCCATACAATCCTATTATCATACATCTAAGGCAGTTAAATATTTGCAGGAATTTTAAAAATGCGAGAAAATAAACCTAGCTATTACAAGGCTTCGGGGGATGGGGATTAATTAAATAACCAAAGAATCGGGGATTAAAGCAGTAAATAAAACCCTAGTTTAACTATTACAAGCCATTGACAGTTACAAAAATAATGGAAAATAAATAATTAAATGCGCGACGAATTAAATACGAGGAGAAATTGAAAACCCTAAAATCTAATTGAAAAATATTTAAGTTATTTTTTTGAGAAAAGAACTAATTAAGTTACATACGGCTAACCCTAATTATAATTATTTCAATTATGAAAAAAAAGAAAAGTATTTAAGTTCCTAATTAATTAAAATAAATATTTCAATGAAAAAAAATGATTTTGGTGTATTTTTGGTGGTTTTTTATTTGAGGAAAGAAATTTAATTGTAAAATTAAAACCTAGTTTCTATTTGATTTTAATTATGAAAAAGAAATTCAATTTACCTAGTTTACTAATTATATTAAATAAATATTATTAAAAAAATGATTTTGGTGTATTTTTTGTTTTTTTATTTGAGAAAAGAAATATAATTTCACATTAATTAAAACCCTAATTTCTAATTGCTTTTAATTATGGGGAAAAAAAAGAAATTAAATTAACCTATATTTCTAATTAAATTAAAATAAATATTTTATGAAAAAAATGCTTTTTTTTTGTGTGTTTTGTGATTTATTGATTTTATGATTAATAAAAAAGGGTAATTAATTTGGTGAAAAATAATTAAACAAAATAATTAAAATAAAAGAAATAAATAAAGAAAAGAAAATGGGCATGTGTTGAATAGAAACTCTGGGGGTGCCAATCTGAGTTTTCTAAGGTCCAAAACGCTTTAGGCCCAGTCATCCTTTAGATGCCTTGCAGCGTTGACTTGAGGGCGTATCATAGTCCCTCACTGCTGGAGCGCTGGATCTGATAGCCTGCTTGATCAAACGGTTGGACTCAAGGGTGTATGATGTTCTCCAGGACAAGTGATGCGCTAGATCTGTTGAAAGAAAATAACATAAAGAGAATTGTTGGGACCTGCGATCGAACCCAAGTTCTTATGATCAATACCAACGCCTCATTTCCAATTGTGTTACGCGCTTTAGTTGTTAGTATAAGGATATAAAATATAATATAAAAAATACAAATCACTGATTCCCAAGCGCGTGAAATTTAAATGGGCGAATGGCTGCCTGACACCTAACCTTCGTCTTCCTTTCTCCGTTGCCTTAGGTTCTGGTACTTTTACCTATGGACGAAGGTCTGTAGCTACAAACCTATGAAACTCAAAAATCCATAACACGTAAGATAAATGGAATCTAATTATATAGATCAACTCGTTTTGATCTTGGGAACATCATGGTACCCTTTTTGCTGGCCAATTTAACCTGTGTAAGAAAGCCTTAAATTGCACACGTAAACCCTAACAATGGCAAAGGCACGTATAGGCTTCAAAAATGCAATTAAATCATTCAGTCAGCTTGCAAACAGGATGAGGATCACAAATATATAACTTAAACATGCTAATGGTGCAAGAAATACAGTAATCGATTTTGAAAATATGAGCAAACCATGAGAGTGATTATGCGCGTTTCTGGGTGTTGCAAGTCTTGCAAATGATCCAATTGACTTCTGGGAAGGTCCAAGAAACGATTGGAAACGTTGGAATGGCTTGAATTGATCTCTAAGTTCAAAAATGATCCAGCACTTTTTGTCACTTTTTTTTAATTTTGTTTGGTGTTTTCACGACTGCTCAACCTTGTTTTTTGCTTTGTTCTTGTCCAATATATACCTAGGGATGATTTGGGTTACAGACTAGGATTGAATCTTGAAGTTTGATGAGATTTGATTTGATTCTTTAGCCATATGCAAACTTACTATTTTGAGCCAAATCTTCCCTTTCTTGTACCAATTATGCTTGATTCGTTTTGGCCTTGATAATTCAGCATATTTTGATTGCCAACCTGTCCAAAAACCAAATCAAATCATATCTTTGTTATTATTCACCAATTATTTGATTTAATTCAATTTTTAATTAATAAAAAATCAAAATAAATTGAAAATTGAAGAAAATAATGTGTGGATGAATATTTGTGTCGTGGACCACATTATAAGTGAGGTGCAAGCATAAAAAGTTGGGCCGATTTAGCAAAAAATGCATTATTGAGCACATTTTACTTTTGGCAATTTTGCAAAAAGGGTCAAATTTGACAAGGCATATCTCCTCCAATTTTAACCCTAGAGAGGTGTTCTTGGACTTTTTAGAAAGCTTAGGATGTACCCTAAGCAACCCTTTTAGTATCATCTCAATTGATTCTTCCATGTTCATGTAAGAAGCTTTGACCCAAAAGGTGTTTTTTTTTACTTTTCAAAAGGATCCATAATGTAGAAATTAATATCTTTTTATGAGTGCATATTTTGAACTTGTGAGCTGAAGATGAAATGTAGGGAATTGCATCCTCTTCCAAATGAGCCTTGGATAGAAAATTTCTGATGAAGTATGTGGAAGTTATGCTTGGTCAAAGTTTGGTTGACTTTTACTAAGAAACCCTAATTTAGCAACTTTTGGGTTTTGATGAATTTGGAGCATTCCTTGAGGAATAATGATCAAACCTTGATCAAATGATGAAAGTAACTTCAAAATGTTAATTTTGACCAAAAATATTTGAAGTTTGACTGTATGTGGGTCACAGTTGACTTTTGACCTAATTCAGTCGATTCTCAAGTATCTGAGCAGTTGACTGAGCAAACTTCTTGTGCAAAGCATGAAACTTGACATGTAGGGTCTTGAGAATATATTAAGACCATGGAGAGCATATGAGGCCTTTGTGTTTCACCCATCTTAATGAAAATTGAAACCCTAATTTGAGGTACACTACCTTAGGAGAGAGTTTGTTTGGTCCACTCTTGGCAACCTTTAGAAAATTGAGGATCTCTAGGAGCGTGTATTGAGTAAAATGAGAGAGAAAATTTTGGGGTACAACAAAACCCTATTGTATTCCATGAGGCGCCCTGTTCCTCATCCACTACCCAAGCCCAAAACCTAATGAACAATTATTTTATAGATTCAGGAAAGAAGAAACGCTTATTTAAAAAGATCAAATCAAATCCAGAAACAAAATTAAAGCAAATATAATTAGTATCATATCCAAATCGTGTCATTACAGAAGTATATCAAATTATACAAAAATCATAATCGAATCCTAAAACAATTTTCTAAATCAAATGAATTACAATCTTCAATCTTTCCTAAAACTTATAATCTAACAACAATTTCAAAAATCTACCCTAATCGACTATTGTAACGCCTGATCCATAGAAAACTCCCTAATTTATCTAATCCTAAAACACTATAAAACCCTAAGTTCTAAAATTGAGAGGGGAAGAAAAATTTGGAGAAGAAGATTCTAAACAGAGGAGACAAAGAAGTTATATGTTTGTCAAGATACCATTCTTGCTTGAGATCTTGGGTTTCAATTTCTGAAACCTTGAGATTTATCCTCCAAGTCGTCACCTCCATCATGTACCTGTAAATAGAAAGAAAGTAGATTAGAAGAGGAGACAAAGGAGAAATTAGGGGAGGAAAATTATACGACCAGTTTCACTGTAGGAGGGGTCCTAAAACATTTAGCTTAGGGTTATTAATTGTTGTTGTAATTGTTGAATGCTTGTATGATTGATGTTTAATTGTTATGTTTCTGGAAAATTTTGGGTTTCTAGGGTTAGAGTTCTAACCTAGGGTTAGAGTTCTAACCTAGGTTTAGGGTTCTAAGGTTTGGGGTTAGGGTTCATCCAATTTAGGGTTAGGGTTCATTAGTTTTAGGGTTTTGGGGTTTTGGTTGATTAGGGTTCTTCACGAACCCTTAGGGTGTTTGGGGTTAGGTCATACATTATTAGGTTTCTTATTAGGGTTCTAAGTTTATGGGTTTGTCACGGTGGTTGGGGTTGAAGGTTTGAATATAGTCGGTGGTGTCCAGATGCAGCCACCGACAGAAACGATTTTCGGCCGGTGGCACTCTATGCGGGGCGATTTCTGGCAAGGTGTATTTATAGAGAGAGGCTAGAGCCTCTCTGTTGCATCCAAAAATTTTCCCTCCCATTTTTACTCAACATATGTTCATTGAAATCCTCAACTTTCCCAAGGATGCCCAAGGATTGACCAAACAGACTCTCTCCTAAAGCAATGAACCTCCAACTAGGGTTTCCATTTTCATCAAGATGGGTGAGCTCAAAAGGCTTAATATGCTCTCCATAGTCCTAATATGTTCTCAATACCATCCATGCCAAGTTTCATGCCTTGCACAAGAAGTTTACCCAGTCAACTGTTCAGATGCTTAAAAATCAACTATATTAGGTCAAAAGTTAATTGTGGTCCACATGCAGTCAAACTTAAAGATTTTTGGTCAACATAAACATTTTTAAGTGATATCCATCATTTGATAAAGGGTTTATCATGATTCCCCAAGGAGTTCTCCTAATTCATCAAAACTCAAAAATTGCTAAATTAGGGTTTCTTAGGAAAAGTCAACCAAACTTTGACCAAGCATAACTTTCTCATACTTTATCAGAAATTTCTCATCCAAGGCTCATTTTTAATAGAATACAATTCCCTAAAACTCATCTTCAGCCCTCAAGGTCAGTAAATGCACTCATGAAAAGATATGAATTCAGACATTATAGGTCATTTCAAAAAGTCAACAAAAACACCTTTTGGGTCAAAGCTTCTTACATGAACATGGAAGATTCAATTTAGATGAAACTAAAGAGGTTGCTTAGAGGACATCCTAAGATTTCTAAAAAGTAAAATATAATCACCATGATATAAAAATTGAGCAAGTTATGGCTTGCCCAAGTTGGGAGAAGTTTGGAAATTTCGAGAATGGTGCACTGAGCAAATTTGGATTTTTGAGTCAATGGCCTAGCTTTTTAAGGTTCAAACATCTTCCTAAGGTTATAGAGGACCTCTAATATTATTTTTTCATAAACTTGTATTTTCTACCTAATTTTTACATATTTATTTTAATTTATTTCAAATAAATGTAAAATAAATTGTATAAAATATTTGGAAATGGGTTTAGGCATGTGGGCTAGTGTTTTGGCTTACTTAGAGGCCCATAATTTCGTGCTAAAGTGACCAGATACATTCAAGCAAGATAAGGCATGTTTTGAAAAAATTGGAAGGCCTTGAATATGTTTGATTTTTGTTGGGAAACATTGAGTTATGATCATGATTCTTTCCCTTTAATTGTGTCTCCTCACTCCATACTATATATGCAGCATGCTAGCAAGCCTAACTCACGCCCATACAGCCTGGAGAACCCTTGCCACTTTGCAAAAAAATCACAAAAGTTGTCCAACTCGAAATTCAATTTCCAGCTTCCATTACTCCAAACCAAGATTGCTAGTCTATTCTTGGAGGCTCCCTGAATCTATTCCAATCATTTTCGAGCCTTGGAACGCATCAAAACACAGCAACCAAGTCACACGGTTTGCATCTTTTTTTCATTTTTATTTGTTTAATTCATGCACTATAAACACTTTCTAATCATGCATTACTGACCATGCTCGTATTTGTAAGTTGTCTGCGTGGTTTGATTTGATGTTTGGTGCAGGGATTGAATATCACCATTGTTAGGGTTCCAGGCTAAAATTGGGATTTCTGGATTTAGCCAAAATTAGGTCTAACCAAGGGGCTCGTGGTGCTCAAGAGGTTGAGGATAACTCATCCATGGCCTTACCATAAATTTATTATGCATGTTGTTGTTGTTTTGAATGCAGGGTTTTTAGTGACGGATAAAAAATTATCGCTATAGGCACATTGATCTAAAACGACGGACAGAGGTGGAAGACAATTGTGTGACATCCTCCCAATGGCTCGTTTGAATCAGCGCACCATTTTTTTGTTTCTATAATATTAACCTTTTTTTAATCTATTATTATTGGATGATTTCATACAACGAATGACCATCCAGCTCAGTTGGTAGAAAAGTGCTTTGTGAAGGGAAGGGACCTGGGTTCGAGTCCCAGGTCCATCATTTTATTTTTCTAACAAATATAGATTGCAGATCCAGTGTATGCTAGTTACGCAAGCCTAGTGTGTGCTCTCCAGATCATAGCCATCAGATCTTGATTAATCTAGATCAAGAGGCTTCAAACGTGCAAGCACACCATATGCTCTTGAGGTTGATCCTTACTGAATCAAGCCAGCTGATGGGCTTCTCCTAAATGGGCCAAACGTTTTCAGCAAATCCCCCCCCCCCCCCCCCATTTGCTCTTGACAGCCAAGCCCATTTTCTATATTTTTGTTATTTCTTTTCTTATTTTTTTTCTTTAGTTATTATTTATTAGTTTTCAAAAAATCTTTTTTTTAATGATAAAAAGTCAAAAAATAAATAAATAGATTTAGGCTTTTTTATAAAATTAATTCAATTAATTAATTATTTTTAATTTCATTTTATTAACTTAAAACCAATTAGACTTAGGTCCATTTTAATTTGAATTGTTTTTCTTAATAAAAATATAAAAAGAATTTAGAATTAGGTTAACTTTGCTTCAAATTTATTTTCTTAACTTAAGTTTAGATTTTAGATTATTTCTTTTTTTTCTAACAAATTAATAAACAATCAAAAAAAGATTTTATTGTTTACTTAGAATACTTTTTAGGTTTTTCTTCTTAGATGTTTGATCTCGTCTCGCGCGCGTTATTTAATTTCTCGCATTTTTTTATATATAATGTAATTGATTATGGGATGTAATACGCTAGGTTTAAAATTCCTTTTTTTGTACCTTTTATGTAAATGTCCCAAAGCCATGTAATGGCGTAGATTTACAATTCTCGCACTTTATATTTTTGTATATATTAATTGTTAGTAATTAGGCATGTATGATAAGACTGTAAATTAAAACGTTAGCTCACCTAATAAAAAAGACAAAAATAACTTAATCAAGCACACTTGCACATGCTCACTCCTAGGGTTTATCCCGTTCGGTTGCCTCGGAAATAATGGTCGTGTCCCACGAACGTAGGGATACCTTAGCAATGATCAGCGATTTAAAGTCGTCATAAAGATCATAGTCCCTACTTGTCCCTCGAGTTACCTACGAATTTATCTTATGACGATAGTCCCTTCGAAATGCTAAGGTATCCTTACTTGTTGCCTTCAGAGACCATTTCGTCCCTTCGAACGTCCCTTTAAAATTCTGACGACGGAGCTACCTACTCTTAAATAGTAGGATAGCGCTGTCTAAAGGAAACAAAAACGAATAGACCTTTTTTCGAGTAGGTAGAAATCTTAAGTACTTGCTCAAAATAAAAACTTTTCACACAAACACTTTTCAAAACAGTTTTCAAAACAACTTCGTCACACTCTTGAGGACCGATACAAGGGTTATCATGAAGTAAAACAAAACTTTTTAAAACAAACACACACAAGCAATTTCAAAAATGAGCAAGTACCTAAGAGCCCGTGGAAAACCATGGATAGAAAGGGTGCTAACACCTTCCCTTTCTATAATCTACCCCCCGTACTAAGAAATATCTCAAAAAAAGGTTTCTTTCTGTTCTTTTTCCTTTTCCTTTGTTGGATGAAATAAAAGTCGGTGGCGAATCTTGCTTACCGCGACATTTGCAAACAAAAAATGAAAATCAGTATTAACAGTCGGTTCTGCCACCGTATCACACTCTATATCTTTAAATATAAAAGGTTTTGTTTGTTTGGGAGTAGAGAGAGAAGAGGAGAAAATGAGGCCCAACATTGAGCCTACGCTTTTATAACATTCTCATGGATCGTGTGTTTACGCTCCCATGATCTCTTCTATGCGCTTCCCTTTACAACCCTTGGATCTCCATCAAACAATCTCAAACACGCATGCCCATCATAACACACTGCGCTATCTCTCAAACTGGTCAACAGATCCAACAATGTTTTGGGCCCGGCCCATCTCTAACTACACCCACCCTATTTTTTATTTTACTACCGCACACGAAAATTCACACCCCTCTACCCTATTGGGCCCAGTTCATTACCTGAACTTGGGCCCTTGGTGAGCCAACCCCCCTAATTTTGCTATTGCGTACAAACGACACCCCCTGCATTTTGGGCCCAAATTCAATATCTGAATTCAGGGCCCTACTTTCTGCACCCTCTGATTTTACTCAGCCTAAACAAAATACACCCCTTTTATTTTAATTATTTTTCATTTTTTATTTTATTTTTTATTATATTATAATTAATATTTTTTTATATTTAACATATTTATAAATTCTGAAATCATTTTATTATTATTATTATTCTAATATTTGTTTTTCTAATCCATCAAAATATTTTAATTGCATCAAATTATTTCTCTTCATGCATTAAAAAGAATTTTATATATTAATATATTTAAAAAATACTTAACCAACATCAAATCATCCTTTTTACTAACTTAATTTAAAATTCAAGATTGTTTTCAAAAAGAATTACAAAAATATTTCTAATCGACTGCGAACTTCGTCTAACAACTCTATTATTCACACACCCAGACTTGGCTCCAAGAGAATTCAAATATCTTTGTAATCCATAAAAATCACCAACCAACTATGAACTATGAATTGGGACCCTGATTCCTCATAAGAGGATACGTAGGCATACGACTAAAATCGTGGCGAGTTCCCCTAATTAAAAACTAAAACCCTATTTCCTAAACTATAATTCTAAACCCTAGTATCCTTGTGAACAAGGTAGATGAGGGGTGTCTAACACCTTCCCTTTGTCTAAGAACGAGTCAAACAACTTAGAATCTCTGAGCAAAGGGTTATCCTTTATATTCCCTTCCTAAAGATAAAAATTAAGGGTGATAACTCTCGTTTTAAAACCGGTTATTACAATTAGCGACTCTAATGGAGACTCAACCCTAGGGTTATAAGCCTTTCTTTTGGGGATTTAGGGTTTTAGGGTTTTTCCTATTTTTGTTACTTCTTTACATTTATTTATTATTTTGGTTTATTTATTTTTTATTTACTTTTTATCATATTATCTTTGTTCGTGGTGGGATTTCATTATTTCAAAAATTATTTTCAAAAATCCTTAGAAAGAAGGTTCGTCTATTGGCAAAGGGGATAAATCATCCCTATGAGTTTTTGTGACGACTTCTCCTAGAGTCGGTGGAATTCCAAAAAAAGAAATATGTCTCAAGAGACATCCTCTTGGGGGGTAGGACTTTGGAATGAAACCTATGACTCTTTGTATAACTCTTAAACCAAAATCTCATGGTGAGACCTTTCATGATCTAGAGACGAAAGTTTCGGTCTCCAAAGAGGCTCCACTTAAGGGAGGCTCTTGTGCCTTTCTCTCTAGTGTTATCCATGATAACCTTAAGGAAACCACCTTATGGGGAGGGTAGAATACACGTAGGTCGAAACTAAGAGCCTACCATCTAAGGATACCTTTCATGAAATCCCATCACTAAGCCACACAATCATGCATTCATGCATCTTACATTTCACATATTCATTATTCTCCATTCTTTTTGTCTGTCTTATTCACAAGATTTAAAAATAATAATCAAAGGTTTTTGGTGAAGTGTCTTAAAAATGAATGCCAGAGGGAAACAACTTGCTCGTATTAATGTCGTCAAACCAAATATGACGAAGATCAAGACTGTCAAAGGGAAAATGTCTGAAATAGCTTTGAAGATGTTTACTCGCCGTTATGGGGATACCCTTGAATTAAAAAAAAGTGGATGTAAAATTGGATGTTGTTTCTACCTTAATTTAGTTCTACGACCCTCCATTGAGGTGCTTTACCTTCCAAGACTTTCAGCTAGCACCGACTTTGGAAGAGTTTGATAGACTTTTGAATTTCTCTAAGGGAAAAGATTATGTGGGAATTGGGCAGACTATCGACATTAAATATTTGGCAAATGGTTTAGGGATCCCTTATCCTTAATTGTCATTTAATTACAAAAAATAAGGTGATGTACAAGGGATTAAGAGATCCTATTTGGAAATTAAAGCTCTTTATTTTGCCGATAACAAAGAATGGGAGTATTTTTTTTATTTCTTAGGGCTACTTGTTTTTGGTGTAATCTTATTTCCGTGGACTTTGGACTATATTGATTATGCAGCTATTAGTGTATTTTGGGGCGCAAAAGCCTTGAATGAGGACCCAACTCCTGCTTTACTTGTTGATGTTTATTATGCACTTCACACTCAGTATGAAAAGGGAAGGGGTACTTTGAATTGTTGCATCCCGCTTCTATATTCTTGGTTTATGAATCACCTCTATAAAGAAGATTACATGATTCCAAATTTGACGAGATACGAGTGGCCTCAAAAATTAAGGTCTCTTACTGCTAATTGTGTGTTGTGGTATGCGAGGAAGCTAGACATCAGAGATATCATTTATAGTTGCAAAGACTTTCTGAGTGTTCCATTAATTGGATCTCGTGGTTGCATCAACTACAGCCCTACCTTGGCTCTACGACAACTAGGGTACCCTTTGGAGGATAAACCCTCAGATGAACAACTCTGACAATTGATCATTCATGACATGGGAAAAAAGGACCAAGAATTGCTCAACAAGATCATCTGAGCTTGGAGTAGGGTTAATAAAATAAAGGCTAAAAGGAAGAATGTTGTGGCGAAAGAACCTTACACTCGATGGGTTTTAGATAGGGTACGAGTTGTTAAGTTACAATTGACATCGGTCCTGAATACAAGCCATATGTCCCAGATTCTCCGCCTATGTACTTGGAAGAAATAGACAACTTGAAGAAGGCCTTGAATCAAGCTAAAAAAGAGAAAGAAGAATCAGAGCTTAACCTCCATAACTTAGCTAAGGAGAAAAGACAGATGCAATGCATACTTGAATCAAAAGATCAACAAATTCAGAAATATCGTGAGGCATTTGAAAAGGAGAGTCTTAAGCGAAAGCGTTCAACTGAAGGGTTATTACGTACCACTTTCAACTTGGATTCCCACAACCAACGGCTGGAAGATGTTGTTAGCAAGATCGAGAAACTAAGTAAGGTGGTACGTAAAGGCGATGCAAGACAAAAAGGTAATGAAAGAAGAATTGAGGGCTCAAATCCAAAGCTTGGCACAAGCTTCTTTAGATCAAGAAGAACAAATGAAGCATCTTACCACAAGACTCTAAGATAGCAAAGAAATAGAGGTGGGGTAACGCCTCAAGAGGATGATAACAGACAGATTTCTCGCCTAAAAGACTGATGAGTATGAACAAGTGTGTCTTAAGTTAGAAGGTCGTCCAAAGGATTTCCTAATACAACAGAAACTCTATTCGGAGATAAGGGCTGCAAAGTTATATTGGGAAGAGTAGTATGTAAAGATCGCCAAAGCATGAGAGGATAATCATAAGATAATTCCTGACCTCTACCAAGAATATCAGTTCTACAAAGACAAGCACGCAAGACTCGCCTTCTTGGCCAATAATCTTATTGGCGACATCCCTAGAAGTTTAAGAGATGCGGAAAATGTGATGGTCCTTCTCCCAAAAGAAGTTGAAGACTTCCTCAAGATTTGTAGGACAATGGTCGATGGCTTTAGAGCAGAAATCTGCAGGCGCACTTAGAAGACTTTTTGTTTCCCTTTTGGTTATTTCTTTTAGCAAATTTTAATGTTTTAAGTTTGAATATTTTTCAATATCTGAATTATATTCTTTTTAAAGATAACTACTATTTCAATAAAGGAATTTGTTTTTGTATCTCAATTGTGTATTTATTTGTAGATGCTCACCAAAAAAAAAAGCAGAACCTAAAGAAAAATATAAATACCGAGGAAAAAATATATGGAAAATCCAAGTGAATAAGACATTCAAAAACAAAAACTATTAGAATATTATTATGCATCCATGCATTCGCAAAAATCACATCATCTCGCATGGCATAACAAAACTCATTAATTTTTCAAAATCATCCTCCAGTTAAACCATTGGTAGAAGAGCTAAAAAATAATCTCCTCTCCGACCACCATACCAGACCAGAGCCCATTAACAGAAAGTGATGGAACAGATCGAAGAGAACCAAGCGGCATTCAAAGAGGATCTGGATCAAGTCAAGGGCAACATCGAGTCAATTAAAGGAGATATGAGTCAAGTCCTGGTAGCCTTGAAGAATATCATTTAAAGGCAAGAACAGATCCCTAGGGCAGCCTTTGAGGAAGTAGCCCATACTATTGGTGCATCGAGCAATCACCAAACAAGAAGAGAACCGGAGTCAGGACCCCAAAAGTCAACCATGGCTCAACAAGAAGTTAGACAATTAGATACTTAAGGGTTTGTCCCACCTCCATCAAAGGTAGGGAAATCTCATACCTTGAAATTTTTGGTCAACAACACAGACCACTACGTAGACTTGCAGTATGGAGACCATGACTTAGAAGATGTCAATCAAGTACCTCAAAGAACAACCCATACTCATGATACTAAAATCCATTGGCGCTCAACCAGTACAAAGATCTTGAAGAAAGGTTAAAGGCTATGGAGGGTTACAGTGCTTTTGATGTCGACGCTCTTGAGATGGGTCTAGTTCCTGATGTGGTGATCCCGCCAAAAATTCAAAGTACATGACTTTGGAAAATACAAGGGACTCACATGTCCGAGGAACCATCTATTCATGTATTACAGAAAGATGCATGCCTACACTCAAGATCAAAAGTTGATGCTCCATTTATTCCTAGATAGTTTAAGTGAGGCATCCTTAGATTTATACATGCAATTGGAGCGAGTTCATATCCAGACATGGGCATACCTTGCCAACGCTTTCCTGAGACAGTACAAGTATAACTTGGACATGGCGCCTAACCCCTTAAAACTCAAAAACTTGTCTTAGAAGAAGGAGTAATCTTTCAAGGAGTGTGCTCAAAGATGGAGGGAAATGGCAGCCCGCGTACAACCACCGCTCTTGGAGAAAGAACTAATTGACATGTTCATGGGAACTTTACAAAGGTTGTACTATGATAAGATGATGGGAAGCGTCTCTTCCGGATTTTCAGATTTGGTGATTATTGGTGAAATAATTGAAGCTAGTATAAAGAGCGGGAAGATACAAGGGGCATCATCTAGTACCCCTTATAATTCAAAGAGACATGTTCCTAACTTCTCAAAAAAGAAGGAGGGAGAAATTAATGTTGTAGCCTCGCATCCAAGGGCACAACAACCATTAGTAATTCCACGAGAACAACAATAGAACATGTTTGAAAGTTCTCCGAGAAAGTTTGATCCTCTCCCTATGTCGCACAGTCAATTATTGCAACACTTAGTCAAGGCATCTTTGGTAGAGCTAAAACCTCTAGCTTCTCCAATCGGGGAACTCCCACCAAGGTATGATGAAAATTCCAGATGCGAGTATCATTCCAATTATCACAGGCATACTATAGAAAAATGTTGGGCCTTTAAACACAAGGTTCAATATTTGTTGGATTCTCAGGATATCACCTTTGGCAAGCCAAACATCAAGACAAATCCCATGCCCCTACATGGTGGACCAACGGTAAATGAAATTGAAGTAGTTACTAACTTTGAGGTGGCCAAACAAGTAAAGACCCTGATAAACCTTTTGAAGGAATATCTGTTAGAGTGTGGGTTCCTCTTGGAACATAATGAATCTTTTGAAAAGATGTTACAAAGATTGGCAGATCAGGGGATAGTCCAGTTCAAGAAATACCCTAAAGAAGAATATGTAGATGCGATCAATGGAAGTGTGAAGAAGCCATTAGTAATTTCATGCCAAGGGTCGGACCTTAATAAGAAGAATCTTGTGATTCAATTGGGAGAGTCAACAGAAGCACCAGTGATGATACCAAGACAGACTTTGAGGGTTCTAGTAGTTCCAAAGACTACGAAGGTGAATAGGGGACCATCTCCTACCCCTTATGAAAGTAACAAAGAAGTACCTTGGAGTTACGATTATACGGTGTACGTCAATGGTTTAAAGCAAGAATGTGAGCCATCATCAAGTCAAGGACCTACAATCACAAATATAGCTGGAACAGAGGGTGTGACTCGCAGTGGTCGAATATACGGTCCCAAACCACAAAATAAGAACGATGTTGTGGTTAAAGATAAGATTGATGCTTTGTTGAAGGATAAAGGAAAAGTGGTGGTAGAGGAAAGTCAAGAACAAGAACTTCCGAGCAAGAATTTAACTGACCAAGAGGTGGAAGAATTCTTGAAAATAATCAAGAGAAGTGACTATAGGGTGGTAGATCTACACCAAACCCCGACTAAGATTTCAATACTCTCGTTTCTCCTCAACTCAGAAGCACATCGAGACTCTCTAATGAAGGTTCTGAGTTCTGCTCATGTTGCAGAAGAGATTATAGCAAATCAGTTTGACAATGTTGTGGAAAATATAACATCTGGATCATATCTAGGTTTTAATGACAGTGAGTTGCCTCCACAAGACCGGGCTCATAACAAAGCGTTACACATCTCTATTCAGATAGGTACTACCAGCCTATCCAGGGTACTCACCGATATTGGTTCCTCCCTTAATGTGTTACTAAAATCCAGATTGATGAAGTTAACATTGGATGGTGTTATGATAAGGCCTAGTTCTACAATAGTTAAAGCTTTTGATGGTTCTCAAAGTTTAGTATTTAGAGAAGTGGACCTTCTTCTCAAAGTCATGGATATAGAACCAGCGTATACATGTTTACTTGGACGACCTTGGATTCATACGGCGGGGCAGTTACTTCGACTTTACATCATAAATTGAAGTTCTTCGTTGAAGGAAGACTGGTTATAATCGATGGTGAAGAGGACATCTTTATGAGTCACATAGAGTCCTAGATAAATATTAGTGCAGATGAAGACTGCATAGCAACACCGCTCCAAGTCTTAGAGGTTGCCTCAATGGTAACCCTGACAGTGGAGAAAATCAAAAACCTATTGTGACTTCATGGAGAGACTTATAAATAGATGTGGAAGATGGTACCTCAAAAGGTTGGGGAAAACTTGTAGAGATACCTGAAAAGAAGAATATTTCTAGTTTGGGGTATGAATCAGCAAAGGCTACCCTGAAAGGCAAGGCACGATTTCCTCATATTCAGAAAACCTTCATCAACAAAGGAACATAGCATGGTGGATAAGTGGTGATAATATCTAACAAGAGCAACATCAGAAGAGCATTTGACTTCATCCATGAATGTGCCCTAGGAGAAGAGCTCAAGAATTGGATAGTTGTGGAGATTACAGAGATCTTTTTCTTTCCAAAGTAATTTTTCTTGTTTTTGAAAGAACCCATGTAAAGCCCGAGGCATAGGGGTAGTTTGTAAGGGTCCCCCGATTTGTTTCAAACTGTATTCACAATTAATAAGAGTTATATTTCACATTCAATTAAAATCCTTGTCTTTCTCTTGCATTTATCTCTTATATTTAAAAATGGAAATACTTTTCTTCATATGCATTTTCCAAATTCACATACTAAAACTACACCAAAATATGATAAATGTGCAGATCCATGCCTAAAATCACTGATAATGTTACTGCTATTATTCGATATAATTTTGATGCACCCATCAACCAAGCGGAGGAGGAAGATGATGAAGATCTTAAGCTCTCTGAAAAATTGGCAAGGGAGATAGATCAAAAAGATGACAATATATAGCCATAACAAGAATCAATCGAAACCATTAACCTTGGCACAGAGGAAGATCCGAAAGAGATTAAGCTAGGGCAACATTGGAGAAAAGTGTCAAAGTAATACTGATCAAGTTCTTACATGAATATGTAGATATATTTTCCTGGTCTTACAGAGACATGCTAGGATTGGATACAGATATTGTGGTGCATAGACTATCTCTCAAGGAAGGTTGTTCTCTAGTTAGATAGAAGCTCAGAAGAACCCGTCCATACATATCTAACAAGATTTGAGAAGAAGTCCTTAAACAATTTGATGCAGGGTTCTTAGCAGTGGTAGATTATCTGCCTTGGATAGATAACATCATAACAGTGCCCAAGAAGGACGACAAAGTACGCATGTGTATAGATTATTAAGATATAAACAAATCGAGTCCCAAAGATGACTTCTTATTACCTCACATAGATGTTTTGATGGATAATACAGCTCAAGCTTCAGTATTCTCATTCATGGATAGTTTCTCAGGTTATAATCAAATGAAAATGGCACTCGGGGATATGGAAAAGACTACTTTCATGACACGTTAGGGAACTTTCTATTATAAGGTGATGCCTTTCGATCTAAAGAGTGCAAGAGCAACTTATCAACGAGCTATGGTTACAGTATTCCACGATATGATTCATAAAGAAGTGGAGGTATACGTAGATGATATGATCGCCAAATCTCGTACAGAGGAGGATCACATCGTACACTTACAGAAATTATTCGAGCGTCTGCGAATGTTTAAACTGAGGTTGAATCCGAACAAATTTACATTTGGTGTCAGGTCAGGCAAGCTACTGCATTTTGTTGTAAGTCAACATGGTATTGAGGTAGATCCCGACAAAGTGAAAGCCATACAAGAAATGCCAGCTCCAAGAACAGAAAAGGAAGTTTGTGGTTTCTTAGGACGATTAAATTATATTTTAAGGTTCATATCGCACCTAACTTCTACGTGAAAACCTATATTCAAATTACTTCAGAAAGATCAGACGGTGGTGTGGAATGATCATTGTCAGACAACCTTCGAGACAATAAAGCAATATTTATAAGAGCTGCCAATCTTGATGCCACCAGTTCTCAGAAGATGGATCATCATGTATCTAATAGTGCTTGAAAGGTCAATGGGATGTGTATTAGGCCAACACGATGAAACGGCTAGAAAATAGCATGAAATCTACTACCTCATCAAGAAGTTCACCGACTATGAAACCAAGTACTCACTTCTCGAGAAGACTTGTTGTGCATTGGCCTGGGCTACCAAAAGAATGAGGCAGTACATGTTAGCTCACACCACGTGGTTAATTACAAGAATTGATCCTTTAAAGTATGTGTTCAAAAAACCAGCTCTTACAGGAAGGATTTCCCGATGGCAGATGTTACTATCAGAGTACGACATCTGTTACGTTACTCAAAAGACCATCAAGGGTAGTGTACTAGCTGACCATCTAGCTCATCATCCATTACCAGAATATCAACCAATGAAATTCGACTTTCCGGACGAGGATTTCATGGTTATAGGTGACTACGAAATACCAGGGCCCGACGAAGGACCTGAACCAGAGGCACGTTGGACACTCATGTTTGACGTGGCTTCAAATGCACTCAGGCACGGCATTGGGGAAGTTTTGGCTTCTCCGAAGAATTTTTACAAGCATTCTACTGCAAGGCTATGTTTTGACTGCACCAACAATATTGCTGAATATGAAGCTCGTATCTTGGGTCTAGAAGCTGCTTTCATTCTAAGAATCAAACATCTCGAAGTTCTTGGAGACTCAGTGCTAGTCATATACCAAGTCAACGGTGAATGGGACACTAAATATCCCATATTGATTCCATATCGAGATCATGTTTTAAAGCTAGCAGCAGAATTTATAGAGATTACTTTTAGCCATATTCCACGAGAATAAAATCAGATGGCAGATGCCTTGGAAACTTTATCAACCATGTTCAAGGTAACCTGGCCAAATTACAAACCATGCATTACGATCAGACATTTTGAAGAACCTGCACATTGCCTTGCTATTGAAGAAGGAGCAGATAACAAGCCTTAGTTCTACGACATTAAAAGGTACCTTGAGAAATAGGAGTATCTATAAAATGCCTTTGTGATTGACAAATAAACTTTGTGGAAGCTATCTTCAAAGTTCTTTCTGAATGGTGAAGTATTGTACAAAAGAAACTATGATATGGTGTTGCTCAGGTGCGTGCAGAAACATGAAGCGGATACACTTATGAAGGAAATTCACGAAGGCACTTTTGGAACACATACAAATGGATATTCCATGGCTAGAAAGATCCTGCGAGCAGGTTATTATTGGTTAACAATGGAATCCGATTGCTACCATTATACAAAGACATGTCACAAATACCAAATCTACACCAACAAAATGCACGTGCCACCAACTTATCTGAATGTCCTGAGTTCTCCTTAGCCATTTTCAATGTAGGGAATTGATATGATAGGAATGATCGAACCGAAATCCTCTAACGGGCAAAGGTTCATACTAGTTTCCATCAATTACTTCACCAAATGGGTGGAAGATGCATCCTACGCAAATGTGACAAGACAAGTGGTTACTCAGTTCATCAAACAAAATCTTATATGCAGATATGGGGTTCCTAGAAGGATTATTACAAACAACGAGTCCAATTTGAACAACAAAATGATGAAGGAGTTATGCAATGACTTTTAGATCGAGCATCATAATTCCTCACCATATTGAACCAAGATGAACAGGGCCGTTGAAGTTTCCAATAAGAACATCAAGAAAATCATTCAGAAAAATGGTGAAGACATACAAAGATTAGCATGAAATGCTTCCCTTCGCTCTACATGGCTATTGTACTTCTGTATGTATATCAACAGGTGCAACGACTTTATCTCTGGTATATGGCATGGAGGCGGTACTCCCGGTTGAAGTAGAGATTCCATCACTTCAAGTCCTAAGGGAAACAAAGCTTGAAGAAGCAGAGTGTATTTAGATGCAACTCGATCATCCCAACCTCATTGAAGGAAAATGCTTGACAGATTTGTGCCATGGCCAGTTATACCAAAAACGGATGAAGAAGGCATTCGACAAAAAGGTCCGTCCTCAAGTGTTCAAAGAAGGATATTTGGTGCTCAAGAAAATTCTACTGCCTCACCTTGATTCACGTGTTAAATGGGCATCTAACTACGAAGGTTCGTATGTGATAAAAACAGCATTCTTGTGTGGTGGTCTTATCCTCACAACAATGGATGTGGAATAACTGCCACATCCAGAAAATTCAGACGCAGTAAAAAAATACTATGTATAAAAAGCTCGCTAAGTTTGAACCCTAAACAGACGACTTAGGAAAAAAAGGAGCGTCCCGGTGGATTGAAAACCCTAAAGGGCGATCCAGGCAAAAATTAGGGACATACACAAAAAAATTTATCCTTGTGGATTGAAAACCCGAAAGGGAAATCCAGGCAAAAGTTAGGGATCTTATTCAAAAAAATAAAGAACAAAAATACTACGATCTAAGAACCATGACCACGACCACAAAGGAGAAGGATTAATCTAAATCATTTGACTCATAAGAAAAGGATATTGGAGCTATCAAAAGAACATTGGAGAAACAGCGGTAGCAATTATCATTTTTCATTGTCGTTTCCAGTTTCAAAACTTTTTATAATTACCTCTTTAAAGGAATAACATCTTGTATTCTCGCCTAATCAGACGCATATTTATCAATAAGACATTTAATTTTTCAATCATTCAATTGTGTTTTGACGCGACTTAATCATCCCAACCTCATTGAAGAAAAACGCTTGACAGGTTTGTGCCATGGCCAGTTATACCAAAAATGGATGAAGAAGGCATTCGACAAAAAGGTTCGTCCTCAAGTGTTCAAAGAAGGATTTTTGGTGCACAAGAAAATTCTACTGCCTCGCCTTGATTCACGTGGTAAATGGGAATCTAACTACGAAGGTCTATATGTGGTAAAAACAGCATTCTTGTGTGGTTGTCTTATCCTCACAACAATGGATGTGGAAGAACTGCCACATCCAGAAAATTCAGACGCAATAAATAAATATTATGTATAAAAAGCTCGCTAAGTTTGAACACTAAACAAGCGACTTAGGAAGAAAAAAAGGAGCGTCCCGGTGGATTGAAAACTCTAAAGGGCGATCCAGGCAAAAATTAGGGACATACACAAAAAAAATTATCCTGGTGGATTGAAAACCCGAAAGGGAAATCCAGGCAAAAGTTAGGGATCTTATTCAAAAAAATAAAGAACAAAAATACTACGATCTAAGAACCATGACCACGACCACAAAGGAGAAGGATTAATCTAAATCAATTGACTTATAAGAAAATGATATTGGAGCTATCAAAAGAACATTGGAGAAACAGCGGTAGCAATTATCATTTTTCATTGTCGTTTCCAGTTTCAAAACTTTTTATAATTACCTCTTTTAAGGAATTACATCTTGTATTCTCGCCTAGTCAGACGCATATTTATCAATAAGACATTTAATTTTTCAATCATTCAATTGTGTTTAGATGCGACTTAATCATCCCAACCTCATTGAAGAAAAACGCTTGACCGATTTGTGCCATGGCCAGTTATACCAAAAATGGATGAAGAAGGCATTCGACAAAAAGGTTCGTCCTCAAGTGTTCAAAGAAGGAGATTTGGTGCTCAAGAAAATTCTAATGCCTCGCCTTGATTTACGTGGTAAATGTGCATCTAACTACGAAGGTTCGTATGTGGTAAAAACAGCATTCTTGTGTGGTGGTCTTATCCTCACAATAATGGATGTGGAAGAAATGCAACATCCATAAAATTCAGACGCAGTAAACAAATACTATGTATAAAAAGCTCGCTAAGTTTGAACCCTAAACAGGCAACTTAGGGAAAAAAAAGGAGCGTCCCAGTAGATTGAAAACCCTAAAGGTAGATCCAGGCAAAAATTAGGGACATACACAAAAAAAACTTATCCTGGTGGATTGAAAACCCGAAAGGGCAATCCAGGCAAAAGTTAGGGATCTTATTCAAAAAATAAAGAACAAAAATACAACGATCTAAGAACCATGACAACGACCATAAAGGAGAAGGATTAATCTAAATCATTTGACTCATAAGAAAAGGAGATTGGAGCTATCAAAAGAACATTGGAGAAACAGTGGTAGTAATTATCATTTTTCATTGTCGTTTCCAGTTTCAAAACTTTCTATAATTACCTCTTTTAAGGAATTACATCTTGTATTCTTGCCTAGTCAGACGCATATTTATCAATAAGACAATTAATTTTTCAATCATTCAATTGTGTTTAGACGCGACTTAATCATCCCAACCTCATTGAAGAAAAACGCTTGACAGATTTGTGCCACGGCCAGTTATACCAAAAAGGGATGAAGAAGGCATTCGACAAAAAGGTTCGTCCTCAAGTGTTCAAAGAAGGAGATTTGGTGCTCAAGAAAATTCTACTTCCTCGCCTTGATTCACGTGGTAAATGGGCATCTAACTACGAAGGTCCATATGTGGTAAAAACAGCATTCTTGTATGGTGGTCTTATCCTCACAACAATGGATGTGGAAGAACTGCCACATCCAGAAAATTCAGACGCAGTAAAAAAATACTATGTATAAAAAGCTCGCTAAGTTTGAACCCTAAACATGAGACTTAGGAAAAAAAGGAGCATCCCGTTGGATTGAAAACCCTAAAGGGTGATCCAGGCAAAAATTAGGGACATACACAAAAAAATTTATCCTGGTGGATTGAAAACCCGAAAGGGCAATCCAGGCAAAAGTTAGG
This sequence comes from Vicia faba, assembly GCA_948472305.1. Classification (NCBI taxonomy): domain Eukaryota; kingdom Viridiplantae; phylum Streptophyta; class Magnoliopsida; order Fabales; family Fabaceae; genus Vicia; species Vicia faba. The sequence goes on from OX451737.1 coordinate 1,242,918,331, forward strand.
GATCTTATTCAAAAAAATAAAGAACAAAAATACTACGATCTAAGAACCATGACCACGACCACAAAGGAGAAGGATTAATCTAAATCATTTGACTCATAAGAAAAGGATATTGGATCTATCAAAAGAACATTAAAGAAACAGCGGTAGCAATTATCATTTTTCATTGTCGTTTCCAGTTTCAAAATTTTTTATAATTACCTCTTTTAAGGAATTACATCTTGTATTCTTGCCTAGTCAGACGCATATTTATCAATAAGACATTTAATTTTTCAATCATTCAATTGTGTTTAGGCGTGACTTAATCATCCCAACCTCATTGAAGAAAAACGCTTGACAGGTTTGTGCCATGTCCAGTTATACCAAAAATGGATGAAGAAGGCATTCGACAAAAAGGTTCATCCTCAAGTGTTCAAAGAAGGAGATTTGGTGCTCAAGAAAATTCTACTGCCTCGCCTTGATTCACATGGTAAATAGTCATCTAACTACGAAGGTCCGTATGTGGTAAAAACAGCATTCTTGTGTGGTTGTCTTATCCTTTCAACAATGGATGTGGAAGAACTGCCACATCCAGAATATTCAGACGCAGTAAAAAAATACTATGTATAAAAAGCTCGCTAAGTTAGAACACTAAACAGGCGACTTAGGAAAGAAAAAAAAGGAGCGTCTCGGTGGATTGAAAACTCTAAAGGGCGATCCAGGAAAAAATTAGGGACATACACACAAAAATTTATTCTGGTGGATTGAAAACCTGAAAGGGAAATCCAGGCAAAATTTAGGGATCTTATTCAAAAAAATAAAGAACAAAAATACTACGATCTAAGAACCATGACCACGACCACAAAGGAGAAGGATTAATCTAAATCATTTGACTCATAAGAAAATGATATTAGAGCTATCAAAATAAAATTGGAGAAACAGCGGTAGCAATTATCATTTTACATTGTCGTTTCCAGTTTCAAAACTTTTTATAATTACCTCTTTTAAGGAATTACATCTTGTATTCTCGCCTAGTCATAGGCATATTTATCAATAAGACATTTAATTTTTCAATCATTCAATTGTGTTTAGACGCGACTTAATCATCCCAACCTCATTGAAGAAAAACGTTTGATAGATTTGTGCCATGGCCAGTTATACCAAAAACGGATGAAGAAGGCATTCGACAAAAAGGTTCGTCCTCAAGTGTTTAAAGAAGGAGATTTGGTGCTCAAGAAAATTCTAATGCCTCACCTTGATTCACGTGGTAAATGGGCATCTAACTACGAAGGTTCATATGTGGTAAAAACACATTCTTGTGTGGTGGTCTTATCCTCACAACAATGGATGTGGAAGAAATGCCACATCCAGAAAATTCAGACGCAGTAAAAAAAATACTATGTATAAAAAGCTCGCTAAGTTTGAACCCGAAACAGGCGACTTAGGAAAAAAAGGAGCGTCTCGGTGGATTGAAAACCCGAAAGGGTAATCCAGGAAAAAGTTAGAGATCTTATTCAAAAAAATAAAGAACAAAAATACTACGATCTAAGAACCATGACCACGACCACAAAGGAGAAGGATTAATCTAAATCATTTGACTCATAAGAAAATGATATTGGAGCAATCAAAAGAACATTGGAGAAACAGCGGTAGCAATTATCATTTTACATTGTCGTTTCAAGTTTCAAAACATTCTATAATTACCTCTTTTAAGGAATTACATCTTGTATTCTCGCCTAGTCATACGCATATTTATCAATAAGACATTTAATTTTTCAATTATTCAATTGTGTTTAGACGCGACTTGATCATCCCAACCTCATTGAAGAAAAATGCTTGACATATTTGTGCCATGGCCAGTTATACCAAAAACGGATGAAGAAGGCATTCGACAAAAAGGTTCGTCCTCAAGTGTTCAAAGAAGGAGATTTTGTGCTCAAGAAAATTCTATTGCCTCGCCTTGATTCACGTGGTAAATGGGCATCTAACTACGAAGGTCTGTATGTTGTAAAAACATCATTCTTGTATGGTTGTCTTATCCTCACAACAATGGATGTGGAAGAACTGCCACATCAAGAAAATTCAGACGCGGTAAAAAAATACTATGTATAAAAAGCTCGCTAAGTTTAAACACTAAACAGGCTACTTAGGGGAAAAAAAGGAGCGTCCCGGTGGATTAAAAACTCTAAAGGGCGATCCAGGCAAAAATTAGGGACATACACACAAAAATTTATCCTGGTGGATTGAAAACCCGAAAGGGCAATCCAGGCAAAAGTTAGGGATCTTATTCAAAAAAATGAAGAACAAAAATACTACGATCTAAGAACCATGACCACGACCACAAAGGAGAAGTATTAATCTAAATCATTTGACTCATTAGAAAATGATATTGGATCTATCAAAAGAACATTGGAGAAACAGCGGTAGCAATTATCATTTTTCATTGTCGTTTCCAGTTTCAAAACTTTTTATAATTACCTCTTTTAAGGATTTACATCTTGTATTCTCGCCTAGTCAGACGCATATTTATCAATAAGACATTTAAATTTTCAATCATTCAATTGTGTTTAGACGCGACTTAATCATCCCAACCTCATTGAAGAAAAACGCTTGACAGATTTGTGCCATGGCCAGTTATACCAAAAATGGATGAAGAAGGCATTCGACAAAAAGGTTCGTCCTCAAGTGTTCAAATAAGGAGATTTGGTGCTCAAGAAAATTCTACTGCCTCGCCTTAATTAACCTGGTAAATGGGAATCTAACTACGAAGGTTTGTATGTGTTAAAAACAGCATTCTTGTGTGGTGGTCTTATCCTCACAACAATGGATGTGGAAGAACTGCCACATCCAGAAAATTCAGATGCAGTAAAAAAAATACTATGTATAAAAAGCTCACTAAGTTTGAACCCTAAACAGGCGACTTATGAAAAAAAAGGTGCGTCCCGGTGGATTGAAAACCCTAAAGGGCGATCCAGGCAAAAATTAGGGACATGCACAAAAAAATTTATCCTGGTGGATTGAAAACCCGAAAGGGCAATCCAGGAAAAAGTTAGGGATCTTATTCAAAAAAATAAAGAACAAAACTACTACGATCTAAAAACCATGACCACGACCACAAAGGAGAAGGATTAATCTAAATCATTTGACTCATATGAAAATGATATTGGAGCTATCAAAAGAAAATTGGAGAAACAGCAGTAGCAATTAACATTTTTCATTGTCGTTTCCAGTTTCAAAACTTTTTATTATTACCTCTTTAAAGGAATTACATCTTGTATTCTCGCCTAGTCAGACGCATATTTATCAATAAGACATTTAATTTTTCAATCATTCAATTGTGTTTAGACGCAACTTAATCATCCCAACCTTATTGAAGAAAAACGCTTGACAGATTTGTGCCATGGCCAGTTATACCAAAAATGGATGAAGAAGGCATTCGACAAAAAGGTTCGTCCTCAAGTGTTCAAAGAAGGAGATTTGGTGCTCAAGAAAATTCTACTGTCTCGGCTTGATTCACGTGGTAAATGGGCATCTAACTACGAAGGTCCATATGTGGTAAAAACAGCATTCTTGTGTGGTTGTGTTATCCTCACAACAATGGATGTGGAAGAACTGCCACATCCAAAAAATTCAGACGCAGTAAAAAAATACTATGTATAAAAAGCTCGCTAAGTTTGAACACTAAATAGGCGACTTAGGAAAAAAAAGGAGCGTCCCGGTGGATTGAAATCTCTAAAGGGAGATCCTGGCAAAAATTAGGGACATACACACAAAAATTTATCCTGGTGGATTGAAAACCCAAAAGGGCAATCCAGGAAAAAGTTAGGGATCTTATTCAAAAAAATAAAGAACAAAAATACTACGATCTAAGAACCATGACCATGACCACAAAGGAGAAGGATTAATCTAAATCATTTGACTCATAAGAAAATGATATTGGAGCTATTAAAAGAACATTGGAGAAACAGTGGTAGCAATTATCATTTTACATTGTCGTTTCCAGTTTCAAAACTTTCTATAATTACCTCTTTTAAGGAATTACATCTTGTATTCTCGCCTAGTCAGACGCATATTTATCAATAAGACATTTATTTTTTAAATCATTCAATTGTGTTTAGACGCGACTTGATCATCCTAACCTCATTGAAGAAAAACGCTTGACAGATTTGTGCCATGGCCAGTTATACCAAAAACGGATGAAGAAGGCATTTGACATAAAGGTTCGTCCTCAAGTGTTCAAAGAAGGATATTTGGTGCTCAAGAAAATTCTACTGCCTTGTCTTGATTCACATGGTAAATGGGAATCTAACTAGGAAGGTTTGTATGTGTTAAAAACAGAATTCTTGTGTGGTGGTCTTATCCTCACAACAATGGATGTGGAAGAACTGCCACATCCAGAAAATTCAGACGCAGTAAAAAAATACTATGTATAAAAAGCTCACTAAGTTTGAACCCTAAACAGGCGACTTAGGAAAAAAAGGAGCGTCCCGGTGGATTGAAAACCCTAAAGGGAGATCCAGGTAAAAATTAGGGACATGCACAAAAAAAATTATCTTGGTGGATTGAAAACTCGAAAGGGCAATCCAGGAAAAAGTTAGGGATCTTATTCAAAAAAATAAAGAATAAAAATACTACGATCTAAAAACCATGACCACGACCACAAAGGAGAAGGATTAATCTAAATCATTTGACTCATAAGAAAATGATATTGGAGCTATCAAAAGAACATTGGAGAAACAGCGGTAGCAATTAACATATTTCATTGTCGTTTCCAGTTTCAAAACTTTTTATTATTACCTCTTTTAAGGAATTACATCTTGTATTCTCGCCTAGTCAGACGCATATTCATCAATAAGACATTTAATTTTTCAATCATTCAATTGTGTTTAGACGTGACTTAATCATCCCAACCTCATTGAAGAAAAACGCTTGACAGATTTGTGCATGGCCAGTTATACCAAAAATGGATGAAGAAGGCATTCGACAAAAAGGTTCGTCCTCAAGTGTTCAAAGAAGGAGATTTGGTGCACAAGAAAATTCTACTTCCTCGACTTAATTCACGTGGTAAATGGGCATCTAACTACGAAGGTCCATATATGGTAAAAACAGCATTCTTGTGTGGTTGTCTTATCCTCACAACAATGGATGTGGAAGAACTGCCACATCCAGAAAATTCAGACGCAGTAAAAAAATACTATGTATAAAAAGCTCGCTAAGTTTGAACACTAAACAGGCGACTTAGGAAAAAAAGGAGCGTCCCGGTGGATTGAAATCTCTAAAGGGCGATCCTGGCAAAAATTAGGGACATACACACACAAATTTATCCTGGTGGATTGAAAACCCGAAAGGGAAATCCAGGAAAAAGTTAGGGATCTTATTCAAAAAAATAAAGAACAAAAATACTACGATCTAAGAACCATGACCATGACCACAAAGGAGAAGGATTAATCTAAATCATTTGACTCATAAGAAAATGATATTGGAGCTATCAAAAGAACATTGGAGAAACAGCGGTAGCAATTATCATTTTACATTGTCGTTTCCAGTTTCAAAACTTTCTATAATTACCTCTTTTAAGGAATTACATCTTGTATTCTCGCCTAGTCAGACGCATATTTATCAATAAGACATTTAATTTTTAAATCATTCAATTGTGTTTAGACGCTACTTAATCATCCCAACCTCATTGAAGAAAAACACTTGACAGATTTGTGCCATGGCCAGTTATACCAAAAATGGATGAAGAAGGCATTCGACAAAAAGGTTCGTCCTCAAGTGTTCAAAGAAGGAGATTTGGTGCTCAAGAAAATTCTACTGCCTCGCCTTGATTCACGTGGTAAATGGGCATCTAACTACGAAAGTCCATATATGGTAAAAACAGCATTCTTGTGTGGTTGTCTTATCCTCACAATAATGGATGTGGAAGAACTGCCACATCCAAATAATTCAGACGCAGTAAAAAAATACTATGTATAAAAAACTCACTAAGTTTGAACACTAAACAGGCGACTTAGGGAAAAAAAAGGAGCGTCCCGGTGGATTGAAATCTCTAAAGGGCGATCCTGGTTAAAATTAGGGACATACACACAAAAATTTATCCTGGTGGATTGAAAACCCGAAAGGGCAATCCAGGAAAAAGTTAGGGATCTTATTCAAAAAAATAAAGAACAAAAATACTACGATCTAAGAACCATGACCACGAACACAAAGGAGAAGGATTAATCTAAATCATTTGACTCATAAGAAAATGAAATTGGAGCTATTAAAAGAACATTGGAGAAACAGCGGTAGCAATTATCATTTTACATTGTCGTTTCCAGTTTCAAAACTTTCTATAATTACCTCTTTTAAGGAATTACATCTTGTATTCTCGCCTAGTCAGACGCATATTTATCAATAAGACATTTAATTTTTAAACCATTCAATTGTGTTTAGACGCGACTTGATCATCCTAACCTCATTGAAGAAAAACGCTTGACAGATTTGTGCCATGGCCAGTTATACCAAAAACGGATGAAGAAGGCATTTGACATAAAGGTTCGTCCTCAAGTGTTCAAAGAAGGATATTTGGTGCTCAAGAAAATTCTACTGCCTTGTCTTGATTCACATGGTAAATGGGAATCTAACTAGGAAGGTTTGTATGTGTTAAAAACAGAATTCTTGTGTGGTGGTCTTATCCTCACAACAATGGATGTGGAAGAACTGCCACATCCAGAAAATTCAGACGCAGTAAAAAAATACTATGTATAAAAAGCTCACTAAGTTTGAACCCTAAACAGGCGACTTAGGAAAAAAAGGAGCGTCCCGGTGGATTGAAAACCCTAAAGGGAGATCCAGGCAAAAATTAGGGACATACACAAAAAAATTTATCCTGGTGGATTGAAAACCCGAAAGGGCAATCCATGAAAAAGTTAGGGATCTTATTCAAAAAAATAAAGAACAAAAATACTACGATCTAAAAACCATGACCACGACCACAAAGGAGAAGGATTGATCTTAATCATTTGACTCATAAGAAAATTATATTGGAGCTATCAAAAGAACATTGGAGAAACAGCGGTAGCAATTAACATTTTTCATTGTCGTTTCCAGTTTCAAAACTTTTTATTATCACCTCTTTTAAGGAATTACATCTTGTATTCTCGCCTAGTCAGACGCATATTCATCGTTAAGACATTTAATTTTTCAATCATTCAATTGTGTTTAGACGCGACTTAATCATCCCAACCTCATTGAAGAAAAACGCTTGACAGATTTGTGCCATGGCCAGTTATACCAAAAATGGATGAAGAAGGCATTCGACAAAGAGGGTTCATCCACAAGTGTTCAAAGAAGGAGATTTGGTGCTCAAGAAAATTCTACTGCCTAGCCTTGATTCACGTGGTAAATGGGCATCTAAGTACGAAAATCCATATGTGGTAAAAACAGCATTCTTGTGTGGTTGTCTTATCCTCACAACAACGAATGTGGAAGAACTGCCATATCCAGAAAATTCAGACGCGGTACAAAAATACTATGTATAAAAAGCTCGCTAAGTTTGAACACTAAACAGGCGACTTAGGAAAAAAACGAGTGTCCCGGTGGGTTGAAAACTCTAAAGGGAGAACCTGGCAAAAATTAGGGACATACACACAAAAATTTATCCTGGTGGATTGAAAACCCGAAAGGGCAATCCAGGAAAAAGTTAGGGATCTTATTCAAAAAAATAAAGAACAAAAATACTACGATCTAAGAACCATGACCACGACCACAAAGGAGAAGGACTAATCTAAATCATTTGACTCATAAGAAGATGATATTTGAGCTATCAAAAAATCATTGGAGAAACAGCGGTAGCAATTATCATTTTACATTGTCGTTTCCAGTTTCAAAACTTTCTATAATTACCTCTTTTAAGGAATTACATCTTGTATTCTCGCCTAGTCAGACGCATATTTATCAATAAGACATTTAATTTTTAAATCATTCAATTGTGTTTAGACGCTACTTAATCATCCCAACCTCATTGAAGAAAAACACTTGACAGATTTGTGCCATGGCCAGTTATACCAAAAATGGATGAAGAAGGCATTCGACAAAAAGGTTCGTCCTCAAGTGTTCAAAGAAGGAGATTTGGTGCTCAAGAAAATTCTACTGCCTCGCCTTGATTCACGTGGTAAATGGGCATCTAACTACGAAAGTCCATATATGGTAAAAACAGCATTCTTGTGTGGTTGTCTTATCCTCACAATAATGGATGTGGAAGAACTGCCACATCCAGATAATTCAGACGCAGTAAAAAAATACTATGTATAAAAATCTCGCTAAGTTTAAACACTAAACAGGCGACTTAGGGAAAAAAAAGGAGCGTCCCGGTGGATTGAAATCTCTAAAGGGCGATCCTGGTTAAAATTAGGGACATACACACAAAATTTTATCCTGGTGGATTGAAAACCCGAAAGGGCAATCCAGGAAAAAGTTAGGGATCTTATTCAAAAAAATAAAGAACAAAAATACTACGATCTAAGAACCATGACCACGACCACAAAGGAGAAGGATTAATCTAAATCATTTGACTCATAAGAAAATGATATTGGAGCTATCAAAAGAACATTGGAGAAACAGCGGTAGCAATTATCATTTTACATTGTCGTTTCCAGTTTCAAAACTTTCTATAATTACCTCTTTTAAGGAATTACATCTTGTATTCTCGCCTAGTCAGACTCATATTTATCAATAAGAAATTTAATTTTTAAATCATTCAATTGTGTTTAGACGCGACTTGATCATCCTAACCTCATTGAAGAAAAACGCTTGACAGATTTGTGCCATGGCCAGTTATACCAAAAACGGATGAAGAAGGCATTCGATAAAAAGGTTCGTCGTCAAGTGTTCAAAGAAGGATATTTGGTGCTCAAGAAAATTCTACTGCCTTGCCTTGATTCACGTGGTAAATGGGAATCTAACTAGGAAGGTTTGTATGTGTTAAAAACAGCATTCTTGTGTGGTGGTCTTATCCTCACAACAATGGATGTGGAAGAACTGCCACATCCAGAAAATTCAGACGCATTAAAAAAATACTATGTATAAAAAGCTCACTAAGTTTGAACCCTAAACAGGCAACTTAGGAAAAAAAAGGAGCGTCCCGGTGGATTGAAAACCCTAAAGGGCGATCCAGGCAAAAATTATGGACATACACAAAAAAATTTATCCTGGTGGATTGAAAACCCGAAAGGGCAATCCATGAAAAAGTTAGGGATCTTATTCAAAAAAATAAAGAACAAAAATACTACGATCTAAAAACCATGACCACGACCACAAAGGAGAAGGATTGATCTAAATCATTTGACTCATAAGAAAATGATATTGGAGCTATCAAAAGAACATTGGAGAAACAGCGGTAGCAATTAACATTTTTCATTGTCGTTTCCAGTTTCAAAACTTTTTATTATCACCTCTTTTAAGGAATTACATCTTGTATTCTCGCCTAGTCAGACGCATATTCATCGTTAAGACATTTAATTTTTCAATCATTCAATTGTGTTTAGACGCGACTTAATCATCCCAACCTCATTGAAGAAAAACGCTTGACAGATTTGTGCCATGGCCAGTTATACCAAAAATGGATGAAGAAGGCATTCGACAAAAAGGTTCGTCCACAAGTGTTCAAAGAAGGAGATTTGGTGCTCAAGAAAATTCTACTGCCTCGCCTTGATTCACGTGGTAAATGGGCATCTAACTACGAAGGTCCATATGTGGTAAAAACAACATTCTTGTGTGGTTGTCTTATCCTCAAAACAATGGATGTGGAAGAACTGCCATATCCAGAAAATTCAGGCGCAGTAAAAAAATACTATGTATAAAAAGCTCGCTAAGTTTGAACACTAAACAGGCGACTTAGGGAAAAAAAGGAGTGTCCCGGTGGATTGAAAACTCTAAAGGGAGATCCTGGCAAAAATTAGTGACATACACACAAAAATTTATCCTGGTCGATTGAAAACCCGAAAGGGCAATCCAGGAAAAAGTTAGGGATCTTATTCAAAAAAATAAAGAACAAAAATACTACGATCTAAGAACCATGACCACGACCACAAAGGAGAACGACTAATCTAAATCATTTGACTCATAAGAAAATGATATTGGAGCTATCAAAAGATCATTGGAGAAACAGCGGTAGCAATTATCATTTTACATTGTCGTTTCCAGTTTCAAAACTTTTTATAATTACCTCTTTTAAGGAATTACATCTTGTATTCTCGCCTAGTCATACGCATATTTATCAATAAGACATTTAATTTTTCAATCATTCAATTGTGTTTATACGCGACTTGATCATCCCAACCTCATTGAAGAAAAACGCTTTACAGATTTGTGCCATGGCCAGTTATACCAAAAGCAGATGAAGAAGGCATTCGAAAAAAAGGTTCCTCCTCAAGTGTTCAAAGAAGGAGATTTGGTGCTCAAGAAAATTCTACTGCCTCGCCTTGATTCACGTGGTAAATGGGCATCTAACTACGAAGGTCTGTATGTGGTAAAAACAACATTCTTGTGTGGTGGTCTTATCATCACAACAATGGATGTGGAAGAACTGCCACATCCAGGAAATTTAGACGTAGTAAAAAAATACTATGTATAAAAAGCTCGCTAAGTTTGAACCCTAAACAGGCGACTTAGGAGAAAAAAAAGGAGCGTCCCGATGGATTGAAAACCCTAAAGGGCCATCCAGGCAAAAATTATGGACATACACAAAAAAATTTATCCTGGTGGATTGAAAACCCGAAAGGGCAATCCGGGAAAAAGTTAGGGATCTTATTCAAAAAAAATAAAGAACAAAAATACTACGATCTAAGAACCATGACCACGACCACAAAGGAGAAGGATTAATCTAAATCATTTGACTCATAAGAAAATGATATTGGAGCTATCAAAAGAACATTGGAGAAACAGCGGTAGCAATTATCATTTTTCATTGTCGTTTCCAGTTTCAAAACTTTCTATAATTACCTCTTTTAAGGAATTACATCTTGTATTCTCGCCTAGTCAGACGCATATTAATCAATAAGACATTTAATTTTTAATTATTCAATTGTGTTTAGACGCGACTTGATCATCCCAACCTCATTGAAGAAAAACGCTTGACAGATTTGTGCCATGGACAATTATACCAAAAAGGGATGAAGAAGGCATTCGACAAAAAGGTTCGTCCTTAAGTGTTCAAAGAAGGAGATTTGATGCTCAACAAAATTCGACTGTCTCGCCTTGATTCACGTGGTAAATGGGCATCTACCTACGAAGGTCCGTATGTTGTAAAAACAGAATTCTTGTGTGGTGGTCTTATCCTTACAACAATGGATGTGGAAGAACTGCCACATCCAGAAAATTCAGACGTAGTAAAAAAATACTATGTATAAAAAGCTCGCTAAGTTTGAACCCTAAACAGGCGACTTAGGAAAAAAAGGAGCGTCCCGGTGGATTGAAAACTCTAAAGGGCGATCCAGGAAAAAATTAGGACATACACAAAAAAAATTATCCTGGTGGATTGAAAACCCGAAAGGGCAATCCAGACAAAAGTTAGGGATCTTATTCAAAAAAATAAAGAACAAAAATACTATGATCTAAGAACCATGACCACGACCACAAAGGAGAAGGATTAATCTAAATCATTTGACTCATAAGAAAAGGAGATTGGAGCTATCAAAAGAACATTGGAGAAACAGTGGTAGCAATTATCATTTTTCATTGTCGTTTCCAGTTTCAAAACTTTCTATAATTACCTCTTTTAAGGAATTACATCTTGTATTCTCGCCTAGTCAGACGTATATTTATTAATAAGACATTTAATTTTTCAATCATTCAATTGTGTTTAGACGCGACTTGATCATCCTAACCTCATTGAAGAAAAACGCTTGACAGATTTGTGCCATGGCCAGTTATACCAAAAACGGATGAAGAAGGCATTCGACAAAAAGGTTCGTCCTCAAGTGTTCAAAGAAGGATATTTGGTGCTCAAGAAAATTCTACTGCCTTGCCTTGATTCACGTGGTAAATGGGCATCTAACTACGAAGTTCCGTATGTGGTAAAAATAGCATTCTTGTGTGGTGGTCTTATCCTCACAACAATGGATGTGGAAGAACTGCCACATCCAGAAAATTCAGGCGCAGTAAAAAAATACTATGTATAAAAAGCTCGCTGAGTTTGAACCCTAAACAGGCGACTTAGGGAAGAAAAAGGAGCATCCTGGTGGATTGAAAACCCTAAAGGGCCATCCATGCAAAAATTAGGGACATGCACAAAAAAAATTATGCTGGTGGATTGAAAACCCGAAAGGGCAATCCAGGCAAAAGTTAGGGATCTTATTCAAAAAAAATAAAGAAAAAAAATACTACGATCTAAGAACCATGACCATGACCACAAAGGAGAAGGATTAATCTAAATCATTTTACTCGTAAGAAAAGGAGATTGGAGCTATCAAAAGAACATTGGATAAACAGAGTTAGCAATTATCATTTTTCATTGTCGTTTCCAGTTTCAAAACTTTCTATAATTACCTCTTTTAAGGAATTACATCTTGTATTCTCGCTTAGTCAGATGCATATTTATCAATAAGTCATTTAATTTTTCAATCATTCAATTGTGTTTTTCATTTTTCAGACTTGTTTACAAATACTACGATTATTTCTTGTGAATATTGCGTTGAAATCATTTTGGGGATTTGACAAACAAAAAAAGCATTTAATATAACATCAAAAAGCATTTTGGTTAGAAAAATATCGAAAGAAAATCCATGCCTACGTCCACATCTATGTCTACATCCATGCCTGCATCCACAACTACGTCCACGCCTACGCTTGTGCCTGAATAAAAATATCAAAATCCTACTAACACCATTCATCTTGTTCAAATAAATTAAAAATACCGCAACAATACAACATACAACATTGGAGAGTCGATGATGCAAAACCAATGGTTTAAAAGGAGAGAACATAAAAATAATTATTCATACTTTTGGTGCATACATAAACATTTGGGGCATATACAAACATTATATTCGGGGCATATACAAATATAACAGTTGGGGCATATATAAAATACTCGATGCATAGACATTTTGGAGTTCCATACCAACTTAGGTCATTATGGATGACATTTTTTTAAACACGTCTTTGATTAAAACTGCGAACTTGCTTGGGGCCCATCATTGGATTATTTGGTCCATAAAACAAACACCTTGGTTGAGAACCGACACAACTGATGAACTCCGATCTTATCTTGGGTCTGGTTATCTAAGATTCGAAAATAATCTTCAATTATCTACCCTCTAGGTCGTGGTGGGTATGTGAATTTTTTAGGATTATGTTATTTGTCCTCTATGTCGTGATAAATACGTAAGACTACTCTCGTATCGTTTATCCTCTAGGACGTGATAAAGACACAAAATTTTCAATCATATATCTTCTAGGTTGTGGTAGATGTGCGAATTATCAGGTTTATGTTATTCATTCTCTAGGTCATAATGAATACATAAGTCTATCTTCGTGTCGTTTGTCCTCTAGGTCGTGATAAACGCACAAACTTTTTAAAATATCTATCCCCTAAGTTGTGATAGGTATGTGAATTTTTAGGGTTATACTATTCATCCTCTAGGTCGTGATGAATAACATAAGCCTATCCATGTGTCGTTTATCCTCTAGGTTGTGAAAAATGCACAGGTTCATCCTCGTGTTCTTTACTCTCTATGTTATAAAAAACATAATGAAATCTGTGTAATTCATTGTGTCATTCTCCATGTGGCAATGTGTTATCAAACTCTGTTTTATTCATCCCCTAGGCAGTGATGAATAGATAAAATATGTGCCTTAAGCTTACCATGTTAGTATTGAAGCATTAGTAATTCAATTTTCAAACTTGTGTTATTTACCTCCTAGGTTATGGTAAATATGCGAAGGTCCATGATCTCTTTTAGATATTGACGAGTTATCCACGTCGTCATATCTAAGTCAAATCAAAGCTCTTCTGTTCAAACTCTGGTAGGATGATACATCATCATTTATGCCTATTTTTTCATCCTCATGGGAACACTGTACAGCATATCCTTACATTCTGTCGGACAAATTTTGGGGTCTTCCATTATTTAATGAACCTCTGATTCGAACGTGCAAGACCTGCATATTATTGCACTATCTAATCAAAGAATAATTAAATAGGGCCAGCTGTCATACCCAAATTTTCCCTATTGATTTCTAGCTAAATTATTCTTTATTATTTTTTAATGTTATTATCTTTAAATTGTTGTCAAATTATTGTGGGGTTTAATTTTATAAAAGGGTGTATTATTTCAGGATGGACCATCAAAATCTGATGGCCCATTGAATTGGTTCTTACAATTAAGAAGGGAGGTGTATTTGTCAGATACACTTCATCCCATTTAGTATTTAATGAATAAATAGAAAGAGGGGTGTACTGATTACACAAGGGGTTTATTTTTAATTAGACGGGTCCATTGCATTTTCTCGGGCCCATATTTAATGAGGGGTTAAATATACTTTACCCCTTTGCAATAGTAGCGAGTTTTGATTTACCCCCCTATTAAAAAAAATTCTTTTTGCCCCTTAACAAATATAGATTCCCAAATAGAAAACCTTGTACCCTAAGATTCCCTATGAGTTTCATACATGGCATTATATTCTTTGCTGACTGTGTTATTAAAAGCCATGCTGGAATGTTTGTGTCTATTACAAATATTTAATCTTCTGAGTAACCCCCTGGAAAATCTAGGGTTCAATATCAAACAAAATTAGCAAGCTCACCATGGGGAAGAAATTAGCAGTGAAGAAGAAGAAGCACTCTAAGAAGACGAAACATTCAAGCCAACCGAAGAAGCATGAGGAAGGAGGCGCTTCTGTTGATGTTGATAAGGCATGTTCTTTCAATTGTTTGTTCGTTTAGTGCTACATACAGTATTAGTTTTTGAATGTTTGCCCAAATGTTTTCAGAATAAGCATATGTTCATTGTTGTGTTCCATCATGGTGGTGAGTTTGTAATGCTGAACAATGGGGTTACGATTTACAGAGGGGGTGTAAGTACTTTAGTTTTGGATCTCCACTTGGATTAGTTTACAATGCTTGGCATCCATGGGTTGGTTACCGGTTGGGGTTACAAGCAGGGAACTTATAGAACATGGACTTTAATTCGTGAAATAGATGAAAATTATTTCTAGATTATGAAGGATGATGATTGTTATGATTTCGCTGCATACGCGTGTGCGGCCTAATTAGACGGGGAAATTTTTGTTTAGCATGATGTTACTCATATTGGAGCCTCAGTAAGTAGTCCAAGGTGTGTCAATAAGAATGTTGAGATGGAGGGATGTGGTGATGATTTCGTAGAAGGGTTGGGTGATAGTGAGACTGTGGCACCCATGCTGCAACTCAGATTGTAACACAAGCTGGTGGAAATCAAACTGCAGTACCCCATGCTGCAACTCAGACTATAGTACCCCATGCTGCAACTCAAACTACAACCAATGAACCCGTTGACTATTTTGGCGACATAACTGATGATTTAATTTCAAGCATTCCTGAAGTAAACACGACAGTGTTCTGCTGTTGTTGGTAAACCAGACAACAGAGGCAAGAAAAAATTGAAAGTGAAAGATGTCAGGCCAGTGAGAAAGAGGTCCGGTGAAAGAATAAAACTCCAATGGTTTCAAAAACCAATCAAAGGGCCAGGTTCAAACCTCGAGCAGCCTATGTATTTGACAGAAGAAGAAGGCAATGGTTCTAAACATGCAATGAAGAAATCTAAGAAGAAGTAGTCTTTTGTTTGTACTATTTATTATTCCCTTTTGATACTTTGGCATTAAGTTATGGTTTGTGTCCTTATGGTTTGTTAGATTGTTATGCCCTTTTGTAATGACATTGACATTTTGTGTCCTTATGGTTTGTTAGGCTGTTATGCCCTTTTGTAATGACATTAGCATTTTGTTCTACTTATGCCTTCATGTAATGAATCCTTTTTGAGCAACCCCTCACATAATTAGTTTTGAATGATAGCAAATATGTGTGAAATAATCAATGAATGTCAAAAATGCTTTTATCTATATGTGTGCATTGTAAAAATATAGTATCACATGTTTAAAAAAAGTTAAGAATGTGTTTTACACATAAAACACTTTTATGAGTCGACACAAAGAGCTTTGCATCGACACATACTTAAGCAAAGAATCATAAAAACGATTATGCTTCAGTATGAGTCAACACATCCATGCTATGCATCGAATCATAACATGTTAATGCCCCTGGAATACAATTTTCAACCTTTATGCATCGATACATAACTTCATGCATCGACACATGATATGTTGATGTCCCTGGAAAATATTTTTTAAGTTGTATGCATAGACACATAACTCCATGCATTGAGACATAACACGTTTTATCTTCAAAAACCAAAAATTCAATTCAGTATATGTCGACAAATATGTGTTATGTATCGACTCATGTAAAATGGTTGGCTCTGTAATATGTTGTAGTATCAGTTTGCATCTATTCATAACAACTTGCATCAACTCATTTTTTGATGTATAACTAACATTTTATGTTGCATCGACTCAATTCAGGTGTGACACATTATTACAATTGTGAGCATCAATTACTGAGTAACAAGAAGCCTGAAATATACTTCATCTTCATCATATTACAAACAAACATAACACTTCACTTGTGCAAAAAAATTACAATAAGTTTGGGCCATTATGTTACAAACAGACGTAACACTTCACTTGTGCAAAAAAATTACAAATAGACGATACACTTGATAATACATATAATTGAATAGAACCCTAGATTTTACAGAGGGTGAATCACAATGTTGGGAACTATGTTTAATATGCACAAACATTCCAGCATGGATTTTAATAACACGATCAGCAAAGAATCTAATGCCACGTATGAAACTCATAGGGAATCTTGGGGTACAGTGTTTTCTGTTTGAGAATCTATATTTGTTAAGGGGCGGAAAGGAAAAAAAAATTAATAGGGGGGTAAATTGAAACTCGCTAATATTGCAAGGGGTTAAAGTATATTTAATCCTTTAATAAGAGGAGCGGGATATTGTTATAAATAGGGGGATGTGTTTTGGAAGAAGAATGGCCCAATAACTGAATAGTTATTGTCCCATTTTAGACATTTGATTGAGAACTTGTTTTGATTTTACAATTATTCTAAACCATTATTTATTTTATAATTATATTATTATTATTATTAGTTATTATTTAATCAATATTATTTCTATAATCATATTAAACCAAAACCGTTGACAAAAAGTCAAATTTTAGAAAATTAGGGTTGAAACCTTATTGTATTCCCTGCGGCACCCTGTTCCTCATCCACTACCCAAGCCCAAAACCTAATGAACAATTACTATATAGATTCAAGAAAGAAGAAACACGTATTTAAAAAGATCAAATCAAATCCAGAAAAAAAACTAAAACAAATCTAATCAGTATCATATCCAAATCGTATCATAACAGAAGTATATCAAATTATACAAAAATCAAAATCGAATCCTAAAACAAGTTTATAAATCAAATCAGTTACAATCTTCAATCTTTCCTAAAACTTATAAATCTAACGTCAATTTCAAAAATCTACTCTAATTGACTATTGTAATGCCTAATCAATAGAAAACTTCCTAATTCATCTAATCCTAAAACACTATAAAACCCTAAGTTCTAAAATTGAGAGTGGGGGGGGGGGATTTTGGAGAAGAAGATTCTAAATAGAGGAGATGGAGAAGTTCTACTTTTGTGAAGATACTGTTCTTGCTTGAGATCTAGGGTTTCAATTTTCAAAACCCTAAGATCTGTCCTCCAAGTCGTTACGTCCACCACGTACCTGCAAACAGAAAGAAAGGAGATTAAAAGAGGAGACAAAGGAGAAATCAGGGGAGGAAAATTATACGACCAGTTTCACTGTAGGAGAGGTAATCTAAAACATTTAGCTTAGGGTTGTTAATTGTTGTCGTGATTGTTTAGTACTTGTATGATTGATGTTTAATTGTTGCGTTTCTGGAAATTTTGGGTTTCTAGGGTTAGTCTTCTAACCTAGGATTATAGTTCTTAGGTTTGGGGTTAGGGTTCATCTAGTTTGGGGTTAGGGTTCATTAGGTTTGAGGTTTCTGGGTTTTGGTTGATTAGGGTTCTTCACGAACCCTTAGGGTTCTTGGGGTTAGGTCATACATTGTTAAGGTTCTTCTTAGGGTTCTAAGTTTCTGGGTTTATCACGTTGGTTAGGGTTGAAGGTTTGAATACAGGCAGTGGTTTCCAAATGCAGCCGCCGGTGGAGTCAATTTCTAGCCGGTAGTGCTCTGAGCGGGGAAATTTCTGGTACAGTGAATTTCTAGAGAGAGGTCAGAGCCTCTCTCTCTAGAAATGTAAAAGGTTTTGTTTGTTTGGGAGTAGAGAGAGAGAGAATAGGAGAAAATGAGGCCCAGCGTTGGGCCTGAGCTTTTATAACATTCTCGTGGATCATGTGATTACGCATGATCTCTACCATGCACTTCCCTTTACAACCCTTGGATCTTAATCAAACGATCTCAAACACGCATGTGCATCATAACACGTTGCATTGTCCCTCAAACTGGCCAACGGATCCAATAATATTTAGGCCCGACCCATCTCTAACTACACCCTCCATGTTTTTTATTTTACTACCACACGCGAACATTCTCACCCCCTGCCCTATTAGGTCCAGCTCAATATCTAAACTTGGGTCCTTGTTGAGCCAACCCTCTTGATTTTGCTACATCGTACAAATGACAGCCCTCTGTGTTTTGGGCCCAAATTCAATATCGGAATTCAGGGTCCTACTTTCTGCACCACATGACTTTACTCAGCCTAAACAAAATACACCCCCATGCGTTTTAATTAATTTTTATATTATTTTTTATTTTTTATTTTTTATTTTTATATTATAATTAATGTTTTTTATATTTAACATATTTATAAATTTTGAAATCATTTTATTATTATTATTATTCTAATATTTATTTTTCTAATCCATTCAAATATTTTCAATTGCATTAAAGTTATTTCTCTTCATGCATTAAAAAGATTTTTATATATTAATATATTTAAAAAAATACTTAACCAACATCAAATCATCCTTTTTACTAACTCAATTTAAAATTCAAGATTATTTTCAAAAAGGATTATGAAAATATTTTTAATCGATTGTGAATTTCGTCTAACAACTCTGTTATTCACACACTCAGACTTGGTTCTAAGAGAATTCAAATATCTTTGTAATCCATAAAAACCACCAACCAACTACGAACTAAAAATTGGGACTATGATTCCTCATAAGAAGATACGTAGGCATACGACTAAAATTATGGCGAGTTACCCTAATAAAAAACTAAAACCATATTTCCCAAACTTTAATTCTAAACCCTAGTATCCTTGTAGAAAGGTAGGTGAGGGGTGCCTAACACCTTTCCTTCGTCTAACAACGAGTCAAATAACTTAGAATCTCTGACCAAATTAGGGTTATCCTTTATATTCCCTTCCTAAAGATAAAAATTTAGGGTGGCGACTCTCGTTTTAAAACCGGTTATTACACCAGGTATTAAGGATAATGGATAGAAGGTATAGACCATATGTCAAGAACATCTCATATGACATCAAGAAGAACAGTGAGTTTCTGAGAAAAGGAAGAAAAGAGGAGAAGCCAAATCAGGGTAGAGGTATGCAGTGCCATGAATGCGAGGGTTTTGGTCACTTTATATCA
This sequence comes from Vicia faba, assembly GCA_948472305.1. Taxonomy (NCBI): domain Eukaryota; kingdom Viridiplantae; phylum Streptophyta; class Magnoliopsida; order Fabales; family Fabaceae; genus Vicia; species Vicia faba. The sequence continues at coordinate 1,242,938,075 of OX451737.1, forward strand.
GAATGTCCCACATACCTCAAGAAACAAAATAATGGCTTATTTGATGATGATTCTGAGAGTGAACATGATGATGAAACTACTAAGCATATTGTTGCCTTCACTGGCAGATGTGAATTTGATAAAGCACCTTGTGATGAGGATGTCTCTTATGAAGAACTTCTTGATTCCTACAAAGATATTTGTGCCAGAAGTGAAGAGGTGTAAGACCGGTGAAGAGCATAAGAGAATCATAACTCAACTGCAGGATGAAAAAGAGAAACTTCTATCCATAAACTCTGAGCTTCAAGGTAAGGTAACCTATTAACCTCAAAACTTGAAATCATGACTAAGTCCATAAGGATGTTGAACAATGGATCTGGTGTGTTGGGTGAAATTCTTCAAATTGAAGAAGGAGGTAGAAGATTTACTGGTATATGGTTTAACTATCAGTCTCTGAATAATCAAAGAAAAACCTCTATGACAAAATTTATTCATGCTAAAGTGAAGGATAAGCTCATAATGTCTGACAAAATATTACTACATCCTTGCAAACTTCAAAAAACTCATACTAAATCCAATATTTAGCCTTGGAAATGTCACTATTATGGTAAATATGGACATATAAAACCATTATGTTACATATTGTATGGTTATCCAAAACATTTACCTCAACCATGTAAGGATTAAAATTAGAAATGAGTGGCAACATAAGGTTGTTGATACTAGTCATATAGCCCATACTTCTTTTGTGGTTGATGACTTGATCATTCAGAAAGGGACTGATGTCAACAAAGATGTTGGAACATTATCTCAACAGACTGATGATCTAGAAAATGAGGTAGACTATGAGTCTAACAATGAGTCTGTGCCTATTGAGTCCCCTGAAAAATCTCAAGAGGTTGTGAATGAAGGTAAATTTTTTGGTGATGAGGAAGATGATTCTGATAGTACTATGTGCAAGGAGGCCATGGCTAAACAGGTCAAACAATGGCCAAAGAAGGGAAAATGTATGCTAGCAAGTTGTGTGTGAAGTATGATATGCTTCAGAGGATTGGGGTTTCCAGTTGGGTTCATGTCAATCATACCTCTATATTTGGTTATGCCTTGATGAATAAGCCCTTAAGGATCAATGGTTGGCCAATATTTGACTTAGGGATTCAAAAAAATATAATTTAGAAACCACACGTGATTTTCTTGATTCAAAGCCCTACCTTGCAAAACAAACAAAAGAAATGAAGCATATTTTTTGTATTTTGGTTAAGGTTAGTAAAGAATAAAAATGATTAAAAAGAAGGAAAAAAACAAAAGGTGCTTGGTGATCTCCCACACAATAAACCTAAAGACAAAGGGTTATGAGGTTACCAAGTTTCTGATTATGCTGAGATGCATTGGTATGATAGGTACTGTTGTACCCTAAAATTTTCCCTCCCATATTTCTCAACACATGGCAAGAGAGGCCCCCAAATTGCTCAAGGAAGGTCAAAAGTTGACCAGACAAACTCTCTCTTAAGGCAGTCTACCTCAAATTAGGGTTTCCATCTTCATCAAGATGTGTGAACCAAAAAGGAATCAAATTCTCACCATTGTCCTTATATGTCCTCAAGATCATCCATGTCAAGTTTCAAGCCTTGCAGAAGAAGTTTGCTCAGTCAATTGCTCAAATGCCTAAATATCAACTGTACAAGGTCAAAAGTCAATTGTGGCCCACACCCAGTCAAACTTAAAGATTTTTGGTCAACATCCTCATTTTGAAGTATTATTCATCATTTTATAAAGGGTTGATCATTATTCCTCAAGGATTGCTCACAATTCATCAAAACCCAAAAGTTGCTAAATTAGGGTTTTGTAGGAAAAGTCAACTCAACTTTGACCAAGCATAACTTTCTCATACTTTATCAGAAATGACCCATCCAAAGCTCATTTTGAAGAGGATACAATTCCCTAAAATTTATCTTCAGTCCCCAAGTTTAGAATATGCACTCACAAATAGATATGAATTTTAACATTATAGGTCCTTTTGAAAAGTCAACAAAAATACCTTTTGGGTCAAAGCTTCATACATGAACATGGAAAGCTCAATTGAGATGAGACAAAAAGGGTTGCTTAGAGTACATCTTAAGCTTTCTAAAACGTCTAAGAACACCTCTCTGGGGTCAAAATTGAGAGAGTTATGCATTGGCCAAGTTGACCATTTTTGCAAAATTGCCAAATGTCAAATGTGCTCAAATTTGCATTTTTTGCTAAATGGGCCCAACTTTTTATGCTTGCACCTCAATTATAATGTGGTCCATGACTCAAATACTTATCCACAAATTATTTGCTTCATTTTTCAATTTATTTTGATTTTTCATTAATTAAAAAGTGAATTAAATCAAATAAATGATGAAAATTATCAAAGATATGATTTGATTTGTTTATTTGATAGGTTAGCAACCAAGATATGATGAGCTTGCAAGATCAATTCGAATCAATGGCAATTGGTACAAAAATAGCATGATTGGCATGGAAATAGAAATATATCATATGGCTAAAGAATCAAATCAAATATCATCAAAGCTTAAAGATTTAATCTGTTTTGCAACGCTAATTCATTGAGGGATATATAATGAACAAGAACAAAGCAAAAAAAGGAGGTTGGCAGTCGTGAAAACACCAAAAGAAAACTAAAAAATTTGCAAGAAAGTGGAGGATCGTTCTTGGACTAAGAGAGTGATTCAAGTCATTCTAAGGCTACCAATAGACTCCTGGATATCTCCAGAAGGGATCTCAATCAATTGCAAGCATTTTCACGTCCGGAATCGTAAGCTACAGGCACCATGGTTTGCCTAAAAACTTGATTTTAATTTCATTGATTTACTCATCATAAGCATGTTTTAATTATATATTCGTGTTCATCATTGAGTTTGCAAGCTATTGGTACCACTTAATTGCATTTACAGTGCAGGAATCACGATATGCCATTGTTAGGGTTCCTTTGCTCGTTTTAGGGATTTTCAGTCTAGGCAAAATTAGGCCTGGATTCTGGTACCATGATGCTCGTGAGGATGAGATGAGTTGATTGATACCTTTACCTTTCATTTATATTTCTTGTATAGGATTTTTGAATGTCACAGGTCTGTAGTTACAGCAAGATGTCTGTAGGTAAAAGTGCCATGGTCTAAAACGACAGTCTGAGGAAGAAGATGAGGCGTGGCAATCATTGGTTGGTTGGTTTGAATTCCGCGCGTTTTTTTCAGTGAACCGCCGTGTTTTATATATTATATATTATTCTTGTTATATTAACAAATAAAGCAGGTGGCACAGATGGTAAGGCGTGTTGGTGTTGAGTGTGAGGACTTGGGTTCGATCCCAGGTCCCAACATTTTATCATTTTCTTGACATTTAACAACAGATCATGTACCCCACATATCCAAACATCCACCATGCAACTCAATGATCTGGCCATCAAGCACATATCCAGCCAAGATCCAACGTGCCATCATTGAAGGATCACCATATACCTCAAGTCAACACACGCACCAGATCAGGCGTAGTCAAACAGGCTTTAGCCTTGTTGGGCCCAGAATATTCAGCCTCCAACCCCCAGAATTGCTAAATGCAATCAGGCCCATCTCTAACTTTTTTATTATTTATTTTTTTAATTCTTTTAATATCTTTTTTAATTATTTTAATTCATAAAATTAATTACTATTTTTCATAAAAATCATAAAATCAAGAATTCACAAAAAAAATTAGAATTAGTTTTTTATTATCAAATTTTATTTTGTTAATTTAATTTAACTTAGTTTAACTTAGGGAAATTTTAATTTATTTTCACAAATAAAATCAAATAGAAAAAACTAGGTTTAAGTTCTTGATTTAATTCTTTTCTTTTTTCAAACAAAAATACAAAAATAGGTTTTAGAGTGGATTAATTTACTTTTCTTAATTTAAAATTAATTAGAACTTAGGATTTTCTTTTAATTTAATTGTTTCATTATTTTCTTAAATAACAAAACATGACAAAAACATATTTTTTTAATCAATCGCAAATAGGTTTAGTCAAGGGTCAAAACCCTAGTCGTTTCGTATTTAATTCGTCGCGCGCTTGTTAATTATTTTGCCAATATTTTGTAATTGTTCATGGTTTGTAATAGTTTAATTTAGGGTTTTATTTACTTTTTAAAATTCCTGGGTTTTGGCTATGTAATTAATCCTCCTCCTCGAAGCCTTGTAATGGTGTAGGTTTATTTTCTCGCATTTTAATTCCTGCAAATATTTAACTGTTTAGATGTATGCTAATAGGATTGTATGACAAGAATGCATGACAAATTAATACGGTTAGAAAACCCTAATGTGTAAAGATAAATAACTGAAACAATTCACTCGCACATATCACTCCTAGGGTATAATCTCACTTCGGTTTCCTTCGGTAAACGATCATTAAGCATAGGGTGTCTTAGTGTTTAGCCTCTTGTCTAAAAAAGATCAAACGTCCCATTCGAATGTTGCCTCGGAAATGTTACCTCGGAAATGTTGCCTCGGAAATATTGCCTCGGAAATGTTGCCTCGAATATGATCTTAAGACTCTAGGGTTATTACTAAGGTGTCCTAATTTTGCTTTAGCGATCGTGCGTCCCTTTCGAATTGACCCTTACAATTCCAATAACGGTGCTACCTATTTCTCAATAGTAGGATAGCGCTGTCTAAAGGAAACAAGAATATAAACAATCTTTTTTCGAGTAGGTAGATGCTAGTAGGTACTTGCTCAAATCAAAACTTTTCACACTTACACTTTTCAAAACAAACTTCGTCACACCTTTGAGGACTGATACAAGGGTTATCACGAAGAAAAACATTTTTCAAAAGCAAGCACACAAACACAAGCAATTTAAAAATGAGAAAGTACCTAAGAGCCCATGGAAAACCATGGATATAAATGGTGCTAACACCTTCCCTTTCTATAATCTACCCCCCGTACTCAGAATATCTCGAAAAAGGATTTTTTTTTCCTGTACTTTTTTCCTTTCCAATTGGATTAAATAAAAGTCGGTGGCGACTCTTGCTTACCGCGACATATGCGAATACAAAATGCAAACCAGTAATAAATAGTCGGTTCTGCCACCGTATCACAGAACTGGCGACTCTGCTGGGGAATGTAATAAGTGGGGTATATCTTAGGATCTAGGTCATCATAATTGCTTCTCTTAATTTCTTTGTTTGCTTTACTTTTAAGGGTTTTTTTTGGGGTTACTATAGATCCTACACCCGGATCTGGGGAATACCTTTTAGG